>LR738715.1:613476553-613574702 GCA_902687465.1 Secale cereale | reverse complement strand
ATTTGAATGTAGATAGTACGAGACTTAATATCGATATTTCAATTCGGTGTACATTGTAAGATTTGAACTGAGGACCATGCATATCGGTAATTATTTTGAATTCGTGCCATACTAGGTTTCGAAAAGTTGACATTGACTCGATTTGTTGTGCTATTTTGTAGGTCATATGTTTGAATCCATCCAAAAGTTTTCTCACTACCATGGTGTTCATCATATACATATGAATTTGTATTAAAAAAGTAGCATGGATACAGTGAAATGCAAAATCCACATTAGAATTGGAGATCGCTATGTGACACACACTCTAATTCAAATAACTAATTATATGACACACACTCTAATCCACGTTAGCGTGGATACTGTTTCGATTATTTTTCAAATAACTCCTCATTAATTAATTTATAGTATCTCGTTTTGAATGACTAATTATTGCAAGGGAAACACTGGCATGGTAATACATATAGATTCGTTTGTAAATGAAAGAAGATTCGATTGCATTCTCAAATGTAGGCGCACCAGGCAGACCAGGGTCATGTCGTGGTGGTTGCATGTGTCGGCCGGACGCTTAGCACCCAGCCACCCACGCCCCTCCCTACCTCCCCCCTCCCCCCAAAAAGGACGACGACAAAATAAGTTCGCGCTTCCATGTTTCGGATTGAAATATATGGCGGCCCCAATTCCAGCCCTGCAAAATCCCCCTCCTCCACCGTCCCCTTCCGCGCCCAGATTGCTCAAATCCTAATTCGCTGCCAACTCAAGCGAAGTTTGAATCGCCCCTCGTCTCGTCTCTTTCCCCACCTCTGTGCCGGACGACGACGAAGAAGACGACGGTCGCGCTTCACCACCACACCGGAGCTACCTCATCTACGCCCTCGTCCATCGCATCGGGTGGTCCACCGACAACGTCGGCCGTCGCAACCGATGTGCCTCACAGACACCGACTTCCACCGCATCAGGTGCGCTTCACCGACGCCATCTCCCAGCTCACCGGGGCTACGTCACCGAGCACATCATCACGCCTCCGCCCCCCGAGGCCGCTGGGGCTTCACCAACGGTCTCGTCCACCGCATCATAGTGCTCCACTGCCACTCAAGATCTGCATCCGTGTGCGGCCAGCCAGCGCCATCGCATCACCCTCAACGGCTCTGAAGTGACCCGCACTCTAGCTAGGCGAGCATACCCAAACGCCGCCCGAACTGGGTATCCACACATCACTCCCTTGTGCACTGTTCCGATGATGTTTGGATATCCTTTCACTGCTCTCTTAGCTTACACGCCTATCCAACTCTGACTTTAACTCTTATTTCTTCTGGAGATATCATTTGAAACAAGCAAACCATTTTTTAGCGAAGCATTACGACGCTAGGGGATCTGGTACACATCCTGCACACCCGTATAACCTTGTAAGTATCTGTCCTCCAGTACAATAGCAAGGTCGATTCCTCTTATTTGACCAGCCATTCGCCGTGTCAAAAATGCAGAGGGTGATGCAAGGAGCACAAGGCCTGCACATCCAAGCAAGTGGTAACATGGACTTGTACTTGGAACATCCCAAGCGCAAGCAGAGCTGCAGTGAGCCTGTATAACAAGCTAGCGTAAGTCCCTGCATTTCATTTAATTTGTACTGACTTTCGTGTGATTTGTGTGTAGTGGAAGATCTACGAATTCAAGTTACCAGGGGCGAACATTTAACTTAAAAATTACGAAGGCACTTGCACTCCAGGAATCAACATAACTTGAGAAATGTGAAGCTACATGCACTTTGAAAACCAGCTAATGATCCAAAGTAGTCCAGATTATAAACACTAAATGATGCAAGCACCAAAAAACACAAAATGCAACATGGTGTACAAGGACCACAAACATGGTCTGTACCTGCTTGAATTATTCGTTCTCTGGCTGAAAATATCGAAGTGTAATTGCACCTATAACCAATGCGCAAACTGCAGATCAATATATCTATCCTGCACAAGTATGCCAATAGTTTCAAACAACAGATTAGAAAAGTATTTATGCTATGTTGTCATGATACGGGGACTTTCTGGTAGATGGCCTCGACGTTTCCTCAAGCTATGAAAATGCACTATAATTTGCTTGTCATCAATGCCTACAAATCTCTATGTCTCCCTCAACCTAGCAGATCATCATTAGACACTAAATCCTTTAATGGGAGCTTGCAAAATTCTTGAATTAGGTGCCTCATTAGACACTATATGTTCATCACCAGGAGCATGTAAAATGTTTGCATCAAATCCTTCATTACCAGTCTGTTCATTAGACACTTCAGGCTCAAGAATAACATAAGTTTGGATGTTTTCACCGGAAACTTGATTAGATTCATCAGATTCAGTCAGTTCAGTATTGATTGGGGGAGTTATAAAATAAGTAGAAATTGGTTTCATTTTCTCATAGATTCCTTACATACAAGCAGTTTTACAACACCGTCAGGTTTAACTATTGGCCAGAAATTGAAGAGTTGAATTAGATATAATCAGGGATGTGATGTACCTGCTCGTTGCGCATGCTACTCTTGCAAGCTGCGAGTGTCTGTTTGCGCAAGCTCGATGCCATGACCGTGCTGCCGTCGCTGCCTCCCACGCATGCTACACCCAGGGTTGGATCTTCATCTTCTTGTCCTTCTGTTCGCTTGAAGCCCGACGACCGCCCTCCAACGAGGGCGTGAGGAAGTGCTGTGTCGGTCTGTCCAGCGGCGGCTAGGTGAGGAGCGAACCAGACTGGAGGCTGGAGCGGATGTATTTGGATTTTTCCTGCTGTCGATCCATATGGGAGGCGCTCGATTGGGCCGCGAGCCTGCTATAGGGCCTGCCTTGCACTTGTGTTATTGGCCTATCCAAATTGAAACATTTTTCTTCATTTTTTACATTGCTTGCTCGTGCGTTGGGACGAACAAAACTAGCCTGGGCCAACCTGGACGACTCAAACTAGGTGCACACTTTCGAGCCACCCGAGGCGGCCGCCCATACCAGCCCCTATGGCGGCGTCGCCCCTTTTTGCGTGTATGATAGGGGTAGTGAAAAATATTCCAGTGGCGCTTTTGATTTACCCACAGAATGGTTGAATTGCTTGTTTCTATGAATC
The DNA here is from genome assembly GCA_902687465.1 of Secale cereale. Classification (NCBI taxonomy): domain Eukaryota; kingdom Viridiplantae; phylum Streptophyta; class Magnoliopsida; order Poales; family Poaceae; genus Secale; species Secale cereale. The sequence continues at coordinate 613,571,603 of LR738715.1, read as the reverse complement.
GAGTTCGCCAATAATGTTAAGGATGCCAGTCTTTTCATCCTATTGTAGATTGCTTAGTTCTCGACATGCCAAAAGTAATCGCATGAAATATATAGTAAAAGCCAGTGTGATGTGTGTGGCTACAACTAGTCTGACTACACATCCTCATATAACATATCAAGGACGCACCATCTTACCAGATTAACCATTCAACTTACCAATGCAGTATGGGAAGAAAGAAGTATTGGGACCGCGTATCCAAGCAATTGATGCCATGGACTCCTTCGTACAACCTTGTAAGCGAAAAAGAAGTTGTAGTGTGCCTGTACAAAGAACTAGGGTAAGTTCAGTTACCTGCTTCTCAGAATTTTATTAGCCACTTATTGCAAAATTGTTCAATTACGTTGCTTGGTTTAATTTAGTTTGCTACTGATTACATAATGCCACAGCCTATTAATCCTATTATAGAATGCGCCTATCTATGTGTTTGATACTTACTGTTAAGAATTACCTGTTTGCCTGAACTTAAATAGCTACTTGTTTGTTTAACTGCTTTGCTGCTGCAACAACGGGTTACAATGATGTTAATAACTACTTTTCAGCATCGAATTGAAACTCTTTAATTCCTTGTTTGTTTAACTGGTTTGCTGTTATAACTCCCAGTTGAGATGTTTTGCTAACTTCAACTTTTCTGAATCCAATCGGAACTTTAATGGCAAAACAGGTTAGCCTAAGATCAAAGAGCGAGGTCCTCATGGACGTTGTATCATACCACAACAGTGGCACCGGCCCAATCGTGCATTATGAATTGCCAACTGCTGATGCTCTAGAGGCTAAACTAGTGGTAGAAAGATATTCTACTTCTGCACTTAGATATGAAGTTGACATGTTGAGGAAGCAAACAACACAATTAGTAGCAGTACTCAAGACAACCATTAAATGTTTGGTGGATTTCAAAACGAAGCAAGCTGAGACTGACCACATTGTTAAGGTCCTGATGAAAAGAAGGAAATTAAATCCCCACTTGGTAAATCATAGGTGAAATGTTCTTTCCATGGTTGAATAACCTTTGTGTTGTTTGTTCATGTAATCAATCAAACCATTTGTTTTAGAGATCATGTAATAATTGCTTTTTGTTTTTTGGTTTGTAATTTTATTGGAGCACAAGTCTGTATTAAGTGATAAGACACGGAGACATTTCATTTTGATTGTTGTGCTAGACCTACAAATACGCCAATCTGGCTGAATGTGCATTCAACAATAATAGTAGTATAGATGGACCATAAGTGGCATGCATTGGAAATGGCCAAGATGCTGTAGTAGCTTGGCTAAAAAAAGGATGCTGTTGTAGCAAAGAAAAGTACAACGGCCTGGCTTATGTATGTTAGTTGATATTATTGATCCATATACTCTACAAGTGTTTATATGTCTGTTAGTTCTGTACATTCTTGGTTGATTGACTCGGTATTTGAATCTTGATACATCACTTGTGTACATATCTAAATGGGAGTACACATTATGCTGCGTGTGACATTTGAGTTGGACATGAAGTGTTCCAAAAATTCGAATTCACCTTAAACTGGATTCTAGCTTGTGAATTTGAGTATCGACATTTGTAAACCATATTCATATATGATAGTGGAATACATCTTTGTCGTCCTTTTAAAGATATATAAAACACATAGAAGGATTTATAAAGATTCGTATAGGAATACAAAATGGATTCGAATTTAGTTGCCAGGGTCTACGTGGATGCTTATTGTCCCGAAATTTGAAAGAAGCGACAAAATGTCCACTCCCACGTCGGCTACCCGAAGCCAAGTGTTTGGGAGATGGAAATTACTATCTACCCATTACACGGACAATCCATCAGCCCGATTTCAACTGCTCTAAATAGGGGTAGGATAGTAACTTCAAATAGACGTGACACGACCACCTCTGAGCCCATTCAGACACGGTGAGTGCCAAACATGGGAGCCAAAACACATTTGATTCAAGCTCGTTCAAAAGACCTCTATTTCTCCCTCCATTTCCCCATTCATACACGGTGGGCAGCAAAACAAACTCGACTCGACCGAAATCGATGTAGGCAAATATTTTCAATAGGGGCAGGTTTGTAACTTCACTCAGACGTGACACAACCGCCCTACCTGTCAGCCCCATTCATACACCGTGGGCGCCAACCATGGGCGCCAACCACCCTCTCCCCGCCCGGAATCGCTCTGGGCAAATATTGGTGAGATGCAAGATTACCGTCGTATCCCCAACCGACGAGACGTCCAAATTTTAAACGGGGGCTAGTTTGTAACTTTCCCATATTTCAGACACGCGCGTCCCAGAAACATGGTTCCCCATACCTCTCCCTCCATTTTCCCATTCGTACATCGTCCACGCTAGAACACCATCCCCACACCAGCCTCCGCCCGCCACCCCATCCATCACCGTCGTCCTCCACCACATCCATCGCCGCCGTCCTCCACCACATCCATCGCCACCGTCCTCCACCATGCCGGAGCGCCTACCAAGACCGCATCGTCCACTGCTAGAGATGGACGGTTCTCATCCTCGGCGACGGACCAAGAGCCTTGCATCACGTCCTCTCGCTTCATCGGCGCCGTCGTCCTCTTTGCCGGGGCCGCTCACACGACCTTCTCTTCCACCACAACGGGACTCATCCCCCGATGCACCCATCTACCGTCGTAGATCTGCTTCAACGCCACTGACAGCCATCACACCCCCGATGCCTACGCGGCGCCGCAAGAGAGGTGGTACTTCATATCTCCTCAACTTCTTGATCTCAACCAGAAAATAGATCTTAACTTGGTTACTCTACTTTCTTTTCAGCTCTTAGAATGTAGTTCTTAGTTCGAAGCAAACAATGGCTACTAAATACCATTTCTCTGGTTTCCCCCTTTTTATGATCACTATACGATCAGAATACGTGCTTCCTGTCATAATAGCACTGCTCGACCCATCAAGCTAAACAAGCTTAGTTGTTCAAATACGAATATGATATTATTAAAACAGATTCGTTTATTTGGTCAGCTAAATGTTCCTAAATTAGTTTCGAAAATGCATGTTCGCTGCTCGGGTGTGTATCTCTACAGGGTGCCCATGGTGGGCCGGCCCACCCTGGGATTTTGGGTCGTCCCAGGCCCCGATTCCCTTCTGTTCTGCTGCGCGCTTCCGATCTCTAGAATACAATCTGCCTACTTGCTTTGTGTCGCACTACCAACACTCCACCCTTGAAGCTAAACATTATGCCACTCATAATTCCTTAGTTTATTTGTTCAAATACGAATTTCATATGATTCTAATGTTCCTACTTCAGTTTTGAAATGTGTGTCTGCCTGTTATAGATACATAAGGGGTTTGTATTTCTGTGTTTGGTCTGGTCAGCACGGTTGGGGGGTGAACTTTGCATATGCAGGGGTTTATAGGGAGACACTCTTCGAGTTGAATCCGCAATGCATTCCATAGATAATCTGACTACTTTTTATGTTTTCATGAATCTCAGATTCTGAACAGCATCATAATGATCATGAGCTTGCGCGCATGAAAAGAATAAAACAAAACAATGCCATGGCTGTCAAACTTGGCATTAAGGGACTGAAATCAAGTCTGGATGCAATGCAATGCAAATGCTCTCCATCTACAGATTCATGCTCAGAATATGATCCTAATAGTGATTCTGAGCTAGAGGGAGACCTAAGTCAATGTAGCTCCCTAGTGGAGGAGTGAGAGGAAGATGCCCTATCTTATTCACCCATCAAGGTGCTGCTCTAACTTTCCAAGGTTATATTTGTCACACATATCTTGCAACTGATGCTTTGCATTGCTTCTACTTTGTTGAACTACCATTAGCTTAGTTTACACATCGTGTATGTGAATATGCTCTGCCTATCCATTTTCAGTACACATTCCATCTGTCATCATACCATATTTATCCATTCAAATGTTGTTCTTGTGTATTAGACGTTCAAAAGGAAGAGGCGATTGCTGATCGTGGAGGAGCACAAGCAAAGTATTTGGAAAAGGTAGTGGCACTTGATAAATCAAATAGCCCATTAGGTGTAGTTGCAATATCACCCGACCCACAAAACACCCCAACTCTAGCAGACTCTAGCCCTACTACACTGGTCATTTCTGATGCCCCAGCTCAGCACACCCCAACTGCAGCAAACATTATGATTATGCCAGTTGACATAACACCAGCTCTACGGTGCAAAACCCCCATTCTAGCAAAGAGTACACCAAATCCAGTTGCCAAATCCCTTTTCGAACCAGAGAGAGCCCCAATTGCAGCAAATAGGACCCCTGTTCCATTTCTTCCTAGTTTAGAAGACAAAGCTTATATTGTTGTCAGGAACTTTGTGCGCATCTGTCCTTCATGGAAAGATTATACCACAGACACATAATAATTTCCAGTCTTCCTCCGCAACTTACGCGTAAGTAATGTACTAATTTTATTCATGGTCATAGCTGCATATGTTTCTGTTGACAGAAGACACAAGATTTCATTATTTTAAATAGGCGAGGACCAAACTGGATTGTGAAGACGAGCAAGGGTTGGTTGCACTTTTCAAGCACTCGTTGATGAAGTATCGTTCCTACCTGAGGCAAACACACTTCGATGGCAAGCCTCTAAATGAAATTTTGTCTCCGATGCTACATTTATCCGACGGTGACTGGAATAATCTTGTTACACATTGGTCTCGGCTGCAACGTAAGGTACTATCTATGATATCACATCACAATTTGAACTACATTTCTACATTTGCCTTAACGTCTCACTTGTACGAAAACTGTTAGCAGAAGAACATTCATTCTCAAGGGACCACAAAATCTCGCAACTATACTGCACACTGCATTGCTCTTGTGAGTACCTCTTGCCCTGTATGACCATACTTACTTTCATAGCTGTTTGATTATGTAGCATCATTGCATATGTTAGCCTCGTTATCGTCCATTTGATGGACATTATAAGATCCGTATGGACTCTTACATAAATTTAGAATCAACCCAATGCTTTTGAAGAGGTTTAGCTCTGCAGTCCTCTTGTAAGGATTGAACGTCGTTTATCACTGTACTTACATTAATAGCTACTCCCTCCGTCCCATAATATAAGAACGTTTTGTATAGTACACCAGTGTTCAAATCACTCTTGTATTATGGGAAGAGGGATTGGTTCATTGTGTAGCATTCTGCATCTTATCTCCCTCGTCCACCATTTACTAAAAAGATCAGATATATATTTAATCTTACCAAAAAGTAGAATACACAGACAATGCTAGTGCAGAAGTGTAGCCCATTGCTCTTGTCAGTACATTTTGTCCTGTAATGCTTGTACTTCCAGGGATTAGTAGTTGATTATGTAGCATCAATCTGCATCTTATCTTCATTATCCTCTATCCCTTCTAGTATTATCATATCTATAATTACTCTCTACAAAATGTAGAGTACAGGCAATGCTTATGAAGAAGATTCTGGGCTGAAATTCTTGAGTTATCCTTCCCTTGACATGGAGAAGGGCATTATAAAGCCAGTGTTAACTGTTAATGTAAGTCAGTCCTTCTAAAGCCTTTATCCTCAACTGCTGTTTAATTTGCTCATACTCCCTATCGTTTACTGCTGTTTAGTTTGGTGTTTCTACCAAAATGCATGTTCTCAAGAACCATAAGTTCTAAGTTTTACTTGTAAAACCAAATTCCTTATTCATACCATGCACATTACTCAATACTCCCTATATGTATGCTTGTTTTTGTGGATCTGTAATCCAGTGTGTGCTGAAGCAGCCCACGTTTGCACCTTGTCATCTCTTGTTTTATCTTACTGATGTGGCTGATGATATGAACAACATGCCATGCACATTAACTAAAATAGATACAATGATTTTCTTTACCCTTCATCTATGCTTGTTATGTTGACATGGTAATCCAGTAGTGTGGTGAAGCTCCCCGCATTATGAACAATGCCAAATTATGCTACTGATATTTTGAACTTACTCTTTATTTCCTAATTTGAAATTGGATGGAATTGACAGCACAATTATCATCTTTGTTTATGCATGTGCAAAACCTGTCATCTCTCTGCTTTGTTTCAGGGTGGTATGCCTGATGGCATGCACAAGTCTACTGAAGGCTGTGAGACAAACCCAACATATATTGCAGCAAAGAAGGCAAAACATCTTGAAGATAGCGAGACAACCCCAAAGTCTTGTCTTGATGCAGTGTTCAAGTTACTTGAGACTAGCAGTCAGACAAGCTCACATAATTCATTGTCTGAATCAATTTGACTTCTTCAGTCCCAAGTTCTAGCAGAAAGGCATTTTGCAACTCAACTTCGACTTGAAGTCCTATCTCTAAGAAATATTGCGGAGAACACCAATGAGAACCTCATCGCAAAACAGCTACACCTGGAAGCTATGACCGACATGCTAGGCCGGTCTCACAGCCTTGCTCAGCAGCTTGCGCAGCAGTACCCGCGCAAGGCTAACCTTTCTTGAACTATCTTGGAAGTGGTCTATGTTCAATATTATTTTGTTACGCTGCAATGGTGCCCAGTTTTTGTAATCTGCTTCTTCGTTGCGCGTTATGATCACTGGTGGCGAACTTCGATGCCCAGTGGATGTAATATACCATAAATCCTTTATTGTATAGTGTAGGTTTATTCTTAATTCTTACTAGTTACTGCCATCATTCGCTATCTGAAAAAAATCAGATGTAGTCGACCGGGCCGAAACATTCGCCTCTAATGGGCTTGGTGTTTAGCGAGCCATAATTAGGCCGGCCTGCATCTTTCTTGGGCCCGAATCATTGGGGCCTTCACACTTTGCACGAGGCCCACAACTTACACCGGCCTATATTTTAGTTGGGCCTTTTGTGGACCCAATGCTTAGTTTGGCCCAGGTAGCATTGGGCCATTAACAGGTTAAATATTGTACATGCCTGTTACGGCCCAGATGAAACCATGGGCCTTTAGCAGGCCAAAATGCATATTGGGCCTCAATTTTCACTAATCGTCGACGGGCCTTCAGCATGCTGAAATGTAGACGGGGCCTTTTTGGGCCCACTTATATCACGGGCAGTTACCAGGCCGAAACATATCTCGAGCCTTAGTTGGCCCACTGATATCATGGGCCTTTAAGAGGCCGAAAGCTTAGTACAGACATCAATGGGTCGAATTATGCGACATGCCTTTAACAGGCCCAAATTCACGTTGGGCTTAACTGTTGCCACCTTTATCACGGATCGTTAGTGGGCCCGATGTCCCGTCAGACCATATATGGCCCATGGGCAGCATGGGCCATTCCCAGGCCGAAAGTCACACCGGGCTGAAATGGGCCCATGTCTACATCGGGCCTCTAACTGGCCGAAAGTCTGGGCTGTAATTGGGCCCAAATAGTTGGCGAACAATTAACGGGCCAGATCTGGCTTCGGGCCGTAAATGGGCCTTTATTAAGCAGGCCGTTATTGGGCTGGCCCACTAGTACCTGAAGTACTACGAGCCTTTGACTGGGCCGGCCTTTTTAACCTATATGGGCCTCTGTTGGGCCGTGCCACGTGTCAACATATCATAGGCCAAATGACGCTACTGGGCCTAATTCGGATAGGCCGTAAACGGGCCCTGGGTTAGCGGGCTGTAAATGGGCTATATGCGAACAGACCGTTAACAAGCTTGCCGTGGGCCGGCCCGCCCCTTTTTGACCAAGTCAAACGGGTCGGCCTTTCACAGGAATGTGCCTCTATTGGGCCGTGCCACGTGTCAACGTATCATGGGCGCTTTGTGTCCAATGAGTGGATGACATCTGTCCAACGGTGAGCCGACACGTGTTTCCTCCAGCCAATGATGATATTACACGTGGAAAATCCCCATTGGTCGGGGCTGTTAACGGGTTATCGGATCCAAAACTGGACCCAATAGCTTAACGGTGTTCCGTTACGGTGGATGCCACGTGTCGGTCACCCTTGACGAAAGCACTTCTGTGACGCACGATTTATCGTCATGGAAGTGGACACTTCCGTGATGATAATTTTGGTAATGTCATGGAACACTTCTACGACAACACATGTATGACTATCTTCATTCTGTCATAAATTTGTCATGGATGTACATGCATGACAGAAAACATGACCTACTGTGACAAACACGTATCATCACAGAAGTGTATTTTTTGTAGTGTCTACATCAACACCATTAGCCTCACCAATGAGTTGTGAGTAGTTTACCACAGACCTTCGGGTCCATAGTTATTAGCTAGATGGCTTCTTCTCTCTTTTTGGATCTCTATACAAAGTTCTCCTCGATCTTCGAGGAGATCTATTCAATGTAATCTTTTTGCGGTGTGTTTGTCGAGATCCGATGAATTGAGGGTTCATGATCAAGATTATCTATGAACAATATTTGATTCTTTTCTGAAATCTTTTATGTATGATTATAATATCCTTGCAAGTCTCTTCGAATTATTGGGTTTGTTTGGCCTACTAGATCTATAGTTCTTGCAATGGGAGAAGTGCTTGGCTTTGGGTTCAATCTTGCGGTCTCCTTTCCCAGTGATAGCAGGGGCAGCAAGGAACGTATTGTATTGTTGCCATCGAGGATAAAAAGATGGGGTTTATATCATATTGCTTGAGTTTATCACTCTACATCATGTCATCTTGCTTAAAGTTAAAGCATTACTCTATTCTTATGAACTTAATACTCTAGATGCATGTTGGATAGCGGTCGATGTGTGGAGTAATAGTAGTAGATGCAGAATCGTTTTGGTCTACTTGTCATGGATGTGATGCCTATATATAATGAATTAATGATCATGCCCAGATATTCTCATAACTATGCGCTTTTCTATCAATTGCTCGACAGTAATTTGTTCACCCACCGTAGAATTCTGCTTTCATGAGAGAAGCCACTAGTGAAACCTATGGCCCCCGGGTCTATTCTCAACATATTAATCTTCCATCTACTTTACTTTGCTTTATTTACGTTCTGTTCTTATACCAAAAATACCAAAAATATTATACTATCCTATCTATCAGATCTCACTTTCGTAAGTGACCGTAAAGGGATTGACAACCCCTTATCGCGTTGGCTGCGAAGTTCTTATTTGTTTATGTAGGTGCGAGGGACTTGTGCGCTTGTGCCTCCCCTCTTTGGCTTCGCCTCAAAACCAGCCGGAGCACGCCTTGGGTCCGGGGGCTACTGTCGGTGTTCTAGAAACGAGTGTACCAGAATCTGCATGCGTGCGACTTGCGGCATGGCTCCCTTGACGGCCCGGTATGGCCCAACAACAAGACCTCCAAGACAATACCCTCGCTGGGGTCCTGGTCTCAAGAGGCAGATGACACCAAGATCTCCCTAGGGGGCGGCCTCCCCAGGTTGCCTCCCGAGGAGCAGAGAATCCTATGCACGCACTGTGGCACCCCGGCTCGGAGAAACCGGAACGCCCCATATTCCAGCCCAGAGATCGAGGAGAAGTTTTCTGGAATACGGAACTGCTTAGCATAGAACAAACCAGCTTTCTATTACAACACGAATATGGATACAAGGTCTCTGATATTACAATGAATAACACCGGAACAACTACACTACGCCAACCACAGTTGCTCTATGCAAGCAGCATAACAACTCGAGGCAGCGGAACCTCTACTGGCAGCGGAACAACGAACGGCGATGATGGACTCCAATCCGCAGGGACTCTGGCTGGAACGTTTATCCTAGCTCGCGAACACGGGAACCACACCAAACAAGCAAGCAATCCTAGCACGACCAGCAAACTGGCATGACACGCTAGGTTAGTACATTGAATGTACTTGCGAGCTCACAATAAACCAAAAGCAATCAAGACAGACAACAGCATGGCATTAGCATGTTAATTTAATTCATGAACATGATACTAACAGAACAACATGTCATGCACAACTGATCACGATACAACTAGAACAAGCATATCATGAACATGATGATACTACATGCAACATGATGATACTAACAGAACAACATGGCATGCACAACGGATCACGATACAACTAGAACAAGCATATCATGAACATGATGATACTACATGCAACATGATGATACTATCATGCACCAACTTACTCTGCTCGGGTTATTTCGTAACCATCACATGCACAAACTTACCAACACGGACATCACACGATCATCTCAGGATCAAATCAAGCTTGGTATAAACAATACCTTAGTAATCATTAAATGACCACAAGGAGCTTGATCTTTACCATTGACTCTCGCGCAACATCACAAATATCCAACACTCGGTATTCTCGATACCATGGTGATCATTCCGACAATCACAACCATGACCAACATCTTTCTCATCATCAAACCAGGGTTGTTATTATTAAGCACATTTTTATTATTGGTGTTGACTCACGGTGTGACCGACACGAACTGGGCCCTTATCCGGGTGGACCAACGACATTCTGACAAAACCGATCTACTGTCATGACACTCTCCCGGCCACTCCGACCAACTGCCCACTGGGCTAGTCCTGGGTGGCCCCGTGTCTACCAAAGACACAACGACCACCGTCGTGGCCAAACATAAAATGTCCCAAACGGGGACCCGGATCATTAACAACAACAACAACGGGCACACAAGGTTATGTCCGTCTACCTGATCAGGGTAGCGCGTGCACATAACCTTCCCTCGTTTGGAGGCACTGGCGTGAGGCATGACAATAGACCCAGCTAGGGCCTTCCCTTAAAAGGCGAGTGTGGCTGCACTGGTCAGCTCGATATGGTGGCACCATGACTCAGCCAACAGTTGTTCAAGTTCGTTATTATCCGGTTAAACTTGAATGCAATAAGCTAAGTCATGATAAAATAACATGATACAACTACAATGCATGAGCATGATATCAACATAAGAATGGAGGTGCAACATAATCACCGAGCATAATCAATATGAAATATTTAACCAAATGAGCATGGCATACTAACGAGCATGAATATTACAAGTATAACACTACTCATAGCATACTTGACTGCTAGCATCAATAAATATCTGCAAGAACATAGCAAGAACACTGCCAACTAATCATGTAAAATAACTATTTGCAACGGAACATGCATATCACAGTACTTGACAGATAACAAGCATGCATCAAGACTACTACTGGCATGTATTTCTACTACCAAGCATAACATGTGAGCATGATAATAACAAGTAGTACAAGGTAACAAGAAGCATCAGATCATATCATGACAGTGAACTTGAAACCACGCGCATAACCGAAACAACGACAGTAGTAGCAAACAAGCAGATATACAACAACTAACTTTTATTAAATATTCAAGTTGAAAACCATGGCTAGTGCATGGCTATCATGCAAGTGGCTATTGTGGCTTGCCTGGGGATGAAGATGGCACCGGGAAGAAGTGCGGTGAAGCCACGAAAAGATTTTTCAGAAACAGTTCTCTCCCGGAGGGGCTGTTTACAGCAAGGGCAAAATGGTCATTTCCAATATGTCAACCCATAGTGAAAATGTCACCAACAGAACGGGCTCGACAATACGAAGAGATGGGCTTTGGATTCACCTCATTTGGAGTTGTGGTTAAAAAGATATGAAGGGTTGAAGTTCAGGGAGTTTTCTACAAAAAAGATCATCACAAACAAGTCCCTGAGTGGATAAGACAGAAGCGGGTTTTGATAAAATACGCTTTCCAGAGATGAAAACGTACTTACGTCCGAAGAAGAAAGGGAATACGCTTTCAGTTAAGGGAAAGCGTACTTCGCGGAGTACGTCTCCACTTAACACGTCAGCGGGTCGGCCCGGTCATCGCACAGAGGTTGACAGGCAGGACCCAGGGGGCGGGGTCAGCGTGCTGAGGCTTACAGGTGGGGCCTGAGTGGAGGTGTGGCCTGCCTGGCCCGAGGTCGTCGTCCACCTCGCGCCTGCCCGCGATGCAGAGGAGGGCCGGTGCGCTCCGGCGAGGCTCGTGGGCGGCTCCGACCACCATTCTCGCCGGCCGACCTACCGGGATGATCAGCGTGTCGAGTCGCACCCATCCCAGGGCAGAACGGACCTCGAGGAGGGCGGGGTTGAGAGCAGCAAGGACTCCGGTGGAGGGGGCTTCGGGCACGAGTGGGTTCTTGGCCATAGTGGCTCCGGCGAGAGGGAGAGGGCACGGGGAGGATCTATGGGGTCCTGGTGGTCCTCTGGTGAGGTCAGGAAGGAGGGGGAGTGCCTGGTTCGGGCGGATTTGGCCGAGGCCGTGCGGCAGCCATGGAGGCACAGAGCAGCGAGGAGAGCAGTTTCGGCTCGGTGGATAGGCTAGGCAGGTTGCTGGGAGAGAGGTGAGGCCGCTGGTGAGGTCGAACGGCTCGGGGAAGGCCTACTTATAGCCGGGGAGAGAGGGAGCCAAGCTGGCACCGTCGCGGACGCGTGTCTGGCGCCGCGGACGCGTGTGCGCGCGCTCGAGCTCAAGGGTAGGCGACGAGAGGGAACATGAGGGAGGGCTCACGGGGAAGAGGCGGCCAAGGGAGCGCAGGGAGAAGCGGCCGAACGCCACTGAGGCTCGGTCGACCATAGTGCTCCCGTGGGCGCGCGGCGACGATCGCCGACGAGGAAGCTTCTGGAGGGGGAGAGGGTTCCGGGGAGAAGACGACGGCGAGGGGGAGATGCTAGACACGCTCGTGCTTGCTGAGGCGCCGAGCAGAGGAGGGGCCCGAGCAAGAAGCCATTCTGGGCGTGGCCATTGCACGGCAAAGCGTTGGTCACCACGCAGACTGGCGAGGAGAAGATGCCAAGGCAGTAAAAAGGATGTCTGGTGGTAAATTCGTCCATGGTAGATGTTAAGTGCGGTGGTAGCTAGGTGAAACGGCTCTGGTTAAAGGGTATGCCTCGTCTGAAGTTTACTGCAGTAAACTTGACCATGAACTGGTGATCAACAGGAAATGTTTTGGAGCCATAGAGCTTGTCTGCGAGGTTGAGGTAAAGAAGGACTACAGTCCTGGTAAGTTTGAGAACATTTGGACCAGTGTTTAATATAGTTGCTTTACAACTACATAAATCTGTCCAGAAACAAGATCATGAAGTAGAACTCACTTGGTGAGGCCACTTGAGCTGAATTTTGGCAAGGCTTGATCATTTGGTCATATAGAGATGCTGTAAAATTACATGCCATTTGGACTTGCCAAAATGGTACTTCCTTCACAAACATCCCTTCTGACCAGAAACTTGCAAAAATTCTAGAGGAAAAATGGCTTGATGAACCATGCCCAAAATGGGTGGAGGTGAGTTATATGGATAATAGAAGGCCTAGAAAAATTGGCAGCCACAATGGAGCAAGATAAAATATACTTGCTTCACAAACTGAAATTTTTGACAGAATCAAAGAATTGAATATGAGCTCACATGGAGGCATTACATGATCTCTACTTTGGTGGAGGGATATGATATGATGATATGAGTGATCATGCAAAATGGCAACTCATTTGTATATGCGTAGCTTGCACCTCCTTCACAAAGCTTCTCTTTGGATAGAAACTTTGGAAAATCATAATTAAATAATTACTAGGCAAATGAGGTTGCATTTTAGCATGTGGCAATGATATGGATAGGAAAAGGTGTCCAAGGATTTTGAGGTCAATTGGGCAAAGATAAATAGCAGTTGCTTCACAAAATGCCATTTAGGGCAGAACAGAAAAAGGAATATTGGTGAAATATTTTTGAACATGGCAATGATTTTTTTTGCCATTTTTGATGAAGATATGACCCAAACAATCTTATGAGAATTATTTGGGAATTTTAGGAGTGATAGAAATATAGGTTGCTTCACAACCTAGGGCAGACAGGGTTATTCCTTTATTAGAAAAAAGGAATATTCCCTAGAAAAATAATATTGGGGTTGGGCCAAGATGGAAATGGCAAGGTCTAGGGATAGATATGAGGGTGACACGCCACTCTGGAAAGAAATAAGAGGTCATCTCCTTCAGTTTCCAGACCACATAGCCACAGAAAAAGAAAACTCAGGCAAAAATCTCAGAAAAACAAAAGAAAAAGAAAGGGCCAAAAATCAGGCTGTGACAGGCACCCATCCTCATGAGGTCTCGATGACGCAAGCCATGACGCCCGAGGCAAGGTGGGCATCAGCCGGTGCAGAGGGGACAGTTTCCCCTTCGGTTCTAAGAAGACAAGGACGTACGTCGGTTCTCGAGGGATACCCAAAAGGTTTCCATTTTCGGTGCAACAAGACTAAGATCACGGGCTCGGCAGGTCATATGTGATCGCCGAGCCCACCTCTGCGTCACGACTAGAGGCTTTGCAGGAGAAGACCACCTTTCGTCAGGATAAGATGTACCTCTTGCCCCCCTTCAAAATTGGCCATTGTGGAATCCCTTCCCACATAAATGACTAGGGAAGAGGACCGTGGCCATTATAAATGCAAGCTAGCCACCACCGTAGAAGGGATCAGACCCATTCGACCCTCACCACTCGAGCCCTCGCGAGGCAACTCATCCTTTGTACTAGTTCATCCTCAACCTCCTTGTGAGGCCAATCCACCACAAAGCAGGGGTAGGATCTTACACCACAAGGTGGCCCGAACCTGGGCAAATCGTCGTGTCCCCCCTTCCCATTCGGCAAACCCACACATCAAGTTTAAGCTTTGAGCATGGCGAGCACAGCGTCGGGGTGAAGTGGAGTCCTTCGTTGACGCCCCAGAGTTTGAACCTCTTCGGGTCCGCGGAGCCTTGAATCTGACGTATTTGATGGCACATACACAACATTATGTTCTTCTATGGAACATGAATCATGCACGCACTCAATGACAGAGCAAGGGATGGTACTCCCTCCGTCTAGGTGTAGTCATCTTAATGAAAACCAAATAATCCCAAAACACTTGGACGCGGTGCATTAACTTTCACCTCGTTTCTTGTTACTTGACATAAATAAAGGAATCAACCAATAAGAGATGTGGGGGCGTGTATGACATCATTGACTTAGACTTTCAAACACGAAATCCAGTGGTCAGTTCATTGCATGCAATGTTATTAATTAGCAAATAAGCATTAAAATCTCTTTTTTCCCTTCTCCTTGGTCATGGTGCACAACCTAAGATGTCTTAGGCCAATTCCAATGCATATGTGCTTAGATACAATGCTAAGCATATTAAAAAGTTTAACAACTAATGTCCACAATGCATAGGTGCTTCACTTGTTGGTACGAAGATCCCCTCATTTAATGCTTAAGCAACTAAAATACACCATCCATTGATGAGTTTCTTTCATATTATTGCTTTTGCCTAGGTTCACGTGTTTGGCATTGGTTCTTCCCTGGGTCACCAAACTCACCTCTCTCCTCTTTATTACTTTGCCACATCAGATTTTTTGCCTACATGGCAGCCTTACTACCTGTACAAGGTGGAGCATTGCGGAGGGCCTTATACACCTAGACGGAGGGATTAGCCATGGACATGGTCGGACCTTTTTGGAGAGAGTACTATATACTACTACATCCGTCTGGGTTTAAAAGACCCATTGGCAGAATCTCTAAGACCAAGGCAGAAAAACTTTGGGCAGTTACACAAAGTAATCGGTTCCGCGTACATAGTTGGGTATGGGAAAGAGAGAAAGACCCCTTAAATCGGGCATGAAATGGTTGCTTATATTAATTAATATGGTTGCATGCAGCCCCGTCTCACTCCTCCTTGCATGCAGTGTTGACCATCGCGCTTGCATGCAGTCCCTTCTTTCTCGGTAAGTTAATTCACCTAATGAGTAAACGCAATGCCAACAGAGCCAAGCGAAAAAGTGGGGTCTTAGTTTCGTCCGGCCTAATAATACCGGACTACCCCCCCATGGCCCTCCATCCTTTGGAGTGTAAATAGTTAAGGCAATGACATGTGGGTCTACCATGAGAGGGCCCATATGTCAGTTAATGGAAGAGAGATGTGCGTAGGCGTATTTGCGGAAGTGAACCTCTTTCGGAAGCGTGCTCCACTTGGAATCATTATGGCAATACATGGTAAGGCTCATTTAGTAACAACAACACACTGGCTCGGCTTATTAATTAACTGTCCCATCTGCTGTAGCGTGTATTGTCACTTCACTGACTAGGTGAATAAGGGCTTCCACAGTGGTTGGAGGCAGCATTACCTCTAAGCCGGGGTCCACATTTCTACTTCTAAGGTCAGTCAAAAATGTTGCAATGTATGTCATTTGGGTGTAGCCTCTATAGTGGCCCCACAAAAACAATTACGAAGTTGATATCTGATTCACTTTTCAGTTGGGAGACTCAACAAAGTGGATGACATGTAGGGACATATGAGTTTTTAATTGAAACAAAAGCTTGGAGGCAGCCTCTTAGCTTAGAGGCGATGCTAAGGATTTTTTTAGAGGCAACCTCATGCAATGTATAGAGGCGGCCTCGAAAGGCTTAGAGGCAGCTATAGCGGCAGCAAAAGTGCACACTGTGGATGCTCTTAGTAGTTCAGATGCTCCACCGCGAGGTTCCTTGCTCCTTCTCGATCGTCGGGAATCTATGTTCTTCCACTCTTTTTGTTTTAGACGTGAGCTTTTGTTCATCCTTTTGCCAACACGCGAGACATCTAGCATCAAGGTGGACGTGTCATGCAAGAAATTGGAGATAAGTAGTGCGTAAGTGAGTCGTGCACTTCGATGGCATGTACTATGCAATATTTATTCTCCTTGATGGCATGTGAGTCGTGCATGTAGACGGAGCACGGGATAGTAGCCATGGACATGGTCGGCCCTTTTTGGAGAGAGTACTAAGTAACTTTGATGTGTCCTGTCAACTCGCGGAACGATGCGAATCGTGCGTACTACACCCTCTCCCTCGCCCACGCACGCACGGTGGCTCTCAACACGAAGAGAAGATTTTTCTTACAATAGTGGGCTTTATACAAGCATTGGACATCCATCAGTTCATTCGGTGTCAGATTCCCAGAAGTATATACTGTAGTACCATCATCATTGTTCGATTTCCGGAAGAGGCGAACAGCCAAGCGCAAGGTCACCTACTCACCTTTTAGTACTCCCTTGGTCTAGGTCCTATTAAGTAATGTTGTTGTTAAGTAATACCACTTATAGTCCACTTCGGGACTTGCTTGCTAGGGTTGCTCTCTTCTTCTCACTCTATCACCCTTTTCACATCTAAACAAGATGGCGGTGTCCACTCTCTTTCTCTCTCTCTCTCTCTCTCTCTCAGCTCTCCGGTTGTCATGGATCCGGCTGGATCGCTTCTGCTGGTGGTCGTCGGTGGCGAGGGGGGAAGCCGACACGCGTCATCTTCTCGGACCTGGCGTCGGCATGTGAGGTCCTCCTCACCCTTGCTCCCTGCCGTCAAGTTGGCAGGCATATCATCTCGCTTGCCTCGCCACATCCCACCGACGAGAGGTACAACTTATTTTAGATCGGCCTTGTTCTAATGGCCCAGCTCCCCATGTTGTTGCATCTCTTTTTTCATGATGTTAGGATTGCTCCCACGTTGCTACATCCTACATATGGATATTCTTCTAGTATTACAAAGCTCCCCATGTATCTAGCTCCGCCTGCTTGACGAACACTCGAACACCACCTATTTTTTTACTATTGGAGGAAAAAAGATACTGCAGATGCTGGCTAACGGATCGATCTCTTGGTTGGAAAGGGAAATAAAGATGCTGGCCTGACTGGTCTCTTGGTCTAAAAAGGACATAAAGTGGGGGGTGTTGGGACGACAATGCAACTGAGAATGAGCACGTGTAAATTTCTTGTGGTCACATAGGAAAGGTCACTAGCAAGAACAAAAAATGCACAAATCCAGACATGCTTTGCATGTTTGCCGCACTCGGCAACACCTCTGTCTTGCCACTTTATGACTCGGTGGATGTAAAACGTGCTTGTGCCTCCCCTGCCCCTATGCCCTTACTATTGCTGTTAATCTAACATCACATGTAAAATGAAACAATGCCACTGTTAATGTGATGTCATTGTTAAGTAATGTTGTTGTCAATCTATTACCATTGATAAAATGAGTCAATGCCACCACTGTTATATGAAATGTTTCCGTCTTCCTTTATTTCTCATAAAGAGTGTTTTAGGCCGTTACACTAAACTTTGACACTAGTAACATAGCTGTATCTCCGTTGAACTGCACAAAATTTAATTGCACAATGGTTGACACGGCGATGTGTTTCTCCTTTCCGTATTACCCATTGTTAAAATGAACGTTCCTGTTAACCGTGCACATACGTACTGATCAAGTGCTACTCCCAATCTGTCATCAAGTAATAATGCAATTGTTATGCATGTTAATGCAAGCCCCCGTTAATCTAGTGCCAGTGTTGATTTGATGTGATGGCACTTTTTCATACTGTCACTGTAATGCCATTGATAACATATGGGATGCTGATGTTAATCATATGCCGCTGCAAAAAATGACACTGCTTAAATAACCCGGTTACATATTTGTGCAAATAGGGTTGTGTATCTCCATATGGTGTCTATTTGTGCAAACGAAAGCACAAACCTCAATATTAGTGGAACCTGCTCTCAGCTAACCTCACGGTGGTCCAGGTATTCCTGCATTCGTAACTAGGCAGAATGACTAACGCAAGATGAAATAAGCTTATTCGTACATTGACTTGCTGTTTGCAGTCTGGAACGAGCTTGTCATGTGTGGAGGAGCAAACAAGCACTGCAGCCGCGCCGTCAACACAAGATAAAAGAGACCAAGTCATTGATGGCCTGGCCAACGAGTAGGGGTCTTGCAAATAGCGATGCATTATTTTAGTGGAACCGCACAAAAAAGATATTGGGGTTAGTCAGACAAATTTTCTACAACCACACGAAAGGAATTCCGCTCATCAATTGCATAGAATTTCCTCCGTCCATCATAGGAGATCCCAAGGTGGAAATCAAATAACCACCTATAAAATTATGCATAATCTTCCTCACGCAGGTCTGTATCCCCTTTGTCCAGATGATCATGTTTTGTCATGCCGAGCTATTGATATGGGCTACTGTTTTGCGACACCGTTTAAGTACAGCGTTTTCCTATCTTTTCACATTCAGGACAATGAAGATGATTTCAATGGAACTGCACAAAATGGTCTGATGTTGAGGGATCTCTATTACCTCCCCTATTTATTGTAATGTTTAGCATAAATTGCAAGATGAGCCATCAAGTTAGCTATGGAGTTGCCAACATGCTCAAAGTGCACGCAACTTAGAGCAGAAAGACATATGCCTAGGAAATTAATGTGTGCGTAAGGAGGCCCTTTGCTCAGAGAAGCATCAATCATTTTTCTTTATTTCTACACCTTCTCATAGCTTTGTCTTGTTTATAGTTATGTGAATCATTTAGATGCGTGAACATGCTGAACTTAAGTGATTGTGAATGTTAGCTACTATGCATACCGTATGTGTGAATGTTGACTAGTGTGTCAACCTTTACAATCTATTTACATTGTGGGCATGTTATTTGACCCCTCATTTTGCTGCGCTATGACCAGTGTGAGTGTCTGCATGCAGTACATCATCCTCTAATTTGGTGGATGCCAAGCCGGCCCGAGAAGGAGCTATAATTTTTTTCCAAGTTGAAAAATGTTGCCGATGAGGATCCAAAATTAACTTGGAGGTGTCCCTTTTTTCTTTCGAATGGGCAAAAAGCTCGAGAGCTAGAGAGTGTCTCTAATGGGATCCCTCTAGTGTTAAGGCCCTCGAGTACGAAACAACGGTAGCCGACTAGGCCGATACAAAAGCCTATCCATCTTAAAGCCCATTTGTTTTTGTTTTTTGCGAGGACAAGCCCATATATCTTGAAGA
The DNA here is from genome assembly GCA_902687465.1 of Secale cereale. NCBI lineage: Eukaryota > Viridiplantae > Streptophyta > Magnoliopsida > Poales > Poaceae > Secale > Secale cereale. The sequence goes on along the minus strand of LR738715.1, from coordinate 613,551,836 downwards.
GGGGGTGATCCTAGCAAAAAAACCTTCCTCCTAGCTTCCACTTATACTGCATCTCGCTGGACTCTCCCGCTTCCGTCGCCCCCCAATGCCCCACCCCCGCTCCCCATCTTCCTCAATCGTACAGAAAACCCCCGCTCACCTTCTTCCTCACTCGCACGAAAAACGCCTGCTCCTCTTCTTCCTCACTCCTACGTAAAACCACAACCCTCCTTCTTCCCCACTCGCACTGCCACTAGGCTCGTATCTGGCTACTCTGTTCAAACCTGTGAGCTCAGCGCGAAGCCCGCTAGGTAAATGCAGTCGGCTGGCCCCAACGCCAAGAAGATGAGGCTCCCACCAGTGGTGACGCCGGTTGTAGATCCCGTACCCGGCAGCGCAGTGAGAAGTGGGAGCCCCCCACAGGATCTAAGGAACCCGTAGAATCTTGGGTGGAACACATCAACGATCTCCTGGACGCCATCCTTGGGGAGATCATCGCCCTTCTCCCCACCAAGGATGGTTGTCGCACAAAAGTCCTCGCATCTCGGTGGCGCACTCTCTGGCGCACCACGCCTCTTAATCTCAACTGTCCTCAGATATTTGTCGTTCATGAATTTTAACTCCTCTGAACCATCATATCCTCCCACCAGGGCCCGGTTCAACGCCAGTGCATCCCGACACGCTACCTGTTGTCCATATCCTGCCCGATGGACGCCTGGATGACATCCATTGAATTTGAAAATCTGCAATAGCTTGAGTTCTACCATTACTACGAAAAATACATACCGTGACCCCGAACGCCATGTATTTGTGCCCACACCACCATTGTCCATCTCGTGGTTTTCCTCCTGTCTCAACACCCTCACCATAGCCCGGTGCCATCTACCAGACAATCTGGTACTAATGATTCAACTCCCACTGCTAAAAAGCCTTTCGCTTGTGGTGGTTGATCTGTCAGAGGCCTAACTACAAAGCATCATCCACTCTGGTTGCCCTGCTCTGGAGCGCTTGCTGCTTGTTTACGGATTAGAAATCTGTATCCAATGTCTCCAAATAAAGCCGCCTCACCTTAAAAGCATTGGAATTTGTTTTGAAGGACATCAACTCATCACTGAAGATGCCTACACTTCAAAGGTTGCTCCTTGATAATTGTTATAAACCTTCGCAGATAACTATCGTCTCTGCGCCTAAACTTGAGATCTTGGGTGTAATTTGTGATCCGTTTAAACATCACGACATGGTCTTTGGCTCCACACATATTCAGGTATTGTATATTATCATCTACACCTTTGTAATCACGAGCTGCATTTTTCATTTGTGCGCATAAGTTTTATATCATCTTGGAGTACACTTTGAACACTAATATTATGTTATATGCTCAATGAAGAGTTCGTCCATCGATACCTTGTCAATGGTGCTTGATTCTGTCAAGATCTTATATGTCAGCATGTTTAGTAATGACATGAACAAAATTATTGGCTTACTGTGATGCTTTCCATGTATGGAGAATTTGTACATCAAGGTGATTATTTCATGCACATTGAAAGCCCATATATATTGTACTAGAATTACTGTTCGGCTGTCGCTCTTTCAACACTCCTTTTTTTAGACCTTAACTGTTTTCATTCTTCATCTCTACGTAGGCACTAACACATGGAGAAAAACATATAACCAATTGGTGGTGTAATAAGCACCGGTATACTCTCAGTTCTCATGACTTTCGTTTGAGGACAATAACGATGGAAGAATATGCATCCAACTAGGCCAACAGAAGCTTGGTCACATTCTTCCTGTTGAATGCGAGGTTACTATTGTTAATGAGGCTTAAGTTTTTCAACAAGAAATTTCAGGTCGACAAATGGAATTCTGAATGTGCTCGGCTTCTATTTACAACAACTTGTGGTCATATTCCAGTAAACTTTTTGGCACGGGATGTTGATTTTATGGATTAGACCGATCCATTTGTTTGTGACTTCCAAAAAATGTTGTTGGGTTAGTTGTTATTGCATTGTTTAGTCCGAGTTTTGTCTAAACCTGATGAACAAATAATCCTTGGGCTTTTGTATCGTTTGTAAGCTTGAGCTAGATGCTGTTGCCCTTTTCAAATCGGCTGTGACTGTTGTATTTTCTTTGAAACAAGGCAAATGGCTTTCCATTTCCTTTATTAAAGAGAGAAATATTGTAACATAAGGGACCCATCAGCTCACCCAGTTGTAGAGACGGAGTAGGGTATCAACTGCGTTGTGTGGGGGTTGTGGCCCGCCTAGCCCAGGCTATTGTTTAAGCACATGACGAGCCCCGTTGATATCTTTTTTCTTTCTGAAAATGGCTAGCCCAGTTCTTTTTCTAGACAATACCCAACCCAGGCCTACTTGATTTTCTAAGCCATGTTGGGCTGCAAATCTCTAAAGACGAGGAGGGATGTATTCGGCTTCCCCAGAAAATGGGCTATAAGTAGTAACAAATGGGTTGTAAATTTTAAAAACACAGAACACCGGCAACTTGATTCAAATTTTGTTTTTCGAGGAGTCAAGATTTTAAAATTTCATTGTTTTTTGCGAGGAAAATTTCATTGTATTTTAATTTGAAATAAAATTGATTTTACAATTATTTTTAAAGTTACTTGAAATTTCATGATTAAAAGAGTTCAGACCCCACAATATGGTCCTATGGGCTTCAAAATATCCTTAAGAATTAGCAAATGGGTTGTAAAATATTAAAACAATGGCAAATAGGTTGTATGCTATTTTCCACAAATTTGGAGGCTGACTTAAAGGCCTACTAGGTTGACGATGACGTTGTCCTGCTTTTTTTGATGCTTTGTAAACTTAGTCAACACAGAGCAGTGATTGTTTGATGTCGATCCAACCGTCATCTTGCTTCTTCAATCTCTTATCTTCCTGCTCCAGCCGCCCAAACCAGCGCCGGCGGGACTGCATGCTCCCTCCTCCTGTGGCCGGTCTTGCTACCGCGCGGGCCTCATCGGCCACCCTACTCCCACCGCTAGCCTGGCCATCCCTCTACTCACCCGCACCTCCTATTATAGTATTATTTTCAGGCGACGGCAACCTCACCCCGCAACCGACCAGTCAGCCCTCATTGTAATGCCCAGTATGTGACTATGCCTCCCACGTGTTGAGGCACGACTTAAAGGCATAAGCACATACTAGAATGATCTCAAGTATGGTATCTTTGCACAACTCATGTAAAAGAGGGGGATGAAAATGTAAAAGAGTACTTGGCTTACACTAGCCACGTCACACAATGTAATACATTAACATACATCATCCAAATAACATCAGAGTCCGACTACGGACGAAGATCCAAATGAAAGATACCATAAATAAGCAACACAAGGTCCCGACCATCCTAGTAAGAGCCCTATTGATCCTCGGGGTAAGACACGTAGTATCGCCCACGCTCTTCATCGAACTCCCAATACAACTCTGAACCACCACCCGTATAGTTCTCAACGGTACCTGCATCTGGTGTTGTGTAGAATCTGTAAGCCACGGAGGACTCAGCAATCCCGTTCCCGGGTAGCAATACTATCAAAGCCTTAGGTGTGGAAAAGGCTTAAAACAAGGTTGCAGCAGCACTAGCACTAACTTACGGGTTTAGAGCGAGGAGAGAAACAAGTGCCAACGATCGTCAAAGTGATCAAGAAGTGATCCTAACTACTCACGTCAAACATAACCCCACCGTGTTCAATTCCCGAACCCCTTCGGAAAGAGACCATCACGGTTACTCACGCTGGTAGTGTATTATGGACATGGTGTCAAGTTATCTACACCCGGATATTAACAAATTCCCATGTGCCACATAACCGCGGGCACGGCTTTCAAAAGATCAAACTGTGCAGGGGTGTCCCAACTTAGCCCATCACAAGCTCACGATCTGCGGAGTCGCAACTCCAAGGTGGGAAGACCCGAGTATTCTCGGAATCCCGTGCTCAAGATATTCCGACAAAGGTAAAATTAATCCAGTAAGACCTCCCGGCGTGCCGACACCCTGATAGTAGCCGCGCGTATCTCGCCTCAGGCCACGACCAGATGAGTCATCCTATAGGTGTATACGAGCCCTTGAGTTTCCTCGAGGTGGCCCCGCAGTCTGCTCAGTTTGGACCAACACTCATGAGGAGCACTGGCCCAGGGTTGTTAATAAAGAACTCGGGTTTGCAACTCCCTATGCAAATGTAAAACCAATGTTGGGCCTTGCTGGAAAAGCTTTAGCACTAAGCGAGTTATCGAGGGGGGCCCATAAACCCCAACCGTGCTAGGGACGCAAAATCAAGGAACATAACACCGGTTTAACGGTTCCTAGGGTGGCATGAGTGGAACAAAACACCAAGCAAGAGGCTTAGCCTTCCACCCATTACCAATATATAGGTGATTTAGTTTAGCAGTTTATATATTGTGATATCACAACAATAACTTCATCCTGAAGCAAGAATCTTCAAATCTTCACCTGCAACTAACAACGCTATAAGAGGGGCTGAGCGATGCTTACGTAGCCAAACAACGGTTTGCTAGGTGGGTGGTTAGAGAGTTTCATGGCAACAATAGGAGGCTGACAAACAGACATAGGCATCGAGGCAATATCTAAAAGAGCGTGACATCTAGCATAGGCAAAGATAGTAGTGATATCTGGGTAAGGTCATCTTGCCTGTTGATTCCACGAAGGGATCGTAACCTTGCTCCTCAAACTCAACCTCGGTAGGAACCTCGTACTCTAGATTGTCAACGGGCTCTAACCAAACACAACAATGCAACAACAGAACACAATCAATCATAATGCAATACTCAGACACATGATGCATGAACATGATGAACAAGGACAAGAGTAGATATGATGCATGGCCTAGGGTCACAAGAGTGCAACATCATCATATTCAAACAAGATCACCCACATGAAGTAAAACAACTAAAGAACAACTACCAAGTTTATGTAGGTTGTTCAAACAAGCATCCAACAAGTTTTAAAGGAGTTGGTTAACATGACAAGGGTGCAACTAACATTACAGCAACATGCTAGCACATTTAAATGGGCTGGAATAATAAACAACAATTTCCAGAAACTCCCATATTAATATTAATGCATTTGGGATAGATCTGAAAAAACTTCTGTGATAAAGTTGTCAAACATGCTAAACAACAGCACCAAAATATTCTACACATTTTCCCACCCCAAATGCATATAAAATTTGTTAAATTTGGAGTTGTAGATAATTAGTTAAGATTTTTCCAAGTTTAAGCATATTTAAAACAAGAATAATTCAAACAACATTTTAAATGTTTTTAAACATGGCAACAAATAGCATATTCATAATCTACATGAAATTCTAAGCACTTTTCATATAGGACTCATATTCATCAGAAGAATATTTTCAAAGATATTTAATTAACAAGAAAAAGACAAAAAAATAAAAAGAAAAAGAAAAACAGAAAATAAAAACAAGGCGCAGGGGTCAGAGTGACCCAGGGCTGCGCTAGCCCACGTCACTAACGAGGGGGCCCGGTTGGGCTGAGCTGGCGCCAGTGGGTGCGCGCGGGGGCTGGAGACGGCTGAGTGGCTGGCAGGTGGGGCCTGCCTGTGAGCCACACACGAAAAACAAAAGGGGGCGAATAGCCACTGCCCCGCGACGGATTCAAACACAAGACCCCCTGTTTAACTGATGGAGTAATAATCCACTACGCTATCGATCGGATCTCGACAGAGAACATGCGCTATACCTGAAGAGGTAACTGCAGAAGCAGATGACTGAAGAAAGCCAGAGGCTCGTCGGAGCTGCTCTGGCGACCAAAAGGCACGGCGGAGTGGTGTGGAGTGCTCCTGGAGGAGTTCCACATCCATACGACACACTTGCAGCACCTAACGAGCACTACAGCGCCGGTGGCGAGTAACGACAGCACGGCGGCGGCGAACAACGATGAGACGATGCAGAGGCCTAGACGGTGCAGCGACTGCACAGGCAGTTCCTACATGATGCGCTGAAGCGAACGAATAGCAAGCGGCCGCCTAGAGGGGTCAGAACACTCGCCAGCGACGAGGCCCTACGGCGATGAGCTCGGGTGCTCAACGAACTCGAAGCTAGAGGGCGCTACGGAGGGGGAAAAGGCCACGAGGAGGAAGAGGAGCTCACCACGAACACGGAGATGTGTTCGGCTGGCCCAAACATGGACGGAGTCGACGACGGCGAGTCTCAAACAGCTACGGGCGCCGGAGATGAAGAAGAGGAAGAAGATGTCGGCAGCGAGGTGATCGGCTCCGTGTAGAGGAAGTAGTCGAAGTAGTCGACGTCGTGGAAGCAGCTGGACACATTTGGCGAGGCTGAGGTCGACGGGAGGCACGCCAGCGACGAGGTGGTGCTCTCAGATGCGTGCGTGTATCGACTGGGGTGGCGGATCTGGTGGAGCTTGGCTCGCCAGGCGGCGAGAGGAGGAAGAGGAACCCTAGGGAGAGGGGTTGGACATGGTGCGAGTTTAAATGGAGGGCTCGGATCACGAGACCTCAACGTCCGTGATCACGGCGCGACGGCGAGCGCGCGCTCTGCTCTGCAGCACTTGATGGTGGTAGACGGAGACGCGGGAGGTGTGATGCAGATAGGTGGGGCCAGGGGGAAAAAGGCACGGCGCGACTGCGAGCGCTCTGTGGGCCTGCGGGGGAGAGATGGGCCGCGCAGTGCGAGGGGAAAACTGGGCCTGGGGGAAGGAGAAGGAGGAGGAGGCCCAGGACACTGCTGACTTGCTGACTTCTTTTCTTTTCCATTTTATCTTCAGCCAGATAAGAAAAGAAAAGCACAGACTAAAATGAAAAGAGTTAGGGGAAAATAAAATATCCCCATGCTCAGTGATTTATGCCCTATTTAATAAAATTGACTTGGACATATTTAGAGGCATAAAAATAAAAGGAGTTTGAATATGGTTCAAACTCTTGTCATTTTTAAACCCAACCAAATCAATTCTAAATGGGGTGATATTTGGCAGAGAGGGTGTAGACATGGTGCAAGATTTTTAGGAAAAGAAAGAACAATAAAGGGCTTGGCTAGATGGCTTGCACAATGGAGCAAAGAAATGAAAGAAAATAAAAAGAAAGAAGAATAAGAGGGAAAACAAAGGAGGGGGTTAGGGTTTAGCAAGTCATAGCTAGAACCTCACTCACAACATCACAAGATGCCTCACAACATCACATAACAAAAGTAAACTAAGGTGCCATGATGCCATGATGATGAAGCAATGCAAGGATGCAAAAAATAAAAAAAAGACATGGCAAGCAAAAATAAAATGACAAGAACCCCCAAGGATAAGGACAAGGATCAAATTGAGAAAGCTTTATTGCCATTATGGGAAAGTATCACATATGGGGTGTTACAAACTCTCCTACACTACAAAAAGATCTCGTCCCGAGATCTAGGACTGGAAGAAGGAAGGATACTCGGAACGAAGGTGATCTTCTCGTTCCCACTTAGCTTCTCAGCCGGTATGGTGTGACAAATTTACTTCCAAGAACTTGATGGACTTGTTGCGGGTTTTGCGCTCAGTTTCTTCAAGAATAGCAACAGGGTGCTCACGATAAGACAAGTCTTTTTGAAGATCAATCTCGTCGAACGGAATGGTGCGTTCAGGTGTCTGGAAGCACTTGCGGAGTTGAGACACGTGAAACACATCATGAACATTTGCAAAGTTGGAGGGAAGCTTGAGTTGGTAGGCTAGATCTCCTCTTTTGCTAAGAATCTTGAAAGGGCCCATGTATCTCGGAGCAAGCTTGCCTTTGATACCGAATCTTTGGGTTCCTTTCATAGGAGAAACATGGAGATAGACATGATCTCCAATGTCGAAAGCCAAATTACGATGCTTGCCGTCATAGTAACTCTTTTGACGCGATTGCGTGGCTTTGAGATTCTCACGTATGACTTTGCACATTTCTTCGGCTTCTGAGATCAAATCATTGCCAAGAAGCTGCCGTTCACCGGTCTCTGACCAGTTGAGCTGGGTACGACACTTTCTGCCATAGAGGATTTGAAAAGGAGCTTTGCCGGCACTTGCTTGGAAACTGTTGTTGTAAGAGAATTCGGCAAACGGGAGACAATCTTCCCACTTCATACCGAAAGAGATGACACAAGCTCTCAGCATGTCTTCGAGGCTCTGGTTCACTCTTTCGACTTGACCACTAGTCTGAGGGTGAAACGCAGTGCTGAAGCGAATTTTTGTGCCCATGGCCGACTGAAAGGAGTCCCAGAACTTGGATGTGAACAAACTTCCACGGTCTGAGGAGATGACTTGAGGAATGCCATGCAAAGAAACAATTCTAGAGGTGTACAGCTCTGCCAGCTGAGCTGCGTTGATGGATTCTTTGACGGGAAGGAAATGAGCTACTTTAGTTAGCTTGTCAATCACTACAAAGATAGCATCATTCCCCTTCTTGGACTTAGGAAACCCAGTGACGAAATCCATTTCAATGTGATCGAATTTCCACTCGGGAATAGGTAGAGGTTGAAGGAGACTGGCTGGACGTTGATTCTCTGCCTTCACTCTTCTGCAGACATCACGTTCATTCACGAATTGGGCAATCTCCCTTTTCATGCGAGTCCACCAGTATGATTGCTTGAGGTCTTGGTACATCTTAGAACTTCCGGGATGAATTGAGAGGAGGGAGTCATGTGCTTTGTTCATTATGAGCTTCCTGAGATCACCCTTGGGAACCACAATTCTGTCCTCAAAGAACAAGGTGTCTTTCTCATCAACACGATAGCACTTGTATTTGGGAGTACCCTTGGCAATACCATGTTTCACTTTCTACACCATAGCATCACTGAGCTGGGCCTCACGGATCTGATCTTCCAAGGTAGGAGCAACTTGAAGGTTTGCAAGAAAGCCTTGCGGAACAACTTGGAGGTTAAGCTTCCTGAATGATTCACAAAGTTCAGGCTGGAACGGTTTGAGAAGGAGACTGTTGCAATATGCCTTTCTGCTCAAGGCATCTGCAATGACATTGGCCTTGCGAGGTGTGTACTCAATGCTTGGATCATACTCTTGGATCATCTCAACCCAACGAGTCTGGTGAAGGTTAAGGTTTGGCTGTGAGAAGATGTACTTCAAGCTCTTGTGATCGGTGAAGATGTCCACTTTTCTGCCGAACAGAAGGTGTCTCCACATGATCAAGGCATGTACAACTGCTGCTAGCTCGAGATCATGTGTGGGGTAATTCTTCTCATTTGGTTTCAACTGATGAGAGGTGTATGCCACAATCTTCTTGTCTTGCATGAGAACACCACCAAGTCCTTGCAAAGAAGCATCACAAAAGACTTGATAGGGCTTGGACTCATCCGAAGGAGTAAGAACCGGAGCAGAAATGAGCTTCTCTTTGAGTGTTTTGAATGCCACATCACAATCAGGAGTCCAGGAGTACTTGAAATTCTTCTGCAACAGGTAGGAAAGAGGCTTGGCAATCTTGGCGAAGTTCTCAACGAACCTTCTGCAATAGCTAGCGAGACCAAGGAAGCTTCGGAGTTGCTTGACATTCTGCGGGGGTTCCCAGTTGACAATAGCTTCAACTTTCTCGGGGTTCACAGAAATGCCCTCGGCAGAGATAATATGGCCAATATATAAGACTTTATCCAGCCATAATTCACATTTGGAGAACTTCGCATAGAACTTGTGTTCACGGAGCATGTCCAGGACCAAACAGAGGTGCTTGGCATGGTCTTCTTCATTCTTGGAGAATACCAAGATGTCATCCAGATAGACGAGAACAAATTCATTGGTGTAGGGGTTGAATATGAAGTGCATCATCCTCGAGAAGGTGGGTGGAGCATTTGCGAGGCCAAAAGACATGACCGTGTATTCATAAGAGCCAAAACTCGTTCTGAATGCGGTCTTGGGAATATCTTCTTCACGGATACGGATCTGGTGATAACCCATCCGGAGGTCGAGCTTTGAGAACACCTTTGCTCCTTTGAGCTGCTCGAACAATTCATTGATATTGGGGAGCAGATACTTGTTCTTTATTGTCTTCTTGTTCAATGGCCGGTAATCAATGCAAAGGCGTTCCGTGCCATCCTTCTTCTTGACAAATAGAACACCACAGCCCCAAGGAGAAGTACTAGGCCTGATTAGACCCATGTGTTCTTGCTCATCGAGTTGTTTCTTCAGCTCCTTCAACTCATCAGTGGAAAGCTTGTACGAACACCGACATGATGGCTCGGTACCGGGCTCGAGTTCAATGACGAATTCAACTTGACGATGGGGAGGCATGCTGTGGGGACCCCGACTTAGAAGTCGAGATCACCGAATGCACGTGTACAGTGATCCCAGAGATCAATGCTCACTGAACACACAGAAGCTGAAATACAAGAGTCTTACATCCATACAAATAGTCTTACACGAATTATGGCCATTATGGCCAAGTCTTACATAGATAGAGCCTCACGGGCTGAATAGCAAATAACTCAAGTAGCGGAAGTCTTTGATAACGGGTAGAACCCATGCCATCTGCCTTAACCCTACAGGCATTCTGACTCGGGATAGCGTCCTAGTTCGCATGTTCGTCTCCAAAGAACTCTTCCTCATATTCTTGTTCTTCCATGCCTGGCCAATTAAATAACCAGTGGCAAGCCAATGAGTACTTTGAATGTACTCGCAAGCAACCCATGATGTGGTAACAATGCAATGGAACAATAATGAACAATCTAGCAAAGGCTAGAATAAATATTCTACCATCAAGTTTATGCATCAATAAACTCGCGTAACCTCGAAGACAGGTTACCGATATCAACATGAATGTGATTCAACTCATTGAGTCAAGTCACCACCTTGACTCTTCACACACATACTATCACTGATGAAGTAAAATTCTGGACATAGTTTAAGTAGCACCACCCAACTGTCCATGACCGTGGACACGGCTATTCGAATAGTTTGACACTCTGCAGAGGTTGCGCACTTTACCCACAAGATCCGGGGAACTTCCGTGTCATCCACGACCCGCGGTACCTCAAGTACCCGGGGTAAGCACCCGGTCATTACCTTTCCTTAGACGACACTAACATAGAGTCCACTCGTTGGTACACGGCCCTCGGGTACAAACAATAGATCACGGGACTTGCCCTAATTTCAATGTCACGCGTACCCGAAGGTACCAACGGTGTGTCCGGTGCCCTGTGAAAACAGCCATGGTCATCTATCCAAGCACGACCCCGTCCCGGGAAAGACCTCAAGTCTTCCCGTCACTAGTAATGCGGGCACCATGCTAGTATCGACCTAAGTAATCAATAAATCCCCATCCCATAAGGGGTAGTGTGGTTGCACATGTTTGGTTGGGACGGTAGTCACACATAAATCTAATCCATCATTTCACCATGCACATGATTTTATCGGCACATCACTTCTTCCTCAAGTGATGACCTAACACAACATCACCCTCGGGCATTAGGGGCACCCGATGGGTTCATGCAAATGATTTCAACTACGAAGGTTCAAATCACACATGCATCATTTAAGCATCATGACCAACTATTTGCATGTCATCTAGCACATAGCAAGACCAAGTTCAAGCATGCATCATGCAGTGGTTTCCACTAGGTCACCATCGTAACCCTATCATCATGCATCGGAAACAAACGGGTTCCGAGAACAAGTGTATCATGGTCAAAGGGCTTCTTGCCTGGATTGGCTTGGTCTTCAAAGTCCTCAAATCCTTCTCCTTCTCCTTCCTCAGCAACTTCGTCAAATACGGGATCTATACGTCGCATAATAACCACGGGAAAATAAGACCACAAATAAAACAGAAAAATCAAAGTGCTCAGAAAAATGTCAACTTATTTTTGTAAAATACTAGAGGAATTTCTAAGGTGGGGAAAAATCTTAGTTGGAGTTTTGGAGTAACAGAATGGAATCTATTGATTTTTGAACAGGAGTATTACTGCCCAAATTTGAATTTAAATTTGAACAGTACACAAAAGTTTCATAGGTATGAGTGAAAGTGGTACCATTAACTAGGTTGGAATATTACAAGAATTTTTGAGTTGGAATTATTTAATTTGGACCATTATTATTTTCTGTAAAAATGTTTGAATTATTTACAGAAAAGAAAAAGAGAAAACGCCCTGTGCAACTGGGCCAGACAAGCCAAAGTGCACGGCCCAGGGCGGACCAGCCCAGCCGCACGGCTGCCTGCGCGCGCACGTCAGGTTTTTGAACCTGACGGGCGGGGCCCGTCGGTCAGTGAATGAGAGGAGGGGGAGAGAGGTGTGGGGATGACAGGCGGGGCCCGCCTGTCATCTCCAACCTTGCGGCCACGGCGACGGCGAGCTCACCGGCGAGGTTTCCGGCCACGGCGACGGCAACGGAGGGCAGGGATGGGTCCAGCGTCGAGTGGCGGTTGTAGGGGTGGTGGTACGGTACGCCGGGGAGGTCGGGTTCGCCGGCGGCGAGGTGGGTCGGCGGAGGAGCTACGGGAGGTCGTCGCTCAGATCGTCTCCGACTGAAACAGGAGGGGGAAACAGAGGGGAAACGATCAGTGAGGTGAGGGGGTTCCAAATCAGGCAAAAGGAGGGGCAGGGGAGGCCCGTACTGCGAGATCACCAGCGGCCCGACGCGGCGGAGCTCCGGTCGATCCCGAGCACTGGGACTTCCTGGGGAGGAATGAGTGGTGCTGGAGGGCTCAGTGAGGTGTGGCGGAGCTGCTGATGCTGCTGGAGAGGCCCGGGGGGGTTCTATTTATAGGGGGTCGTCGGAGGCCCGTGGTCCAGTGCGCCGGCGAGCTCCAGCTCGAAGCTACAGCGCACAGGGGGCGAGGGGAATGAGTCCACGGAGTTGCTGGACGAGCTCCACGTCCAGTAGAGGTGAGAGGAGGAGTGGGGGACCTTCCAGTCGACGCGCGCGTGCGAGGCAGAAGAGTCGACGCTGCGGGCGGCCAACGCGCGTGCGACGACGGCCACTGGAGGGCGCAGGAGGAGGGGGGACAGCGCCGGGGTGGTTGCGGACGTCGAGGGGCCTCGACTGGCGCGAGGGAGGAGCCCGAGGCTGTCGGGGGTGGCTGATTGGCTGGAGCTACAGTGCGTGGGTGCACTGTAGCGTGCTCCAGAGCACGCGTATGGCTGGCACCACCGTGCCCTCGCCGCTCCGGTCAAAACCAACGTGCCCAAGAGTGACTAGAAGGTCAGGGGAGGAGTAAAGAATTGGCCTGAGGCCTTGGATGCCCTGGAGATGCTGAGAGAGAGTGAGGATGCTGGTGACTTGGTGAAAATTTGCTGTCCAGCAGGGTAAACTTGGGTTCTTACCCCTCAATCATGGAGCTGGGGTGCTGGGGAAGTTACTGGAGGTAGCCAGTAACTGAATGAACATGTGGTAGAAAGTTGAGGCCATGGAGAAGAGTAAAAGTGATCAAGATGAGGGTTTTAGTAAATCTGCAGAAGGTGTTTGATCAGTGTTTGGTCAAGCAAATGACCTCCACTTGACATGGCACTTAACAGGATTGAATAACATATGAAAATAGGGTGCTTCACCAAATTTGGGCTCATTTGAAGAAACTAGCCAATGTAACTTTGGTGAACCCTAGAAATCAACAAAAACAACTTCATCTTGATTGAGTCAAGCTAATCATCTCCCCTTGATGCACCACTTGGTGTAGTATCATCATTTGGGGTTATGATCATGCCCACAAAGTTTGAAGCTCCAGGTAAAAAGTTGGTAATGTAAAGTTGTTCAAATTTGCATTTGAACAGAAAGGGTTTTGGGGTGATCTGATCAAGTTGCTCTATTCCGAATCTTGTGCCATTTGGTCTAGATGCCTCATTAGGCCATTCTAGCATGTGCACCCAATTTGAGAGCATTTGGACAAGTTTGGCAATGTAGAGTTGCTCAAACTTCAAATATGGACAGAATGGTTATGAAGGGGTTTGAGGATGTTTTCTTGCTTCCCAAGGCATGGGACTTGGCAAGATCATCAGATATGTCATATATGACATGATATAATTTCCCTGGAATTTTTGGAGAAAATTTCCTTTGTAAATATTTCAAAAGCTTGAAATATCCAGAAAGGGTTTTAGAGGGTTTAGCCCATTATTTTGAACATGACCAAGTGTTGAAACTCTTATATATGGACAATATATGTCCTCTGAGTCTCTCTGAATTTTGGCAAATATTTCTGAAACAATTAAATAATTTTCCCCTATTAAAGACCATTTCTGGCCTTAAGAAAAAGCTTTTAAATAAAATAGGAAAATAACTTTTAAAATTATACCTTTGTGGTTTCTGGGAGTCCTATGACTACTAGGTCTCAAATAAACCTTTTGAAATAATTTTCTCACCCTAAATCAAGTACTTGCAGTGCAAATCTCAATTCAGGGGTTTTTGGAAAACTAAATTTATAAAATACATTTTGGCCAAATTATTTTTGTAAGAAAATACTATACTGTTATATAACACTTGGTATGATCATTGGGCAGAAGTTTTGGGTATGGAGATGAATTCTACAAGAGGTCATAGTTGACTTTAATGAGCACATGAAAAAGCATATGAAGAAAACTCAATTCCAAATAAAAGCCAAATGATGCTAAAAAAATTTGCTGGTCCAAATTTTCATGCTTCAAAGCGACAAATAACATGTTACAAAATGCAGGGTGTGACACATGCCTGGAAGCTCTTCAGGGAAAACATCTTCATATTCATTGACCACCGGAATCTAAGAAATGGCATTAATCTCGCCCTTGTCATTGAGAGAGAATAGCCTGATTGTGTTATCTCGAGAGGCAAAGATAATCACGTCTTCGTCAGGATGAGTAAGCTTGACTTCCTTATTTGCACAATCAATGTTTGCATCATGCTTGGAAAGCCAATCCATCCCAAGAATAAGATCAATGTCGGAGTTGCCAAGAACAACCGGAGAAACTAGAAAGCGGTAATCACCCATATGAATAGATACATCCGGAGCCATCAAATTAGAAGTCATGTTTTTGTGCGGAGAAATAATTTGCAACTTCTTATCCAGAAATGCCGAAGTGAAAATATGCTTGGTAAAGAATGGCCTTGATATGAAACTAACAGATGCACCAGAATCAAATAATACTTTTGCAGAAATAGAGTTAACTGGAAGATTACCAAGTATCACATCTGAAGAATTCTCTGCTTGAGCTGCATTCATTAGATTCACTCTTGCTGCCTTGGGATTGTGCTTGACAATAGCAGTGCTGACAGGTGGAGGAGGCGGAAGGCGCCTTGGGTTGGGACACTTGTTAGCATAGTGACCCTTCTGAGTGCACTTGTTGCAAACCACTTCTGAGAGAGGCCGGTGATAAGGACCACTTGATCTTGAAGCTTGAAACTGAGGCTTGGACTGATTGCTTGGGTTGGGTGGGTGGGAGAAACCACGGCCACGTGAGTGCTTGTTGTTGTTTGGAGGACGGAGCACTGGAGGAGGCGGAAGCCAAAACTACTGCTGCTTGGGAACCACTTAGGAAGAAGAGGAGGAGTGAACAACATCTCTGATCCTTTTTTTGGAAGCTTCAATCTTGAGCTGAGCTGCCTCTTGCTTAAGAGCCATATTGTAGAATTGGTCAAATTCATCCGGCTCGAACAAGGTGAGAGCTAGTTGGAGTTCATCCTTCAGACCACCACGGAACTGATAAATCTTGCTCTTGGCATCTGGGATGTCTTGCTTGGCATAGCGTGCAAGATTCTGGAACTCGACATTGTATTGATAGACGGACATAGTGCCTTGCTTCAGGTTGCGGAATTGCTCACACATGCCTTCAATGACACTGGTTGGAATGTGGTGAGAGCGAAAATCCTTGCAGAAGTCAGTCCCCGAGATCTCACGTCCACCTATGGAATCTTTGTACTGTTGCCACCAATCAGCAGCTTGGGCTTTGAGTTGGAAGGCAGCAAACTTGACATAATCCTCAGGTCTCACGTTACTGCATTCAAAGTGCTTCTTGATGTCTGTGATCCAGTCTTCAGCATCTAGCAGATCCACACAGTAACTGAAAGACTTCGGTTGGTTTGCCAGGAATTGGTTGAGGGTTACAAAGTGAGGTTGATTGAACAGATTGCCTTGGCCTTTGTAATGCCCCAAATGTAACACTTTCCAATTATGGCAATATGTGAACTTTGACTTCATCAATTCCATTCTGGGCTCTTCTTTTATTTCGGGTTTCTTCGTTTTGTCGTGTGCGTGTGTGCTTTTCATTCATGTCATGTTATCATGTGCATTGCATTGCATTCGTGTTGTCACTTGCACCCGGTCCCACTCGTCTCTTCCCGTTGTCCGTTTCGTGTGTGGCCATGTAACATTTCCGGAATGAGGTGAGACTTGTCGTGCATTGTTGTTTTGGTACGTGTAGGCCGCCTGTCAAGTTTCATCGCATTTGGAGTTCGTTTCGTACTCCAACGGTTAACCTAGTGGGCTAAAAGTACCCCTTCCTTTTGGCCCAAGACCCCCTCCACAACAGCCCACTAACCCAGCACAACCCCTCCCATCATCTCGGTCGTCGGATCACGAACGTGTGGCCGAAAACCGCACCCCATTTGGAGTCTCCTAGCTCCCTATGCCTATAAAAAGGCCCCATCCCCTCCATTTGGGACGAAACCCTAGCCCTCCTGTTTTTTTTTCATTTTTACCAGTGCCCGCAGCTCCTTCGCGCGCCGGACGTGTCCGCCCGGCACCAGACACGTCCGCCGCCGCCCCCTCAGCCAGTAGCAGCGCGCCATGTGGCCCGTCGGGCTCTCCGCTGCCGCCGGCCCGTGCGGCCCGCGTTCGGCCCCCGCGGCCCGAGCCGCCTCCGTCGCCGCTCCACCGCATCGCCCTCCGCCGACGCAGCGCCGCCGCGCCATCGCCGCTGGCCGCCGCCACGTCCTCCATCCTCCGCCACCTGGGATCTCGCCGCCGCCGCCGCGGAGCATCACCGCCGTCGCGCCGCCGACCCCGCCACGGCCCGGATCCGGCAGCCGCCGGCCAGATCCGGCCGGTCCCCGCTCGCCTCGCCTGGGCTCCGCCCGCCGCCGTCGCTCCAGTCTTCCGCTTCGGCGAGCTGCGCCGCCGCCCTCGAGCGGACGCGTCGTCCCGCTCGCTCGCCTCGCTCCCCTGGGCCGCATCGCCCCGAGCCGGCCCAGCTCCACGCCCCGTGCCGGCCTAGCTCAGCCTCCCCAGGCCGGCCTGCTACCCCTCGCAACTGGGCCTCGGCCCACAGTGGTGAGCCCAACGTACCCTCTATCCCGTGCCCTGAGCGTCATATAGTTTTTTCACCCGCTCTATTTTTTTCCTAAGGCTAAATTCTGTTAAGTCCCAGTAATTGCATAATATGTTGCATACTTTGCATAGCTGTAACTTTTTGTGTGCTTATCCAAATGGTGCAAATAATATTTCAAAATGACCGTGGTGATGTGCTCTACATTTTTTTCCATTGTGGCATGCTTGTTTGAGCTCATCTAGATGCCCTAATCTCTGTTGCAAGAGTGCTACTTGTTAAAAACTGCTGTTATTTGTTAATTTGATGCCATGTTTGAGATGTGATAACTTGGTGCATGTTTATCCAAATGGACCATATGATATGTCAAAATGTTCATTGTGAAGTGCTCTACATGATGGTTGCTGTAGCATTCATGTTAGGTGTCATATTGCCATGTTAATCTCTGTTGCAAAAGTGCATGTGCCTGTTAAGTGCTGAAACTTGTTATGAGATGCTGTTTTGACATGCTCATTGCTATTTATGTGTTTGTCTTCATGCCACATGTCAATATGTTTTAGAAGCACTATCATATGGTCTTTGCTGTGGTGCAAACCACTTTCGATGAGATGCCTTGAGGTGACTTAAACAAGCTTGTAAACATGCCATGCCAATGTTACTGTTTTATACTTAGTGAAAAACTGCTAAGTCTGGAATCTGTTTTAACCTGATGCTATGTTTGCTTGATGCCTCACTCAATTCCATGCTTGTTTTGGAGTGGCCAATGGTCATTCCTTGTTGTCCATGTTTTGCTCTATCCATCCATTCCCTCACTTGCACATATGGCTTGCTGTAGCTTACTTATTTCTTGCTCTCAAGTTGCTATAAATTATGCCTGTCAGGTTTTTATCAGCATGATCAATTTGGTGTAGCTTGTTGCTATTGATCCATGCCTCCTATGGAGTTGCTCCAATGGAGTTGTTTGTTGTATGCTATGTCTACTACATGTCCATGATCTTGACATACTTAGTGGAGTTGATATGCATGTTTTTTTGTGCCTCCAAAGGCAGCATCGTGATGATGTTTTTGCCTTCCCAGATTTTGGCTAAGTCTGGATAATTTTATTGCAACTTGCTATGCTTGGTTAATTGTGTTCCAGTAGGTTTTTGGGTGTGTTATAAGTTCATGCTTGTTAAGTAACATGTCTACTTCACATCCATGCTTCTTGTCATCATGTTTGGGTGCTGTAGCATATATATCTCTTGCTCCAAAGTTGCTATGTGGCTGTTAACTTCAGCTTTGCATTGTATCTTGTTTTGTGTGTATGTGTTGAACCGTTGCTCCGTTTTGAGCGTGCCCTATATGAAAGTTGTGTGGTTTTGCATGTAGAATCATAATATCATTATGTTTACATGTTTGGAGTGTTTGCTTGATGTTTGGATGCATCTTGGATCGTTGCCTTGCTTGTCTTGTTTTGCTCATATCTTCTAGACCGTAGCTCCGAATTAAACAAACTTTATATGAAACTTGACTAGAATTTCGTGTAGATCATCATGGTGCATGTTAACTTGCTGTTTAACAACTTCAACTTAAGGTTTTTTCAGATCTGGACCAATTTCAAAATAGGCATATGAGGTCTTACCGGATTTGCTATATGTGCATTCCGGCCTCATTTAAACTTGTTGTTTTGTGTTTTTCTTGTGTGCTTAATCCCTTGCCATGAAATGCATCATTTGGACTTGTCTTGCATCATGTTGATTGTGCATTGCACCTTGTTTGATATTGGGCCATGTTGTGTTCTTGTGTTGAGTAGAGCCGGGGGCCGAGTCCGAGAACGAGGTTCCTACCGAGGTTGAGTACGAGGAGCCGTCATACGATCCCATCGACGACTCGACAGGCAAGATGACCTGACCCAGATATCATTACTATCTTTTCCTATTGCTAGATGTCTCGTTCTTTAGCTTATTGCCTCGATGCCCATGTTTGTTTGTCAGCCTCCTATTGTAGCCATGAATCTCTCTAACCACCAAACCTAGCAAACCTTTGTTTGGCTACGTAAGCTTCGCTCAGCCCCTCTTATGCATTGCTAGTTGCAGGAGAAGATTTGAAGATTCTTGCTTCATGTTGAAGTTATTGTTGGGATATCACACTGTATAATCTGTTAACTAAATCATCTATATACTTGGCAATGGGTGGAAGGCTAAGCCTCTTGCTTGGTGTTTTGTTCCACTCATGCCACCCTAGGAACCGTTTAAACCGTTGTTATGTTCCTTGATTATGCGTCCCTAACACGGTTGGGGTTTATGGGCCCCCCTCGATAACCCGCTTAGTGCTAAAGCTTTTCCAGCAAGGCCCGACATTGGTTTTACATTTGCCTAACAACTAAAACTTGCATAGGGAGTTATAAACCCTCTTCTTAATCAACAACCCGGGCCAGTGCTCCACATGAGTGTTGGTCCAAACTAGGCGGACTGCAGGGCCACCTCGGGGGAACCCGAGGGCTGGTATTTTCCTGTAGGCTGACCTATCCGGTCGTGGCCTGAGACTAGATACGCGCGGCTACTATCAGGGTGTCGGCACACCGGGAGGTCTTGCTGGATTAGTTTTACCTTAATCGGAATATCTTGAGCACGGGATTCCGAGAATACTCGGGTCTTCCCACCTTGGAGTGCGACTCCGCAGATCGTGAGCTTGTGATGGGCTAAGTTGGGACACCCCTGCAGGGTTTGAACTTTCGAAAGCCCTGCCCGCGGTTATGTGGCAGATGGGAATTTGTTAATATCCGGTTGTAGAAAACTTGACACTATGTTTAGAATACACTACCAGCGTGAGTAACCGTGACGGTCATTTTCCGAAGGGGTTCGGGAAGTGAACACGGTGGGGTTATGATTGACATGCTTAGATAGGATCACTTCGTGATCACTTTGACGCTCGTGGCACTTCTCTTCTCGCTCTAAACACGTAAGCTAGGGCTAGTGCAGCTGCAACCTTTGTTCTTCAGCCTTGATCCACACCCAAGGCTTAGATAGTTTTGCTACCCGAGAATGGGATTGCTGAGTCCTCCGTGGCTCACAGATTCTACACAACACCAGATGCAGGTACCATGGTGAACTACACAGGCGATGGCACAGAGTTGTACTGGGAGTTCGACGAAGAACGTGGGGGATACTACGTGTCTTACCCAGAGGATCAGTAGTGGCTTCTACTAGGGGCGATCGGACCTTGTGTTATTTATTTATGGTATCTTTCATTTGGATATTCGTCCGTAGTCGGACTGTGATGTTATTTGGATGATGTTTGCTTATGTAATGTATTGTGTGACGTGGCGAGTGTAAGCCAACTACTCTTTTGCAATTTCATCCCTCTTTTACATGAGACATGCAAAGATACCATACTTGAGATCATTCTAGTATGAGCTTATACCTTTAAGTCGTGCCTCGACACGTAGGAGGTATAGTCTCATACTGGGCATTAGAGCCTTGGTTCCCATGACCACCTTGATTTGCTTGGTTGGCTTGAAAGTTCTGCATCATTTGCATCAGCATCTGGGTGTTCTGGTTGGTCGCTTGCGTAATTGCTCTCCAGGTCTCAGATGGAGGAGGAGGGGAAGGAGGACGTTCAGGAACACGCTCTTCTTCACCCTCTGGGTTAGCGTTGGGAACCCTTTTAGGAGCCATCCTGAATGAGATGACAACTATTAGCCATTGATTGAAAATATATAAGCTGAATCAACGGCTAGAAATTGCAACATAAGTCTTCACAAGAACATTCGAACAAAATGAACGAATGTATTCCACAGTTTAATGGTACAACAATCTTCTCGAGAAGCCACTTGGGAGAACAAAAGGTAAATAAAAAACAACAAGGAGCAGATAGAACAAATACCAGAGAGAAGCTTTGTTCCACATGTTCATGCTGAAAGCTCATGGAACGTGTTACAAAAGGGTTTTGCAATCCCCGGATCAGCATAGCCAAGGACCCTTTAAGATGCAACTCCCGATTGGAACAACGCCCATAAAACCACTTCACTCAATGTTGAACCCCGAACTCCATATCATGCACTCGTTGGAAGAATGCCTATGAGCTACTAGAAGAACCCACCTATTAATTTCCAAAGGTTTCCAGTTATGCAATCAGGTGTTGGGGATACAGGGGAAGCACCGCGCACTCAACTCTAATCCTACATCCAGCTGTATCCATCCTTCAACACATAACTAGTCATCCTCGGAAACTGTTTACCTTGGACCTTCGAAACGCATCCGCTATACAAGCTGTGGCAATACTCCCGAACTATCCCACCAGTACTGGGTGACGTCGGGGTTATCTCACCACTAACCGCATAGAAGAGTTTTCGATGTCGGCCGCCTTAAGTATGCTAGAACTGTTGCGATACATTTGTGACGACAACACCTCGGAGCTCAACTCCCCGAGACATTGCCATAACCCCTAAATGACAGGAGGCATCGAGAACAATGTTCTCGTCACAAAGATATCGGAACAATCCAAACAATACTCGCGTGATCCTAATAAAAATTTAGTGAATTTTTGAGAGTAGAAGAGATAGAACATCGTCAGGAGTCCTCACCAGAGCGATGAAGGGATGAGGAGTAAAAATAAATCCTACTCTCCGATATATATATATATATATATATATATATATATATATATATATGTATGTATGTATGTATGTATGTATATATAGGACTCAAAACATTTTCATGTGTGTGCCTAGACTCAACCGCCAACGATTCGATCAATCAGGGGGGCTCCTAGGTCGGAGAAGGCTCTGAAGCCTTCCACCCTTTACCAATATATAGGTTATTCATTTTAGCAGTTTATATATTGTGATATCCCAACAATAACTTCATCATGAAGCAAGAATATTCAAATCTTCACCTGCGACTAACAACGCTATAAGAGGGCCTGAGCGATGCTTACGTAGCCAAACAACGGTTTGCTAGGTGGGTGGTTAGAGAGTTCCATGGCAACAATAGGAGGTTGACAAACAGACATAGGCATCGAGGAAATATCTAAAAGAGCGAGACATCTAGCATAGGCAAAGATAGTAGTGATATCTGCGTAAGGTCATCTTGCCCGTTGATTCCACGGAGGGATCGTAACCTTGCTCCTCAAACTCAACCTCAGTAGGAACCTCGTACTCCATATCGTCACTGGGCTCTAACCAAACACAACAATGCAACAACGGAACATAATCAATCATAATGCAATGCTCAGACACATGATGCATGAACATGATGAACAAGGACAAGAGTAGATATGATGCATGGCCTAGGGTAACAAGAGTGCAACATCATCATATTCAAACAAGATCACCCACAAGAAGGAAAACAACTAAAGAACAACTACCAAGTTTATGTAGGTTGTTCAAACAAGCATCCAACAAGTTTTAAAGGAGTTGGTTAACATGGCAAGGGTGCAACTAACATTACAGCAACATGCTAGCACATTTAAATGGGCTGGAAATAATAAACAACAATTTCCAAAAACTACCATATTAATTTAAATGCATTTGGGATAGATCCGAAAAAACTTCTGTGATAAAGTTGTCAAACATGCTAAACAACAGCACCAAAATATTCTACACATTTTCCACCCCAAATGCATATAAAGTCTGTTAAATTTGGAGTTGTAGATAATTAGTTAAGATTTTTCCAAGTTTAAGCATATTTAAAACAAGTATAATTCAAACAGCATTTTAAATATTTTTAAACATGACAACAAACAGCATATACATAATCTACATGAAATTCTAAGCACTTTTCATATAGGACTCATCTTCATCAGAAGAATATTTTCAAAGATATTAAATTAACAAGAAAAAGACAAAAAAATAAAAATAAAAACAAGGCGCCGGGGTCAGAGTGACCCAGGGCTGCGCTAGCCCAAGTCACTGACGAGGGGGGGGGGCTGGGCTGAGCTGGCGCCAGTGGGTGCACGCGGGGGCTGGAGACGGCTGAGTGGCTGGCAGGTGGGGCCTGCCTGTCAGCCACTCACGAAAAACAAAAGGGGGCGAATAGCCACTGCCCCGCGACGGATTCGAACACAAGACCCCCTGTTTAACTGAAGGAGTAACAAGCTACTGTGCTATCGATCGGATCTCGACAGAGAACATGCGCTATACCTGAAGAGGTAACTGCAGAAGCAGATGACTGAAGAAAGCCAGAGGCTCGTCGGAGTTTCTTGTCGGAGCTGCTCCGGCGAACAAAAGGCACGTCGGAATGGTGCGGAATGATCGTAGAGGAGTTCCGCATCCATACGACGCACTTGCAGCACCTAACGAGCACTACAGCGCCGGCGGCGAGCAACAACAATACGGAGGCGACGAACAACGAAGAGACGATGCACAGGCCTAGTCGGAGCAGCGACTGCACAGGCAGCTCCTACATGATGCGCTGAAGCGAACGGACAGCAAGCGACGGCCTAGAGGGGTCGGAACACTCGCCGGCGACGAGGCCCGACGGTGATGAGCTCGGGTGCTCGACGAACTCGGAGCTAGAGGGCGCTACGGAGGGGGAAAAGGGCACGAGGATGAACAGGAGCTCACCATGAACACGGAGATGTGTTCGGCTGGCTCAGATGTGGACGGAGTCGACGACGGCGAGTCTCGAACAGCTACGGGCGCCGGAGATGAAGAAGAGGAAGAAGACATCGGCGGCGAGGCGATCGGCTCCGCGTAAAGGAAGTAGTTGAAGTAGTCGACGTCGTGGAAGCAGCTGGACACATTTGGCGAGGCTGAGGTCGACGGGAGGCACGCCGGCGACGAGGTGGTGCTCTCAGATGCGTGCGGGTATCGACTTGGGCGGCGGATCTGGTGGAGCTTGGCTCTCCAGGCGGCGAGAGGAGGAAGAGGAACCCTATGGAGAGGGGTTGGACACGGTGCTGGTTTAAATGGAGGGCTCGGATCACGAGACCTCGATGTCCGTGATCACGATGCGACGACGAGCGCGCGCTCTGCTCTCCAGCGCTCGACGGAAGTAGACGGAGACGCGGGGTGTGAGGCAGACAGGTGGGGCCAGGGGGAAAAAGGCACGGTGCGACTGCGAGCACTCTGTGGGCCTGTGGGAGAGAGATGGGCCGCGCAGTGCGAGGGCAAACTGGGCCTGGGGGAAGGAGAAGGAGGAGGAGGCCCAGGACACTGCTGACTTGCTGATTTCTTTTCTTTTCCATTTTATCTTCAGCCAGATAATAAAAGAAAAGTACAGACTAAAATGAAAAGAGTTAGTGGAAAAGAAAATATCCCCATGCTCAGTGATTTATGCCCTATTTAATAAAATTGACTTGGACATTTTTAGAGGCAGAAAAAATAAAAGGAGTTTGAATATGGTTCAAACACTTGTCATTTCTAAACCCAACCAAATCAATTCTAAATGGGGTGATATTTGGCAGAGAGGGTGTAGACATGGTGCAAGATTTTTAGGAAAAGAAAGAACAATAAAGGGCTTGGCTAGGTGGCTTGCACAATGGAGCAAAGAAATGAAAGAAAAGAAAAAGAAAGAAGAAGAAGAGGGAAAACAAAGGAGGGGGTTAGGGTTTAGCAAGTCATAGCTAGAACCTCACTCACAACATCACAAGATGCCTCACAACATCACATAACAAAAGTAAACTAAGATGCCATGATGCCATGATGATGAAGCAATGCAAGGATGCAAAAAATAAAAATAAAAGACATGGCAAGCAAAAATAAAATGACAAGAACCCCCAAGGATAAGGACAAGGATCAAATTAAAAAAGCTTTATTGCCATTATGGGAAAGTATCACATATGGGGTGTTACACTCATACTCCCCTTAGCATGGGCATCCACTGTTGGGGCTTCGCCGACTCCGGGTCGTTCCCTTCCTAGGCCTCACGGTCGTCCATCACAATGGTGCTCTCGGCGTGGCATGGTCAACATGGTCAGCAAACGACAACCATCGGAAGAGGGATGTAAGTGGAGAGGCTATAGCTGGACCCGCCAGCTACATCTTCGCACGTGAGGAAATGCCACCTTACTACACACACAAAAATGATTCCCCGTACAAGCTGGGACCCACCAGATTTGGAGGCTGACTTGTGGGCCTACTAGGTTGACGCGTATGTAGGGCTTTGTCAACTTTGTCAACAAACGATTCTAGGTACAGTGACCGTTGGATGTTGATCCAAGCGCCGTTGTGTTTCTTCAACCTCTGGTCTTCTTGTTCCAGCCTCCCAAACCAGCACCGGCCGTGCCGACTGCTCCTGCCTCTCACGACAGGCTGTGCTGCTGCGCAGGCCTCACCGCTCCTCCTTACTCCCAGTCAATGGCCTAGTCATCCCTGCACTCACCCAGACCTCCTGTTATTCTCCGATAATGGCAGCCTCACATTGCAGTCGAACCAGTAAACCCGCGTACCCTCCTCCGCGTGGGAAACAACTACTGAATCTTCCCCGACTCCGGGTCAATCCATTTCCTATATCTTGCCGTCGTCCACTGCCTTGGTGCTCTCGATGTGGTGTGGTCAACATGGTCAAGGAACTACTTCCATCAGAAGAGGATTTTATGTGGAGAGGCTGACAGCTGGGTCCATGGCCGCACGCAAGGAAGTGCCTCCTTATTACGCGCAAAATAATGATTCCTCCACCTGACAGCACGGACCCACCGGAAGTGCTTCCTTATTACAGGAAAACAAATGATTCCGCCACTGATAGCTGGGACCCGCCAGCTATATCTTCGCACGCAAGGAAGTGCCTCCTTGTCCTCCCTGACAGTTGGGACCCATCCGGTGGAAGCGTACATAGCATTATCTATCTCGTCACGAACGTGTATGTACATAGCGGTTGATCGGTCTCTCTGCAGCGATGAACCGTGGCCTAGTAAGGAGCGGCACATACTGTCGGCGTTCTGGGAACGGGGGTACCCACACTTGCCTGCTTGCGGCCCGTGGCGTGGCTCCATCGGCGGCCTGGTACGGCCCAGCTTTAGCAACCACAACTCAAGACCCTCGTGAGGGGCCAAGCCTCACGAGGCGGACGACGGCAAGACCTCCCTGAGAGCAGCCTCTCAAAGTTGGCTCCCCAAGAGCGGAGATATCTATGCAAGGTGCACCTCGCAAGGTTCAAGTGACGTGAGCCATGACGTCCAAGGCCAGGCGGGCGCCAGCGGGCGCAGTGTACCAGTTTCCCCTTTGGTGCTAAGGGGTCAAGCACAGGCGCGGAGTCCTGAGGAATCAGGCAAAGGTTTCCATATCGCTGCAACAAGACGAAAGACCGTCAAGGCAGTAGAATGGAGGTCATCGTAGGGCCCGACGCGGCGTCACCACCAGAGCCTTTGGCAGGCGAAGATTACTTTTGTCAGGATAGCTTGTACTAGCTGTTCCCCTTCAAATTTGGCCGTTGCGGGATCCTTTCCCGCTGATATTTGGGAAGAGGACCAAGGCCACTATAAATAGGACCTGGCCACCACCATAGGGGAGATCAGATCTTGAGTTGATCCAACCTTACAAGGGATTGGATCCATTCCACCCTACAGACACCACAAGCTCATTCGAGCCCAAGAACTCCTCTCCTCCGGAGGCTGTTCATCCATTTTACTAGTTCATCCTCAGCCCCACGAGGCAATCCACCACACACACTGGAGTACGGTATTACACCGCAAGGTGGCCCGAACGAGTATAATCCCCTGTGTCCCTTGTTCTTTGAGTTCGTCGAGCTAGGTTGTGGAATCGTAGGGCGAGCACGCAGGGGAGAGAGTGTTCTTCGTGTGCACCCCAGATTTCGAACCTCTCAAGGGTTTGCGGAACCCGAAATCCGACATTTGTCACGCCAGGTAGGGGCGTGCCGAAACCTCTCTTCCGTCGATCGCCGGGCTCATGCTGAGCGACGGGCCGCCCTCGCCACCCGAGTCACTCAGACCGCTCCCGTCGGTGGACCTCGTCGCCGTTATCCATCGCCCGCCGCCAACACAGCCGCCGGCCTAGCGAGGCACGAGCAGCAGGCCTCATCGATGCACCCCTCGATGCGGCGGGATGGACGCACCGCAACCCCATCGCTGACCCAGCCGGCTTGTCGTCCCACAACTGTCACGGATCCGCGGACGCGCAGGCTGCGCTGCTCTTGCGCGCGAGCTCCTGCGCTACCGCCCCGTCGATGACCTCTACGAGGACTGGCTAGACCGCATCGCCGAGCTCGTTAGAGCCGCTGGGGGCTATCCTGCCCCATCCCTCTCGCTAGCTCGCCTGCCTCCCTTGGCGGGCGACGTGGCCCATGAAGCGCCTCCACCACCTCCGCGTCAAGACGTCGTCCACGTTCCAAGGCATGTGGCCCCGTGGTGCGACCCACCGCGCGGGGGCGCCCGTGCATGAAGACGGAAGCTGCCAAGAGATCCAGCGGCCGTAAGGACGAGCTCCCGCGCTCCTGCCACCACCACGTCGAGACCGTGCGCACCCTGCAGTGGCGGCACGCGAGAACTAAGACCAAGCTCCGCCTCCACGACAGGCTCCGGTGTCCACAGCACGCTGCCGGGCCTTCACCCCTGAGCTGCACAGCATCAACTAGCTCGCGAAGTTCAAGCCCGACCTGCCTCCACGCTACGACCGCACCCCCGACCCTACTGAGTTCTTGCAGCTCTACGAGCTGAGCATCGAGGCGTCCAACAGCGACGAGAAGATTATGGTGAACTGGTTCCCCCTGGCTCTCAAGAACGGCGTGTGCTCGTGGCTCCTGAACCTGCTCGCGGGATCGATCTCCTCCTGGAGTGAGATGCGTGAGCGTTTCATCGCCAATTTCCAGGGCACTCGCGACCGCCCGCCGGCCGTAGGTGACCTGCGGCGCGTCAAGCAGCAACCAGGTGAAACCCTGCAGAAGTACATCCAGCGCTTCAACAATGCCCGCCTCAAGATCCCCAAGGTAACAGACGAGGCCATCATCTCAGCATTCTCCGATGGCGTTCGCGATGTCAAGATGAAGGAGGAGCTCGCCATCCAAGAAGATCTGTGCACAGCCCTGGAGATGTTCAACCTCGCGACCAAGTGCGCCAGAGCTGAGGAGGGGCGCCTCTCCCTCGTCCAGCTCCCAGCTGCTGACCCAGAGGACAAGAAGGCCAAGGCTAAAGATGTTAAGCGCAAGGGGGTGGCCGTGCTCGCGACCGAACCAGAGATAGAACATGGTCGTGACCACCCAGAGTCATCCAAGAGCAGCCGTCCATTATGCGCCTTCCACAACGTGCATAGCCACAACACCAACGACTGTCAAGAGCTCAGGGGCTATCCACGATGGGCGCATCGGCCGATGCCCTGAGCGCAGCGACCGGGGCTACGACCGTGGAGGAAGCCGAACTGGGGGCACTGTGACGACCGCGGCCCCCATAAGGAGTGGCGCGATCAGCCTCGTGAGGAACGCTGGCATGATCAGCCACGCGAGGGCGCCTGGGGGGACCAGGCTCGCGAGGGTGCCTGGAGGGACCAGCCTCGTGAGGATCGTCCTCAGGGTAAGGCCGGCCTCCCTCCGTTGCCACCACCTCCAAGGAGGAACGATGACCGAGACGAAGGGGCTGGGGGCTTCCAGGAGCCTCGCGCCATCGGCTGCATCTTGGGCGGTGCACATGCTCCAGCCTCTCAACGCATCTTCAAGCAGTTCGCCCGAGAAGTAAATGCGGCTCTTCCGAGGATAGAAGCCACACGGCCGCTCAAGTGGTCCAAGTGCACCATCACCTTCGAATCAGCTGACCATCTCAAGTGTGTGGCAACAGCTGGCGCTCTCCCAATGCTCTGCTGACCCATCATCAGCAATGTCCAAGTCACCAAGACCCTCGTTGATGGCAGTGCAGGGCTCAACGTCCTCTCCGTCGAGACGTTTGACCGTCTCCAAGTGCCATATGACCAGCTGCAGCCCACCAGGCCTTTCTTAGGAGTGACCGACGGCTCCACCACCCCAATCGAGCAGATTCGGCTCCCCGTTACGTTCGGCACCCAAAACAACTACCACACCGAGTTCATCGACTTCGACGTCGCTCACATCCGCCTTCCATACAATGCCATTCTTGGGTATGCAGCCCTGGCCAAGTTCATGGCAGTGACTCACCATGGCTACAACGTCCTCAAGATACTGGAGAGCCGTGACATCATCACCATCGCATGTGAAGAAAAGGAAGATGTGTGCTCCCTCGAGCGCGCTTACCGGGCTGGAGCAATCGAGGACCCAGACAACAAAAACACCATCTACCCCCCTGAAGCTATCCCGAAGAAGTAGAAGCAGCTGCTCGCTCTTGAGCCTCATGAAGATGCAGCACCCAGCGGCCGCGCCTCAGGATCCACGCCCATGGATGGGGCGCCTCCCTCCCTCGCATAGGAAGGCACGCCCGTTGCCCCTCTCAGGCTGGGCTTGGGGGCTATCTTCTGGAGGGCCTCCGACCTAGCCAATGTCACGACGGAGGCGCTCGAGCACCATGTGGAGGCGTGCTTCACCACGCGTTTCCTTCAAGAGAGCGCAAGTTGCAAAGCACCAAGCGCTCAGGAGTTCATCGAGCAGACCATCGAAGACCTGCAGGTACCAAGGGCGATGCGAGGCGAGCGCCGCCCTGCACTGTGAAGTGTAGCTGTCGTCCGAGGCTCGGGCGACGGGCTGCGCGTCTGTGTCAACGTCCTAGGACTCAACAGAATCGCGTCTTAGCAACTCTATTGGTCGTCTCAGGTGGGCCGGTGTGAGGGTCGTCCTCACAGCTACGTCCGCATGCCCTTCGGCTTGCCGAACCAGGCAGCCCTATACCAGCGTCACATGCGGGAAGTCCTGGTGGCTCGCGAGGCCAGGCATCAGGAGATCCTGGCAGAAGTGGCGCCGGTTCTTCGTGAGCTCTCGGAACCTCAGAAGCCTCGCGAGGTCTCGGATTCAGGTGGTTCACGAGGAGTCCTGGTGGCTCGTGAGGCCAGGCATCAGGAGATCCTGGCAGAAGTGGCGCCGGTTCTTCGTGAGCTCTCGGAACCTCAGAAGCCTCGCGAGGTCTCGGATTCAGGTGGTTCGCGAGGAGTGACAGCTGTAGCGAGCATCTATAGCTACATCAACATCACTCCAACATTGGTGCCATGTGACTTTGTTTCAGTTTGTTTAGTTGGGGGTGCCCCTCGGGCTGCATCATCCCCAAATCGCACAGGCTGGCCCCTGCGACGTGTATCCTTTTGCATCTTTAGCTTACTCTGTTGGGGGCGCCCCTCGGGCTGCATCATCCCCAGGCCGCATGGGTCCGTCCCTGTGGCATGTATCACATTTGCATCACCTGGATTAGCTCGTTTCCTCCTATGAATTAACTTATGATCATCACATGCTCACTCACCACCTCTTTTGGCCTCCCGCGCTACCGAGCGGATTGCTGCTCATCCCGCAATGGGGACTACACACGTTGGCATGGCGCTTGTGCTTGGGTCCGTCCCTGCAACGCTGACAAATCTGAGAGGTCGAGCTCTGACTCACGGCCCGCCTCGCGCACGTCACCTCACTAGGTCCTCAGTTAGTTCGTCTTCCTGCGGAAAGATCAGTGGCACGACGGTATACTTATAAATTGTGATGTTTCATCAGACTAACCCGCAGGAATCTCGGGAGCCTAGCAACAGGCGGCCTTGTCGGTTTATCCCTTCTTACGTTATTCGCTTACGCATTAAAGGGGGGCTCCCGAGGATTGCGTCTCAGGAACTCCTACTAACTCTCCAGCCCTCACCTCCTAGCCTTGACCACGGCATCACGACCTGGCATAACAGCGGCGGCTGAGCTCTGCTCGAGGGTCGGGACCCGAGGACGCAAAGCACCTTGGCCTTGTCCTGGCATCCGGACAAGCCAGCGGCCACCGAGGTATGCGCGGGGCCGGGCTCTGCCGACGCAGAACACTAAGGCCTAGTTTCGTGTCTCCTTCCCAGGGGTTGTTCGTACGTCAAGGGGTACTCCTGCGCATCACAACTCAGGAGCCTAACTGGTCACGTAGCCCCTCACCTCCTGGCCTCGTCCTGGCGATCCGGATGAGCCAGCGGCGGCTGCGGTATGCGCGGCGCCGGGCTTTGCCGATGCAGAACACTAAAGCAAGCGGGAAGGAAACCGCGAAATCCTAGCCGCGTTGCCGCAGAAGAATGAACTAGGCGCACCGTGTGGAGAATCACCTCAGGCCCATCAAGATAAGTCACGCATTCAAATTGGCACAACGCCACGACTCGACAAGTTTGATTTCCGTAGTCTTGCTCCGGCAATGCCGCCTCCCATTTTAACCTTCGGGAAGCTGCTTGCACGCCAAGGGGGAACTCTTGAGCATCGCGCCTCATGAGCTCTTACCGGACCTCGGGCCACTCACCTCCTGGACTTGACCACGACATCGCGACCTGGCATACCAGCAATGGCTGAAGCTTGCCTTGGGACTGGGACCCGCCGGCGTAGAGCGCAAGGCTACTGTAAGGACAAAAGAGGGGACAGTGCCAAAGCAAGACTTGCAACCACGGTTTCTTACCGAGAATAATTAGCATCGGAGCAAAAGCATTGCAGGTTCTTTACACACCCCCACGGGGTTCGCATTGATTCCTCGCAGGGAACAAAAGAAGGAGATCCCAAGAAGCCCCTAACTGCGGCTGCCACCGCAGACGCCATCATCAAAAGTGGGCCACGAGAGGCCGACACCAACCCCGCTCAGGTCACCAGCGATGACGAACTGATGCAGCTGCCGCACTCCAGGCGCGGGGTGAGCTCGGGGCGTGTAGCTATCATCGCTCATCTCCGGAGACTCGCCAGGCTCGGGAGAGCTGCTGGATTCCCAGGGGTCATCGCTGTTGCTATGGGAGTTGTCGGCAGGGCCGAGAGCAGGCACGACGTCCGCTGCTGCGCCACCCTGGCGGCCCCCTCCAGGGCAGCACTCCAGGCGGCGGCCTTCCCCATCGAAGACCTTGAAGAACAACGTGGAGGCACCGTCAAACTCGAAGTGGATGACGGAAGCTCCATCAGGACGACACACGCGGACAATTTTGCCCCAGCCTCGAGTCATGAAGACGCCGGCCGGGGGGACGACCTTGACCTCTGCCTCCGAAGCCTGGCTGCCGCACCCGGCGTGCCGCAGCCATAGCTTGGCAGGACCCCTCGCCGGCAACAGCTCCACAAAGAACCTCGGGAGCCCAATCCAAGAAGGCGGTGGCATCGCTGTCCACACCACGAATTCACGCGAGAAGCCCTTGGTGTGGGTTCTGGGGCCGGCAGCCTGAGCAGCCCCAGCTGGATGATCTCGACCACGACGCGAGCGGCGCTGGGTGCAACCCCCTTGCTCTTCAGCGTACAAGGGAAACGTGTAGCCAGGAGGAGTCAGCTCGCACCAAGGCCTCGTCACCTCCCGCCTCTCGTCGGTGCCAGAGGGGCGGCTGAACCTCTTCTTCGGCGGAAGTGGTTCCCGCTCCTCACAGGGAGTTTTTCCTTTCTCAGCAGTGGAGAATCTCCTTATCGGTGCCATGGGCGTCACAGTAAGCCGGCACGACAATGAGGAAGAAGAAGAGGCGGGCGACAAGAAGAAGGAGATGATCAACGGGAGCTTCACCCTCTCCTCATTTATAGCCTGGAGAAGGCCAACCGCCGGCCTCCATGATCTCACGTAATGATGGTTTTTCTATGCATGCAGCAGGGTCTCGTCAGGTCGGGCAATTATCGAGGCAGTGTGGGGAAGCGGATACGCCCACATCCAATCAAATCGCCATGCGTCGACCAAGGCCGCACGCGATTGGGGCCGCGATGCTTAGCCCTTGCCCCTTGTCTTCTCCTCTAAGCCAAGTTCGAGTGCACCTTGGGCCCGGTGCCTACTGTCGGCATTCTGGGAACGGGGGTACCCAGACTTGCCTGCCTGCGGCCCATGGCGTGGCTCCATCGGCGGCCTGGAACAGCCCAGCTTCAGCAACCGCAACACAAGACCCTCGCGAGGCGAACGACGGTAAGACCTCCCTGGGGGCAGCCTCCCTAGGCTGGCTCCCGAGGAGCAAAGATATCTATACAGGGTGCACCTCGTGAGGTTCACGTGACGTGAGCCATGACGTCCAAGGCCAGGCGGGCTCCAGCGGGCGCAGTGTACCAGTTTCCCGTTTGGTGCTAAGGGGGCAAGCGCAGGCACGGAGTCCAGAGGAATCAGGCAAAGGTTTCCATATCGGTGCAACAAGACCAAGGACCATCAGGGCGGCAGAATGGAGGTCATCGTGGAGCCTGACACGGCGTCACCACCAGAGCCTTTGGCAGGCGAAGACTACTTTTGTTAGGTTAGCTTGTACTAGCTATTCCCCTTCAAATTGGGCTGTTGTGGGATCCCTTCCCGCTGATATTTGGGAAGAGGATCAAGGCCACTATAAATAGGACCTAGCCACCACCATAGGGGAGATCAGATCTTGAGCTGATCCAACCTTAGAAGGGATCGGATCCATTCCACTCTATAGACACCACAAGCTCATTTGAGCCCAAGAACTCCTCTCCTCTGGAGGCTGCTCATCCATTGTACTAGTTCATCCTCAGCCCCATGAGGCAATCCACCACACACACTGGAGTAGGGTAGTACACCGCAAGGTGGCCCGAACTAGTATAATCCCATGTGTCCCTTGTTCTTTGAGTTCATCGAGCAAGGCTGTGGAATTGTAGGGCGAGTGCGCTGGGGAGAGAGTGTTCTTCGTGCGCAACCCAGAGTTCGAACCTCTCAAGGGTTTGCAGAACCCGAAATCTGACACATACGTACATACGGGCAGGGTCTCGAGCGCGTACTTGCGCTTACGTACGGCCATGCAGTCCCATACTTATGGAGACGGGCTCATGTACATGTGATGACTGCTAGGACTACGTCGGTTTTTCCCCCAAGAGGAAGGGATGATGCAGTATAGCAGCGGTAGGTATTTCCCTTAGTGATTAAACCAAGGTTAATGAACCAAGCAACACAACGTAAACATCACCTACACACAAATAACAAATACTTGCAACCCGACGTGTAAAAGGGGTTGTCAATCCCTTTCGGGTAAAGGACGTGATAGAGTTGTAAATATTGATAGATCAAACGATAAATAAGATAAATTGTAGCAAGGTATTTTTGGGTTTTTGTTTTAATAGATCTAAAAATAAAAGCGAAGAAAAATAGATCACAAAGGCAAATAATATGAGAAAGAGATCCGGGGGCCGTAGATTTCACTAGTGGCTTCTCTTGAGAAAATAGCAAACGGTGGGAAAACAATTATTGTTGGGCAATTGACATAACTTCAAATAATTATGACGATATCCAGGAAATGATCATTATATAGGCATCACGTCCAAGATTAGTAAACTGACTCCTGCTTGCAACTACTATTATTACTCCACACATCGACCGCTATCCAACTTGCATCTAGTGTATTAAGTTCATGGAGAAACGGAGTAATGCAATAAGAACGATGACAAGATGTAGACAAGATCTATTTATGTAGAAATAGATCCCACATTTTTATCCTAAGTAGCAACGATACATACGTGTCTGTTCCCTTTCTGTCACTGGGATCAAGCACTGTAAGATCGAAACCACTACAAAGCACCTCTTCCCATTGCAAGATAAATAGATCAAGTTGGCCAAAAAAAACCAAATATGGGAGAAGAAATACGAGGCTATAAGAAATCATGCATATAAGAGATTAAAGAAGACTCCAATAACTTGCATGAATATAAAAAGATAGATCTGATCATAAACTCAAAGTTCATCGGATCCCAACAAACACACCACAAAAGAGTTACATCATATGGATCTCCAAGAGACCATTGTATTGATAATCAAAAGAGAGAGCCATCTAGCTACTGACTACGGACCCGTAGGTCTATAAGGAACTACTCACACATCATCGGAGAGGCACCAATGGAGGTGGTGTACCCCTCCGTGATGGTTTCTAGATTGGATCTGGTGGTTCTGGACTTTGCGACGACTGGAATAGAATTTTGTCGACTCCCCTAGGGTTTCTGGAATATCTAAGTATTTATAGAGCGAAGAGGCAGTACGGGAGTCCACCGAGGCAGGCACAGCCCACAAGGGCACGCCATGGGGGCCCGGTGGGCCCTGGTGGGTTGTGCCCCCCGCGGGGCACCCCCCAGGTGCAGCTATGGCCCTTTGGGTGTCTTCTGGACCATAAAAATTCTCCAAAAAGTTTCGCGGTGTTGAGGCTCCGTTTGATATTGATTTCCTGTGATGTAAAAAACATGCAGAAAACAGCAACTGGCACTTGGCACTATGTCAATAGGTTAGTACCAAAAAATGATATAAGATGACTATAA
This sequence comes from Secale cereale, assembly GCA_902687465.1. Taxonomy (NCBI): domain Eukaryota; kingdom Viridiplantae; phylum Streptophyta; class Magnoliopsida; order Poales; family Poaceae; genus Secale; species Secale cereale. Next base: position 613,516,451 of record LR738715.1, on the reverse strand, counting down.
AATGATTATAAAACATCCAAGAATGATAATATAACATCATGGAACAATAAAAAATTATAGATACATTGGTGACGTATCAACATCGCCAAGTTTAGTTCCTGCTCGTCCTCGAGTAGGTAAATGGTAAAAACAGAATTTTTTTGATGTAGAATGTTGCGTATCATGTCATATCATATTCTTTTCTTTATAGCATGGACATTTGGTCTTTTTTCTGGTTCAAAGCAATAGTCTAGTTTTGACATGAGATTTAAATACTCAAACATATGAACAAGCAACCATGTCTTTCAAAATATCAATGCTAAAATAATTTATCCCTAACCCATCATGCTCAACCGTTGATCTATTCATGAAACACATTAGCATATTAATTACACCTAAAGCTCAAGTATGATCATAGTGTTTCCTAGTTGCTGCTTTATAAGAGAAGATGGAGACTCAAATTCAAAAATAAAAAATTACATAAGTAAAAGAAAGACCCTTCACAAAGGGAAGTAGGGATTTGTAGAGGTGCCGGAGCTCAAAGCTTAAATTGAGAGATAAAAATATTTTGGGAGGTGTACTTTTCCCACCAACGAAAATGACTTCCAGTTACCAATGATTTCCATGCTAAATAAATCATAGGCGGTTCCCAAACATAAAATAAAGTTTATTCCTGTTCCACCAAGCTTTCAAAAGCCATGGCTAGCCAAACCCACGGTTGCCTTCCATACCAACATTTTCCAAGGAATTTATTATTTGGCAACATAAAGTAAATTTGTTTTTTATTTCAGGACCGGGCATCCCTAGTACCTTTGCCTTACTCTCGTGCAATGACAAGTGAATAAACACTCATCATGTCGGTGTACTAAAGTTTGGGCCCTTTGGCACCCCATACTTGTGCACGGGCAGTCGTAGCCACACCTGCGGTAAGGCCTGACGGGGGTGATCGAGGACAGATGCAAGGTGAAGAGGAGTGACCAAGCCAGAGAGTAGAGGACAAGATGGACCCCCGGCAAGATCCTTGCCGGGACAACTTGTGAGACCCCGGCAAGATCCTTGTTGGAGCAACTTGCCAAGAACTAACAAGAGCACCACCCTCAGGGTTGGGAGCTCTGACACCATCGTGCGTAGTGGCGTGCAGATCATTGTGAAAGCCAGAAGACGAGGTACCTAGCAAGATCCTTGCCGGAGGCGTGTGTGAGGCCCCGGCAAGATCCTTGCCAGGGACGTCGGCAAGACCGCGGCAAGGCTCCGCCACCCGGTCGCCACTCTAGCACAGTAACCAGCCTGCCTGCCTAGCAAGCGCCTGTGTGGTGGCATGCAGATCTTCGCGAAGATCCTGCCACCTCTCCAGCGCAGCATCTGGCCAGCCAACTTGGCACTGCATGCCTCGTCGGCATAGGCGCGTGTCGAGACAGAGTGGGGCGGCGACAAACGGAACGGGTTCCACTCCCGTCCCCAATAAAGTTGAGGGGCACGTAAGCAACGCAATAATGCGTTTGTCCTAAGACGCCGATGATAAACATAAACATTGTAGCTACTTTACACCTCCTGTATGTTGTTGTGGCAGCCCCTTGGACATATAAAAGGATGCCCACAGCGTAATGGAGGAGGATTCGATCTTTTGAACCTCTCGGCCCAGCTTGCATGCGTAGCAGCGAGCCGAAGCTCAAGAACACAGAATATACACTCAAGAAGGACTAGGGTTGTACGCTTCTCAGCGGCCCTATAGGATCGAAAGTATTTCAAGAAGGGGGCTGATTAGACTACTTGACCAAATAAAAATCTAGTATTTTCCTAATTTTAATTCTTGGCAGATTTTAGCAACTTAGCACAAGTCAAGCAATCAACCTACACATGCAATTCTAAGAGTATAGCAGCGGAATGTAAAACAATTGCATATCAAGGTAAAGGGAGGAGTTTGGAGGGAGCAAACGCAAGTGTAGACACGTATGTTTTGTCGTGGGTCCGATAGGTGGTGCTATCGTACATCCACGTTGATGGAGACTTCAACCATGAAGGGTAACGGCTGGGCGAGACCACGGAGGGCTCCACCCACGAAGGGTCCATGAAGAAGCAACCTTGTTTATCCCACCATGGCCATCTCCCACGAAGGACTTGCCTCGCTAGGGTAGATCTTCATGAAATAGGCGATCTCCTTGCACGTACAAACTCCTTGGTTCAACTCCACAATCTTGTCGGAGGCTCCCAAGTGACACCTAACCAATCTAGGAGACACCACTCTCCAAAAGGTAATAGACGGTGTGTTGATGATGAACTCCTTGCTCAAATGCTTCAAATGATAGTCTCCCCAACACTATAACAGCTCCTCACAGATTTGGATATGGTGGAAGAAAGATTTGAGTGGAAAGCAACTTGGGGAAGGCTAGAGAACAAGATTCATATGGTAGGAATGGAATATCTTCATATCAACACTTGAGTAGGTGGTTCTCTTCTCAGAACATGTATGATGGAAGTGTAGGAATGTTCTGATGGCTCTCTCCACGAATGAAGAGTGGGTGGAGGGGTATATATAGCCTCCACACAAAATCTAACCGTGACACACAATTTACCAAACTTGGTGAGACCGATTCAGAGAACTCGGTTAGACCGATTTAGTACATAATGTGACCGTTAGGTATTTCAGTTGGACCGATATGATCAACTCGGTAGGACCGATTTCATTAGGGTTAGGACATAACGTAATCTCGGTGAGACCAATTACACAAACTCGGTGAGACCGATTTTGGTAATGAGCTTACAGAGAGTTGGTCAGGCAAACTCGGTTGGACCGATTTGCTCGTTTCGGTGGGACCGAGACGTTACGAAGGGGAAACAGAGAGTTTGCATTGCGAACTCGGTGGGACCGATCGCTCATCTCGGTGAGACCGAAATGTTACGAAGGGAAACAAAGATTTTGCAATCCCATCTCGGTGAGACCGAGATCCCTTTTAGTGAGACCGAAATGATTAGGGTTTAGTGGTAGTGGCTATGTCAAATGAACTCGGTGGCGTCGGATACAAATTTTCGGTGGGGATGAGTTTGACTTTTGGTTTGGGACATATGTGGATGTGAGAAAGTGGTTGAGGGTTTTTGGAGCATATCACTAAGCATTTCAAGCAAGAAACCCATTAAGCAACACCGCATCCCCTTTTAATAGTATTGGCTTTCCTATGGACTCAATGTGATCTTGGATCACTAAAATGGAAAATGTAGAGTCTTGAGCTCGAGCCAATCCTTTGTCCTTAGCATTTTGAGGGGTCCACATTCCTAGTCCATGCCATGCCAATCATTGAACTTTCCTGAAATATTTATCTTGTAATAGCATTAGTTCAATGAGCTATATGTTGTTAGGAATTACCAAAACCACCCAGTGATAGTTGCACTTTCAGGACCGAACCTGGGTAAAAATCCATCGTGTTGATCGTTAGATCCGCTCTTTGCTCTATCCCTCTTCCTTGCCAAATCGTAGAAGGGATCCACGTGACCCTGTACGTCTCATTTTGCACCAACATCTTTGGCGCGCCAGGCAGGGGCGGAGAGTTCTGCAAACCCGATCTAGCGGTTAGCGCGTCGTTTCCTCGATCACCATGGCTCCCAAGAAGAAGAGGATCACGGCGATCGGTTCATCTAGAGCTGATCCGCCCGTGCGAGTGCGTACGGGTGACGGGGTAGTCGCGGATGGTGGCAGAGGTGTGGCTTTGTGAGTATCCATGACACTCTCGCAATCAAAGCCAGGTGAGCGGCGTCATTCGCGGCTAAGACGACGAGCTGCGCGCCACGGTGCCCAAGAATGGAGCTGTGCCGTCCACGGGCAGCGCGGGGATCTCCAAGGGTGAAGCCATGTTGCCAACAGGCGGCGTGGCAACTTCCAAGACACCCCCGCCGGCGCCCTCACCGCGGTCCTCCCAGGTCATGCGCGGCGAACAACACCGCGACGTAGGTGACCCCGAGCGCCGTCGTGGGAGGAGCCCTCTGCATCATTCTCGAGATGCACAGGGCAGGCATGCACGCCAAGATGCTGGTTAAGATGGCGCACGGCCGTGGAACCATGACGGCGCTCCTTCTAACATGGTTAGAAGTCGGAGCACCTCCCGTTCCCCGCTCTTGTCGTTGCCACCTACACCAGAGGAAGCATTAGCGTGAGTGCATATGCTCCTCGACTCCCCTCCTGCCGCGGAGAAGAAAGAAGAGTGGAGGGCTGCTATCCAGAGCCTTATTGGCCACGACGATAAAGATCGATACCAGGAGGCAGGCCCCTCGCGGCGTCGGTCCATCGAGCCGGTGCGCGCCGACGGCGGAAGGGCCGGAGGCGCCGCAACCACGGTGCACTTCCCTCCACCATGGCAGCAAGGGTCGCCAGCCCGGCGGGTCGACGCCCGTGATGATGGATCCACGGCTTCGTCTGATCCACGAACTCATCGCGACCAACGTCAAGTTCTTCAGAAGCGGGTTAAAGAGGACGCTCAAATTACCATCGAGCGGCGACGGGAAGCACGCCATCAATCTGATAGGTGTGCAGGGCCCACTGCGTACAGGTCTGCGCCGGGGGATTCTGGTGACCTTCCTTTTGAGGTAGGTTGTCCAGCTTTTACCCGTGAGCTGTGGCAGTTCCAGTGGCCCACTACTCGACATTCAAACCCGAGGTCCCAAAGAAGTATGACGGCAAGACCCATCCATCCGAGCTCCTGAGCATATACACCATTGCGATGCAAGCTGCCGGGGCTCGGGACGGCAAGGTGCTCGCTAACTACTTCTCGTTGGTGCTCAAACCCAACGTCAGGTGGTGGTTGATGCACCTACCGATAGATTCCATCTCCTCTTGGTCGGATCTGTGCCACGAGTTTGTGGGCTCCTTTACCGGAGGCCATGAAGCTCCTGGCCAGGCAAGTGATTTGCATCTCATTCCCCAGAAGGATGGTGAAAGTGCAACTAATCCCCGGGTGGTTTTGGTAATTAATAACAACATATATATCATTGAACTAATATTTACTTGAGAATCATTTCAGAAAAGTTCGATGATATGGGTATGGAAATGTCTGAAGAAGTGGACCCCTCAAAATGCTAAGACAAGCATTGGCAAAAGCTCAAGACTCTATTTTTGGTTTAGTGATCAAAGATCACATTGAGTCCATAGGAAAAGCCAATACTATTAAAAGGGGATGAGGTTGTGTTAATGATCTAGTTGCTCAAGTGCTTGGTGATCTAGCTCCCTCAACTATCAGCACTCTTCACTATTCAACACACTCATAAGTAATCTCGGACAAACCGATTCTACAAACTCAGTCCCACCGAGATGAACCACCTCAGTTATTCCTCCAAACCCTAATTTCTCGGTCCATCCGATTCTGAGTTTCGGTCTCACCGAAAATGGACTGCCAACCTTCTGTAACCAATTGACATCATTTCGGAATATCCGAGTTGTCACTTTCGGTCACACCGAGATGGCAAGCTCCAACCTTTGACTCACTTCGGACATACCGAGATGGTATTTTCGGTCCCACCGAAAATCCCAACGTTCACTATATTTGAACTTTCGGTCTGACCGGGTTTTCACTTCGGTCTCACCGAGATTGGTCAAATGTGTGTGTAACGGTTGGATTTTGTGTGGAGGCTATATATACCCCTCCACCCCCTCTTCATTCGTAAGGAGAGCCATCAGAAAGTACCACCACTTCTACCATACACTTTCTGAGAAGTGAACCACCTACCCTTGTGTTGAGATCAAGCCATTCCATTCCTACCATATGAGACTTGATTTCTAGCCTTGCCAAGTTGCTTTCCACTCAAACCTTTCTTCCACCACAGCCATATCAGTGAGGAGAGTTGAGTGTTGGGGAGATTATCATTTGAAGCACAAGAGCAAGGAGTTCATCATCATCAACACCGTCTATTACCTTTTGGGGGTGGTGCCTCCTAGATTGGTTAGGTGTCGCTTGGGAGCCTCCGTCTTTGAGATGTGGAGTTGAACCAAGAAGTTTGTAAGGGCAAGGAGATCGCCTACTTCGTGAAGATCTACCCCGAGTAAGGCTAGTCCTCCGTGGGCGTAGGCCATGATGGAATAGACAAGGTTGCTTCTTCGTGGACCCTTCGTGGGTGGAGCCCTCCGTGGACTCGCGCAGCCGTTACCCTCCGTGGGTTGAAGTCTCCATCAACGTGGATGTACGATAGCACCACCTATCGGAACCACGACAAAAATCTTTGTGTCACCAAACTGCGTTTGATCTTCTCCACCTCTCTTTTACATGTGCAATTTACTTTCCGCTGCTTATACTCTAGAATTGCATGTGTAGGGTGATACTTGAATTGATCTTAATTGTGAAACTGCCAAAAACATTGCATGATCTAAAGGCAGATTTTTTATATTGTCAAGTAGTCTAATCCCCCCCCCTCTAGACCTACTTTCGATCCTACAAGTGGTATCAGAGCTTTGGTCTCCATTGCCTTGGTTTCCATTGCATTGGACTCCATAAGCTTGGTTTCACAACCTAGGAGAGTATGGCGTCTAGTGAGGGTAATTATCGTAGAGGTCCTTACTTTGATGGTACAAATTTTGCTAGTTGGAAGCATAAAATGAAAATGCATATTCTTGGTCATAACCCAGCCGCATGGGGCATTATCTGTGTTGGTATGCAAGGTGATTTCTTTGAAGAAGGAAAAGTTCCGGATCGCGAAGCTACACCCGAAGAGTTGCGGATGTTGCAAAACAATGCTCAAGCTTGTGACATTCTCTTCAATGCTTTGTGTCCCGAAGAGTTCAACAAAATCAGTCGTCTTGAGAATGCTAAGGAGATTTGGGATACTTTGGTTGAAATGCACGAAGGTACTGAATCTGTGAAGGAATCAAAGCTAGATATTCTTCAAGGTCAACTTGACAAGTTCAAGATGAAGGATGGTGAAGGAGTCGCTGAAATGTACTCTAGGCTTGCTCTCATCACAAATGAGATTGCCGGCTTAGGAAGCAAAGAAATGACCGACCGATTCATCATTAAGAAGATTCTCAGAGCTTTGGATGGAAAGTATGACACCGTGTGCACTTTGATCCAAATGATGCCAAACTACAAGACTCTCAAGCCAACTGAAGTCATTGGAAGAATTGTTGCTCATGAGATGACACTTAAGGATAAGGAAGAGCTTCACAACAAGTCAAGTGGTGCTTACAAAGCTACAAGTGATGCTCCTACTACCTCAAGTGACAAGCTAGTTTCCAATGAAGAGATAAGCCTAATGGTCAAGAACTTCAACAAGTTCTACAAGAATAGAGGCAAAGAAAGAAGCTCAAAATCTAGATCATATGATGAAAAGAGATCTTCTAGCCGTGATCGAAACTGCTACAATTGTGGAAGACCCGGACACTTCTCAAATGAGTGTACGGCTCCCCACGAAAGAAGAGAAGAATCTCCAAGAAGAAGAGCAAGAGATGAATCACCTCGGAGAGAGAGAAGGAGTAGAGATGATCGTTATGAACGAAGACCCTCTCGGAGAAGCAAGGATTCAGAGAGGAAAGACAAGTCATCAAGGAGCTACACAAGAAGAAGACATCAAGCTCATGTTGGTGAATGGGTCTCCGGCTCCGACTCTGACAATCAATCCGATGGAAGCTATCACTCCGACTCCGACTATAGTCAAGATGAAGGTGTTGCCGGACTTGCACTAGTATCCTCCAACTCCAACTCCTACGACTTATTTGATTCACCAAATGAGGGAATTGGAAGATGCTTCATGGCTAAAGGCCCCAAGGTAACACACCCTGAATTCATTGACTTTGATAGTGATGAGGATGACTTGCTTGGTGAAGATGAGCTCTTGCATGATAAATCTAGTGAGCTTAGTAATGATGAAAATGCTAGTAGTCTTTATAGTCGAGAAGAGTCGAATGACAATGCTATGAAGGAGATTGAGCGTCTAACTAAAGAACTAAACACTCTTAAGTTAGATCATGAAACAACTCAAGAAGATCATAGAGAGCTCCTAAGATCTCATGTGAAGCTACGCTTCGAGAAGCTCACTCTAGAGCAAGAACATGAGTTTCTAAAAGCGATCAATGACGATCTTCGAAAGAAGAGTTCTTCATATCTTGCCAAACGACTTCTCTTGTCTAATTTCTTGCCACCTATTAAGACTAAGCATGACAAGCATAAGAAAAATTCTTCCTCTAGTAGTAACAATAACAATGTTAAATCCAATATTGTTGCTTCTAGTAGTTCTCTTGATTCCACTAACAATGTTTCAAGCCAAGTTACACTTGAGCAAGAAAATAGCTTATTGAAGGAAATCATAGAGAAAGGTGTCTACAAGAGTCTTGCCGGAAGCAAGAACTTTGAGGAGATTGTTCGCAAACAAGGAAGACACCGGAAGAATCAAGGGATTGGTTTTGAGCGAAAGTTCAACGTCGAAGGTGTTGAGTGGGAAGAAGGTCAATACCCTACTCCACAGTTTGTCTCACAAAAGGAGAAGTATGATCCTACTTCTTCCAATGTGGAACAAGCTCAAGATGACCTTCCACCACAAGACCACAAGCTAAAGTCCAAGGACAAGCTTCAAGAGGAGATTGATGCATTCATTGAAGCACCTCAAGCCATGGTCAAGTGGGTTCCCAAGGACACATCAAGTTCTACTTCGTCAAGCTCAACTACAACACCAAGGATTCCCATCAAGATGATGTGGATCCCAAAGAAGAAGAACTAGTAGGTTCTTGAGGGTGACTCCGCCAACAAACTTCACTCATATTCATTTTGGCAAGAACTTGTGCAATCAACTTCCACATCATGCACTTGTTCATGGAGTCACAAACCCTCTTGTTGGTAAGTCAAGGGACAAGGTAATCATTGCTTTCATGGACATCATCTTTTGTGTACTTCACTCTATGTCTATGGATACTCTTGTTTGTTCCTTGTGGGACTAACCCATGTAGGTATTGAAAGTGCCCTAATCCAAAGGATTGCTCCCAACTTTTGATGATCTGCATCAACATTGAGCATCCACATCTTCAACATCTACATGAAGTCTTCAACGACAACCCAAGGTTAGTTTGCCCCTTTAAAAGGGGTTCTCACATCTAGGGGGAGCTTTGCTCTAAAAATTGAGCTAAAGCATCTCCAAGTGATGTGAACACATAAATGCTTTATGTAAAAGTGGTAACCCCACTTGTGCTTAGACGATGAGTATGACCTATGATCAAATGTTCTCATTTGGCTCCTAAGTCAATATACTCATATATAGATGACCTAGTCATCGACAAATTGTGTGCTAGTAGCTAGAGTGATTGGTTGTGCATGTTTGACACATATTTCAGTTGCTATCTTATTGTGTGAGCATGTTGAATGCATGATTTCATCCATTCAAGGACATCCATTTGTTGTTTTGATTGTTTTGATTTTTCTGGCCAAATGGATGGACAAGAATGCCTAAGCACCTTTCCCTAGCTATCTATGCTTTCTTGTCTCAAATTCTATTCATGCTCATATCACAACTTTGAACAAGTCTTTTTCGGACAGTCCGAGTGAGGAGCACTCGGAACCACCGATTCGTCTAAGGCTGACTTCCAAAACCTTCTAAGTCCATTTCGGTCTGACCGGCTTCTCAATCTCGGTCCAACCGAAACGCTTAGACTAATCTAGGTTTCATCTCGGTGAAACCGAGTTCAAAATCTCGGTCTGACCGATATGCGTAACTGCACAGCAGTTATACATCTCGGTGACACCGAGTTTTTCAACTCGGTCCCACCGACAGCATGGGGTTATATATACCTGAGGGCTGCGCGCGATTCAATTCTTCAAACCGTTCGCCCCCAATACCCCTGCTGCCGTCGCCCTGGTCTACGGATCGTCGCCGTCGTCGCCTGTGCGCCCTCGCCGCAGGTCTCTGCCGCCGTCAACGGTAATCATCTCCACCGTTGCCGCCGTAGAGGGACACCACCAAGTTAGGGTGTGTCCCGATCCCTTTTCGTGCTCCCCTTCCGATTCTTGCACGATAGGCTTGCCATGATTCAATCCACGTTTGATATGTTCCCTATACATTAGTTCAGATCTTCTAGTTTCGAGGAAAATTCTTAGGTTTAGGTTTCCACGGAATGCATCTCGGTGAAGCCGATTTTTGAAACTCGGAATGACCGATTTGGCCTCTGGCCATTGCACTGCATAATTCGGTTTAACCGAGTTGTGCCAATCGGAACGACCGAAACGTAGTTTCAGTGAAACCCTAAGTTATCGGTAGGACCGAAACCCATTTCGGTCTGACCGAAAGTGGTGTGTAGGTTTCTGTTGAGCACTTCGGTTGCACCGAAACATGAAATCGGTTTGACCGAAATACATTCTGTGAAAACTCAAAACTAAGTTTTGAACTCATTTTTTTTTTTGCAAAAACCTCTGCAGTTGTGATAACTCTTCTACTCTGCCTATACCTTATCTTTTCACAGGTTTTTCAGCCATGTCAGATGTCAGTGACAGCCAGAACAGGTCTGAATCACCGTTTGCTGAAATTCCAGAGGCAGATACAAGTCCTGCTAGCAGCTCCAGTGATGATGGTGAGAGGAGCACCCCTAGTGGTTTGCCTCCTGCAGCCACCAGAACCAGGAAGAAGAGAACTTCTGATGATGAGGACTCTGACTTTGTTGCTGAGGAAGTTACCTCCAAGCCAAAGAGGACTGTGGTTGCCAAAGAGCACCAAGGGCAGCAGTCAAGGAAAGGCACAAGCAAAGTGAAGCAGTCAGCAGTTGCAAAGAAGCTCAACTTGGAAGAGCCTGCTCCAAGCAAAGTGAAGAAGACTTCCAAAAGGAAGAGGGTAGTATATGCCGAACCTCAAGATGATGCTGCAGAAGAAGAAGAAGAAGAAGCACCCCAGCCTCCTCCTCAGAAAGCTAAGTTCATGGGTGATGCTATTCGGGCTCAAGCCTCCTCTAAGCCCAAGAAGCCTGCTCAAGCCAAGGCAGCTCCAGCCAAGCCCAAGAGAACAACCAGAAGCATTCCAGCTTCTGAGAAGAACAAAGGTGAGATGCCACCGTCTGAATCAGATGAAGAGCATGTGTTGCTTAAGCTCCGTCCCAAGTTGCCACTCCACAATGATGCTCATCCTCAAGCTGAGGACATGAAGGCAAGGAAGGACAAAGGTCTCAGGCTATGGAGACAGTCTGATCCATATGCTGTAAGGAGAAGGACTGCTGTGGACCCCAGATTCCACACCAGAGAGCAACAGGATTTCTATGAGACCGTGCTGATGGATAAGAAGCCCATTGTTGCTGACACCAGGTATGTTGACTGGAAGTACATTGACAGTGAAGAGCACCGGGACTTCTTTCCCCATGTGCATGAGAGCTTTACTGCATGTGGAGTTGCTGATTTTGTGGGTCAAGAGCTGACAGCTTGGAATGACGAGATGATCATGCAGTTCTATGCCATAGCCCACTTCTACCCTGATGGCAAGATCACCTGGATGACTGAAGGTCAAAGGTTTTCTTCGACTGTTGAAGAATGGGCAGAACTTCTGAACGCTCCAGTGCAGAGAGAGGACGACATTGATGTCTATGGGATTCCTAAGAAGAGTCATGATTCCATGAAGAACGTGTACAAGGAGATCCCGGCTGCTGATTTGGAAGGATGGAAGCTTGGCTCAGTGTACTATCTCCAGGCAGGTCTGACCACCACTAACACTATTCTGAGGCATACATTGATGCCTAAGTCTGGAGACCACCGGATGATTCGAGGCTATTCTATCAACATGCTGCACATTCTCGATGAGAAGGCACCTTTTAAGGTGATGGACTTGATGGTAGAGACCATTAAGAGGACTGCAGCTGACCAGAAGAGGTCGTGTGGGTTTGCACCGCAGATACAGATGCTCATCAACGCCAAGTTTGGCACGGGCAAATTCATGTTGGATAGGAAGCACTTGCCACTGCAGCCAGAGCATGAGGACAACGTAGTTGTGATGGATGAAGAGGATCCTACCTCAGTTGAAGGACAGGCCAAAATCGAAGCTGCGAAGAAGGCTAAAGCTGACAAAGAGGCAGCAGCAGCAGCAGCTAAGCCAAAGAGCTTTGGAGAACAAATTCTTTAAGCGACCCAGAGGATTGAACAACGCCTGGCCAGCATTGAGCAATCTCAGGAGAGCCTAGAGAGGATTGTCGAGGACAAGATCCACGCTCTGGACGTGAAGCTGACTGAGATTCAGGTGTCTGTCAACAAGCTTGAGGCAGACATGGAGGAGACAAGGCAGGAGAGAGCAGAGCTTATGCAGGATGATCTAGTCCAGGACTCTCATCGCCAGACTGCTCAGGTTCCCAGAGGATCCAGATCTGCAGCTATCCCAGTGACAGACTCCAGGGCTACCACTTCAGCACCAGCCACAGCTCCAGCAGTTGCTCCAGCTCCAGCATCCACTCCTCCACCGCAGACATCAGCAGAAGTCTTCGCCGATGTAGCTATCTCTACACCGACATCTACCCAGACGGGAGCCGCCAGCAGAGCCCGCAGTGACGCTTAGCTCTATACCTTTTCGAACTTTTTGGTAACTTGTTGCCAAAGGGGGAGAAATTGTTATAGATCATAGGGCTTCGAGAGAGAGAGTGCTCTTTCGTCTTTTCGTTCTTTTGCCGGTTTTCTTTGAGATACAGTGATTTCTTTTGGTTCCTGAAACTTTAAGTGTGCTTGCTACTAAGTTTGATGCTACCTTAATGAGTGCTTAGTCATACTATGCTTTAATGTGTGCTCATTGCTTATCCTATGCTATTCCTTATTGTATGGCTATTTACTCTTGTCTTGGTGATTGAGTGCATGTTATTCATTCTTATCATTTTGTGCGCTCCACCAAGATGTATGTGACATGGAAGAGTGACCCATAATCCTAATCGATTGTGCATTTGCATTCAAACGCAAATTTTAAATAATGCACAAATTTAGGGGGAGCTCTTGTTTATCACATACTTCTCAAAGCGACGATATTATTCTTTGATTACATCTTTTGTCGAAGCTTTGATCTATATGTTGTCATCAATTACCAAAAAGGGGGAGATTGAAAGTGCAACTAATCCCCGGGTGGTTTTGGTAATTAAAAACAACATATATATCATTGAACTAATATTTACTTGAGAATCATTTCAGAAAAGTTCGATGATATGGGTATGGAAATGTCTGAAGAAGTGGACCCCTCAAAATGCTAAGACAAGCATTGGCAAAAGCTCAAGACTCTATTTTTGGTTTAGTGATCAAAGATCACATTGAGTCCATAGGAAAAGCCAATACTATTAAAAGGGGATGAGGTTGTGTTAATGATCTAGTTGCTCAAGTGCTTGGTGATCTAGCTCCCTCAACTATCAGCACTCTTCACTATTCAACACACTCATAAGTAATCTCGGACAAACCGATTCTGCAAACTCAGTCCCACCGAGATGAACCACCTCAGTTATTCCTCCAAACCCTAATTTCTCGGTCCATCCGATTCTGAGTTTCGGTCTCACCGAAAATGGACTGCCAACCTTCTGTAACCAATTGACATCATTTCGGAATATCCGAGTTGTCACTTTCGGTCACACCGAGATGGCAAGCTCCAACCTTTGACTCACTTCGGACATACCGAGATGGTATTTTCGGTCCCACCGAAAATCCCAACGTTCACTATATTTGAACTTTCGGTCTGACCGAGTTTTCACTTCGGTCTCACCGAGATTGGTCAAATGTGTGTGTAACGGTTGGATTTTGTGTGGAGGCTATATATACCCCTCAACCCCCTCTTCATTCGTAAGGAGAGCCATCAGAAAGTACCACCACTTCTACCATACACTTTCTGAGAAGTGAACCACCTACCCTTGTGTTGAGATCAAGCCATTCCATTCCTACCATATGAGACTTGATTTCTAGCCTTCCCAAGTTGCTTTCCACTCAAACCTTTCTTCCACCACCGCCATATCAGTGAGGAGAGTTGAGTGTTGGGGAGATTATCATTTGAAGCACAAGAGCAAGGAGTTCATCATCATCAACACCGTCTATTACCTTTTGGGGGGTGGTGCCTCCTAGATTGGTTAGGTGTCGCTTGGGAGCCTCCGTCTTTGAGATGTGGAGTTGAACCAAGAAGTTTGTAAGGGCAAGGAGATCGCCTACTTCGTGAAGATCTACCCCGAGTAAGGCTAGTCCTCCGTGGGCGTAGGCCATGATGGAATAGACAAGGTTGCTTCTTCGTGGACCCTTCGTGGGTGGAGCCCTCCGTGGACTCGCGCAGCCGTTACCCTCCGTGGGTTGAAGTCTCCATCAACGTGGATGTACGATAGCACCACCTATCGGAACCACGACAAAAATCTTCGTGTCACCAAACTGCGTTTGATCTTCTCCACCTCTCTTTTACATGTGCAATTTACTTTCCGCTGCTTATACTCTAGAATTGCATGTGTAGGGTGATACTTGAATTGATCTTAATTGTAAAACTGCCAAAAACATTGCATGATCTAAAGGCAGATTTTTTATATTGTCAAGTAGTCTAATCACCCCCCTCTAGACCTACTTTCGATCCTACAGATGGTGAATCCCTCCGCAAGTACATACAGAGGTTCAACCGTGTGCAATACAACATCCCAGATGTTCATCCTGCCGCTGTCATCAGCGCGTTCCATCAGAACATGCGCAACTGCAAGATGCGTGAAGAGCTAGCCATGAATAGGTTAGGGGCGTTGCTGAACTATACGTTCTGGCCGACAGATGTGCCCGTGCTGAAGAAGGGAGGAAGTACCCCGGCGAAGATGCCAACGCGGGAAGCGATTCTGGAGACGAAGACACTGTCGCCCCAGCAAACAAAGGCCGACGATGTAATAGGAAGCGCAGGGGAAAGACCGTGCTTCCTGTCGAGGAATCGGGCAACCCCGGCACCGCCAAGAAGGCAAAGGTTGACATCCCCGGCAAGGAAGTTTGTCGGGTGTGCCGCCTGCCAAGACTTTGCGGCCGCTGACAAATCGGAGGGCTCCGACAAGCAATATTGCAAGATCCATCGCACCAAGGGCCATGACCTCTAGAACTGCCGGCAAGTTGAGCAGCTTGTGGAGAGGCAGAAAGCTGAGTATGAGAGGCGAGACAAGGAGAAGGTCCAGGATGGTGCCGAGGGGTGCGGCAAGAAGCACGGTGGCTGAGGGGGGTGCCGCGGCAAGGAGAAGCAACAAGAGAGGCCTGCTCGTGGCCGCGACAAGAAAGGGGGATGATGACCACGAAGAGGACGACGAGTCGAGTGACCAAGAATTTCAAAAGGCAACAGAAGCCATGTGCATCGATGGCGGCGCCTCGTTGCATCCTTCTTACCGTTAGCTTAAACAGTGGGCGCGGGAGGTCAATGCGGCGGAGTCGTTGATAGACGCCTAGAAGCCACTGAAATGGTCTAGCATGCCTATCATTTTCGACGCCGAGGACCACCCTGATCGCACAACCGCGGTCGGGTGCTTGCCATTGTTAGTTTCACCAACAATTCGCAACCTCAAGGTGACGAAAATGCTAGTTGATGGTGGGGCGGTCTGAACTCGATCTCGCCCAAGTAATAAAGAAGTTGCAAATCCCTAAGGGGGATCTCAAAGAGACGAGCACGTTTCAAGGGATCAATCCGGGGAGAAGCGAGCCAAAGGGTAAGATCACACTACCAGTTACATTTGGTGGCGAGCTGAACTACAGGACATAGAAGATCATTTTTGATGTAGCCAAGATCCCGTTGCCATATAATGGGATGCTTGGGCGCCCAGCACTGGCCAAGTTTATGGTAGCATCACACTACGCCTACAACACGCTGAAGATGCCCGGCCTGATGAGCATCATCACTGTCAGCTCCGACAAGAAGGACGCACTCATATGTGCCAACCAGCTCTACCGGGAAGCAGTGGTAGCACCTGCCGCCAAGGCACTTTCTCCTGGCACTGGAGCCCCCGAGGGGAAGAAGACCGGCAAGACCTCAGTCGCCGGCAAGTCTTCTCGCCCCGGCCAAGCCTCTTGCACCCACTGTCGAAAGCGCGCCCCTTCGGAGTGATGCGTTCCCGTTGAGGACGTGCCAGAGAGCTCCACCGGCAAGAGAAAGAAATCCAAGGCCGCGCCACCAGAAACCAAGAAGGTGCCCGTCAAGCAGGACGACATGGGCGAAGCTTTCACTATAAGCTCCACCCTTGACAACAAGTAGTAAAGCGCGCTCATCGCCTTCCTGTGGGCGAATGTCGATGTGTTTGCATGGAAATCATCCGACATCCCCGGTGTTCTCAGGGAGGTGATTGAGCACCACCTTGCTATTTGTCCTCATGCGCGGCCCGTCAAGCAGAAGGTCAAGAAGCAAGCTTTGGAGCGGCAAGAGTTCATCATTGAGGAGATTAGGAAATTAGAAGCTGGAGGCTTGGTCACAGGAGTGCTCCACCCAACATGGTTGGCCAATCCGGTGGTGGTGCGCAAGGCAAATGGGAAATGGAGGATGTGCATTGATTATATATGTTGGGGAACATAGTATTTTAAGATTTTCCTACGATCACGCAAGATCTATCTACCAGATGCATAGCAACGAGAGGGAAGAGTGTGTCTACGTACCCTCGTCGACCAGAAGCGGAAGCGTCAAGTGACGCGGTTGATGTAGTCGAACTTCTTCGCGATTCAACCGATCAAGCACCGAACGTACGGCACCTCCATGTTCAGCACACGTTCAGCTTGATGACGTCCCACGAGCTCTTGATCCAGTTGAGCTTCACGGGAGAGTTTCGTCAGCACGACAGCGTGGTGAAGGATATGATGTATCTACCGGCGCAGGGCTTTTCCTAAGTACTGCGATGGTATGACCGAGGTGTGTTTCTGTGGAGGGGGGCACCGCACACGGCTGGAACAATTCAACTTATGTGTGTTTGGGTGCCCCCCTGCCCCCGTATATAAAGGAGCAAGAGGGGAGGGCCGGCCGGCCTCCTATGGTGCGGCTACGGCAATCCTACTAGGAATAGGATTGCAATCCTATTCCTAGTAGGAGTCCACCAAGAAGGAAGAGAGGGAAAAAGAAAGAGAAGGAGAGGTGGTGCCCCCCAATCCTAGTCCAACTAGGATCCCCTGGTGGGGCTCCGGCCAGCCTCTATGGGCTGCCTCTCTCCTTTCCTCAAGGCCCACTATGGACCATCCCCCTTCGTAGGGGGTTCCAGTAACCCCCTCCGGCAATCCAGTTAAATCCGAAACTTTTCCGGAACACTTCCGGTGTCCGAATATAGTCGTCCAATATATCAATCTTTATGTCTCGGACATTCCGAGTCTCCTCGTCATGTACGTGATCTCATCCGGGACTCCGAACTACCTTTGGTACATCAAAACTCATAAACTCATAATACCGATCGTCATCAAACGTTAAGCGTGCGGACCCTACGGGTTCGAGAACTATGTAGACATGACCGAGACTCATCTCCGGTCAATAACCAATAGCGGAACCTGGATGTTCATATTGGCTCCTACATATTCTACGAAGATCTTTATCGGTCAAACCGCATAACAACATACGTTGTTCCTTTTGTCATCGGTATGTTACTTGCCCGAGATTCGATCGTCGGTATCTCTATACCTAGTTCAATCTCGTTACCGGCAAGTCTCTTTACTCGTTCCGTAACACATCATCTCGTCACTAACTCATTAGTCTTTTTCTTGCAAGGCTTATTATGATGTGTGTTACCGAGAGGGCCCAGAGATACCTCTCCGACACTCGGAGTGACAAATCCTAATCTTGATCTATGCCAACACCACAAATACTTTCGGATACACCTGTAGAGCATCTTTATGATCACCCAGTTACGTTGTGACGTTTGATAGCACACAAGGTGTTCCTACGGTATTCGGGAGTTGCATAATCTCATAGTCATAGGAACATGTATAAGTCATGAAGAAAGCAATAGCAGTAAAACTAAACGATCATAGTGCTATGCTAACGGATGGGTCTAGTCCATCACATCATTCTCCTAATGATGTGATCTCGTTGATCAAAAGACAACTCATGTCTATGGCTAGGAAACATAGCCATCTTTGATCAATGAGCTAGTCTAGTAGAGGCATACTAGGGACACTCTGTTTTGTCTATGTATTCACACATGTACTAAGTTTCCGGTCAATACAATTCTAGCATGAATAATAAACATTTATCATGATATAAGGAAATACAAATAACATCTTTATTATTGCCTCTAGGGCATATTTCCTTCAGTCTCCCACTTGCACTAGAGTCAATAATCTAGCTCACATCGCCATGTGATTTAATACCGATAATTCGCATCGTTATGTGAATAACACCCATAGTTCACATCGCCATGTGACCAACACCCAAAGGGTTTACTATAGTCAATAATCTCGTTCACATCGCTATGTTATTAATACCCAAGAGTAATAAGGTGTGATTATGTTTTTGCTTGTGAGAGAAGTTTAGTCAACGGGTCTGCCACATTCAGATCCGTATGTATTTCGCAAATTTCTATGTCTACAATGCTCTGCATGGAGCTACTCTAGCTAATTGCTCCCACTTTCAATACGCATCCAGATTGATACTTAGAGTCATCTGGATTTAGTGTCAAAGCTTGCATCGGTGTAACCCTTTACAACGAACTCTTTATCACCTCCATAATCAAGAAACATTTCCTTAGTCATCCAGTTACTAAGGATAATTTTGACCGCTGTACAGTGATCTACTCCTGGATCACTATTGTACCTCCCTGTCAAACTCATGGCAAGGTACACAACATGTTTGGTACACAGCATGGCATACTTTACAGAACCTATGGCTGAGGCATAGGGAATGACTTTCATTCTCTCTATATTTTTCTGCCGTGGTCTGGCTTTGAGTCTTACTCAACTTCACACCTTACAAGTCAGGCAAGAACTCCTTCTTTGACTGATCCATTTTGAACTACTTCAAAATCTTATCAAGGTATGTACTCATCGAAAGTCTTATCAAGCGTCTTGATCTATCTCTATAGATCTTGATGCCCAATATGTAAGCAGCTTCACCAAGGTCTTTCTTTGAAAAACTCCTTTCAAACACTCCTTTATGCTTTCCAGAAAATTCTACATCATTTCCGATCGACAATATGTCATTCACATATACTTATTAGAAATGGTGTAGTGCTCCCACTCACTTTCTTGTAAATACAGGCTTCACCGCAAGTCTGTATAAATCTATATGCTTTGATCAACTTATCAAAGCGTATATTCCAACTCCGAGATGCTTGCACCAGTCCATAGATGGATCGCTGGAGCTTGCACATTTTGTTAGCACCTTTAGGATTGACAAAACCTTCTGGTTGCATCATATACAATTCTACTTTAATAAATCCATTAAAGAATGCAGTTTTATTATCCATTTGCCAGATTTCATAAAATGCGGCAATTGCTAACATGATTCGGACAGACTTAAGCATCGCTACGGGTGAGAAAGTCTCATCGTAGTCAACTCCTTGAACTTGTCGAAAACCTTTCGCAACAAGTCGAGATTTGTAAACAGTAACATTACCGTCAGTGTCGGTCTTCCTCTTGAAGATCCATTTATTTTCGATGGCTTGCCGATAATCGGGCTAGTCAACCAAAGTCCACACTTTGTTCTCATACATGGACCCCATCTCAGATTTCATGGCCTCAAACCACTTTGCGGAATCTGGGCTCATCATCGCTTCCTCATAGTTCGTAGGTTCATCATGGTCTAGTAACATGACTTCCAGAACTAGGTTGCCGTACCACTCTGGTGCGGAACGTACTCTGGTTGATCTACGACGTTCAGCAGAAACTTGATCGGAAGTTTCATGATCATCATCATTAGCTTCCTCACTAATTGGTGTAGGAATCACTGGAACTAGTTTTTGTGATGTTCCACTTTCCAATTCGGGAGAAGGTACAATTACCTCATCAAGTTCTACTTTCCTCCCACTCACTTCTTTCGAGAGAAACTCCTTCTCTAGAAAGGATCCACTCTTAGCAACAAAGACCTTGCCTTCGGATCTGTGATAGAAGGTGTACCCAATAGTTTCTTTTGGGTATCCTATGAAGATTTACTTCTCCGATTTGGGTTCGAGCTTATCATGTTGAAACTTTTTCATATAAGCATCGCAGTCCCAAACTTAAAGAAATGACAGCTTAGGTTTCTCATCAAACCACAGTTCATACGGTGTCATCTCCACGGATTTAGATGGTGCCCTATTTCACGTGAATGTAGCTATCTCTAATGCATAACCCCAGAAGCGATAGTGGTAGATCGGTAAGAGACATCATCGATCGCACCATATCTAATAAAGTACGGTTATGACGTTCGGACACACCATTAGACTATGGTGTTCCAGGTGGCGTGAGTAGTGAAATTATTTCACATTGTTTTTACTGAAGGCCAAACTCGCTAACTCAAATATTTTACCTCTACGATCATATCGTAGAAACTCTTATTTTCTGTTACGATGATTCTCCACTTCACTCTGAAATTCTTTGAACTTTTCAAATGTTTCAGACTTGTGCTTCATTAAGTAGATATACCCATATCTGCTTAAATCATCAGTGAAGGTCAGAAAATAATGATACCCGCCGCGAGCTTCAACACTCATGGGTCCGCATACATCAATATGTATGATTTCCAACAACTCTGTTGCTCGCTCCACAGTTCTGGAGAACGGAGTTTTAGTCATCTTGCCCATGAGGCATGGTTCGCAAGCACCAAGTGATTCATAATCAAGTGATTCCAGAAGTCCATCACTATGGAGTTTCTTCATGTGCTTTACACCAATATGACCTAAACGGCAGTGCCACAAATAAGTTGCACTATCATTAGTAACCTTGCATCTTTTGGCTTCAATATTATGAATATGTGTATCACACGATCGAGATCCAACAAACCATTTTCATTGGGTGTATGACCATAGAAGGTTTTATTCATGTAAACAGAACAACAATTATTCTCTAACTTACATGAATAACCGTATTGCAATAAACATGATCAAATCATATTCATGCTCAACACAAACACCAAATAAAACTTATTTAGTTTCAACACTAATCCCGAAAGTATAGGGAGTGTGCGATGATGATCATATCAATCTTGGAACTAGTTCCAATACACATCGTCACTTCATCCTTTAACTAGTTTCTGTTCATTATGCAACTCCCATTTCGAGTTACTACTCTTTAGCAACTGAACAAGTATCAAATACCGAGGGGTTGCTATGAACACTAGTAAAATACACATCAATAATCTGTATATCAAATATACCTTTGTTCACTTTGCCATCCTTCTTATCCGCCAAATATCTAGGGCAGTTCCACTTCTAGTGACCATTTCCTTTGCAGTAGAAGCACTTAGTTTCAGGCTTGAGTTTAGATTTGGGTTTCTTCACGGGAGTGACAACTTTCTTGTCATTCTTCTTGAAGTTCCCCTTCTATCCCTTTGCCCTTTACTTGAAACAAGTGGCCTTGTTAACCATCAACACTTGATGCTCTTTCTTGATTTCTACCTTCGCCGATTTCAGCATCGCGAAGAGCTCGGGAATTACTTACGTCATCCCTTGCATATTATAGTTCATCACGAAGTTCTACTAACTTGGTGATAGTGACTAGAGAACTTTGTCAATTACTATCTTATCTGGAAGATTAACTCCCACTTGATTCAAGTAATTGTAGTACCCAGACAATCTGAGCACATGCTCACTGGTTGAGCTATTCTCCTCCATCTTGTAGGCAAAGTACTGTCAGAGGTCCTATACCTCTCGACACGGGTATGAGTATGAAATACTAATTTCAACTCTTGGAACATCTTATATGCTCCGTGACGTTCAAGACGTTTTTGAAGTCCTGGTTCTAAGCCGTAAAGCATGGTGCACTAAACTATCAAGTAGTCATCATACCGAGCTTTTGTCAAAATGTTCATAATGTCTACATATGCTCCTGCAATAGGTCTGGCACCTAGCGGTGCATCAAGGACATAATTCTTCTGTGCAGCAATGAGGATAATCCTCAGATCACGGAATAATTCCGCATCATTGCTACTAACAATTTTCAACTTAGTTTTCTCTAGGAACATATAAAAAATAAACGGGGAGCTACATCGCGAGCTATTGATCTACAACATAGATATGCTAATACTACCTGGACTAAGTTCATGATAAATTAAAGTTCAATTAATCATATTACTTGAAGAACTCCCACTTAGATAGACATCCCTCTGGTCATCTAAATGATCACGTGATCCAAATCAACTAAACCATGTCTGATCATCACGTGAGATGGAGTAGTTTTCAATGGTGAACATCTTATGTTGATCATATCTACTATATGAATCACGCTCGACCTTTCGGTCTCCAGTGTTCCGAGGCCATATCTGCATATGCTAGGCTCGTCAAGTTTAACCCGAGTATTCTGCGTGTGCAAAACTGGCTTACACCCGTTGTATTTGAACGTAGAGCTTATCACACCCGATCATCACGTGGTGTCTCGGCACGACGAACTTTCGCAATGGTGCATACTCAGGGAGAACACTTATACCTTGAAATTTAGTAAGGGATCATCTTATAATGCTACCATCGTTCTAAGCAAAATAAGAAGCATAATAAGATAAACATCACATGCAATCAAAATATGTGACATGATATGGCCATCATCATCTTGTGCTTTTGATCTCCATCTCCAAAGCACCGTCATGATCACCTTCGTCACCGGCGCGACACCTTGATCTCCATCGTAGCATCGTTGTCGTCTCGCCAACTATTGCTTCTACGACTATCGCTACCGCTTAGTGATAAAGTAAAGCAATTACATGGCGATTGCATTTCATACAATAAAGCGACAACCATATGGCTCCTGCCAGTTGCCGATAACATTACAAAACATGATCATCTCATACAAAACCGTATAACTCATCATGTCTTGACCATATCACATCACAACATGCCCTGCAAAATCAAGTTAGACGTCCTCTACTTTGTTGTTGCAAGTTTTTACGTGGCTGCTACGGTCTTAGCAAGAACCGTTCTTACCTACGCATACAAAACCACAACGATGTTTCGTCAAGTATGTGCTGTTTTAACCTTCACAAGGACCGAGCGTAGCCACACTTGATTCAGCTAAAGTGAGAGAGACAGACACCCGCCAGTCACCTTTAAGCATCGAGTGCTCGTAACAGTGAAACCAGTCTCGCGTAAGCGTACGCGTAATGTCGGTCCGGGCCGCTTCATCTCACAATACCACCGAAGCAAAGTATGACATGCTGGTAAGCAGTATGACTAGTATCGCCCACAACTCATTGTGTTCTACTCGTGCATATCATCTACGCATAGACCTGGCTCATGATGCCACTGTTGGGGAACGTAGTATTTTAAAATTTTCCTACGATCACGCAAGATCTATCTACCAGATGCATAGCAACGAGAGGGAAGAGTGTGTCTACGTACCCTCGTAGACCGGAAGCGGAAGCGTCAAGTGACGCGGTTGATGTAGTCGAACTTCTTCGCGATTCAACCGATCAAGCACCGAACATACGGCACCTCCGTGTTCAGCACACGTTCAGCTTGATGACGGCCCACGAGCTCTTGATCTAGTTGAGCTTCACGGGAGAGTTTCGTCAGCACGACGGCGTGGTGACGGATATGATATATCTACCGGCGCAGGGCTTCTCCTAAGTACTGCGATGGTATGACCGAGGTGTGTTTCTGTGGAGGGGGGCACCGCACACGGCTGGAACAATTCAACTTATGTGTGTTTGGGTGCCCCCCTGCCCCCGTATATAAAGGAGCAAGAGGGGAGGGCCGGCCGGCCTCCTATGGTGCGGCTACGGCAATCCTACTAGGAATAGGATTGCAATCCTATTCCTAGTAGGAGTCCACCAAGAAGGAAGAGAGGGAAAAAGAAAGAGAAGGAGAGGTGGCGCCCCCCAATCCTAGTCCAACTAGGATCCCCTGGTGGGGCGCCGGCCAGCCTCTATGGGCTGCCTCTCTCCTTTCCTCAAGGCCCACTATGGACCAGCCCCCTTCGTAGGGGGTTCCGGTAACCCCCTCCGGCAATCCAGTTAAATCCGAAACTTTTCCGGAAAACTTCCGGTGTCCGAATATAGTCGTCCAATATATCAATCTTTATGTCTCGGACATTCCGAGACTCCTCGTCATGTCCGTGATCTCATCCGGGACTCCGAACTACCTTCGGTACATCAAAACTCATAAACTCATAATATCGATCGTCATCAAACGTTAAGCGTGCGGACCCTACGGGTTCGAGAACTATGTAGACATGACCGAGACTCATCTCCGGTCAATAACCAATAGCGGAACCTAGATGTTCATATTGGCTCCTACATATTCTACGAAGATCTTTATCGGTCAAACCGCATAACAACATACGTTGTTCCTTTTGTCATCGGTATGTTACTTGCCCGAGATTCGATCGTCGGTATCTCTATACCTAGTTCAATCTCGTTACCGGCAAGTCTCTTTACTCGTTCCGTAACACATCATCTCGTGACTAACTCATTAGTCTTTTGCTTGCAAGGCTTATTATGATGTGTGTTACCGAGAGGGCCCAGAGATACCTCTCCGACACTCGGAGTGACAAATCCTAATCTTGATCTATGCCAACACCACGAATACTTTCGGATACACCTGTAGAGCATCTTTATGATCACCCAGTTACGTTGTGACGTTTGATAGCACACAAGGTGTTCCTACGGTATTCGGGAGTTGCATAATCTCATAGTCATAGGAACATGTATAAGTCATGAAGAAAGCAATAGCAGTAAAACTAAACGATCATAGTGCTATGCTAACGGATGGGTCTAGTCCATCACATCATTCTCCTAATGATGTGATCCCGTTGATCAAATGACAACTCATGTCTATGGCTAGGAAACATAGCCATCTTTGATCAATGAGCTAGTCTAGTAGAGGCATACTAGGGACACTCTGTTTTGTCTATGTATTCACACATGTACTAAGTTTCCGGTTAATACAATTCTAGCATGAATAATAAACATTTATCATGATATAAGGAAATACAAATAACATCTTTATTATTGCCTCTAGGGCATATTTCCTTCAATATAGATATAAATAAAGCCTGCCCAAAGGATCCTTTCCCTTTGCCGCGCATTGACCATATCATGGACTCCATTGCCGGGTGTGACCTGTTGTCGTTCCTTAATGCTTATTCAGGATACCACCAAATCTTCATGACGAAGGAAGACAAAGAGAAGACCGCCTTTATCATCCCATGTGGTACGTATTGTTTATACGAATGCCTTTCGGGTTGAAAAGTGCTTGTTCGACATTTGCAAGAGCGGTTCATAATGGTTTTGAACCCCAGCTCCATAGAAATATGGAGGCTTACATGGATGACATAGTGGTCAAAACCAAGGACAGGGCAACGCTTGTGCAAGATTTGGAAGAAACATTTGCAATTTTGCGCAAGATTGATACGTCCATTTTGCGTCATGTTTTCTCGCTGTTATTTATGTTGTTATTATGTATAATAATGCTTTTTGTAGCAATTTTAATGCCTTTTCTCTCATAATTTGCAAGGTATACCCCAAGAGGGAGAATTCCAGCAGCTGGAAATCTGGACCTGAAAAAGCTACGTCAGGCCACCTATTCTGCACAACTCCAAACAAGCTAAAACTTCACGAAGATTTTTACTGATTATTTAAGAAATACTGGAGCTGATAACCACAAGAGGGGCCCCACCACATGGGCACAACCCACCTGGGCGAGCCAGGTCCCCCAGGCGGCCCACTAGGTGGGCACAACCCACCTAGGCGTGTCAGGGCCCCAGGCGACCCTGGTGGGTTGTGCTCACCCAAGCCCGCTTCCGGTGACCATCTTCTGGTATATAAGTCTCTCTGACCTAGAAAAAACAAGGAGAAGACTTTCGGGATGGAATTCCGCCGTCTCGAGGCGGAACTTGGGCACGAGCACTTTTGCCCTCCGATGGAGCGATTTCGCTGGGGGAACTTCGCTCCCGGAGGGGGAAATCATCATCATCATCATCACCAACAACTCTCCCACCTTGAGGAGGGCTATCTTCATCAACATCTTCACCAGCACCATCTCATCTCAAAGCCTAGTTCATCTCTTGTGTTCAATCTTGTTACCGGAACTATAGATTGTTGCTTGTGGGTGACAAGTACTTTTGATTACATCTTGTAGTTGATTACTATATGGTTTATTTGGTGGAAGATATATATTCAGATCCATTATGCTATATATTACTCCTCTGATATTGAGCATGTTCATCACTTGTGAGAAGTTACCTTTGTTCTTGAGGTCACGGGAGAAATCATGTTGCAAGTAATCATGTGAATTTGATATGTGTTCGATATTTTGATAGTATGTATGTTGTGATTCCCTTAGTGGTGTCATGTGAACATCGACTACATGACACTTCACCATATTTGGGACTAAGGGAATGCATTGTGGAGTAATAATTAGATGGTAGGTTGCCAGAGTGACAGAAGCTTAAACCCCAGTTTATGCACTATTCCGTAAGGGACCGATTGGATCCAAAAGTTTAATGCTATGGTTGCGGATGCCTGCGAGGGGGTTACTCATAAGTAGGAGGCTTGTTGAAGTAAGAACAGCACCTAAGCACCAATTCACCCACATATCAAATTATCAAAGTAGAGAACACAAATTAAACCAACATGATGAAAGTGACTAGATAAAATTCCTGTGTACCCTCAAGAACACTTTGCTCATTACAAGAGACCGTTTTGGCCTGTCTTTTGCCTCAAAAGGATTGGGCTATCTTGCTGCATACTTGCTACTATTATTATTATTTGCTCGTTACAAAATTATCTTGCTATCAAACAACTCTGTTACTTACAATTTCAGCACTTGCAGACAGTACCTTACTGAGAAACACTTGTCAGTTCCTTCTGCTCCTCATTGGGTTCGACACTCGTACTTATCGAAAAGAGCTACAATTGATCCCCTATACTTGTGGGTCATCAAAGATCAATCTCAAGCTCAACCCTGAGAAGTGTATATTCGGTGTTACATCCGGTAAACTTCTCGGGTTCTTTGTGCCTCAGCGCGGGATCGAAGCGAACCCCGACAAGATCAAGGCAATTGAGAAGATTGAAGCACCAAGGCGATTCAAAGATGTGCGTCGGCTTGCTGGATGCGTTGCTGCTTTAAGTAGGTTCATCTCCAAATCTGTTGAGCGAGCCCTCCCCTTCTTCAAGATTTTAAAGAAGGCAGGGCCCATGAAATGGACCCTGTTGGCCGAGGCAGCGCTGCAGGATTTGAAGAGGTACCTCTCCTCTACGCCAACACTAGTTGCGCCTAAACCACAAGAGCCATTGCTGCTATATCTAGCGGCAATGAATCAAGTGGTCAGTGTTGCACTAGTAATGCAAAGGGAAGTTGACAAAGAGGCGATAGCAGTGGCGGGACTGTCGGATGACAAGCTAGAGCTCTCCCCGATAGGGTTTGGATCCGGCAAGGCAGGACCCCCGGCAGAGTCCAGCATCGACAAGGCAAGTGCCCTGATAGAGTCTAGAGCCGGCAAGGTAGGATCTGCACAAGCAAACGAAGTGGTGCAGAGGAAGAAGATGATGCAACACTCACTTTACTTTGTCAGCTCCCTCTTGTAGAGGGCTAGATCAAGATACTCTGGCGTGCAGAAGTTGCTTTTCGGCCTCCTTATGGCCTCGAGGAAGTTGCGTCATTATTTCCAAGCACATGAGATCACCGTCATCACTCGCTGTAATGCCCAGGATGGGACTATATCTCCTACGTGTCGAGGCACGACTTAGAGATATAAGCCCATGCTGGAATGATCGCAAGTTTGGTACCTTTGCACATCTCATGTAAAAATGGGGATGAAAAACTGAAAAGATAGTTGGCTTACACTCGCCACGTCACACAAATACATTACATGTCCAAACATCATTCAAATAAACATCACAGCCCATCTAAGGGTAAAGATCCAAATGACAAGATACCAAACTTAACATTAAACCGCAGGTCTAGATCGAATCCTAGTAGAAGCTCTACTGATCAACCGGATAGTTCACGTAGTAACGGCTACGCTCCTCGTCGTACTCCCAGTCTAGCTCAGTGCCATCGCCTGTGTAGCCCACCATCGTACCTACATCTGGGGTGTTGAAGTAACTGTGAGCCACAGAGGACTGAGCAATCCCGTTCCCGGGTAACACGACTATTTATGCCTTGGGTGTGGAACAAGGCTGAAGAAAGAACAAAAGTCTGCAGCAGCACTAGCCTAGCTTATGTGAATGAGAGCGAGAAGAGAAGGTGCCTCGGTCGAGAGATGATCACGAAGTGATCCTAACTAAAGCAAGTCAAACATAACCCCACCGTGTTCACTTCCCGAATCCCTTTCGGAAAATGACCGTCACTTTACACACGCAGGTAGTGTATTGGAACATGGTGTCAAGTTTTCTACAACCGGATATTAACAAGCTCCCATCTGCCACATAACCGCGGGCACGGCTTTCGAAAGTTCAAAACCCTGCAGGGGTGTTCCAACTTGGCCCATGGCAAGCCCACGATCCGCGGAGTCGCAACTCCAAGGTGGGAAGGCCCGAGTATTCTCGGAATCCCGTGCTCAAGATACTCCGACTAAGGTAAGGCTAATCCAGCAAATCCTCCCGGAGTGCCGACACCCTGACAATAGCCGCGCGTATCTAGTCTCAGGCCACGACCGGATGGGCGATTCTACAGGTTTATATCAATCCTCGAGTTTCCTCGTGGTGACCCCGCAGACTCCCCGTTTCGTACCAACACTCATGTGGAGCACTGGCCCGGGGTTGTTGATTAAGAACTCGGGTTTGCAACACCCTATGCAAGTTTTATTAGTTATTAGGCGAATAGTACCAATATTGGGACTTGTTGGAAAAGACTTAGCACTTAGCGGTTTATCGAGGGGGTCCCATAACCCCAACCGTGTTAGGATCGCATAATCAAGGAACATAACACCGGTTTATACGGTTCCTAGCGGCATGAGTGGAACAAATCACCAAGCAAATGGCTTAGCCTTCCACCCATTGCCAATATATAGATGATTTCATTTAATAATTAATATAGTGTGATATAACCCAACAAACTTCAACATGAAGCAAGCATCTTCAACTTCACCTGCAACTAACAATGCTATAAGAGGGGCTGAGCGAAGCCTACGTATAGCCAATCAATGGTTTGCATAGGTAGGGTGGTTAAACAGGTTCATGGTTACAATAGGAGGCTGACAGGAAAAACATGGGCATCGAGGCAAAACTATAGATCGAGACTTCTAGCAATAGGCAAAGATAGTAATGTTATCGGGGTTCGGTCATCTTGCCTGAAGAGTTGTCGATGGGATCGTAAGAGGGGTCCTCGTTCTCAACCTCGGTAGTAACCTCGTGCTCGTACTCGTACTCGGTCTCAGCTTCCGGCTTTACTCAACACAAACACACAAGACACGAAATCAACAAGATGCAATGCGCACACGAAAATGCTGGATGCATAGCTGATGCACTAAGGAAGCAAAACAAATGCACTATGGAAGCACAGGAAGTCTACAAAGGAAGCATAGTGTAATCGCACAAGGAGCATGGAAAATATGCATTCAAGCAAAATACTTCAAATCATGATAACAATAGGATATTATAAATCTACATGAATAATCACACCAGTTTCATATAGGACTTGCTCAAATCGGAGCAACGGGCTAAAAGTTACACCCGAAACAATAAATACGCACAAGCTGAAAATAACAGCCACATAGCAACTTCGGAGCAATAGATAAATAAGCTACAGCACTCAAACATCATGGCAATGAGCATGGACATAAACTAGACATATCCTACAGCAAATAAGTCCATTGGAGCATCCCCAAAGGAGCCACGGATCAATAGCAACAAGCTAAGACATATTGAACTTGACAACAAAATCCTGACAACAGTAATTTGTTGCAACTTGGGAGCAAGAGTTAAATATGCTACAGTCACTCAAATAAGCATGTGAGAGCATGAATGGATACCCAACAACTTCTACAACAAGGAATCATCAAGAGTCACCCCAAAACTATCATGGATTGGCCTAGAACAACAAGCAAACATGGCATCTGGAAATTACAGATTCCAGACTTAGTGAAATTTCACTAAGTGTTAAAACAGCAGTTTCATCATGGCATCTTTGAGAGCAAGTTTAAGTCACCTCAAAGCATATCAAGACAAGTGGTGAGCACCACAACAAAGTACACATGATTTTGAATCCAAAACATCTAAGCATGCTTCAAGGGGACAAACACAACGATAGCAATGAGCTCCTCAAATTGACATCTCATAACAAGTTTAACAACATAACAGCCACATAGCACTTTGCAAAGGAGATAAACATGGCAAGATGAAATCTATCATGCAAGCTAAAGCAATCAACATGTAGAGCATCTCAAGACGAACACGTGGACATCTCATTTGCTTCATTTGGATAAACACACACCAAGTTATCACATTGCAAAGATGGCATGAAGACATCTACTAACAGCAGTTTATAACGAGTTGCACTCTTCTAACAGATATTTAAGCATCTAGATGACCTCTAACATGCATGGCACAATGGAATGAAATGTAGTACAAGTCTCCATGAACATTTTGACATGTCATTCACTCAAAACGGACCATCGCACAAAAAGTTATCCACGTTGCAAAACAGCATCAGACAATAGAAAATCTGGGGGACTTAGTGGAAAAACAACCTGAGTCAAACGGATCTGGAAGTCAACGGCTGGAATCACGGATCGGGCTGGCGGACTTGCGGATCGGGCCGGGGGATGCGGTTCGGGCTACAGGCGCGCCGGGCGGAGCGGATCTCGGCCCGCGAGGCTAAGGGGCCCGCGGCTGCAGGCGGTCGGGCCGGCCCACCCGGCCGGATCTGGATCGGGGCGGCTCGGGAGTGCGCCCGATCCCTGGCGCCGGCGGTCTCCTTCGAGCAGCAGGGCGACTCGCCTGGAGTGGGCTGGCGGAGAGGTGCTAACGGGCCGACGGGATCGGGCCGGCCCACTAGGGCACCTGGCGAGGCGGGCGGACTGGATCGGGGAACTCCTCGATCCCCTGGCTCCCCGAGCGAGGAGACCGAGCGGCGGTGGCGGCTCGCCTGGAGCGTGGCGGAGGCGGACGCCGGCGGCCTGGGGGCGAGGGGAGACGGCGGCCGGCGGGAGCCGCACCGGCGGCGGGAGGTGGTGCAGGGCCCCGTGGCGTCGGTGACCGGAGAGGTGGCGGCGCAGTCGGCCGGAGCGTGGCGGCGGCGAGCTCCTCCGGTGGGGTTCCGGCGAGCTCCTCCGGCGGGGTTCCGGCGAGCTCCGGCCGGAGTGGAGGAAGGTGGCTGGAGGAAGGGGATGAAGGGGCTAGGGGTTTTTTTTAGGGCAAAAATTGGGGCAGATGGACAAATATATAGGCACAAGGAGCTAGGGTTGTCCAAATGAGGTGTGGTTTTCGGCCACGTGATCAGAATTGGATGGCCTAGATGAAGGGAGGGGTTTGGGTTGGTTTGGTGGGCTGTTGGAGGGGTGTCTTGGGCCTCAAAGAGGAGGTACTTTGAGCCCACGAGAATAACTGTTGGGGTAGCAAACGAACTGCAAACGCGACGAGATTTGACAGGCGGGTTACACAGACCAAAACAACAACACACGACAAGTCTCACGCCAAACCGGAAACGTTACACGGCCAAACACCAAAGTAGGCCTCGGGGATGCCACAGACACGTGAGGGAGCTCCGGAACTCGAAACGGACAACGGAAAGGAACGAGTGGGACCGGATGCAAACAACAACACAAATGCAATGCGATGCACATGACTAAATGATATGGCTGAATGCCACACACGCACACAACAAAACGATGAAAACCCGAAAGACGAAGAACCCAGAGTGGAATTGATGAAGCCAGAAATATTTTATATTGCCCAAAAGGGAAAGTATTACATCCGGGGCATTACACTCGCTTCCCGTTGCAACGGATTTTGCACAACCCACATGCGACCGGAAGGATTGTGGAATGGGCGTTGGAACTGTCAAGCTTTGGTCTTAGGTTTGAAAGCACTTTGACAATCCAGAGCAGGGTTTTGGCGGAGTTCATTGTAGAATGGACCTCAACGCGCGACGAGGAAATTCAAGAAACCACTCTCCCCGGCGAGGAAACATGCCGCAACTAGATTATGTACTTTGATGGGGCTTTCTCGCAGCAAGGCGCCGGTGTCGGCATGCTTCTTGTCGCGCCCACCGGAGAGCACCTCAAGTACGTAGTCCAAATGCATTTTGCCCAGGAGAGATCGACGAACAACACCGTGGAGTATGAGGGGATGCTCGCTGGTCTCAGGATCACGTCAGACCATGGGATCAGAAAGTTGATCGTCCGCGGGGATTCGCAACTCGTAGTGAAACAAGTGAACAAGGATTATCAGAGCCCACTGATGGAAGCTTATGTGGATGAAGTGAGGAAGTTGGAAGAGCGTTTTGATGGTCTACAAGCAAAGCATGTTCCTCGAGCAAAGAACATCATTGCTGACGACCTATCAAAACGAGTTGCCCTCAACTTACCTGTGGAACTAGGGACCTTTGTGCTCCAACTGACTCAGCCATCCGTTGAACCGTCAGGAGGGCAGAATAAGCGAAGAAAATCAGGCCCCGGCAAGTACTTTCCCGCCGAGCTCCCAGAAGCCACCGACAAGGATGTTGCCGAGGACGCCGAGCTTGCTGGGGAACGACAGACTCCGGCAGGGCCTCAAGCCTTTGCCATAGAGACAACCGCTCCCACAGTGGAAGAAATGCCTCCAGTCCTTGTCGTCGAGCCTCGGGCTCCAGCATGGGTGTAGCACACCGTTCAGTTCCTCCAAACCGGGGAACTCCCTAAGGAACATGAAGAAGCAGAGAAAGTAGCCCGTCGGTCTGCCATGTACCAGTTTCTGGACGATGTCCTGTACAGGAAAAGACCGAACGGTGTGAAATTGAAGTGCATTCCCTGGGAGGACGGACTGGAGCTATTGGCAGAGATACATGGAGGCGTATGTGGCTCTCACATAGGAGCAAGAGCCCTTGCCGGCAAGGCATTCCGGCAAGGTTTCTTTTGGCCCACTGCTCTCTAGGATGCAACTCCACTAGTAACCAGGTGTGAAGCGTGTCAGTTCCATTCGAAGAAACTCCATCAACCAACTCAAGCTCTTCAAACAATCCCTCTTTCCTGGCCATTCTCGGTCTGGGGCTTGACATACTGGGCCCCTTTCCCTATGTTGTCGTGGGCTTTGAGTAATTGTATGTTGCGATCGACAAGTTCACGAAGTGGCCAGAAGTGGAAGCAGTGAGAAAGGTGACAGCACAATCAGCTGTCAAGTTCTTCAAAGGACTAGTTTGCCATTTTGGTGTGCCAAGCAGAGTCATCACCGACAACGGCACGTAGTTCACCAGCCGCACCTTTATGCAATATGTTCAAGACCTCGGCAGCAAGATATGTTTTGCTTCTATTGCACATCCACAAAGCAACGGCTAGGCAAAAAGGGCAAATGCCGAAGTGTTGCGGGGCCTCAAGACGAGGAATTTTGACAGGCTGCACAAGTGCGGAAGACGCTGGATTGACGAGCTGCCGGTGGTTCTTTGGTCAATCAGAACAATGCCAAATCGAGCCACTGGCCTGACACCCTTCTCCCTCGTGTACAGGGCAGAAGCAGTTCTCCCCACGGAACTTACATACGGGTCACCTCGAGTGCTCGCTTATGATGAGCTTGAGCAAGAGAAGTTGCGGCAAGATAATGCAACGCTCCTCGAGGAAGATCATCTTCAGGCTATTGTGCGAGCTGTGTGGTACCAGCAAGACTTGTGCCGCTACCATAGCGGCAAGGTTCATGCCCGAAGCTTTGAGGAAGGCAGCCTTGTTCTTTGGCGCGTTGAGTCAGCCAAGAATTCGAACAAGTTGACGCCAAAGTGGGAAGGCCCTTAACGAGTAATACGAGTCACCAGGCCCGGCGCAGTCCGCGTGGAGACCGGAGATGGTATCCCAGTGAGCAACTCCTGGAACATCGAACATCTTTGCAAGTTCTACACGTGAGGCGCGGTTGTCGGGCCCCCCGGCATACCACCTTTTGTACAAGCCTTGCCGACAATGCATGTGACCCTTTTTACAAAGCCAGGCGCAGACCCTGAGCAACAGATGAATAAACGAAGCGTTGGCGCCCTAAGAATTAGCATGCATTCTAGGTTGATTCTCTCTCTGATAGAGTTGATAGTGCTTACTGGCGAGTAACCCCTGGCATAGAGGTCGAGTATGTGTCTTTGTGTCCCTTCCAGTCCTTTTTAGTCCGCAGGCCGCACGGGCGCTTTAGTGGGACTTTTTGGAAGAAAGGAGACGAACTGACGCCCCAACCCCAGCAAGACAATGCTGTCGAGGGCAGCAGAATCAGATAAGTCCTTTCTTTCCCCCCGCTATGTACTTCTGTATGAAGCTTGAACGCATGAAACTTTGCTCGATCCCATGCCACCGTGCTCCCTCCTTCCGATGCCCAAAACCCCTTTTGGGGGCTAGAGTTTGGTTTTATTTGCAATGGAAGGGGGACTGGCGAAAGTCCTAATCCTACTTTGCCTCTACCTCCGCTGAGAGCATGGGTGTAGCCGGGGTATGGAGCGGGAAGATGGCAAGGCATGTTGTCGGGTGACGCTGTTTACTTGAAAAATCACGAGGACTCATTCCTTGGTGTGAGCCTTGCTCACACATAAAAGAACCTGGCAAACACCCTTTTTCTTCATTAATACGTTGATTAACAAGTACAATTCATACGGAATATAAGCATGAGCAAGGGGTTACAAAGTTTAAATTCGACAAGTGCCCGCGGGCTTAAGATCTAAAAAAGATAAGATGCCCGTAATCCCATTCTTGTTCCTCTCCTCAGGAAGCGGGTCAAGATAGCCGGAGGGCAAAAAGAGTGCCCAGGCGAGGTGCCTGCGGCACAAGACACCAAGAGAACATCCCAGCAGCCGTCCTGAAGAGGGCTGGTGATGATGGTGCCGGGAGAGGAGCCGAAAGATGAGGCAGCAGACCGGCAATACGAGATGAAGGCATCGGCGCCATCGTACTCCGACATGACGGCCCGCCACCCGCCTTCTTCATCTTCTCTGGCCTTCCAGCGCCAGCCGCCAGAAGCGACAGCCCCGAGAAGTTCAAGGAGCTAGCCCGAGGGGCTGCCGCCAAGTACTACCCCCCGGTAAATTGCTCTACCGGGGAGAGGGCTAGGTGCATATGGTGGTGCTGCCGGTGTCGCCTGGTGACGGGGGGTCCGACGTCTAGTCGGACCCGCCCCCGTCGTCCTCCGCACTGGTCTCCTCCTCGTTGCTATCTCTCGAGGAGGAGCTTTCATCATCATTTGAGCTCTCCATGCAGCACCCTAACCGGACTCCCGAGCGCCCAAAGACCTTGACGGAGAGCAGGTCGGCCTCCACCAATTTGAAGCGGAGGACGTGCCCCTTCGTTACGCAGTAGGCGCATGTGAAGGTTTTCCAACCACGATGAAGAAGCATTACATGAGGGACGGGGAACTTCACATTTGCCCACATATCACCATTGCAACATCCCTTCACGTGAAGCATCAACCTCGATGTCTGGTCAACCTCCAGCACCCTCGTGAACGGCTCGGGAAGGCTAAAGTGCTACGCGGCGGTTCGCGCA
Source organism: Secale cereale (assembly GCA_902687465.1). Taxonomy (NCBI): domain Eukaryota; kingdom Viridiplantae; phylum Streptophyta; class Magnoliopsida; order Poales; family Poaceae; genus Secale; species Secale cereale. The sequence goes on along the minus strand of LR738715.1, from coordinate 613,480,857 downwards.
GCTGCAAGATAAACTCCAGCGCCGTGTTTCTGACATGGTCGCTTGGTGAAGCGGGAGGAGACGGCGGCGCCGCAGGTGCCCCACTTCCACACCCCCTTCTGCCTCGACCACCTCGCCGACCGCGACCCCGTCCAGCACCTCCACCTTGGGAGCTTGGCTCTTCCACTTGTGCGCTTGGCTCTTCCTTGACCGCCGTAGCTCTCTAGCAAGAGGAAGATCTAGTAGCCTCCACAGAGGGTCGGCAGCGACCGCACCCTCTCGACATGGTGGTGGATGGAGAACGGAGAAGAAGAGAAGATGCAAGGAGATGCCCCTCCTTTCTCCTCCCGACCCTTCTTTTATAGCCAAGCAAAAAGGACTGTGGGCTGGCTCTGTACCTTCTCTGAAGGGACCTTTCGAGTCCGGCTCATTAAAGCCATTAGCAACGAGCGAGGTCATCGACCACCCTCCCCGCGCCAATCGAAGGCGCACGGGTATCTACCATGGCGCACCTCCCCACTATCCCGTGCATCCACCACCTACCCCACGCCATGCATGCAGCGTACGTGGCGAAAAAGGCGGGCGTAGTGGGAAGCGTGAGACGGCGATTACAATCTCGTGAAATAAAGGCTATCGCGGGCCACTGCGAGCACGACAAACGAGAAGATTACAGCAGTCGTCCCCTGCCACGTGTGCCCGCGCACTATTTGGGCCCAACAACGCTTCGCACTCGTGTGTGGCCCAGGCCCGGGGTCTCCTGTCGGTGTACTAAAGTTTGGGCCCTTTAGCACCCCATACTTGTGCACGGGCAGTCGTAGCCACACTCGCGGCAAGGCCTGACGGGGGCGATCGAGGACAAATGCAAGGTGAAGAGGAGCAACCAAGCCAGAGAGCAGAGGACGAGCTGGACCCTCGGCAAGATCCTTGCCGGGACGGCTTGCGAGACCCCGGCAAGATCCTTGCCGGAGCAAATTGCCGAGCACTAACAAGAGCACCACCCTCATGGTTGGGAGCTCTGACACCATCGACAACGTCAAGGTCAAGACCCAGGGGCGCGCGCATAGTGGCGTGCAGATCTTTGTGAAAGTGAGAAGACGAGGTACCTAGCAAGATCCTTGCTGGAGGCATCTGTGAGCCCCCGGCAAGATCCTTGCCGGGGACGTCGGCAAGACCACAGGAAGGCTCTGCAACCCTATCTCCACTCCATCACAATAGTCGTCATGTCAGCCTAGCAAGCGCTTGCATGGTGGCATGCAGATGTTCGCGAAGATCCTGCCACCTCTCCAGCTCAGCAGCTGACCAGCCAACTTGGCACTGCATGCCTCGTTGGCATAGACGCGTGTCGAGATGGAGCGGGCGGCGATGGCCGGGACGGGTTCCACTCACATCCCCGATAAAGTTGAGGGGCACGTAAGCAACGCATTTAATGCATTTGTCCTAAGACGCCGATGATAAACATAAACACTGTTGCTACTTTACACCTCCCGTATGCCGTTGTGGCAGCCCCTTGGACATATAAAAGGAGGCCCACGGCATACTGGAGGAGGATTCGATCTTTTGAACCTCTCAGCCAGCTTGCATGCATATTAGCGAGCCGAAGCTCAAGAACACAAAATATACACTCAACTAGGACTAGGGTTTTACGCTTCTCAGTGGCCCGAACCTAGGTAAAAATCCGTCGTGTTGATTTTTAGATCCGTTCTTTGCTCTACCCCTCTTCCCTGCCAAACTGTAGAAGGGATCCACGTGACCCCGTAGGTGTCATTTTGCACCGACACATCGTGAGAATAACACATGTAGCATGGAAAATATTGGCCACCCCTCACCGCCTCGCGAGCGGTACGGGCACATAAAAGGGAATTTTATTTTGAAAATTAGAGATGGCACATACAAATTTGCTTAGAACGGCTAGGGAATACAACATATAGGTACGTATGGTGGACTCATATGGCAAAACCGGGATAAAGGATTTTGGATGCACAAGTAGAGATCATACTTAGTGCAAAATGAAGGCCAGCAAAAGATTGGGAAGCGACCAAGCATGAAACGAATAATATCATAAGCGAACATTGAGCATAAATAACACTGAACAATGCACCATAAGTAGGATGTAATTGTTGGAAATATGCCCTAGAGGCAATAATAAATTGGTTATTATTATATTTCCTTGTTCATGATAATTGTTTATTATCCATGCTAGAATTGTATTGATAGGAAACACGGATACATGTGTGGATACATAGACAAACACCATGTCCCTAGTGAGCCTCTAGTTGACTGGCTCGTTGATCAATAGATGGTTGCGGTTTCATGACCATGGACATTGGATGTAGTTGATAACGGGATCACATCATTAGGAGAATGATGTCATGGACAAGATCCAATCCTAAGCCCAGCACAAGATCGTGTAGTTTGTATGCTAAAGCTTTTCTAAATGTCAAGTATCTTTTCCTTAGACCATGAGATTGTGCAACTCCCGGATACCGTAGGAATGCTTTGGGTGTACCAAACGTCACAACATAACTGGGTGGCTATAAAGTTGCACTGCGGGTATCTCCGAAAGTGTCTGTTGGGTTGGCACGAATCGAGACTGGGATTTGTCACTCCGTGTGACGGAGAGGTATCTCTGGGCCCACTCGGTAGGATACCGACGATCGAATCTCGGGGAAGTACTGTACCGGTAAACAAAGGGAATTGTATACGGGATTGATTGAATCCTTGACATCATGGTTCATCCGATGAGATCATCGTGGAGCATGTGGGAGCCAACATGGGTATCCAGATCCCGCTGTTGGTTATTGGCCAGAGAGTTGTCTTGGTCATGTGTGCATGGTTCCCGAGCCCGTAGAGTCTACACACTTAAGGTTCAATGACGCTAGGGTTATAGGGAATGTAGTATGTGGTTACCGAATGTTGTTCGGAGTCCCTGATTAGATCCCGGATGTCACGAGGAGTTCCGTAATGGTCTGGAGGTAAAGTTTTATATATGGGAAGTCCCGTTTTGGTCACCGAAATGATTTCGAGGGTCACCGGTATTGTACCGGGGCCACCGGAAGGTGTCCGGGGGTCCACTGGGTGGGGCCACCTGCTCGGTGGGCCAAGTGGACCAAGTGAAGGGAGAACCAACCCCTGATGGGCTCGTGCGCCCCCCAAGGGCTCAAGGCGCCTAGGGTTTGGGGGAAACCCTAAGAGGGGCGCCCCCCTTGCCTTGGGGGGCAAGGCACCCCCCCTTGGCCGCCGCCCCCTCCTCAGATTGGATCTAAGGGGGCCGGCCCCCCTCTCCCTTGCCCCTATATATATGTGGGGGGTGGGAGGGCAGCCGTACCCCAAGTTCTGGCGCAGCCCTCCCCCTCTCCCAGGTCCTCCTCCTCTCCTGCGGTGCTTGGCGAAGCCCTGCAGGATTGCCACGCTCCTCCATCACCACCACGCCGTCGTGCAGCTGCTGGACGGAGTCTTCCCCAACCTCTCCTTCTCCCCTTGCTGGATCAAGGCGTGGGAGACATCACCGGGCTGCACGTCTGTTGAACGCGGAGGCGCCGTTGTTCGGCGCTTAGATCGGAATCAACCGCTATCTGAATCGCTACGAGTACGACTCCTTCATCCGCGTTCTTGTAACGCTTCCACTTAGCGATCTACAAGGGTATGTAGATGCACTCCCCTCTCCCTCGTTGCTAGATGACTCCATAGATTGATCTGGGTGATGCGTAGATTTTTTTTTGATTTCTGCTACGTTCCCCAACAGTGGCATCATGGGCTAGGTCTATGCGTAGTTACTATGCACGAGTAGAACACAAGTTGTTGTGGGCGTAGATCATGTCAATTTACTTGCCGCTACTAGTCTTATCTTGATTCGGCGGCATCGTGGGATGAAGCGGCTAGGACCGACCTTACACGTACTCTTATGTGAGACAGGTTCCACCGACTGACATGCACTATTTGCATAAGGTGGCTAGCGGGTGCCTGTCTCTCCCACTTTTGTCGGATCGAATTCGATGTAAAGGGTCCTTATGAAGGTTAAATAGAAATTGGCATATCACGTTGTGGTTTTTGGCGTAGGTAAGAAACGTTCTTGCTAGAAACCTATAGCATCCACGTAAAAACTTGCAACAACAATTAGAGGACGTCTAACTTGTTCTTGTAGCATGTGTCGTGTGATGTGATATGGCCAAAAGGATGTGATGAATGATATATATATATATATATATATATATATATATATATATATATATATATATATATATATATATATATATATATATATATATATATATATATATATATATATATATATATATATATATATATATATATATATATATATATAT
>LR738715.1:613435653-613474858 GCA_902687465.1 Secale cereale | reverse complement strand
ATATATATATATATATATATATATATATATATATATATATATATATATATATATATATATATATATATATATATATATATATATATATATATATATATATATATATATATATATATATATATATATATATATATATATATGTGTGTGTGTGTGTGTGTGTGATGTATGAGATTGATCATGTTCTCGTAATAGGAATCACGACTTGCATGTCGATGAGTGTGACAACCGGCAGGAGCCATAGGAGTTGTCTTATTTTATTGTATGACCTGTGTGTCACTGAAAACGCCATGTAATTTACTTTACTTTATTGCTAACCATTAGCCATAGTAATAGAAGTAATGTTTGGCGAGACGACTTCATGAAGACACGATGATGGTGATCATGGTGTCACGCCGGTGACGATAATGATCATGGAGCCCCGAAGATGAAGATCAAAAGGAGCAAAATGATATTGGCCATAACATGTCACTATTTGATTGCATGTGATGTTTATCATGTTTTACATCTTATTTGCTTAGAACGATGGTAGTAAATAAGATGATCTCTCACTAAATTTCAAGAATTGTGTTCCCCCTAACTGTGCACCGTTGCTAAGGTTCGTTGTTCCGAAGCACCACGTGATGATCGGGTGTGATAGGCTCTAACGTTCGCATACAACGGGTGTAAGCCAGATTTACACACGCAATACACTTAGGGTTCACTTGACGAGTCTAGCATGTACATACATGGCCCCGGAACACGGAAGATCGAAAGGTCGAACATGAGTCGTATAGAAGATACGATCAACATAAAGATGTTCACCGTTGATGACTAATCCGTCTCACGTGATGATCGGACACGGCCTAGTCGATTCGGATCATGTATCACTTAGATGACTAGAGAGATGTCTATCTGAGTGGGAGTTCATTAAATTTTTTTAGATGAACTTAATTGTCATGAACAATAGTCTAAGTTGTCTTCACAAATTATGTTGTAGACCAATAGCTTGCATTGTAGCTCCTTGTTTAATACGATCCTAGAGAAAGACTAAGTTGAAAGATATTGTAAGCAATGATGCGGACTGGGTCCGTAGTCGGAGGAGTGTTCTCACTGCTACACAGAAGGCTTATGTTTTTGATGCACCGCTCGATGTGCAAACCCCTACAATGTCGTCTGTGGATGTTGTGAACACCTGACAGACACGTCCTGATGACTACTTGATAGTTTAGTGCACCATATATTACGGCTTAGAATCGGGATTCCAATGACGTTTTGAATGCCATAAGACATATGAGATGTTCCAAGAGCTGAAATTGGGATTTTAGGCTCATGCCCGTGTTGAGAGGTATGAGACCTCTGACAAGTTCTTTTGCCAACAAGATGGAGGAGAATAGCTCAACTAGTGAGCATGTGCTCGGAATGTCTGGGTGCTAAAATCACTTGAACCAAGTGGGAGTTAATCTTCCATATGAGATAGTGGTTGACGGAATTCTCTAGACACTATCACCAAGCTACTAGAACTTCGTGATGAACTATGACATGCAAAGGATGGAGATGATCCCAGAGCTATTAGCGGTGCTTAAGACCGCAAAAGTAGAAATCAAGAAGGAGCATCAAGTATTGATGGTTTAACAAGACCACTGGTTTCAAAAAGGGCAAGGCCTAGAAGGGAAACTTCATGAATGGCAAACTAGTTGTCGCTCTAATGAAGGAACCCAAGGTTGAACCCAAACCTCGAGACAAAGTGCTTCTATTGTAAGGGAAACGGTCACATGGTAGCGGAACTACCCCAAATACATGGTAGATAAGAAAGCTGGAAACTTCAACAAAGTATATTCGATATATGTGTTATTGATGTGTACCTTACTAGTACTCCTAGTAGTACCTAGGTATTGGATACCGGTTCAGTTGGTATTATTAGTGACTTGAAGCAAAAGCTACGGACTGAATAGAGACTAGCTAAGGGCGAGGTGACGATGTGTGTTGGAAGTGTTTCCAAGGTTGATAAGATCACCATCGCACGATTAGTGTTGAACCTAGATAAATGTTATCAGGTGTCTGCGTTGAGCATGAATATGATTAGATCATGTTCATTGCAATACGGTTATTCATTTAAGTTAGAGAATAATGGTTATTCTGTTTACATGAATAATACCTTTATGGTCATGCACCCAATGGTTTATTGAATCTCGATCATAGTAATACACATGATAATAATATTAACGCCAAAAGATGTAGAGTTAATAATGATAGTACCACTTCCTTGTGGCACTGCCGCTTAGGTCATTTTGGCATAAAATGCATGAAGAAACTCCGTGCTGATGGATGGTTGGAGTCACTTGATTTTGAATTGCTTGACACATGCGAGCCATGCCTCATGGGCAGGATGACTAAGATCCCGTTTTCAGGTAAAATGAAACGGGCATGTGACTTGTTCGAAATCATACATGCTGATGTGTGTGATCCAATGAGAATTAAGGCGTGTGGTGGATATCGTTATTTTCTCATCTTCACTGACGATTTGAGTAGATATGGGTATATTTACTTAATGAAGCAAAAGTCTGAAATGTTTGAAAAGTTCAAGCAATTTCAGAGTGAAGTTAAGAATAATCATAACAAGAAGATCATGTTCCTACGATCTGATCAAGGGGATATTTTTTGAATTATGAGTTTGGCAATCACTTAAGACATTGTGGAATTGTTTCGCAGTTGAAGCCACCTGGAACACCACAGCGTAATGGTGTGTCCGGACGTCGTAATCGAACCTTATGAGATATGGTGCGATCTATGATGTCTCTTACCGATCTACCACTATTATTTTGAGGTTACGCATTAGAGACAACTGCATTCACTTTAGATAGGGCACCATCTAAGTCCGTTGAGACGACGCCGTATGAACTATGGTTTGGCAAGAAACCAAAGTTGTCGTTTCTAAATGTTTGGGGCTGCGATGCTTATGGCTTCAGCCGGAAAAAGCTCGAACCCAAAGCGGACAAATACATCTTCATAGGATACCCAAAGGCAACAGATGGGTATACCTTCTATCTCAGATCCAAGGGCAAAAATTTTTGTCGCTAAGAATGGGTCCTTTCTCGAGAAGGAGTTTCTCTCGAAAGAATTGAGTGGGAGGAAGATAGAACTTGATGAGGTTGTCGAACCCTCACTTCAGCCGGAGAGTAGTGCAACACAGAAAGATGTTTCTGTGGAACCTACGACTGTTGAAGAGGAAACTAATGATAGTGATCATGAAGCTTCGGATCAAGTTGCTATCAAACCTCGTAGGACGACAAGGAATGTGCTACTCCTGAGTGGTGCGGTGATCCTGTCTTAGATGTCATGTTGTTGGACAACAATGAACCTACGAACTATGGAGAAGCGATGGTGGCCCCGTATTCCGACAAATGGTTAGAAGCCGAGAAATCCGAGATAGGATCCATGTATCAAAACAAAGTATGGACTTTGGTGGACTTGCCCGATGATCGGCAAGTCATTGAGATAAATGGATTTTTAAGAAGAAGACAGACGTGGACGGTAACGTCTCCGTCTATGAAGCTTGACTTGTGGCGAAGAGTTTTTTCAAAAGTTCAAGGAGTTGACTATGATGAGATTTTCTCACCCGTAGCGATGCTTAAGTCCGTCGCAATCATGTTAGCATTAGCTGCATTTATGAAATCTGGTAGATGGATGTCAAAACAAGTTTCCTTACCAGTTTTCGTAAGGAAAGGTTGTATGTGATACAATCAGAAAGGTTTTGTCAGTCCTAAAGATGCTAAAAGGTATGCTAGCTCCAGCGATCCTTCCATGGACTAGAGCAAGCATCTCGGAGTAGGAATATACGCTTCAATGGAGTGATCAATGTTTTTGGGTTTATACAAAGTTTGTTAGAAACTTGTATTTACAATAAAGTGAGTGGGAGCACTACAACATTTCTGATAAGTATATGTGAATGACATATTGTTGATCCGAATTGATGTAGAATTTCTGGAAAGCATAAAGGGTTGTTTAAAAGTAGTTTTTCAAAGGAAGACCTGGATAAAGCTGCTTACATATTGGGCATCAAGATCTATAGAGATAGATCAAGACGCTTGATGATACTTTCAAAAGAACACACACCTTTGACATGATTTTGAAGGAGTTCAAAATAGATCAGTCAAAGAAGGAGTTCTTACCTGAGTTGTAAGGTGTGAAGTTGAGTAAGACTCAAAGCTTGACCACGGCAGAAGAAAGAGGAAGGACGAAGGTCGTCCCCTATGCTTTTGTCATAGGCTCTATACGTATGCCATGCCGAGTACCGCACCTGATGTGTGCCTTGCCACATGTCTGGCAAGAGGGTACAAAGGTGATCCAGGAGTGGATCACTAGATAGCGGTCAAAATTATCCTTAGAGGAATAAGGAAATGTTTCTCGGTTATGGAGGTGATAAAGAGTTCGACGTAAAGAGTTACGTCGATGCAAGCTTAACACCTTTCCGGATAGCTCTGAGTAGAGATACCGGATACGTATAATGGAGCAACATTTTGGAATAGCTCCAAGTGGAACGTGGTAGTAGCATCTACGATATAAAGTTTTGCGAAATACATAGGGATCTGAATGTTGCAGACCCGTTGACTACAACCTCTCTCACAAGCATAACATGATCAAACCCAGAACTGATTTAGTGTCAATCACATAGTGATGTGAACTAGATTATTGACTCTAGTAAACTCTTTGGATGTTAGACACATGGCGATGTGACCTGTGAGTGTTAATCACATGGCGATGTGAACTAGATTATTGACTCTAGTGCAAGTGGGAGACTGTTGGAAATATGCCCTAGAGGCAATAATAAATTGGTTATTATTATATTTCCTTGTTCATGATAATTGTTTATTATCCATGCTAGAATTGTATTGATAGGAAACTCAGATACATGTGTGGATACATAGACAAACACCATGTCCCTAGTGAGCCTCTAGTTGACTGGCTCGTTGATCAATAGATGGTTGCGGTCTCCTGACCATGGACATTGGATATCATTGATAACGGGATCACATCATTAGGAGAATGATGTGATGGACAAGACCAAATCCTAAGCCTAGCACAAGATCGTGTAGTTTGTATGCTAAAGCTTTTCTAAATGTCAAGTATCTTTTCCTTAGACCATGAGATTGTGCAACTCCCGGATACCGTAGGAATCCTTTGGGTGTACCAAACGTCACAACATAACTGGGTGGCTATAAAGTTGCACTACAGGTATCTCCGAAAGTGTCTGTTGGGTTGGCACGAATTGAGACTAGGATTTGTCACTCCGTGTGACGGAGAGGTATCTCTAGGCCCACTCGGTAGGACATCATCATAATGTGCACAATGTGATCAAGGAGTTGATCACGGGATGATGTGTTACGGAATGAGTAAAGAGACTTGCTGGTAACGAGATTAAACAAGGTATCGGGATACCGACGATTGAATCTCGGGCAAGTACTATAACTGTAGACAAAGGGAATTGTATACGGGATTGATTGAATCCTTGACATCGTGGTTCATCTGATGAGATCATCATGGAGCATGTGGGAGCCAACATGGGTATCCAGATCCCGCTGTTGGTTATTAGCCGGAGAGCTGTCTCGGTCGTGTCTGCATGGTTCCCGAGCCCGTAGGGTCTACACACTTAAGGTTCGATGACGCTAGGGTTATAGGGAATGTAGTACGTGGATACCAAATGTTGTTCAGAGTCCCGGATGAGAACCCGGACGTCACGAGGAGTTCCGGCATGGTCCGGAGGTAAAGTTATATATATGGGACGTCCCGTTTTGGTCACCAGAATGATTTCGGGGGTCACCGGTATTGTACCGGGGCCACCGGAAGGTGTCCGGGGGTCCACCGGGTGGGGCCACCTGCTCGGTGAGCCAAGTGGACCAAGTGAAGGGGGGAACCAGCCCCTGGTGGGCTGGTGCGCCCCCCCCCCCCCCCAAGGGCCCAAGGCGCCTAGGGTTTGGGGGGAAACCCTAAGGGGGGCGCCCCCCTTGCCTTGGGGGGCAAGGCACCACCCTTGGCCGCCGCCCCCTCTTCAGATTGGATCTGAGGGGGCCGGCCCCCTCTCCCTTGCCCCTATATATATATGTGGGGGTGGGAGGGCAGCCGTACCCTAAGTTCTGGCGCAGCCCTCCCCCTCTCCCAAGTCCTCCTCCTCTCCCGCGGTGCTTGGCGAAGCCCTGCAGGATTGCCACGCTCCTCTATCACCACCACGCCGTCGTGCTGCTGCTGGACGGAGTCTTCCCCAATCTCTCCTTCTCCGCTTGCTGGATCAAGGTGTGGGAGACGTCACCGGGCTACACATGTGTTGAACGCGGAGGCGCCGTTGTTCGGCGTTTAGATCGGAATCAACCGCGATCTGAATCGCTACGAGTACGACTCCTTCATCCGCGTTCTTGTAACGCTTCCGCTTAGCGATCTACAAGGGTATGTAGATGCACTCCCCTCTCCCTCATTGCTAGATGACTCCATAGATTGATCTTGGTGATGCGTAGAATTTTTTTGATTTCTGCTACGATCCCCAACAGTAATTTCATTGCATGATTATTGACTTTCGTGCTTGCATAAGGAATCACAAACTTTAACACTAATATTCTTAGTAAAGCATAATTACTCATCAACATGACTCACATATCATATCATCATATCGCAAAAGTATTACAAGGAATCAAGTTTATTTTGTCCAATGATCTTCATGAAAGTTTTTATTATATCCTTCTTGGATATCTATCACTTTGGGACTAATTTTCATGTGTTGCTTTTGACAAGGTCATACAAGTATAAGTTAAGATCATGAGCATAATTTTTCTCTTTCTCTCAAAATAATTTAAGTGAAGCAAGAGAGAATTTCTTCAAAAATACTAAAGCACACCATGCCCAAAAAGATATAAGTGAAGCACTAAGGCAAATCCATAGCTCATAAAAACTTAAGTGAAGCATAGAGAGCAATTTTAACAAGTTATTGCATAATTATGGCTTTCTCTAATAGGTGTGTACAAAAAGGATTGATGAATTAAAAAGCAAAACAAAATATGCAAAGACTCGTATCATACAAGACGCTCCAAGCAAAACACATATCATGTGACGAATAAAAATATAGTTTCGAGTAAAATACCGATGGTCGTTAGAGGAAAGAGGGGATGCCACTCGGGGGGCATCCCCAACCTTAGTTGCTTGCTTATCTATTAGATAATGGATTGGGATGCCGGGGCATCCCCAAGATTAGCCTCTTCTTACTCCTTATTCCTTCATCCTTCGTAACATAACCCAAAACTTGAAAACTTCTATCACACGATACTCAATAAAACCTTCGTGAGATTCGTTAGTATGAGAGAACAAATCACTATTATAAGTGTTGTAGTAAAGCAATTCATATTTTTTATTTGTATTATATCTACTGTATTTCAACTTTTCTATGGCAAAATATCATCAAAGAAAACCATAGAATCATGAAAACAAGCACATAACACAATAAAAACAGAATCTGTCAAAAACAGAACAACATGTAGTAATCTGGAAGTTTCGAATACTTCTGCAACTCCATTTTTTTGAAAAAATAGGGCCACGTGGGCAATTTGTATATTAATCTTCTGCAAAGAGAATCAACCTAAAAGCACTCTTCTGTTAAAAACGAGAATTTTTCTCGTGAGCACAGAAGTTTTTGTTTTTCAGCAAGATCAAATCTACTAACACCCAACATGATCCTAAGGCTTTGCTTGGCACAAACATTTATTCAAACCACAAAAACACATCTTAACAAAGGTATTAAAGGGTATTTTCACAAGAACGGAAAATAAAAAGCAAAAAATTATTTTATTTGTTGGGTTGCCTCCCAACAAGCTCTTTCTTTACAGCCATTAAGATAGGCTTGGAATTTCAATGATGCTCACATGAAAGACAAGAATTGAAGTAGCATCATCAAATATGTGACAAACACATTTAAGTCTAACATACTTCCTATGCATAGAAATTTTATAGGCAAACAAATTATCAAGACAAGAAATGTCTAGCATATGCAAAGGAGAGGAATAATTCATTGATAATCTCAACATAACGAGAGGTGATTTAGTAACATGAAAATTTGTAGAACAACATTTTCTTCGCTCATAATAATTACATGTAGGATCATACTCAAATTCAACAATATATCAATCATATAAAATTTTCTTTTCATGATCCGCATGCGTAAAAGTCTTATAACCTTCCAAGATAGTGGGACTAACATCAAATAAAGTCATGACCTCTCCAAACCCACTTTCAATATTATCACAAACATATTCATTATGAAGCTTAAATAAATTTTAAAGATCGTAACGAGAATCACCCCAATCATGGTCATTGCAATAAGCAAAGGAGATATCAAAATTAACATCCCCAAGCTTGGGGTTTTGCATATTACTAGCTTGATTGACATTAATAGAATTTATTATAACACTATTGCAATCATGCTTTTCATACAAGGAGCTATCATAAAATCACTTCATAAATTTCTTCTTTTATCACTTCATCACAATTATCAGATTCATGAATCTCAACCAAAACTTCATAAAGATAATCTAGTGCGCTCAATTCACTAGCAATTGGTTCAACATAATTGGAACTTTTAAAAAGATTGGCAAGTGGATGAGGATCCATAAACGCTTTCCTTGTGATTTACAATAAAACACCCAATTATACCAAACAACAAAGCAAAGTAACCAAGTAAGACATAAGGGTAAATGAAAACAGATCTGATGAGAAAACGGCAAACAAAAGAGAGAGCGAATAAAAATGGCAAAATTTTGTGAAGTGGGAGAGATGAAAACAAGAGGCAAATGGGAAATAATGTAAATTGCGAGGAGATGAGATTTGGGATTAGGAACCTGGTACATGTCGAAGGTGCTCCCCGGCAACGGCGCCAGAAATTTCCTTTTGATGACTGCTAGGACTACGTCGTTTTTTCCCCAAAGAGGAAGGGATGATGCAGTATAGCAGCGGTAGGTATTTCCCTCAGTGATGAAACCAAGGTTATCGAACCAGTAGAAGAACCAAGCAACACAACGTAAACATCACCTACACACAAATAACAAATACTCGCAACCCGACGTGTAAAAGGGGTTGTCAATCCCTTTTGGGTAATGGACGTGATAGAGTTGTAAATATTGATAGATTAAACAATAAATAAGATAAATTGCAGCAAGGTATTTTTGGGTTTTTGGTTTAATATATCTGAAAATAAAAGCAAAGGAAAATAATATGATAAATAGACTCGGGGGCCGTAGATTTCACTAGTGGCTTCTCTCGAGAAAATAGCAAACGGTGGGAAAATAATTACTATTGGGCAATTGATAGAACTTCAGATAATTATGATGATATCTAGGCAATAATCATTATATAGGCATCACATCCAAGATTAGTAAACCGACTCCTACCTGTATCTACTACTAATACTCCACACATCGACCGCTATCCAGCATGCATCTAGTGTATTAAGTTCATGAAGAAACGGAGTAATGCAATAAGAACGATGACATGATGTAGACAAGATCTGTTTATGTAGAAATAGACCCCCATCGTTTTAGCCTTAGTAGCAACGATACATACGTGTCGGTTCCCTTTTTGTCACTGGGATCAAGCACCGTAAGATCGAACCCACTACAAAGCACCTCTTCTCATTGCAACATAAATAGATCAAGTTGGCTAAACAAAACCCAAATATCCGAGAAGAAATACGAGGCTATAAGAAATCATGCATATAAGTGATCAAAGAAGACTCAAATAACTTTCATGGATACAAAAAGATAGATCTGATCATAAACTCAAAGTTCATCGGATCCCAACAAACACACCGCAAAAGAGTTACATCATATGGATCTCCAAGAGACCATTGTATTGATAATCAAAAGAGAGAGAGGAAGCCATCTAGCTACTGATTACGGACCCGTAGGTCTACAAGGAACTACTCACAAATCATTGGTCACCAATGGAGGTGGTGAACCCCTCTGTGATGGTGTCTAGATTGGATCTGGTGGTTCTGGACTTTGCGGCGGCTGGAATAGAATTTCGTCGACTCCCCTAGTATTTCTGGAATATCTGAGTATTTATAGATCAAAGAGGCGGTGTGGGGGGCCACCGAGGTGGCCTGGCGCGCCCAGCTGGTTTGTGCCCCCCTCGGGGCACCCCCCCTAGGTGCAGCTCTGGCCCATTGGGTGTCTTCTGGCTCATAAAAATTCTCCAAAAAGTTTCATGGTGTTTGGGTTCCGTTTGATATTGTTTTCCTGCGATGTAAAAAACATGCAGAAAACAGCAACTAGCACTTGGCACTATGTCAATACGTTAGTACCAAAAAATGACTATAAAATGATTGTAAAACATCCAAGAATGATAATATAATAGCATGGAACAATCAAAAATTATGGATACATTGGAGATGTATCAACATGGAGACGACAGCAATGGCGCCGTGTTAATAGGTAGCCACCCGACGGGGTCAGAACAAAGCAACAACGTCATGTTCATCGAAAGGCAACGAAACATGTCGCGTTCATCGGGAGCCAATCGGCTTGGACGGAACAGCCGAAACAGGGTGTGGCGTACCGCGAAATGGAGGGAAACGACCTTATGCTTGAGCGCGCACGGTCAAAACGAGGTCATGTTCATCGGGAAGGGTCTGGCATACTGCAAAGTGGAGGAAACAGCCTTCTGCTCGACCGACCATAGTCGAAACGGGATCATGTTCATCGGGCGGGGTCTGGCGCACCGCAAAATGAAGGAAACAGACTTGGAGCGCTACGGTCGAAACGGGGACCTGTTCATCGGGAGGAGTGTGGCGTACCGCAAAACAGGACTCCACGGGCTACTGTTCAGCCACCATTGACTTCCTCAAGCCTACACCTACAATGTTCATCCATTGCGTCTTCCTCCTGCCTCCGCCGGCTATTGTTCATCCACGGGCTACTATACATCCCGACCTCCATCGGCTACTGTTCAACCAACCCTCCACGGGATCTTGTTCATCCACCCCCAACCAGCTCGGCTGTGGCGGCCTCCTCTCGGGGTCCTGTTCATCCAGCGGCAACTGCCTACTACCACGGGGTCCTGTTCATCTAGCGGCAACCGCCTACTACCACGGTGTCATGTGCATCCAACCCCAACCATGGCTCGACACATTCAACCAACCGTCACATTCACTGTTCATCAAGAGGCAGCAGGTTCGATCGGTTTCAGTGAGCAGCAGCAGTAATCGACTGATCGCTTGGGTTCAGTTAGCAGCAGTAGCGAAGGAATTGCTTGGGTTCAGTTAACAGCCAAGGGATTGATCGCTCGGGTTCACTAACGTAGCTTGTGCGATCGCTTGGGTTCAGTAAGTGAACGCCTCTCTCGGGTTCAGTTAGAGCCCAACGCCTCCCACACACGTGCGTACGTATACAAGAGAAACGTGCAAACCTCCATGCATCGCTCCGTCTCGACCACCCACTGTAACCGGGAACTCCCCGGAATTTTCCTCGCCCTCGCTTCTACCATGATTTTTTCCGTCATGGACGGCCCAAAGAATGTTATGCAGGTGCGTCTCCAGCCCACCCAGGACAAAAACCCATTTTATATCATGATTTTTTGTCATATAAATAAGAGCCCACCACATCTATGATGATACCAGGTTTTGTCACAATTATCGTCATAGAAGTGTCATAAGCATGACAGAAAAAAATTCGCTCGGGCCAAAAATGTCACGGACGTGTCTTTTTCTTTGTAGTGTGAAGTGTATGCCATATATCTTACACAACTTGACATGGCCGACTCTTTCTGTTGTTGTGCTTGTCGCAAATAGTTCATTCAAGTGAACTGTACGCCACGCATCGCACACGCAACTACAATCTAAATCGTGTTTGATATCTTTGTCATCGCAAACGTTTTGTATCTTTTT
Organism: Secale cereale; assembly: GCA_902687465.1. NCBI lineage: Eukaryota > Viridiplantae > Streptophyta > Magnoliopsida > Poales > Poaceae > Secale > Secale cereale. The sequence goes on along the minus strand of LR738715.1, from coordinate 613,462,965 downwards.
TGATGGTTTTGTTGCATCATCGTTTGTGGTTAATGCATCACACCCAGTCTCGTCGAAGGATCTTTGATTAGACTGTCGTGTTTGGACCATCCTACAGTAGTGATAGTGAAGAGAAGAATATAACACAATTGGCAGCTATCTACTTTGGAACCCCAAAAGATGATTTGGAACGGAGGTGACTGATTATGAGAAAAATATAAAACATCTACCCAAATAAGAAATAGATCATCACTTGGATGAAGCCCCGGTCCAAGACCCGATGGCCTATGAAAAATACAAAGTATCTGGAAAGAAAGGAGATGAGGAACCACCACCTCCTGAACTAAAACCTCTGCAAAAAGAGTTAAGGTATGAGTATTTAGATGAAACTAATAAGTATCCCATTATAATCAGTGCTTACCATCTAGTTGAAGAGAAAAAGAATTAATGGATACTTTAAGAGTGTGTTTGGTAGCATTCCCAACCTAGCATGGTTGTTCTCCTCTAATACATGTTGAGTGTAGACATGTTGAGTACATGCATTTGTTGTTGTTTTGTAGTGTTATATGTCCCGACACATGCTAGGACGAGACTCTATTTTGGTAGCTTGCATCTATTTATACAAGTCGGTGTGTACTGTAGCAACCAGTATTTTCAAGAGCTTTGCTACAATTACAGAGTACTATTACGGGTTAGCACGTACGAACTGATTTGGCAACAGGAGATTGGTAAATCACGGGGGATGGGGGCACCTTGAAAATCAAGGGGGGGGGGGACATTACCATTGTTGGACACGTATGTCCATAGGTATGGGTCCGTAGCTCAGGGTGTGTAAATATAAAATTTTTGTATTTTCAAATATGTTAACAAAACATTTCAAAAATGTGAATAATTTTTTGAAACATGAAAAAATAACATTTTCCGAAAATTTAAACATTTTTTGAAATACTGAAGTTTTAAAAAATAAAATTTGAGAGTTTGATCTTTTCAAAAATATAAACAAATTTTGAAGATTTTTGAAAGGTCATATTTAAAAAAATGATTTTTCTTTAAAAATAAACTTTGAAATGATTTTGAAAAGTCATTGATCAAACTTATGCACTATGCTAGCATTCACACTTCATAAATTATTTCTTTTATCATTTACCTACTCGAGTACGAGTAGGAATTAAGCTTGGGCATGCTGATACGTCTCCAACATATCTAAAATTTATGAAGTATTCATGCCATGTTTACAATAATTCTTTATGGTTTTGGTATGATTTGAATGGAAATAACACGGACTGACATTGTTTATAGCATAACTACCCTGGTGTTGTTTTTTTTTGTAGAAATAAATGTTCTCGGAATTGGATGAGACTTTTGGGGGAATTGTTTCGTAATAAAAGAAAAATATTAGAGCAAAGACCCACTAGAGGGGGGCTGCTTCCCACTAGGCACCAAGGTGCGCCACCCCCCTCTAGCGCGCCCTGGTGGGTAGTGGGCCCTTCAAAGCCCATCTCAGCGTGAGAGCGTTGCCACAAAACTCTATAAATACAAACAACAGAAATAACCCTATATGAGAAGTTCCGCCGCCGCAAGCCTCTATATCTACGAAAACTCAATTAGGGCCATGTTCTGGACCCTGTCGGAGGGGGAAATCAACACTGGAGGCCATCTTCATCATTTCGGCGACCACCATGACGAGGATGGAGTAGTCAAACCTCGGGGATGAGGGTTTGTACTAGTAGCTATGTGCTTGATCTCACTCTCTCTTGTTCTTGATTTGGCACGATCTTGATGTGTGATAACCCACATGTGTAGGGGATCGCAACAGTTTTTGAGGGTAAAGTATTCAACCCAAATTTGTTGATTCGACACAAGGGGAGCCAAAGAATACTCTTATGTATTAGCAGCTGAGTTGTCAATTCAACCACACCTGGAAACTTAGTATATACAGCAAGATAGTTTGGTAGCAAAGTAATATGATAGTGGCGGTAACAGCAATAAAAGTAATGATAGTGTTTTTGTAGTTTTTGTAACAATAGCAACGGAAAAGTAAATAAGCGACTAGCAATATAGGTAAAGCTCGTAGGCATTGGATCGGTGATGGGAAATTATGTCTGATGCAATTCATCATGTAGAAGTTATAACCTAGGGTGACACAGAACTAGCTCCAGTTCATCAATGCAATGTAGGCATGTATTCCGAATATAGTCATACGTGCTTATCGAAAAGAACTTGCATGACATCTTTTGTCCTACCCTCTTGTGGCAGCGGGGTCCTATTGGAAACTAAGGGATATTAAGGCCTCCTTTTAATAGAGTACCGGACCAAAGCATTAACACATAGTGAATACATGAACTCCTCAAACTACGGTCATCACCGGGAGTGGTCCCGATTATTGTCACTTCGGGGTTGCCGGATCATAACACATAGTAGGTGACTATAGACTTGCAAGATAGGATCAAGAACACACATATATTCATGAAAGCATAATAGGTTCAGATCTGAAATCATGGCACTCGGGCCCTAGTGACAAGCATTAAGCATAGCAAAGTCATAGCAACATCAATCTCAGAACATAGTGGATACTAGGGATCAAACCCTAACAAAACTAACTCGATTACATGATAGATCCCATCCAACCCATCACCGTCCAGCAAGCCTACGACAGAATTACTCACACACGGCGGTGAGCATCATGGAATTGGTGATGGAGGAAGGTTGATGATGACGATGGCGACAATCTCCACTCTCCGGAGCCCTGAACGGACTCCAGATCAGCCCTCCCAAGAGAGATTAGGGCTTGGCGGCGGATCTGTCTAGTGAAACACGATAATTCCTTCTCTGTGATTTTTTTCTCCCCGAAACGGAAGATATAGGATCTGGGGGTACGTCGGTGGAGCATCAGGGGGGCACGAGGCAGGGGCGCGCCCCCACCCTCGTGAACAGGATGTGGGCCCCCCGGTGAGGATCTTCTTGCAGATATTTTTTATATTTTCCGAAATAATTCTCCGTTGATTTTGAGGCGATTCCGAGAACTTTTTATCTGTGCACAAAAACAACACCATGGCAATTCTGTTGAAAATATCGTCAGCCCGGGTTAGTTCCATTCAAATCATGCAAGTTAGAGTCCAAAACAAGGGCAAAGGGGTTTGCAAAAGTAGATACGTTGGAGACGTATCAACTCCCCCAAGCTTAAACCTTTTCTTGTCCTCAAGCAATTCAGTTGATAAACTGAAAAAGATAAAGAAAAACTTTGACAAACTTTGTTTGCTCTTATTGTTGTAAATATGTAAGCTAGCATTCAGGTTTTCAACAAGATCATGAACTAACCACATTCACAATAACTTTCAGGTCTCAAGACTACTCACATCAATGGCATAATCAACTAGCGAGCAATAATAATAAAACTCGGATGACAACACTTATCAAAACAATCATGATATGATATAACAAGATGGTGTCTCGCTAGCCCTTTCTGAGACCGCAAAACATAAATGCAGAGCACCTTTATGGTTCAAGGACTGACTAGACATTGTAATTCATGGTAAAAGAGATCTAGTCATGATCATAATCAATGCAAATTAACAGTAACGCATGCAATGACAAAGGTGCTCTCCTACTGGTGCTCTTTGATTAGAGGATGATGACTCTGCATAAAAGTAAATAGATAGGCCCTTCGTAGAGGGAAGCAGGGATTTGTAGAGGTGCCAGAGCTCGGTTTTTAAATAGAGATGAATAACATTTTGAGCAGTATACTTTCATTGTCAACATAACAACCAAGAATCTCGATACCTCCCATGCTACGCACATTATAGGCGGTTCCCAAACAGAATGGTAAAGTTTATACTCCCCCAACCACCAACAAGCACACTCCACGGCTAGCCCAAAACAACGGGTACCGTCCAAACCAGCAACAGCCCTGGGGGAGTTTTATTTAATTATTATGATTTTGAGCATGGGACTGGGCATCCCGATTACCAGCCATTTTCTCATGAATGATGAGAGGAGTCCACTCATCGTGAGAATAACCCACCTAGCATGGAAGATATAGAGAGCCCTAGTTGATCCATGAGCTCTTCGAGCTTACAAAACAGAATTTCATTTGAAGGTTTAGAGTTTGGCACATACAAATTTACTTGGAACGGCAGGTAAATACCGCATATAGGAAGGTATACTGGACTCATGTGGAATAACTTTGGGGTTTATGGAAGTGGATGCACAAGAAGTATTCCCCCTTAGTACAGGTGAAGGCAAGAAAGAGACTAGGAAGCGACCAGCTAGAGAGCAACAACGGTCATGAACATGCATTAAAATTAATCAACAATGAATGTAAGCATGAGTAGGATATAAATCACCATGAACATAAATATCGTGGAGGCTATGTTGATTTTATTAAACTACATGCGTGAACATGTGCCAAGTCAAGTCACTTAAATCGTTCAAAGGAGGATACCACCCATCATACCGCATCACAACCATTTTAATATCATGTTGGCACGCAAGATAGACCATTATAAACTCTCAGCTAATTAAGCATGGCATAAGCAGCTATGATCTCTAATTGTCATTGCAAACATGTATCATTCATAACAAGCTGAATCAGGAACGATGAACTATCATATTTACAAAAACAAGAGAGGTCGAGTTCATAACAGCTTTACTCATCTCAATTAGTTCATCATATATCATCCTTATTGCCTTTCACTCGCACGACCGAACGGTGTGGATAATAATAACAGTGCATGTGCATTGGACTAAGCTGGAATCTACAGGCATTTAATACAAGAGAGAAGACAAGGTAATATGGCTCAAAGTGAATTCAACAATAGAGCATATGAGAGCCACTAAGCATTTTCAATCATGGTCTTCTACTCTTAACCCCTAAAGAAAAGAAAAGAAACTATTTACACGGGAAAGCTCCCAACAAGCAAAAGAAGAACGGGAGATCTTTTTGGGTTTTCTTTTAATAGCTACTACAAGCAAAGAAAGTAAACTAGCTAAAAGCTACAACTGATATTTTTTGTTTTTCTGGGTTTTTCTAGCACACAAGAAAAAGACTCAGTAAAAGAAATTAAAACCAAGCATGGGTGGTAAAGTGAAAGAGTGTGAGCACCGACAACTAGAATAAGTGTGAACATGAATGTAAGTCGGCGAGAAACACGTACTCCCCCAAGGTTAGGCTTTTGACCTAAGTTGGTCTATGGCCACAGATCGAAGCCACTCCGTTCAGTGTACTGAGATGCATCCTCTGGGTGCCACTGGCTGGCGAGCTCATCCAACTCCCACCCATAAATAGATTGACGGGAAGAATCAAGTGGTGGTTCTGGCTCCGGCTCTGAAGCTTGTGTCTGGCCTTGGTACTTGTAGAAGGCATCTGATGTAATGAGATACTTGCCTGTGGACAGATCAAACAAAGATGGTGCAGGCAAGGTAGCAATTTCATAGTATATTTCATCAAATCTTAATTTATAATTAAGCTGCATATTCTTATCTTTAACAATAAAATCATGAGCTACCATGCTATTGTAATCTAGATAAACATGGGGAAGCAATTTTTCTTCCTTCTCATAATGCCTAATGGGTATATTAAAATAAGCAAAGATGCCTCCAAAGACGGGCCCCTTTGAGCGGTTCAGGCTCAATTGTTTGGCAACGACGGCGCCCAAGCTAAAAGTTGTGTCTTGAAACAAAGCATGGCGTAAAATGATAATATCAGGGGCATTGAGATTCCCACTGTTCCCGCGACCAATTAAACATCTACTAGCAAATAAAGCAAAGTAGCGCAGAACAGGGAAATGTATACTAGTGATTCTTGCCCCCTCAAACTTGTCTAGTTTCTCCTACAGCTATCATGTCAACGAACCCTTCAACGTCTTCAAGACGTGGTTCATCAAGTCTACCTCCAAAGGGTACTTTGCATAATTCACAAAAATCTAAAAGTGATATCTCCTTAATCACATTATATAAACGATACTCCATCGTAGGTGGTGTTTTCCTAGAATGAAAATGAAAGCTTTGCGTGTCATTGAGGAAGTCGGTGAGGCCTGCATTATTCGCCAACCAATAAAAGTCTTCGTAAATACCGGCGGACATCATGAAATTATTACAAGGACATTCGCACGGTCGAACTTCCGCCATGCGAGGAAGATTATACTTGGGCTTCTTATTTTCTTCCTTCTTCTTCTCCTCTGAGCTCTTGCTGGAAGAGCCCCTCAATAATCCTTTTAACATTTTCCTTTTCTAAAAATTTCTGAAATTTTTAGTAACTTCAAAATAGAAGTTAACCAAACTCAACAAGATTGATAGCAACAACTCCTATAAGTGCCTAGAGGCTATATCATGCATTAGAACTACTTGGGACCAAGAAAATTTGACATGCAATCTCAAGAACAAGGTCACCACAGCAGCATAAATTTGCAACAAATAAAGCACTAGAGCAAAAACTAATTGGACCAATGGAGGAGTCACATACCAAGGAACAATCTCCCCAAACAGTTTGGTGAATGGTGCTTTGAGCAAGGAGATCGAAAATGGCAGCAATATGAGCTAGAACTCGGGTTTGAGCTGGTTGGGGGTTTTTTTGGGAGGAAGAAGAAGAGCATGGGTGAAAGGATAAGTGGAGGGGGGCCACGTGGGGCCCACGAGGCAGGGGGCGTGCCCTGTGCCCTCGTGGCCACGTGCTGGCTCCCCGTGTTGTGTGTTCAGTGCCATATTTCCTCTAATAATCTAGAAAAAATCATATTTCATTTTCATGGCATTTGGAGAACTTTTATTTTCGGGATATTTTTTATTGCACGGATAAGTCTGGAAACAGATAGAAAATTCTATTTTTGTTTTATTTAGCCTAAATAACAGAAAGTAAAAGGAGGGTACAGAAGGTTTGTGCCATCTAGGTTCACCTATCCCATGTTCATCAAAAGGAATCTATTAATAAGGTTGATCAGGTCTTGTTAATAAACTCTTTCCGAGTAACTTGAAACCGGAGAATTTTCGAATAACACTATGTTACCTCAATGGGGATATGTATGTCCCCAACAATAAGAATGTCATATGCCTTCTTGATAGTTGGAAGGGGAAACTCAAAACCTCCAATAGTAATAGTTGAAGTTTTTCCAATATAATTGATACTATGGACCTGAGGTTGCTTCCACGGAAAGTGTACCATATGCTCATTACCATTGACATGAAAAGTTACATTGCCTTTGTTGCAATCAATAACAGCCCCTGCAGTATTCAAAAAAGGTCTTCCAAGAATAATAGACATACTATCGTCCCCGGGAATATGAAGTATAACAAAGTCCGTTAGAATAGTAACATTTGCAACTACAACAGGCACATCCTGACAAATACCGACAGGTATAGCAGTTGATTTATCGGCCATTTGCAAAGATATTTCAGTAGGTGTCAATTTACTCAAGTCAAGTCTACGGTATAAAGAGAGAGGCATAACACTAACACCAGCTCCAAGATCACACAAAGCAGTTTTAACATAGTTTCTCTTAATGGAGCAAGGTATAGTAGGTACGCCTGGATCTCCTAATTTCTTAGGCATTCCACCCTCAAAAGTGTAATTGGCAAGCATGGTGGAAATTTCTACTTCAGGTATGTTTCTTTTGTTGGTAATAATGTCTTTCATATAGTTGGCATAAGGATTTGTTTTAAGCACATCAGTCAAACGCATACGCAAAAAGATAGGTCTAATCATTTCAGCGAACCGCTCAAAATCCTCATCATCTTTTTTCTTGGATGGTCTCGGAGGAAAATGCATGGGTTTCTGAACCCATGGTTCTCTTTCCCTACCGTGCTTTCTAGCAACAAAGTCTCTCTGATCATAACGTTGATTCTTTGATTGTGGGTAATCAAGATCAACATCAGGTTCAATATCAACATCATTATAATTGCTAGGTTGAGCATCATTAGGAACATCATCATTAATATTATCACTAGGTTCATGTTCATTACCAGATTGTGTCTCAGCATCAGAAACAGATATATCATTGGGATTCTCAGGTGTGTCAGCTACAGGTTCACTAGAGGCATGCAAGGTCCTATCATTTTTCTTTTTCTTCTTCTTAGAAGAACTAGATGCATCTAAATTAGCTCTCTGAGAATCTTGCCCAATTATCTTAGGGTGGCCTTCAGGATACAGAGGTTCCTGAGTCATTTTACCACCTCTAGTTGCAACTCTAACAACATAGTCATTATTCTTACTATTTAATTCATTGAGCAAATCATTCTGAGCCTTAAGTAATTGTTCTACTTGAGTGGTAACCATAGAAGCATGTTTACTAATGAGTTTGAGATCACTTTTAGCACTAGACAGATAATCACTCAAGCGTTCAATCATATAAGCATTGTGTTGTAATTGTCTACCAACATAAGCATTCAAGTTTTCTTGTTTCACAATAAAATTGTCAAACTCATCTAAACATTGGCTAGCAGACTTATAACGAGGAATGTCACCTTCATCAAATCTATAAAGAGAATTTACCTTTACTACCTGTGTCGGGTTATCAAGACCATGTATTTCTTCAATAGGCGGTAAATTCTTAACATCTTCAGCTTCAATACCCTTTTCTTTCATAGATTTCTTTGCCTCTTGCATATCTTCAGGACTGGGAAATAGAACACCTCTTTTCTTCGGAGTTGGCTTACGGGCTGGTTCAGGAAGTGTCCAATTATTTTCATTGTCCAGCATATTATTCAATAGTAATTCAGCTTGTTCCACTATTCTTTCCCTGAAAGCACAACCAGCACAACTATCTAGGTGGTCTCTGGAAACATCGGTTAGTCCATTATAAAAGACATCAAGTATATCATGCATCTCAAGAGGATGATCAGGCAAATCATTAAGTAACTAGAGAAGCCTCCCCCAAGCTTGTGGGAGACTCTCTTCTTCAGTTTGAGCAAAGTTATATATTTCCCGTAAGGCAGCTTGTTTCTTATGAGCGGGAAAATATTTAGCATAAAAGTAATACATCATATCCTGGGGACTACGCACACAACCAGGATCAAGAGAATTAAACCAAGTCTTAGCACCACCCTTTAACGAGAACGGAAATAGCTTAAGGATATAGTAGTAACAAATCTTTTCATCATTGGTAAACAGGGTGGCTATATCATTCAACTTAGTAAGATGTGCCACAACAGTTTCAGACTCATAGCCATGGAAAGGATCAGATTCAACCAAAGTAATTAACTCAGGATCAACAGAGAATTCATAATCCTTATGAGTAACACGGATAGGTGAAGTAGCAAAAGCAGGGTCATGTTTCATTCTGGCATTCAAGGACTTTTCTTTCAGCTTAGCTAATAATTTCTTAAGATCATATCTATCATTGCAAGCAAGAAAGTCTCTAGCAGTTTCTTCATCCATAACATAACCCTCAGGCACAATAGGCAATTCATATCTATTGGGAGTAGTTTCATCATCACTTTCATAAATATCATCAACATTTGCACTCTCCCTAACCTTAGCAATTTGTTCATCTAGAAATTAACCTAGTGGCACAGTATCAGGCATAGAGATAGTTTCATCATACATAGCAGAAGTAGCATCATCAAGAACATATGACATATCAGATTCAATAGCAGGAGTAGGTGTCGCAAGTTTGCTCATAACAGAAGGAGAATCAAGTGCAGAGCTAGATGGCAGTTCCTTACCTCCCCTCGTAGTTGAGGGTAAGATCTTGGTTTTTGAGTCCTTCAAGTTCTTCATAGTGATAAACAGATATAAATCCCAAGTGACTTAAAGAATAGAGCTATGCTCCCCGGCAACCGCGCCAGAAAATAGTCTTGATAACCCACAAGTGTAGGGGATCGCAACAGTTTTCGAGGGTAAAGTATTCAACCCAAATTTGTTGATTCGACACAAGGGGAGCCAAAGAATACTCTTAAGTATTAGCAGCTGAGTTGTCAATTCAACCACACCTAGAAACTTAGTATCTGCAGCAAGATAGTTTAGTAGCAAAGTAATATGATAGTGGCGGTAGCGGCAATAAAAGTAATGATAGTGTTTTTGTAATAATAGCAACGAAAAAGTAAATAAGAGACTAGCAATATAGATAAAGCTCGTAGGCATTGGATCGGTGATGGGAAATTATTTCGGATGCAATTTATCATGTAGAAGTTATAGCCTAGGGTGACACAGAACTAGCTCCAGTTCATCAATGCAATGTAGGCATGTATTCCGAATATAGTCATATGTGCTTATGGAAAAGAACTTGCATGACATCTTTTGTCCTACCCTCCCGTGGCAACGGGGTCCTATTGGAAACTAAGGGATATTAAGGCCTCCTTTTAATAGAGTACCGGACCAAAGCATTAACACATAGTGAATACATGAACTCCTCAAACTACGGTCATCACCGGGAGTGGTCTCGATTATTGTCACTTCGGGGTTGTCGGATCATAACACATAGTAGGTGACTATAGACTTGCAAGATAGGATCAAGAACACACATATATTCATGAAAACATAATAGGTTCAGATCTGAAATCATGGCACTCGGGCCCTAGTGACAAGCATTAAGCATAGCAAAGTCATAGCAACATCAATCTCAGAACATAGTGGATACTAGGGATCAAACCCTAACAAAACTAACTCGATTACATGATAGATCCCATTCAACCCATCACCGTCCAGCAAGCCTACGATGGAATTACTCACATACGGCGGTGAGCATCATGGAATTGGTGATGGAGGAAGTTTGATGATGACGATGGCGACGATCTCCACTCTCCGGAGCCCCGAACAGACTCCAGATCAGCCCTCCCGAGAGAGATTAGGGCTTGGCGGCGGCTCAGTCTCGTGAAACGTGATAATTCCTTCTCTGTGATTTTTTCTCCCCGAAACGGAAGATATAGGATCTGGGGGTACGTCGGTGGAGCATTAGGGGGGCCACGAGGCAGGGGCACGCCCTGGGCAGGGGGGCGCGCCCCCCACCCTCGTGGACAGGGTGTGGGCCCCCCGGTGAGGATCTTCTTGCAGATATTTTTTATATTTTCCGAAATAATTCTCCGTTGATTTTCAGGCGATTCCGAGAACTTTTTATTTCTGCACAAAAGCAACACCATGGCAATTCTGCTGAAAACAGCGTCAGTCCGGGTTAGTTCCATTCAAATAATGCAAGTCAGAGTCCAAAACAAGGGCAAAAGGGTTTGGAAAAGTAGATACGTTGGAGACGTATCAATGTGCCGCGAGCTTTGTTAATATAGTTGGATCATATGGTGTTTTACCCCTATCTATCTTGTTGTGATTAATTGAGTTTTTACCTTCGAGGTTTCACTTTTATCGGATTGAATACTTTTATGGATTTGAGAACACTTGATGTATGTCCTGCATATGAATACCCGTGGTGACAATGGGGTATCATAGTGATTCACTTGGTATATGTTTTGGCACTCAACTCGTGGATTCCTGAGGTGACATTGGGGTAATCTATGCATAGGGCTTGATTCACATTTTCTTCTTTGTTTTTCCAGTAGAAATCTTGGGGCACTATTTGAAGTTCTTTGTGTTTGGATTGAATATTATGGATATGAAGTTGTTTGATGCATATCATATAATCAACTCACAGATACTTGTGGTGACATTGGAGTATCTAGGTGACGTTAGAGTTGGTTGATGTTTTTCATATGGTGTTATTTTAGTACAAACTCTATGGTTGTTTGTGACACTTATAGGAATAGCTCAAAAGATTGATAGGAAAGAATAACTTTGAAGTGTTTTCGTACCCTACAAACAATTTCTTCTTATGTTCTCCACTAGATAAGAACTTTGGAGTGACTCTGTCGCACGTTGCAGGATTGTTATATGATTCAATTATGTTAGCACTGTTGAGAAATTGCACTAGCAAAAGTATGAACCCTAGGCCTTGTTTCTATGCATTACAATACCGTTTTTGTCCCTTTTTATCACTTGCTACCATGATGTTTTATATTTTTAGATTACAAAAACCTATATCTACTATCCATACTATAGTTTTGTCGCCATCTCTTTGCCGAACTGGTGCACCAATACAATTTGCCATTGTCGAAATCTCTCTGTTGATTTTCAGGCGATTCCGAGATTTCTTGTATTTGATCATAGGGTAGTTTGAGAGAGACCATCTTCATCTTACGCCTCCCACGGATTGATAAACCTTAGGTCATCCACTTGGGGGAAATTTGCTGTTGTCCTACAAACTCTACGCTTGGAGGCCCAACACGAGTCTACAAGAATAAAGTTGTGTAGTGAACATCACTTATCCAACTGAAAGAATGAGATAAGTATCAATTAGAGTTGAAAAGCATCTTCTTAACGATTAATAGTAAGGTGTGAACCTTCATACTCATGCAATAAAAACAAAGATATGTTGGTGGACATTAGAGTCTATCATATGATGCAAATTATAGACTCATGATGGGCTCATTCATTTTCAGTTTTCGGCATCTCATAATTAAGATGACCTTATTCTTACAAGTTGAGGTATTTGCTCGGGGATGAGAAAACTTATAAGCTTGGGGGAGTTGATGAGTCGAAATTACATGATTGTTTTCTTAGTATCTTTAGGCCAACTCGGTAGGCTTTGTGGGATTTTATCGCGTACACGCACTTATTTTTGTTGTTTTCCTCATATAATGCTTTTTGGACCAAATATTATTATATGGAAGAAATATTAGAAAAATGTTAGTGGAATTACACAATTAAAGTGATAATCACCTACCATAAATAAAATAAGCAGATTGGGCAAAGAGTCAATCGTCCAAGAACCTCCAGAGCACAAGATGGCATTCCATACGACCGTGCCCGCCCGTATGGGCGGTCGTCTGGAGTGCCATCATAGCCGCATGGTCAACTATATTCACCCCGTCAAGCCGGATCATGAAGCAGATGCCCAGAGATACCAAAAACTTTTCTAGAAGCAGGAACCCTTGCTGCCGGAGTGATCCAGAGGGAGGAACTGGCTAGAGGGAGGCCGCCGACTCCACCATCTTCACCAGGAAGGCCTCAACATCATCCCCATTGTCATCATCATCATCCATCTCTTACTCATTGTAATCCCAGGAACCCTAGAGGAATAACTTGTGTATTACATGTGTGATTCTTTCAGGTTCTCCATCCTTGTTGGTATGATGTTTGTTGCCTTCATGAGTGAGTAGTCCCCTTAGTTATTGGGGATATGGATGAACCCTAGTGTGTAATGGATCGATTGATGATAGGGAAATTTTGCTTTTGCCACTCTAGATTTTACCAATTTTCCTTATGACATTCTAGATTTCGACATTTCACTTTTGCCACTCTTAGCTTTTGACAATTATCACAATTGGCATTCTATGGGAAATGCAAAATAATTTTGTTTTGTGTTTGCCACTGTTAGCTTTTGAAATGTATCACAATTGCCACTCTGGAAATTTTGCTTTTGCCACAGGAATGGCAATTGTGATAATTGTTAAAAATTAAGAGTGGTAAAAGGGAAATGTCAAAATCTAGAGTGGCATAAGGAAAAATGGCAAAAAACTAGAATGGAAAAAGCAAAATTTCCCATGATGATTTGCCATCTTCTTTGTATATTTATGTTAATGATCTTCTAGACGCTGGGTGAAGTCGACCATCCAATGTATGCCAATTTTAGACGGAAGGTTACTATTGTTGGCGAACCGTGTGGTTGCAGGGGTGGGTGACATGACCGGCCCCATCTCCCATCATAGCAGATCATTTCAGCAGGGGATAAAGCGGAGACCACTTTGGCTGCGTCCACGGGGACATCTTTCCCCTTAATTGTTGTTTAATAACCAGAGTGCAGAATAATTATGGTGGCGTATGTGATAAGGAGCTGCCACGTGTATGCATGTATCTGTACCGGCTCTACCCACAAAAAGAAACATGTAAAGTGGCTTAGGAATCCGAAGTAGCATTCTGGTTAGGCACTGTTATAGATGCACACTAGAGGGGATTGTAGACTCCCTAGGAATGCTTTAATCTCATTGGTCCCAAGTTTCTCATTTACAATAGTTGAATTATTCATCTTTACACTTGCAACATCATTTCCATTTTTTTCTACCACTGCTCTGCGTCACTTACAATTTGCAGGCACACTATTTGCACTCTTAAAAATACAGAAGATTAATTATTGTTCTCCATGTGGGATCAATACTCTTACTTCAAAAAAGGTAATACTAAATCATGTGCAAATGCAAGACATCAATATGGTTATCTTTACTTAATGAAACATAAGTCTTAAACATTTGACAAGTTCAAAGAATTTCATAATGAAGTTGAGACTCATCATGGCAGTAAGATAGAGTTACTATGATCAGATCAAGGAGGAGAATATCCAAGGCATGAGTTCAGCAAACAAAGTGATCGGAAATTGTTTCATAACTTACTCCTTCCGGAACTCTGCAGCCGATCGGGGTATCTGAGAGGCATAACCGAACTTTGTTAGACATGGTGAGGTCAATGATGTCCCTTACCGGTCTGCATGTACCATTCTGGGGATATGCACTTGAAACAACAACATATACACCAAACAGAGCATTGTCTAAGTCTATTGAAACGACACCATATGAGTTATGAAATGGGAAGAAACCCAATTTGTCGCATCTCAAGATTTGGGGTTGTGATGTGTATGTAAAGCGGTTACAACGAAATAATCTCAATCACAAAGAGAAATGGTACTTTGTAGGTTATCCTAAAGTAACAATTGGGTATTCCTTCTACCAAAAGTCTCAGGACAAAGTGTTTGTCGCAAAGAATGGACACTTGCTCGAGAAGGAGTTTCTCGGTAAAGAAGTGATTGGCTAGTACAGCTTGACGAGATTACTGGATCTTCGACGAAAGTAAGCCAGACTAACCAACAAAAATTGTTTCGGAAGTTGTCCGCACAGCTGAACTGCAATTTATTACATGAGTTGTGGAAAACTCCAGTTAAGCCTGTAGCTGAATCGCGTAGGTCAGGAAACGTTAGCGAACCTCTTGAGTGGTTTGATAATGAAATATTCATCTTAGAAGAATATGAACCTGCGTGGTACACAGAAGCGATGACGACACACAACTCAAAATACTGGCTTAAGGCTATGAAATTTGAAATGGAGTCAATGTACGAGAATCAAGTTTGGAACTTGGTTGAACCTCCAAAGGGTGTGAAACCCATACAATGTAAATGGATCTTCAAAGGAAACACGAACGCGGATGGTAATCCTACTATCTACTCCCTCCATTCTAGAATGTAAGGTGTATAGATTTCCATGCAAGTCAACCATTTGAATATTTGACCAAGATTATAAAATAAAATAACAACATCTACAATACTACCTCCGTCCGAGTTTATTAGGCCCCTTAGCTAGTAAGACACATCCCATTTTTATTAGTCCTGCTATAATTAAGTCTCACATATTTCACTCATTCCCTAGCTCATTCTGTACGCTGATTGGGAGAAACAAATTCCCAGCCATAGCATGCACTTGGGATGTGTGCGTGAAACTTGCATGCAGATGCATGCAGAGAGAGGTGAAGCGATTCGATTAATTAATGCTGCTAATGCATGAGTTCTAATAGGCCTATTCAAAACTGCTCCACCACAGGAATTGTGCATTGGTTCTTGTGTCGTGGCCCAAGGTCCTAATAAATCCGGATGGAGGGAGTACCTAATAGAGAAAATATGAAATTTGTATTGTGGATATTGATATATTTTTCTAAAAACTTAGTCAAACATGCACTCATTTGAATTTTGGAAAAACAAATACACCTCATATAGTATAAAGCAAGGCTAATTGCAAAAGGGTTTTCGCAGATCGAGGAGTCAATTATGATGAGACTTTCTCATGAGTAGCCATGTTGAAGTCTGCGTGGATTATGATGGCAAATGTTGCATATTGCAAATACGAGATATGGCAGATGGATGTCAAAACTTTTTTTCTAAACGGGAATCTTCTTTCTATGGTTTGAAGCAAAGCATCGAGGAGCTGGAATCAGCGTTTTGATGAAGTGGTTAAAGAGCTTGGCTTCATTAAAAATGATGAAGAAGCTTGTGTATACAAGAAGTTTAATGGGATCTTTATATCATTTCTAATCTAATATGTGCACTAGTACATCGAGGTGCTATATGATACTTCTCGAGCTTGTGTTGTATTCCCTCGAAGAGGAAAGGGTGATGCAGCACAGTAGCGTAAGTATTTCCCTCAGTTTTTGAGAACCAAGGTATCAATCCAGTAGAAGACCAAGCGCGAGTCCCTCGCACTTGCACAAACAAATAAGAACTTCGCAGCCAACGCGATAAGGGGTTGTCAATCCCTTTACGATCACTTTCGAAAGTGAGATCTGATAGAGATGATAGTTTGATATTTTTGGTATTTTTGGTTATAAGAACAGAAAGTAAAAGCGGAAAAGTAAAGTAGATTGTAGATTGATATGTTGGGAATAGACCCAGGGGCCATAGTTTTCTCTAGTGGCTTCTCTCATGGTAGCGATATTCTATGGCGGGTAAACAAATTACTATCGAGCAATTGATATAAAAGCGAATAATTATGAGACTATCTAGGCATGATCATTATATATAGGCATCACGTCTGAGACAAGCAGACCGAAACGATTCTGCATCTACTACTATTACTCCACTCATCGACCGCTATCCAGCATGCATCTAGAGTATTAAGTTCATAAGAACAGAGTAACGCCTTAAGCAAGATGACATGATGTAGAGGGATAAACT
Organism: Secale cereale; assembly: GCA_902687465.1. Classification (NCBI taxonomy): domain Eukaryota; kingdom Viridiplantae; phylum Streptophyta; class Magnoliopsida; order Poales; family Poaceae; genus Secale; species Secale cereale. Next base: position 613,446,304 of record LR738715.1, on the reverse strand, counting down.
CAAACATAATGATATAAACCCCATCTTTTTATCCTCGATGGCAACAATACAATACGTGCCTTGCTGCCCCTGCTGTCACTGGGAAAGGACACCGCAAGATTGAACCCAAAGCCAAGCTCTTCTCCCATTGCAAGGACTATAGATCTAGTAGGCCAAACCAAACCAATAATTCGAAGAGACTTGCAAGTATATTATAATCATACATAAAGAGTTCAGAAAAGAACCAAATATTTCTCAAAGACAATCTTGATCATAAACCCACAATTCATCGGATCTCAACAAACACACCGCAAAAAGAGATTACATCGAATAGATCTCCTCGAAGACCGAGGAGAACTTGGTATTGAGATCCAAAGAGAGAGAAGAAGCTATCTAGATACTAGCTATGGACCCTAAGGTGTGTGGTAAACTACTCAGAACTCACGGAGAGGCGATGATGATGATGTAGAAGCACTCCATGGTAGATCCACCCTCCGTCGGAGCTCTGGAACAGGCCCCAAGATGGGATCTCACGAGAACAGAAGGTTGTGGCAGTGGAACTAGGGTTTTCTCTGTTGTTCTGATAGTTTCGGGGTACGTAGGTATATATAGGAGGAAGGAGGGCACCGGGGGCCAGACGGGGTGCCCACGAGGCAGGGGGCGCGCCCTATAAGGGGGTCGCCCCCCACCCTCGTGGACGCCACGTCAGCCCTACTCCGTGGTTCTCAAGTCTCCCGTGCATATTTTGTTCCAAAAATATATCTCCAGAAGTTTCATTCCGTTTGGACTCCATTTGATATTCCTTTTCTGTAAAACCCTGAAATAGGCACAAAAAAACAGCAATCTGGACTGGGCCTTTGGGTTAGTAGGTTAGTTCCAAAAATAATATAAAGTGTATAACAAAGCCCATTAAACATCCAAAACATCATAAATAATAGCATGGAACAATCAAAAATTATAGATACGTTGGAGACGTATCACTATACAAATGGTTTTTCACCCTTTCCGCGACGGCGTTCTTAACTGTCGCCTAGTGAGAGACTGCGAAAGGGGGGTCCTTCCCACACGACCCAGAAATCGTCGGGGTTATGCCCTCCTAGCACACACACTCGGCAAAATGAGGTTGTGTGCAACCGGCGAGCGATCAAATACGGTCATACGTATAGTTGTGCTAAATAATACAATTATACAGGTGAAATTGTTTTCGGTCGTAAGTACATCCCACACAGTCAATCCCCGCTAAATGTTTCCGTTCGTATGTACATTCGACACAGTCAATCCAAGGAATACGTTTCCGTTAGTATGTACATCCCACAAAGTTAATACAAGAAGTACGTTTCCGTTCATATATGCATCCCACACAATCTCTCCAAGGAAAACATTTCCGTTCGTAGGTACATCACACACAATTTTGCCCGTTAAATCGTTTGTGATAGTCTTGCCATTGCACATGGTATTAAAAAATTTATCGTTTCGTTATTGAATGCATCACACACGGTGCGTAGAAAAATCGGTGTGGCAAAGGTTGTCCATTACACACACTTTCATGTGGTAAACGTTTGTGCAAGGTGTCTAACGGAAACAGTTTTCAAGAGAATGTCGTGTGTGATTGTTCATTTTGTTGGTTACATTTAAGGTCAAAATATGGCACAGAATATAAAGGGGACTAATGACTGAGGGAGTCATGTATTTAGGGGTCCTCAGGCGTCTGGGTCACTGATGCTGGGCCGAATTGATGGGCCGTGAAGATAGAAGCAGAAGGCCCTCCCCCGTGTTCGGTTAGGAAGATGTACGGATGTAACTATTCCTTCCTCCCCAAGTCACCTTTGTAACCCTAGGTCCCCTCCGGCGTGTATATAAGCCGATGGGTTTAGTCCGTAGAGAAGACAGATATCATAGCAATCACATAGGCTAGACTTTTAGGATTTAGCCATTACGATCTCGAGGTAGATCAAATCTTGTACCATATTCATCAAGATCAATCAAGCAGGAAGTAGGGTATTACCTTGATTGAGAGGGCCTGAACCTGGGTAAACATCGTGTCCCATGTCTCATGTTACCGTTGATCCTAAGACGTACAGCTTGGGCCCCCCTACCCAAGATCTGTTTAGACACCGACATAGACCAAGATGGCGGTAGTAGCACACGACCGCTCTCTACGAAGAGACGCAACTGCCGGCCGGCTTGTAGACATGCAAGGCATGAGCTTTTCACTAATCCTTGATATTTCTGTTATGATGATGATCATACGTCTTGGATATACTTGTACCCTTGCATGTTATCTAACCCTTGTAGGTACCACTACAAAAACAATACACTTCTGTGATTATACGTGTTTGTCATAGTAGGTCACGTTCTCTATCATGCATGTACATCCATGACAAATTTATGATAGAATCAAGATAGGCATACATGTGCTATCGTAGAAGTGTTCCATGACATTACCAAAATTATCATCACGTAAGGGTCCACTTCCATGACGCTAAATCGCGCGTCAGAGAAGTGCTTTCGTCAAGGGTGACCGACACGTGGCATCCACCGTAACGGAACGCCGTTAAGTTATCGGGTCCGGTTTTGGATCTGATAACCCGTTAACAGCCCCGACCAATGGGGATTTTCCAAGTGTAAAATCATCATTCGCTGGAGGAAACACGTGTCGGCTCACTGTTGGGACAGATGCCATCCACTCATTGGACCGAAAGCGCCTATGATACGTCGACACGTGGCACGGCCCAACAGAGGCCCATTCCTGTGAAAAGGCCGGTCCGTTTGATTTGGTCAAAAGGTGGCGAGTCGGCCCATGGCAAGCCTGTGAACGACCTGTTCACATATAGCCCATTTACAGCCCGCTAACCCAGGGCCCGTTTATGGCCTACCCGAATTAGGCCCAGTAGCGTCATCTAGGCCGTCCAATATAATTCCAGCCCGTTTTAACTTCCGGCCCATGTATGGCCCATGACGTCTTTCGGCCCATATGAGGCCCTTATTACTCACGGCCCATAAACAGCCCGTGGTAAAACTGACCCGTAATGAATAGTGTATCACTTTATATCCATTAAGGGCACGTGGTGAAACTGGGCCGTAATGAACAGTGTATCACTTTATACCCATTAACGGCCCATTATTTCGTTGGGCCGTTTCCAACCCATGTTATCTTTCGGCCTTCTCGGGGCCCATTTATTCTTGGTCTCATTTCCACACTCGTTTACTTAGGACCCGTCACTGCCATTTTCTGCTTGTGGGCCAAATCCAGCTCGTTGTTACAGTCGGCCCGTTTGTGGTCCGATAATACGTTGGGCCGTTTTCATGTCAAAAAAACCCGTTGGGCTGTTTTCATAGAGTTATCAAATACGGCCTATTAACGGCACGTTATTGTCCACAAATAGTATGGCCCATGATTGGCAAAATGATGATACGCCCCATAGAAGGCCCATGGATCCTACGGCCCGTAAAAGGCCCATGAATCGTACGGCCCGTAGAAGGCCCATGGATCCTACGGCCCGTATAGAAGGCCAATGGATCCTACAACCCGTAGAAGGCCCATGGATCATATGGCCCGCAGGAGGCCCATGGTTACAATAGTCCGTGTGTTGCCGTGATTATTTTGGCCTAGTTTCCAAAGATAGGTTATTGTGGCCACTAGAAAAACACAGAAAAAGAACTGCAGTGACTACAAGCAAACAACTAAACAAGACAATACGGAAATAAATAAGCAAGCAATTAACGCTAGCCTATTACTGCTATTACACATATTACATCCACTGGGCATCAAAGTTCACCACCAGTGCAAATATAGGGAACAAAGCAGCATATTACATACACTAGCCGTCAAAATTGGCCACCAGTGCAAATAAACGCGGCAACAAAACAAGAGCATAACTGAAACAACTTCAGAAGAGCTCAAGAAACGTGGTATCCACCATGCTGGCAATAAGCTTAGCAAGCTTATTAGCTTTGTCCTGTTTGATGCTAAAATCCTCCAACGCTTGTTGTTGCACCAGAAAGTATGCATCTGAATGCTCCACGGACGTCCGTAGTCCTTCCACTTCTGGTCACAGTACAGCTAATCGATGTCTTTCAGCTTGTAGTTGAGACTCAAGAAACCGAACTGATTCAGACAATGAGTTTGAATAGCTTGTGCAAGCGGTAGTGGCCAGTAACTCCAACACTAAAGCAAGACAGGACTTTGGGGTTGTCTCACTGTCTTTGAGATAGTCTTCCTTAACTGGTTTATCAGCTTTGTTGGAAACCAACAAGGATGTGTCACTATCCTGAACCTTATCTGATTACTTCCTTTACCATTGGCAGACACATAACAGTTTAGCATGTACTAGTATATGAAACTCATTTCGGTGAACCAGTTCATTAGTAAGGTGGACAGGATTAAACTACCAAGTCTTCTATTGCCAAGTACTAGTACATAATAAAAGCATCAAACAAACATATATCTATGTCATATGGTCACTGGATTGTCTTGCCAAATCAAAATAGAGACACGGTTCAAATCATATCAGTTCAAGACAAAGCAGCAGTGAAACCATACAAAGCGTGGGAAACTACATGGCGCGACAAGATTTCATATGGGTACCACGGGTCTACATGTACAACAACACTATTTGCTTTGTTGTGATGCTAGTAATGTGCATGATATGAGAAGTCAACTGTATACACAATTGAAATTGAAATCAACAGAGCTATTGATAAGAGCAAGCCTGTTAAAGAAACATGCGTGAACATACTTGATGTGCCATTGGAGTTTTGATTGGATCCTTCAATTTAAAAATAAGTTTGTATGAGTAAATACAGTCATACAAGAGCAAAGCAGTATGCACGATAGCAAATTAGCAATGGAATCTTAAATTAGAACAGTTGTTCTTCAGGTTTAGGCACTTGTTCTACATGAACGGAGTACAGTAAGACGCAAGAATATAGTACTTAAAAATAGAAAATGAGCGCATAGACCTTACCACATTCTTGGTTCGGGACCAGTACAGAACAAGGCGTTCCCAGTCATCGTCCAGTAAATGTGTCTCGGGAGAACGTAAGGAAATTTGATGAGTTTCTTTGCCGGTGAAGTATGTTTTCCTCAGGTAATTCCGATACTTCCACCAAGCATTCTTGAAGATAGCAGAGGTATTAGCACAGGTTACCTCATCCTGAGTTTCCAAATCGGTCCTTCCCTATAGAGAAAAATGGGAATTTTTGTTGTATTATAACCATCATGGAGGTAGGATGTATGGGAGAAAGCAAAGTAATTGCCATTAATAACATTACTTACACATAACACCTGGACAAACACCTGCAACTGGCATTTTCCTTCATCTTCAGTATAATATTTCCAAGATGGGAAGATACGCACATACGATTTAACAACATCAAATGCGATAGATGCTAAAGTACGACTAGCTGGTTGTGCTTCCTCCACAGGAATAGGCGTACTAACTGGTGGAGTTGGGGTTCGCCGTGGTAGTACGGGCCCTTTGGGCACTGGAGCTGCCTTACTAACTGCTCTTGTTTGGGAGCTCTACGGTGGAGATGGTGCTGTGTCAACAGGAACTGGGTTACTATCTGCTGGGGTTGGGGTTAGATTGGGTGAAGCTGGTTCTCTGTCCATCGCAGTAGGGGTACAATCTGCGAGAGTTTGGTTATGTGTGGTAGGGCTGGTTCTTGTGCATGTACAACCGGGGTGTTATCTCCACCAAGAGGTAGCATTGTTTTATTTGAAGATCGTGTTTTTAGTCCGCTAGATGCTGGCATCACCCGCTCCAATTCAAATGGCTGATCAACAGGAAACATAGTTGAATGTACAGACATTGTATGAGAGACAGATGCAATAGATAGTGTGGAAAAAAGAGGGCATAAAATAGTTTACATGTTTATTGTTTAACTTAAACAGATAGCATGACATAATTTCACATATATGATGTATATCTAAACTGGATAGCATAGCATAACATAATTCAAAGATATGATGAATAACTAAAACGTCGTGCCAAGTTAGAGCATACACCTCGGTGGGGGAATAGGACTGGTCATCTGTCTCTGAATCCATCTCTGAGGAGCTATCAGGACCCAACAAGAGATCTGCATCGACAGGTAGCCCTGTCTCCTCTGAAGGCCTTGTTTTCACTCCAGATTTTTCAATCTCCCACCCAAATGGATGATTCACAGGGAGAGTAGTTTAATGTACAAACATTGTCGACAAATGGAAATGTAATGAAGAAAAGGATGGGCAAGATATCACTCAAATATATGATGCCTGGTTAAACAGGATGGCATTGCACATTTCACATATATTATGGCTGGCTCAAAGACATGAGACTGCACAATTCCCATATATGATATAGAAACTAAACAGGTGGCGACACAACATGTCTAAACTAAGCAGATGATATATATGATGTCAAAAGTAGGCACTGCAAGGCAACATATGCATGATATGACTAACATCATCATGCCAAGCTAGAGCAAACACATTAGGGGTAAATAGGAGTGGTCAGCGGTGTCTGAATCCGCCTCAGAATAGATATCTTCCTCTGGATTACAATCTGGAGGGGGTGGGGAGGGTTTTCCATTGAACCCACCATGGAGCAATGTATGCATGACATTGTATTTCCGCGCAAAACTCTTCTCTTTTTCTCTACATGTTCAGCATGACTGTGTACAATATATGACATGCATACGAAAAAAATATGGTGAGATTATGTAAGGAGAGCATGCAGAAATTTAGAGTGATGGTAACAACCAGTGGATGGATCCAAAAATAATGATAGCAGGCTGATGATTGCTTTAATTTAATAAAAAAACAGATGATGATTGCTTTATTATTTGTTTCCCACCCAAGATGAACAACATAGGCATACCCTAGGTGAACCAGATATTAGACAGAGATAATATTCATTGCTTCCTTGATATGTGCCCCACAACTAATTTAGAACTCAAGTTTGAACATTAATTTGGACCTGACTTGGAGTCCAAGAGGTGAACAGGACGATAAAGTAGCAGGTAATTTTAAGCAATGCATAACATAAGCAAAATCAAAAGAGTGCGACCTCTCTTGTGGACCCGTGTACTCCTCAGGTTCATCTGCTGAGTCGATGATGGTGATGTCGTTGCGGTGGGTGCCGGTGACAGGTAAGGAGATTTGAGGCGGCGAAAGATGGTCAGGATTCGTGATGTCTAGTTTGGTGGATGTTTCTATCGATGGAGCACCTCAGGTGAGGTGGACGACGTCGCGGCACGAGCAGGACAAACCACACAAAGTTCCCTTCGACACCTAACTATAACTAAAGTAATTCTGTAAGGGCTCATTTGGCTTGCATGATTCTAAAAACGCATGGATAGGAAAAACACCGGAATAGGATAGGAATGCAGATGGTAAACAGAGCATTTGTAAACACATGATTTCTGTCAACTTGGGTGTTTGGTTTACAGGAATTGGAAGAGCAGAGGAATGCAAAGAAACATGGCCAAAATAAAGTGAAACCATATGAAAGTGTGTAGAGTTAGAACGTTATTCTGCCACTAATGCACTTGGTCTTGTTTTCATGCATAGGATTTTGAAAAGTAGGTGCAGGTGGATGTTTTGCCACATTCCTTTCAACAAAATGCATGAATAATTGAATAGTAGAGTGCCATTGGAAAATTCCCTATTGCTATGTTTTTCCGTCGAACCAAAATACCCCTAATGGATCGACATGAATGTATAGTAATAAGTGATGCAACAAGTGTACAACCTCTTTGCCGTAGCCGTGTCGACCTCAGCATCATTGGGTTGGTCGCTGAAGCAGTTGAGGCACAGGTGGCTGTCGGAGGTGTGGAGGAAGATCTGAGGAATCTGTAGACGGTGTCCAGGGCACTGCTCTATTGTGATGGATCATTCTATCGTTGGAGCAGCCCCGGTGAGCTGTAAGGCATCAAGGCTGAAGCAGCACAAGACAAACATCTAGATGATGTAAAATAGATGTAAAATTTACATCACCAAAAACCACCTAACTACAACAGATGAGGTAAAAACTGTTGACTCTGAACTTAACTGTCAAAACTGAAATTTACTGTGGAATCTGAATGTTACTGTCGAAGTTGAACGCAACAGTAGCAGACAGGCACTTGACATGTAGTTTAGGGAAGGCCTATAGATCATCTTCAACCTACACCCCCCTGAGCTGCCAGCCACCACCGGCCGAACCGCCGGCCCCAGCGCCGCCTCGCCGCCCCGAAATAACTCCCCACCACTGGTCCGCCGCCGGCCCGGCCCGCCCTATAGGCCCCCCGCCCCCACCCTGAACCCTAAGATAGATAGTGAGGTACCTCTCTGGCAAGCCCCGTCCCCGCTGCGGGTGGTTTGTCCTTAACTCGGGCGAGCCCCCCACCACCCCCTAAAAATCGACTAACCCAAAAGTCAATTCAGTCAACTGAAGTGTAGCTAAATCAGAGCAGAGCAGCAGCGCGAGCAAGGGAGAGAGAAGCAGCAGCAGCGCGAGCAAACGAGCGAGAGCCGGAGCAGCAGCAGCTCGGCGAGCGAGCAATCGAGTGAGAGCCGGAGCAGTAGCAGCAGCGCGAGCGAGCGAGGGAGAGCCGGAGGAGCAGAAGCTGGGCCAGCGAGCGATCGAGCAAGAGCCGGAGGAGTAGCATCAGCGCGAGCGAGCGAGCGAGAGCCGGAGCAGCAGCAGCAACAGATCCGGCTGATATGGACGCCGCCGTCGAAGGGCCCTCGTACTGGGGGAGAGCCGCCGTGGAGATGTCGCCCGTGGCGCCGGCTTCAAGGTAGCCGCTCCATGGGGGTGCGGGATGGAGCACCGTCGGCGCCGAGAGGTCGAGCTAAGGAGAAGGTGCGATGCGATGAGTGTACAACCTCTTTGGTGGCGCCGAGTAGGTCTCGACTTCGTCCGAGGAGTCGGTGAGGATGTTGCGGTTCCGGTGGAGCAGGTTAAGGTGGCGCTATGGGGATGGAGCAGCCGTGATAGACGAGGCGATCGTCGGAGCAGGCCCTTGGAGGTGGTGGACGGGGCGGCTGAACCGGTGGGACGACGAGATGGACGACGGATCCTCATCCGGGGAGGTGGACGAGGGACGTCGAGCTGTTGCGGTGTACGACGTCGTCGGGGAAGAGGCTCCGGCTGGGCAGCGTTGAGGTGGCGGACGGAAGAGGGTGGGGTTTCGCGGCTGGAGCGGAGAGGTTATGGCGGCCTGGGATTTCGAATGGCAAAAAGGAGGCAATGGGAGGGGGTGAACCATGACTTAGGGACGCGCTTGTCCAAAATGTAGGGTGTGTTACAAAAGTACCCCCCACCGATTTGAACTAGCGTCCCTTTCGGCTCAGGGTTAGAAGGGGGATTTCGCGTGTCGGGATTTGGCAGTTGGAGGGAGTTTTCGCGTGCGTTGTAATTTTGGGATATCAAGGGGCGGGTTGTGAAGGCGCTAGTCTCGGGAGCATGATATCTGAATTTTCGGGATATAACAAGGCGCGGGTTAAATTTTAGGGCAAGCCTAACGTGTAATATTGTACTTGTACATACCAAATCAATTCGCACTTCCCTCGACCAAAAAGAAAACGAAAAAATAAACTATTCCCACCACACAAAGAAAGAGTCTTCCCTGTTTTACTATAAAAATGGTATTTAAAGTTACTCATAACAATAATTTAGTGCAATTAAATGCTATTCGGTAGTATGAATCCATGTTATGTCCAATTAATTTTTTTCGCTTGCTGTATAATGCATGTAACCTACTCATACCAACATTTTAGTGCATTCCAAATGTCTATACTACCGCTGCAATTCGAACTGAATTTAAATTCGTTTCTGTATTTCAATAACAATCTACAATCATGATTGTTGCCAACTTCAACCATCATTCGTGTATTACCTTAATAATACACCACATGATTACTATAGAGATAGATATGAACTATGTGTACTACATGAACTCGAATTCTATTTTTTGAATACACTTGATGTTGATTCCAAATAATAGTACATTTGATGTACTAACTATATATTCATAATCTAAACCATGTTCCATACGTGTAAATCGTGTTTATCATACATAGTATAGTGCCCCGCCCACTACATTATGACAAGTATTTAGAAATGAGCTGCAAAAGCCACACATTAGCCCAAATTATGATCAATGTTCTATATATTATACGTAGTACTAGCAAGATGCCCATGCGTTCCACAGAACATCAACATGATCAAGGGGAGGCCTAATTTGCAAATATGGAGAGGGGTGTGGGTATCTTTTTTCAAAATTGCCATAGTCTCCTTCCTATCCGTCAGATATAAATCGGACGGCCTATATTGCAGGATGGCAGGCACACCATCATCAACAACTCCGTTTTTTATAAGAGTAGGGATAAAATATATTATATGTAGTATAACATGTTCATAACCACACCATGTGTATCATCGTTATATATATTCACACATGCGTCGGTTTAAAACACTATGATAAATTCTTCAAATATCTGAATTTGCTTTTTATAATGAAGTATAATCTTTGTTCATCTTTTACACCCACACAATCCTCTTATCTTTGTAGCTAGCTAGCGCTAACTATCTCTCGTGCATGCACACACCCGCATCCCTCTCACCCACCCTCAGCATTCTCTAGCTCCATCGCAAAAATTCGTCTTTTCACTTTAGGTCGTTCACCCACGGTGTGTGTAGGC
>LR738715.1:613366876-613434677 GCA_902687465.1 Secale cereale | reverse complement strand
ACTCTCACGAACCCACACACTATATCTCCCTACGTTTGTATCTCTCTCACACAACCCCACGTAGGTGGTGTACGTATACAAGAAGAGAATAGGTGCACCGTGCACGTACTCACGCTTCGTGCCCACCCACACCGTACACGATGGAGCTCACTTCTATACGAAATGGCAGCCCACGTGCTAATTTGAACGCGTGTAGCGGTTGTTTACCGACGGAGGTCGTGTACCACGCGTGCACGAAACAAAGTTTGACTTGATGCGTTGGTGCGTTATTTTTAAATAAAGTTATATCGCTCAATGGCACGTACACAGAATATAAAACAATTTTTATGGAGAAAAAGGTAGTCCGCTCCACTATATACAATGGAGCCTCCCTGCCTGGTTTGTCTCTCTTTAGAGTATCTCACACAAGCCGGCGGAAAGGGAGGACGTGCATCGTTTCTCCATTCGACAGCACCGAGGTAGCACGTCCCGATCTGCGGTACACGTCGTTCTCTCTGACCAAGCTCCGGCATGGTAGGGCCTACGCCACCTGCTCGCTGCCGCAGTATGGGCAGATTCTGCCAGCCGCCGCTCACCTAGTTACATCCCGACGACCTCCACGTATCCCCTCCGGCCTTGCTCCGCTACCCATCTTCCCATGTCGTTGCATGTGGATCTTCCATAGTTCTTTGCACAAAACATAGCTCGTCACGCGTACTTTCCATATTGCAATCTCGTCCTCACACTGTTTTAGACAAACACAACCGTGTTGTTATCTTCCCTTAGGACAAGGAATATGCTTCTTTTTTGTCGTCGCAACTGTCATCAACAATATTTGTCTTTTTACAAATTTCAAATGGGCATATTTTAGAGTGTCGATTCACTCATTTTTACGTCGTATGTGTACTCCCTCTGTTCCTAAATATTTGTCTTTCTAGATATTTCAACAAGTGACTACATACGGAGCAAAATGAGTGAATCTACACTCTAAAATACGTCTATATACATCCGTATACAGTAGTCCATTTGAATATCTAAAAAGACAAATATTTGAGTAGTCACTCTTTAAAATCTCTAGAAAGACAAATACTCTAGAGTATATTTAAGAATCGAGGGGGTAGTGCACAGCCGCATGGGAGACTCAGACCGGTCATTGCGCCGCATTAATAGTGAGTAATGATCAGTCAAATCATAAGCCCCACCTTTCCCACTGTAAGTTGCTCGGAAGAAGCAACCATCAATACACTCATCAATGAATCCACTCATACTACTCCATCCGTCACTTTTTATAGAGCGCGCTTCAGAAAAAGAGAAAATCTCTGGCACCAAGGCGACTAGCAATCGGCCTGAAAAATAGCATTGGTAGTTATAGCACGGTGTCTATTACTAGAGGAAATAATGCGTACACACATGCATGCAGTGCTTCCACCCTGGGTACACACATGCATGCACTTACTCCACTCCTTAGTACTACATCAAGAGAAAATTGCGGTTACCACGCCCTAATTAATTGAGCATTAAACCAAACGCGTCTAAAGTCTCTCAGGTGGTGGAAATGCATTGAGAGAAATGCTTCATAATGAATCGCGCCCTGTAAACTGTGACGGAGGGAGGAGTAGTATGAAGGTGCAAAACCAAGTACGCGTATGGCCAGTCGGTCAACACACCTCCTCTTGGCATATCACTCACATGTGGGACCGAAGTGTGTGCAAACCGATCTCAATTGCCGGCAAAATGGCCAACCCGCCATTCCTTGAGAGAGACGAGGAGCGAGAACACACAGACGGGCTCGCACGGAGGCCAAGATATATTCCAGCATGGTTGATCGATATCATCATTACATGTTGGGTTGCCATTTTCCGCCTTTCTCCGGAATAAATGTGTACTTTATCAGATATTAAGAAAAATAAGAGTACAGAGGCTCCACCATGCAGTTCTAGTAGTAGTAGTACTCGTACTACTAAACGTTGCGCTTGGCTCTTCGCCTCTTCGTGAAGTCAAACAATGATGATACTCTGCATGTTCGGTACTACAGTGTATGCCTCTGGCAATCTGACACCGAATGAACTGATGCATGTCCACCGTCTGGGCGAGGGTACGTTGCATTAGTCAAAAGGCGTAAGCGAGCTTCACCTTGTCCTCCAAGCTTCTCCTCGTTCTGCGAGTTGACGAGACACACCAAAAAGTAGTGCTAGTCCATACTCCCTCCTTTCCTGTTAATATGGCTTAATCTATTTTGCGGGTAAATGAGAGAGCTTTATTCATATATAAGCATTCTTAGGACGATCAGCCAAGACACTGGTCACTAGGAAGCGAGGTACCCTGCAAAAAAAGAAGTAGGAAGCACGGTGTTTCATCAAGCCAGCTCTCGGCCACATTCAAAGTGCAGCAAGCACGGTTCACACAAAGATGTGCCGCAAGGTTTGTCGACCTGTTTACATGCTGAATAACAAAAAAAGAGGAAATATTACCAAGCGCTCCTATTTGTAACAGGATATGAGCAAGAATTAAGCGAGAATTGTGGCGAGTGTTCCATGCAATCAACTTCCATTCTCACATGCGAGAACCCTCGAAGAGGACCAAATGTGTTGAAGATTGCTTTATCACATTTTAAAAATATAATAAGAGTGCAGACGCTCCTCCATCCGCTTCCTACTACTAGTATAGTAGTACATACCTCTATAGACTATAATAGTAGTACTAGTGCTAATAAACTTTGCACTTGGTTGTTCGCCTCTTCGGGAAGTGCAACAATAATAGTACTACTAGTATAGTGTATGCTTCTGGCAATCTGACACCGAATTAACTGTTGCACGTCCACCGCCTGAGCAAAGGACAGCTTGCATTAGTCAAAAGTTTCTAATTGTCCTGCAAGCCACCGCGCGCAAGCTTCTCCCATCCTGCAAGCTTCTCCTTGTTCGGCAAGTTCACGGGACACAGCAAAGTAATGCTAGTCAATATTGCCTCCTCTCTGGTTAATATGGCTTAATTTCCTCCTGTCCGATTAATATGGCTTAATTTCAAACAAGATAAATACACTGTCTGTCACTATATATTTGTAAAAATACGGTCAGTGGACTCCATAATACGCTCATTGCGCTCAATATATACATTTTCCGGTGTTTATACGGTCAGTAGCTCACCCTGGCTGAGTATGTGTATGCATGCACGTGTAGGTTGAGCACTTGAGCGTGACCGTGTGTGTTCCGTCGTGTACTCGGACATGCATGCATTAGGGCGTCGCGCGCGTTTTTGCGTCCATGTGTACGTGTGACTGTTGCATACATGTAGGGGAGTACGTGTAGGGGCCACTAAAGGAGCAGTCAAATCACACAGTAAGTTAGTCGGAAGAAGCAACCATCATTTCACTCTTCAATGACACGTACGCAATATAAAATGGTTGATATGGAGAGAAAAATAAAACCACTATATATACACTAGCATGAGCCTAAGCTACAAGCCTGCTTGCTTGGGTTGCTCTCTTCACAAGCATAGAACGATGGTGGCCACACCACTGGTCACATATCCAGCCTGATCCAGTAGCTGGGGGAAGGGAACAATGTTCTGCGTAGACGCGGTCGACATCGGCGAGGGAGAAAATCCACAGTCGGTGCGTCCCAATCGAGGGGTCACCGCGGTATGGGCTGATGACGCGTCCCAACCGCCCTTCTAGCTACAGCCCGACGGTCGTTTCAAAAATATTAGTGCATGTCAACAAAAATTATACGAGTATCGCTGTTCCATTTCGAAAAAAACATATAAGCTGTTACTTCTTACCCAAAGGATCTTTATATCCAACAGACACAAAATATCCATTCGACTGTTTGAAATTACTTTCATTGCTGATGTGATGTCGAGGTAATTGTTGCATCGCCACCAACACTCGCCATCTCTTAAGATAAAGTAGATCGAACTAACCTTATATTAGCATATTACTAAGATAAACAGAAGGCACTATAGGATCATTTAGGACGTGAGCTTGTCAACCTGAATGTGGAGGGACACCAGCTTAGCCCCGGCCAGCAGCTTGGGCGGAACTGTGAAGAAGGTCAGCTCCTGCACGACGACGTCGCCGGGATCCATGTTGCTTGTCACCTCCATTTCCACCTTGACGGCGTCGGTCCTGCCTTTGGGCTCCACCGGCGGGCCTTTCGCCCACAGCTTGGCCACGTAGTGCGGCAGTGGGGACGCCCCCGCTCTGATGCAGACGACTGACACGGCAATAGGCGCGCCGATGTCGAGCAGGACGCCGATCAAGAAAAATGTGCGGCTGTCCTCCTCCGCGAACAACAAGAGCCATGGCTCCGATAGTGGCACTTGCAGCTGGAGCGCCTTGCCATACTAGATCCTGTGCACGGGCATGGGATGCACGGTGCTGATGTGGTGGGAGAGCACCGGCGGCGAGCCTTCATAGCTGCAGACGGGCACGGGGCATTTGCAGGGCGCGAGCGGACACACGCTGCGGTGATCGGCGAGCTTGTGGTAAGTGATGTAGAGCCCACAGCCTTCGTGCGGGCACTCCACCCTCACCGAGGAGAGGACGGTGTCCACCGCCATGTTCCGCACGTCGAAGCCACCGCCGCGCTCGCACTTCTAGCACTGCCGCTGGTTCCCGGGGCGCTCGACGCGGCAGTCCGCGCAAGCCAAGTGCCCTCCCTTGCACTGCACAAATCAATCGAACAACACATCAATCAAGAAACCTGCACCTTGCTCGATCAGCCGAACAGACGAGGTTTATTCAAACCTCATACACTAGAGTCCTCAAGGGTAGGAGGCACAAGGGACAGTGGAGCAAGGTGAGGTCCATCGAGACCATAGAGAGCTCTATCGTCGGGTCCTGTTCCGTCTGCATGATCTCGCCCTCCTCGTGCACAACCATCTCTCGCTTTATTAGGGCCGGGGCATTACAAAGCTTTACTGTCACATATTCATACTACTTCAAGGTGCATTAAACCAACACATGCAAGTATCAAAAGGAGAGTCACGGCATGCATGCATGTGTTGTAATTAATGCATCGGTAAACGCAAATTATTGAAATATATCGAGTGTAGTGCTTTGATGTGTCGCGTCAACTCGTACAAGACCGAGAAGTTTGATTACTACAACGACCTTTCGCCTTAACCGCACCTGCCTTTGGCTGCATGACAGGTGGGCCACCGACCTGTTGGGCCCACCTGTCATGGACGGAAAGGCAGGAGCAGTAAGTCAATGAAGCTGCGTCCCTCCCTCACCCATGAGCGTGGTGGCTGGCAGGACTAGGAGAAACTTTTATTCGCTATACGCTCTCCCTCCCGTACGCGGTGGACATGCAGCAGTTCAATCTGTGTGAGATGGCCAGAAGCATACTGGTGTACTCCTCCACTGCAGTAGTACTCCCGAAGAGGTGAAGAGCCAAGCGCAGCCCGAACGCTCGTGTCGCAGTTTCATGTGTAGAGTAGTCTAGGATAGCGTGTACCATGCCTGTAAGCTTAAAATCGTTGGGGTCGGCTCCAATGGCGGAGCTTCATTATATTAGTTGGGCGGGCCATTCTAAAGAAAATTGCTTAGAAAAAAGATGGGCAGGTCAGTTAGCAGGCTAGCTGAGCAGTGTTCTGCCTGAGATGGGCGGGCCAAAGCATAGGTTGGCCCCAACGTAGCTCCGCCACTGGTGGGCTCCATGCTATATTTTTTTGATTAAAATAATCTTCTGGCCCTACCTATCATCCTAGTGATTCTAGTTTGCACGCTCATCTGGTCAAGACAGGAATATATATTTTCATTTGTGGTGGGGTAAATGTTAGAAGTTGCAGCAAATGGAGTATTGTACACTGCGGGTCTTTCAGCCAAGTTTAGATGCAACCATGTGGGGCTGGTGCTATGATGTGTGGTTTTACTACTACACGCCTTCTCCCTCGCCCATGTGCGTGGTGGCTCGCAGACGAGGACAGGCTTTTGCTTATCCCTCCCGCTCGCGGTGGACGGACATGCAGCAGTGGATTCGAACATGCAGGAGTGGATTCGATACTATAGAAGCAGTAGTAGTAACATCATTGTTCGTCTTCTCGAAGAGGCGAAGAGCCAAGTGCAACCCGAACGTGGTAGTTGCGAACCTTGGAGCATGCATATAGCCAGGCTCTTGCATGAGACAAAATTGCTATGTGAGCCCACTATTGTAGTACTCCCTCCGTCCAGAAATACTTAACATCAAAATGAATAAAACGGGAAGTATCTAGATGTATATTAGTTCTAGATACATCTTTTTTATCCATTTTTATGACAAGTATTTTCGGATGGAGGGAGTACTTGCTAGTATAGCCCTGTAAACGAGAAAGGAGTATTTGCCTTTCTAGAGATTTCAACAAGTGACTAGACTACACCGAGACGGAGTACATATGGAGCAAAGTGAGTGAATCTACACTGTAAATAAATACGTAGTTCTCTCGTTTTCCTCTCGACCTTGGTTGCGGTGCACAATATTGAATATACTAGTACTATCATCTTGAAATTTACGAAGTCACCATAGGCACCTCGTCGTCAATGGGAACGTCTCCTGACACGCGATAGACGCGAGCGGCAGTCGCCTCCATAGGTGCTTGAATGCCAAGGAGGGAGAGGGTAGCGGTTCCCGAGACATTGAACGATCAATGATGCATCCTCAAATTACTCTACATGCAGAGGGAAATAATTGGAGAAGCAGAATAGAGCCGGCATGATGTGAATGCAACAGAGATTGGATTCTCATATAAAGGCGCCTCATCACTCCAATCCATCTACTCCTTAGTCTCTGCGCAACACTGCTCACTCCAATCCAAGACCAAGTGACCAGAAGCCACAAGCACCTATGGAGGCGATGGACGCGAGTGGCAGTCGGCTGTGCCAAATCATCCAAGGCGCCGGCCTCCGGCCCCGCACCGCGCAGCATATCCAGACGATGCTGGCGACCACCGGCGTCGTAGCCCTTGTCGATGCTGGCTTTGCCTCTCGCATGGACGACATGATGCTCAACCCCATCTGCAAGTTCACCGCCATCAAGAAGCATGCGGACGACCTTGCCGTACTGCTCCAGCCCGCACGCCTAGGCTTCTCATTGCCTGCCACCCTCATCGGCCTCCATGGTGACGAACTCTTTCAAGCCCTGGTGGCCCTGTAGTTGCCGGAGGCCGCGATGAAGAATGTGCACCTCCAGGCCGCGCTCGTCGCGCAGCGCCTCGCCATGCAAGAAACAGTCGACCTGCACATCCACGTCTACGAGGAAATCATCTACATAGGCCACTACAAGGCCTGTGAGGACAGAAAGACGTTGGCCTTCTTCCAACGACTGGAATCTTTGGACGCCATTGTTCAGAAGCACATCGACCTGGCCACGAAAGCCGCTGCTACTTAACCGTCATTCGGTGGGCCGGCGCCCTAAGTCGAGGAGGTGGACGTCATCGATGGATACATCTCTTCTTCTTGCCTCCTGTAACTAGCACTGCATCGCCTCATGGCCTTAATGTTTTATTAGTATAGGAGTATATGGCATTTTTATTCTAGTAGTAACGTTTTCACTGTGAGGTGGGGCCGCACTTGAGCAAACCGACCATCGGCAAATCCCCACCCCGCCCATCGGGCATCGGCTGAGTTTAGAATTAGAAGAGAGAAACAAGGGATAAGAGCTAGCTGTAGCACAAACGATGTTGTCAGATGGGACTCGCGTTGATAGAATAGGAGTACTGAGCACTCGTACCTCTCTTTTTAGGGAAAAAGCAGTCGTATGTCTAGTACTACCACTAGTTGGGTGCGTGCGACCTATACCTGTCATCACTTTAGGTCTCCTTTTCAAACCGCAGCTACGCTTCACCGTACATATTTTTTCACGCATTTATCCTCCTATATGTACTCCTAGGCTATTTCCACGTGCTCCCTTTCGCCGACATGTGGAACATAGAGCATCTGGGTCATAGTGCATGCACGACTCAGAGCATATGCCTGGGTACTTTACATTTCAGACCTCACGAATTACATGCAAACCCCCCGCAGAAGAATAAATAAATAAATGAATGAATTACTACATGAAACCGGATTATTTTCGTAGAAACCGAAGCACGTTCATTAAATTTTGGACATAACATGTTTATTAAAAACTACCGGACCTAAACCAGTCTAAGGGCCTCTTTGATTTGCAGGATACTGAAAACATAGAAATGAGGAAAGTATGATGGCGATGAACCGAGACGAGGAGAACTCTACTAACTCAGTTAGAGGTTAGAGTTAGATTCTAACCCTGAACTAACTCAAAACCAGAGAGGTGTATGGATGGCAGGGTTAGATTGACAATAAATGTTCTTTCTCAATCACTGCGCAACACCGCTCACTCCAATCCAAGACCAAGTGACCAGAAGCCAGAAGCACCTATGGAGGCGATGGTCGCGAGCGGCAGTCGGCTGTGCCAAATCATCAAAGGCGCCAGCCTGCGGCCCCGCACTGTACAGCGTTTCTAGACAGTGTTGGCGAACGCCGGCATCATAGCCCTCGCCGACACCGGCTTCGCCTCTCGCATGGACGACATGATGGTCAACTCCATCCGCAAGTTCGCCGCTGTCAAGAATCATGTAGCGAAAGCTCCTACTAGTCCTGCCAGCTACCACACTCATGCGTGAGGGAGGGACGCAGCTTCATTGACTTACTGCTCCTGCCTTTGCGTCTATGACAGGTGGGCCCAACAGGTGGTTGGCCCACCTGTCATGCAACAAAAGGCAGGTGCAGTTAAGGCACCGGAGCTCAGTCCGCGAGGGAGAGGGCATTGTAGTAATCAAACTTCTCGGTCTTGTACGAGTTGACACGACACATCAACGCACTGCACTCGATATAAGTCTTTTTACACATTTCAAATGGACTACTACATACGGATGTATGTAGACATATTTTCCTTCGTATGTAGTCACTTGTTGCAATCTCTGAAAAGACTTATATTTGGAAATGGAGGGATTACAACACATGCATGCATGTCGTGACTTCCCTTTTGATACTTGCATGTGTTGATTTGATGCACCTTGCTAAATTTTGACTATAAATTTAACTAACCAAATTTTCATGTATGCCACAAAAAATTACGGGGTTGTTTGGATTGTGACTATGTTTGTCTTATGTTGCCACATTATTTTTCCCACACTTGCCACACTTGCCTAACTTGAGTTGCTCAAATTATTAGACACACTTTGGCTTGCCTAAGGGAATCTTGCCACACTTTTTGTGTCTATGACATGTGGGGTTCACTGCTAATAAAAAAAATCTTGTCTTAGGTGTGGCTAATAAAAAAGACTCATATTTGGGAATGGATGGAGTAGAAAATATAAATAATAATGCATGTTGGGGCAACCCACGTTTCTGATAATTTTAGCCGTAGGCTTGTTCACAATTTTTACGAGGGGGTGGTTGTTCATTTAATGGTGGGACTTGTACCCGAATTGAATGATACAAAGTGCGACCTGGAACACCGTAACACCACTTGCAACAAGCGGGTAGCTATCTCAAAAAACAATCAACAACTAAAAAATGGTGACCTGGCATGTAGTACACAATTTTAAATGATTGTTTTGATGGAGTGAAAGAGGAAAACTACCCCACTACGTATATATAGGCCGGAGCCTCCGCTCTTGCTTGCTAGGGTTGCTGTATTCACACACTCTCATGCTCTCCAGATCTAAACAAGATAGGGGTGGTAACACTGTCTTTCTCCCTTCAAAAAACATTGTCTTTCTATCCTCACCGCTGGTTACAGATCCGGACGTATCCCCCTCCGACAGTGAAGGGGAGGAGGGGTAGCGTTTAGGCCGTCATCGACAGCGAGGGAGGAGACACACTGCCGGCCGCACTGTTATCTCTGGCCGAGCGTCGGCACGAAAGGTCCTCCGATCCCTTCGTCTTTGCCCTAGTGTGGGCAGATCCGGCCTCCCGCCGCCCACCTATCCACATCCCGACGACCTTCAGGTATATCTTCCTTCGAAACCGCCTTAGCTCTACTTCCCCAGCTCTCTACGTCGCTCCATGTGCATCATTTTCTACCTCTCAGCCCCTCTCGATCGGATGGTCCAACGTCACCTTTTTTTCTTCTATTGTTAGAGGTAAAGCTACTTCATGGAGTCGAATCTTGTACTTGGTTCAAACAAGAAATAAAGTGGGGGTGGGGGAATTTAGTATGTAGTACATCGGACTTGGTACAAATAGGAGGGAAAGGGGGTGAAAGTAGTACAGACTGGTCATCCAACCGGCCTCTTGGTCGAAAAGGGAAATATAGGGGTAACGCTGAACACAGTGGTATGACCAGGACTAGATTTATATCCACACATAGGAGTATGTGGCTAGAGTGAACAAAAATGGGACCAACCCAGATATGTTTCTTGGATGTTTGTTTCTCGGGGCAACAAACTATGAATCACCACTTTATGCCCCTGTTTAGGTACATGGTGCTGGACTGCTGGTGCACCCACTGTCACATGCCCTTATACCAAATATTTAGCTGTTCTTAATCTAATGCCCCTGGTAAAAATGAAGGCATGCCACCGTTATAAGCAATGACAAGTTTAGCCAAATGTTTTTGCCTATAATTGTTTGAGAATCTGACTGTTTCCTCTGTAGCTTTTTGTGTAAATAGGGATATCCATTTCACCTGGTTGCTGTTGTGACCTTTTGGTGCACTGCACAAAACTCTTCTTAAAAGAAGTGACTTTTGTGCTATTTAACTGGAATGTCATAATGGAATAGTTGGTTCATTTTGGTGGAACTGCACAAAGGGGATATGTGTTCCAATCCTCATCATCCATATTGGCACCATAACCTTCCTTTAGGTAAGAATGATATTTAATGCATGTGTTCATCTCTATTTTGCGACTGCCATGAGAAAATAATGCTATTTTTACCAGTACACTTGTACTCCCTCACTGACAAAACCAATTCTGAAATAGAAGGCCAATCATGTACTTGGTTTCACCAACTGGTGAGGAGAATGAGAAACAGAGCATGAAGAGGAAGAAGAAGAAGAATAAACAGTGCCAATGCGATCTTGCTGAAGCCAGAGGCCTCAGTCGAGGGCATTCAAGGGCTCCGGCAACGACTACCTTACATGTGAGACGATCCTCCAGGGAGCCCTTCCACTTTTGTTGTCTCACTCAATTAATTAGGAGTACTTAAGTACCACTAATTTATTGCTGCCTAATTTTCCTGTCGGAGTTAAACAAATCTTTAGTAGCACCCTATGATGAATCATGTACGTGTGTATGTTTGTCTATGGAGGTGAATCATGTGGTGGAGCAGGGAGGGAATATTATTAGTGTCATGACATAATAGTGCTATTGTTTTGCATGTCAATTTATTTCCATTGGTTCAATGAGGCAATGTTTTGCGTATTGTCCATCATGAATTTGATGTTACTGTTAGAGTAATATACTAATGTATTTCTATCCTTTGTCACTAAGCTAATGAAGGTTTCACCTTGTTCCTACTTGTGCAAACAGGGATCATGTTGTGCCAATCATACATTTTAGTGGAACTACACAAGACAATAAAATGAACTGTATCCCAGCATGTGCTTTAATTCTGCTGGAAGTTCTTGATAATCTTTCGATATAATCTCAACACTGGTAAACAAGAGTGATTTCAACCATACATTTGAAGTGCACAAAAATATATACTATTGAGTGATTCCAGTGAGTGCTTTATCATCTCTTATGGGACTACATGAATAAGCTTTTTTCCTCAGGTTGGTACGGGCCTAAGGCCTTCACCCATATTAGTTTGATTTTATCTCTATTTGTATCGTGCTACTGTCATGAGAAACTCCTTTATCTTTGCACGTTAAAGTTTTGCAACCTATGATACATGTCAATGCTTTGAGTGTTGAGCTAATTGGCACTGATTAAATAAACTAATACCTCTCTTTAAGGAAGACTACTATGTTGCTAACTTTACCCATTAAGATAATGAGGGTGCTTCTATTTGTTAGTGTATGTTTCATCAACTAGTCCCACTATTACAGTCATCTCACTCTCTCAATATATGTGCCAATAGGGATGCTCAATTTTGGTGGAACTACACAAAAACTTTGGGTGCTTCATTGCCTCGGCAGCTTCCATCCTTTCCTGTCAATTGCTAATCTGGGCCTGCTCTCTTCCTTTGATGTCAGTCGCTTCGCTTATCTCAGCTTCCAGTCAAAGGGAAAAGTAATTGATATGCTACCTCACACAGGTTGGTACTGGTCTTTATCCTGATTATTGTGCTTGTCATGTATTGGTAATTTGGTATTGTGCTACTGTTTGCTGATTTTATAAAGGAGTAACTTGGAGCCTGAACTCGCACGCAAATCATTGCATTGGGTGATTTCAGTAGAACTGCACAAAAAGATCAGATGGACAGATACTTATGATGCTGCTATGTACTCCAAAGTTCACTCAGACAAGCATCGATGTTGACAAGAACTGCCTATATTCATTCGAGTATCAACTGGTGTCAACCAGTTGTCAAACTCCAAGTATTAGGAGAGTGAACGCTAAAAATATTGCTTGGCTCATAGCCCAGAAAAACACAGTCCAGTCTTTGGTCCCAACTTGTGCCTTTTGGTTATCAGCAGATATGGTAGCGAACTGTATGGCATGGAGTCTAAAGATTCCAGACAAGTTGGTTGACGCGTATATTCATCTAGCACTTAATCAGTCTGCACGCCAGGGATGGTCCATTTCAGTTGAACTGCACAAAAAATTTGGGTGGTTCATTTTCTCAACCGCCTCCTTTCTCATCTGCAATGTAGAATTTTGGTGAGCTACAGGACCAAGATGAGCCAGTAAACTAGTTGGATGACAGTAGTGGCCAAGTTGCTCAAACCTCCCTCGGCACGAGGCCACTATTTGAGGATAAACCTACAAGCAAAGTTCAGATTGTCTGTGCTGCCTCTTATGTACTCGAAAGTTTACTCGTACAAGCATTAATTTTAGCAAGAAGTACCTCCGACTGAACACCATTTACCAGTCTGCAATGTAGAATTTTGGCGAGCTACAGGACCAAGATGAGCCAGTAAACTAGTTGGATGAAAGTAGTGGCCAAGTTGCTCAAACCTCCCTCGGCACGAGGCCACTATTGGAGGATAAACCTACAGGCAAAGTTCAAATTGTCTGTGCTGCCTCTTATGTACTCGAAAGGTTACTCGTACAAGCATTAATTTTAGCAAGAAGTACCTCCGACTGAACACCATTTACCAGTCTGTACCCTAGGTAATTAAAGTTCGTCCATGGATCATATCGGCTGTGATCTCAATCATTTGGATGCATAAACATACTGAACATGTGTATATCTGAATCTTTTTGTGAATTATCTATGAATATTTTTGTGTGATCTATCAGTCATTTGGATCCATAGACATGCTGAACTTATGTATATATGAATCTTTTGAGTTGTTGATAGTGAATGTTGGCTATGAATATGAACGTGTCCTGTGAACCTGAGTTTGATACGAATGTTTACCTTTCTTGTTGTTCTTGTGTGTGAACTTGTTAGTATGCCTACTGTGGGGTATGTGACGTGTGGGTGTCAACGGCACACCTTCTTCCCGAGAAGAATTGCACCTACTTTGTTAGGGTAGCAACGGCGCATCAGCTCTTTTTAATCTTTTTGCTCTGTCTTGCCCCCTCCCCCGCTCAACCCCTGTCATAATGTTTTCAGCCTCAAAACAAATATAGTATTGCGTTATTTTTGGGTCTTGATGAAAAATCGAGTGTTGGTTTCTGTAGGTTGGCCCGCCCAGCAAATGGGATGCTGGTCCACCACGGACTGGGAGGCTAAAAATACAAGTTGTATGGTGCAGAGGCAAGTAAAAAATGCCATCGAGAGCCATCCACTGAAGAAAAAAAATCGCTCCTGATGTGCTTCTTCAGTCGTGCCGCCGGCCCCCTCTATAATCCAGTTCGCTCGGGGATCTGGTATCATTTTTTTCTAGAGGGCGAACAAGTATCAGCTAGGCCTAGGTTTTGTATTTTAACATGTGTAGCCACGACATACAGTGAAAGTGGTTTCAACTTATTTTTTGAGGTCCATAACGGCCTATGGGCTTTTTCTTAAAGATCGTCATCCCAATGTATTTTTTAACCACATTATATATATTTATATTATTACTATTATCGTATATTTTATATAGATTTATATATACATTATAAAAACATCCCACGTGTTATTAACTTATAAAGGTAAATGTTTAACAGAAGTTGGCAAGGAAAATCCTGGTTGTTTTTGACTCACCGGCAAGGAAAATCATGGTAATTGCGTACAAAAGCTTGCGAAGATTTTAAGGACCAATGTAATAATAACGCGCTCATTTTTATTTTGAGCAATAACTCGCTAAATTGTTAATTATGTATATAAAAAATGGGCCTCTCCAGTTTATTTTTGATATTAATTGCTCCTTCTAACATAACATTATATATATAACGAGCCCAGCTAATACGTGTATTTGAAGGAAGTGCAAATGGGTTGGGATTTCTTAGATAATATAAATGGGCCGCATTGACGCGAAATTATTTGTTCACCCAGCCCAACAAATGGACCGTACATTCTAGAAAACATGGGTTAAATATATGCCACATTTTTGCAGGCTGACATGTGGGCCAATAGGTTGAAGCCTATGCAGGGCGTTGTCAACTTGGTCGGCATGCACCTTCAATATCTCGTCTTCTTCCTCCAGCGTCGCCGGGACCGCCTGGTCCGGCCTCCGGCGGCTAGGGGCTCTGCTTAGCACGCATCGCTGCGAAGCGCTACCCCACCGTCGGCCAGGCTATCCCTCCACCCCTCCACACCTCCTGTTATTCTCCATCGACTGCAGCCCCACACCGCACCAGAACCAGTTATAACCCTTCTCCTCCACTCAATCAGTGACTCCACTGCCGTGTCTTCCCATCTCCGAGTCGTTCCCGTTCGGGGCCTCGCCGTCGTCCATCGCCTCGCTGTGCTCGGTGCGGCGTGGTCAACAAACAAGAGTCATCGGAAGAGGACTGTATGTGGAGAGCCTGACGGCTGGGACCCATGAGGTCCATGGTCGCACGCAAGGAAAGTTCCTCCTTATTAAGCTGAAAAAATGTTTCCTCCACCTAACAGCTGGGACCCACCGGCTATATCTTCGCACGGAAGGAAGTGCCTCCTTGTTATGCGAAAAAAATATTTCCTCCCGTTGACAGCTGGGACCCGTCAGATTTGGTGGCTGACTTGTGGGCCTACTAAGCGGACGTGTACGTAGGGCTTTGTCAAATTAATCAACAAATGATTCTAGCAGCTGGACCGTTGGATGTTAATCCAATAGCCGTGCTCCTTCTTCAACCTCTGTTCTTGCTCCTGTCTCCCGTGGGCGGCACCGCCGCTTTGCTGCCGCGCACCCGGACCAGTCAAGTTTCCCACTCCTCTCCATCTGTGACTCCACTTCCCCGTCTTCCCCATCTCCGGGTCATTCCAGTCTGGGGCTTCGCCGTCGTCCACCGGCCTTTGGTGCGCTCGGCACGGTGTGGTCAACATGGTCAACAACCGAGGGTCATCGGAAGATGACTGTACGTGAGAGGCTGACAGTGGGGACGCACCACGCCCATGAACGCATGCATGCAACAGAACGCGGCGTGGTCAACGTGGTCAAGGAACGACTTCCATCGGAAGTGTACTGTACGTGGAGAGGCTGACAACTGGGTCCATAGTCGCAGGAAGGAAGTGCTTCCTTATTACACGGAAAATAATGATTCCTCCACCTAACAGCAGGGAACCACCGGACGGGCCACCATATTTTGCGAAAAAAACGTTTCCCCCCTGACTGCTAGGACCCATCGGACGGATCACTGTATTTCGCGAGAAAAACATTCCCCCCGCTCTCAGCTCGGACCCACCGGAAGTGCCTCCTTATTACGCAGAAAAAATTGAATACTCCCCCTGCTAGCTGGGACCCACCTTGGTGGGAGGCTGACTTGTGGCCCTACTAAGTTTACGGGGACGGAGGGCTTTGTCAACTTAGTCAATATGAACGATTCTAGCTCCAGTGATCGTACGATGTCCATCCAACGGCCGTAGTGCTTCTTCAACCTTTGGTGTTCTTGCTCCAGCCGCCCAAACCAGCGCCGGTCGTGTCGCGTGCTCCTGCCTCCCGTGGCCAGCTGTGATGCCGCGGAGGCCTCACCGCCCCCTACTATTCCCACCGCTAGCCAGGCCATCCCTCTACTCACCCACACCCCTTGTTATTCTGCGGCGGCGGCAGCCTCACACCGCAGCCGAACCAGTGAACCCTCGTACTCCTCTCCGCGCGGGCTTCCACTTCTGCAACTTCCTCGGCTCCGCGCCGTCCCCTTCCTAGGCCTCGCCATCGTCCACCGCCCTGGTGCTCTCGGTGTGGCATGGCCAACGTGGTCAAGGAACGACTTCCATCCGAAGAGTATTGTACGTGGAGAGGCTGACAGCTGGGTCCACTGCCGCAGTAAGGAAGTGCCTCCTTATTAGGCGCAAAATAATTATTTCTCAACCTGACAGCAGGGACCCACCGGACGGGCCACCGTATTTCGTGAAAAAATGTTTCCCTCTGACTGCTGGGACCCACCCGCTACATCTTCGCACACAAGGAAGTGCGTCCGGGCAAAAAAAATGATTCGCCCCCTGACTGCTGGGACCCACCAGCTACATCTTCGCACGCAAGGAAGTGCCTGACAGTCGGGACCCACCTGGTCGAAGCGTACGTAGCGTTGTCATTCTGGTCGCGAACGTGTACGTACATACTGGTCGATGTAGAGCCGCGCATGTGTCATAGTAGAGGCGCGCACGTAGCATGTACACGTAAGTACAGCGGCCAGGGTGCAAGAAAGTAAATACGGCAACGTACGTACTTACGGGCGGGGTCTCGAACGCCTACTCGCGTGTATGTACAGCCAGGGCTCGTGTACATGGCTGGGTCGGAATGGAGAAACAGCGTCATCGTCGTGTTCATGGGGAGCCAACCGGCTAGGTCGGAATGGAATGCATCGTCGTGTTCATCGGGAGGGCTTGGACGGAACAGCCAATGGAAACGAGGCATGGCGTACCGCAGAATGGAGGAAACAGCCTTTTGTTCGACCGGCCACGGTCGAAACGGGATCCTGTTTATTGGGAGGGTTCTGGCGTACCGCAAAACGAAGGAAACGGACATCCTACGGTCGAAACGGGGGTCCTGTTGATCGGGACGGGTGTGGCGTACCGCAAAATGGAGGAAACATACTTGTGTTGGAGTGCTACGATCAAAACGGGGGTCCTGTTCACTGGGAGGGGTGTGGCATACCGCAAAACGGGACTCCACGGGATATTGTTCATCTCCACCGTCGACCCCCTCTAGCCTCCACGGGCTACTGTTCATCCACTGTCGACCTCCTCCAGCCTCCACCTGCGATTGTTCATCCACGGGCTCCTGTTCATCCAGCCTCCACCGCGCGCTACTCCACCGGCTACTGTTCAACCAGCCCTCTCCATGGGATCTTGTTCAACCACCCCTCCATGGGCTACTGTTCATCCAGCCCTCCACCGTATACTGTTCATCCAGCCCTCCACGGGGTGGTCCTGCTCATCCTGCCCTCCACGGGGTCCTGTTCATCCAGCCCAAACCAGCTCGATCGATCGGGGTCCTGTTCATCCAGAGGCAACACCATGGGGTCCTGTTCATCCACCCCCACCGTGAACTGTTCATCCAAACCCCCCCAGCAACGCTCACTATTCATCCAGAGGCAGCATTGATCGGCTTCAGTTAGCAGCAGTAGCGAAGGAATCGCTCGATCAGGTTCAGTTAACAGCCATCGATCGATCGCTCGGGTTCAGTAACGCGTAGCCTGCAGTGCAATCGCTCGGGTTCAGTTAGAGCCCAATGCCTCGCTCGGGTTTAGTTAGAGCCCAACGCCTCGCACCCACGCGCGTGCGTGTATGAGAGAAACATGCATCGCTCAGCCCCGACCACCCACCGTAACCGGGAACACCCCGATATTTTCCTCGCCCTCGCTTCTACCACGGTTTTTTCCGTCATGGACGGCCCAAAGAATGTCATGCAGCTGCGTCTTCGGCCCGCCCAGGATGAAAAGCCCATTTTCTGTCATATATTTTGTCATAGAAGTAGGACCACACCACATCTATGATGATACCAGGTTTTGTCACAATTATCATCATAGAAGTGTCATAAGTATGACAGAATTTTTTTCGTTCGGCCCAAAATGTCACGGATGTGTCTTTTTTTTGTAGTGTACTTGGATAAGCCCAACTCTATGATATTGCAACTCACTCATCTCTTGAGCGATCTCTACATCACCAAGTCTCTACAATATGATGGTTAAAGTCAAGGAAGCTTGAATCCTTTCAATATATCCTTTGACAATTTCTATATATCAAATTTCATTTGGTATCAAATTTTCATGATTGTCATTTCGGATACACAAGTGCTCTTCCTTACAAATCTAACCCATGTAGGAAGATGAACTCAAACTACAAGTGATGCTCCAAATTCTTGATGAGCTACATCAACCTTGAGCATCCCACACAAGTTCAACTACATGATCAAGATCAACACCACCACCCAAGGTATGTCATTCCATCTTAGAGAAGCTTTACCCCAAGTCATGGGTCAAAGCGGCTCAACAAGATGTGAATAAATCAAAATGCTTAAACGAAAAAATGGCAACCCCATTTTAAGCTTAAACGATGAGTATGACCTATGATCAAGTGCTCTCACTTGACTCCTAAGTCAATATACTCTAGCATAGGTGACTTTGTCACCGACCAATTCTAGATGAAGTTCTCTAGTGTTTCTCTGTGCTCTTGCATTTGTGTCATGCATACTTGTTTCCCTTTTTTCAAACAAAAAAAACTTCATCTAGATTTCTTTTCTTTTCTTTGTTATTTTCTGCATCCAATTCATTGCAAATCTTTCAATTAATTCCTTGCAAATATTTGTGAGATTTTATTTGCCTAGTGAGCTGAGATGACAATTGTTCTATCTGTGTTGAACTCGGACACACCAATTTGCCTCCTTCGGTCAAACCAAACCATCTCGGTGCCATCGAAGAAACCAACTCGGTGTAAACGATTTCAATACTGAGGAGACACTTTGTCACTTTCATCCTGCATATTTGTTACAACTCCACTCAATGACTCTTATCCTCTATCAGCATCACATTCTACATGTTGCTTTGTACTGTGACTCAAGGACCAAACCTATTTGACTCGTGCTCCAGAAGATCCCTTCTTGGAAATTGATGTCAAAGGGGGATAGAGGGCACATCAAAGCTTATCTCACAAAGGGGAGAGAGAGAAAGCTCATTCAAGCTTATCCCTAGATGCTCATTATTAAAAGAGGAGAGAAGTCACATGTCTTCTAGAGGGGAAAGACATGTCAGTATTTGTTATCGTTATTTGTCTTGCTCTGATTTTCTTTTCCGTATCTTCCCCCATTATCAAATATAAGATTCTGGGGGAGAAAGACATCTAAGGGAAGGAAATCTTTGAATTCATTGCATATCTTTCTGGGGACATGTATATACTTCAATAGAGTACCTAGTACTCACTCACTACATGTCATCCCAATCTTGGTACTCTTGTGACTTGCTGCTCTTGCTCTGCTTAGTAGATGTTTCTGTGTTATCTAACCTTGTTTACTTAGCCGCATCTCTTCCAAAGCTATCTCAAGACCACAAGGTAAGTATATGCATCACACTCATGTGCATGATGATCTCTTGCTGATGTACATATGGTTTGCAAGAAGGACTCATGAACATGAAGGTACATTTCCTATATCCATTTGCTCTTATGCATACAGCCAAGATACATGTAACTCATTGCTTGCTCTAACATGCTTATGCATTTACTTGCATTTAAATTCCATATTCACATGATTGCATACATGTAGGGGGAGTCTATGAATGTTACATGTCTTTCCAAAGCTTTACTTGCTATTCTCTGTATCTTTATCTAAAGCTTTGATGTGTGTTGTCATCAATTACCAAAAAGGGGGGGATTGAAAGCACAAGTGCTCCCTGGGTGATTTTGTTAATTAATGTCAACATATCTCTTGTTGGACTAATACTTTTACCTAGTATATTTCAGACAAGTTCAATAGTGGAGTGGCATGGGCAAAAGGATTGTGGAACCCCTTCAAGATTCTAAGGATAGAACATTGGCAAAAGCTCAAAGCTCAGGACTCTACATTTTCTATTTTAGTGATCCAAGATCACATTGAGTCCATAGGGAAGCCAATACTATTAAAAGGGGATGAGGTGTTGCTTAATGGCTTGCTTGGTCAAAGTGCTTAGTGATATTCTCCAAGCCCTCAACCACTTTCTCATATCCACATATGTCCTAAACCTAAAGTCAAACTCGGCCCCACCAATTTGAAGTATCCGGCCCCACCGAGTTCATCTGACATAGCCACTCCCAAAACCCTAATCAGTTCGGTCTCATCGATAGGGATCTCGGTCTCACCGAGATGGGATTGCAAACTCTTTGTTTCTTATTTGAAACATTTCGGTCTAACCGAGATGTGAGAATTGGTCTCACCGAGTTCGCAATGCAAACTTTCTGTTTCCCATTCGTAACATTTCGGTCTCACCGAAATAAGTGAATCGGTCCCACCGAGTTTGCCTGACCAACCCTCTGTGTGCCTATCACAGAAATCGGTCTCACCAAGATTACGTGATGCCCTAACCCAAATGAAATCGGTCCCACCGAGTTGATCATATCAGTCCCACCGAAAAGTCTAACATTCACATTTTGAACTGAATCGGTCCGACTGAGTTTCTGGATTCAGTCCCATCGAGTTTGGTGATTTGTGTGTAACGGCTAGATTTTGTGTGGAGGCTATATATACCCCTCCACCCCCTCTTCAATTGTGGAGAGAGCCATCAGAACAAGCCTACACTTCCATTACTCATTTTCTGAGAGAGAACCACCTACTCAAGTGCTAAGATAAAGATATTCCATTCCTACCACATAAATCTTGTTCTCTAGCCTTCCCCAAGTTGCTTTCCACTCAATCTCTTCTTCCACCATATCAAAATCTGTGAGGAGCTGTTTGAGTGTTGGGGATACTATCATTTGAAGCATTTGAGCAAGGAGTTCGTTATCAACACACCGTCTATTACCTTTTGGAGAGTGGTTTCTCCTAGATTGGTTAGGTGTCACTTGGGAGCCTCTGACAAGATTATGGAGTTGAACCAAGGAGTTTCTACGGGCAAGGAGATCGCCTACTTCGTGAAGATGTACCCTAGTGAGGCAAGTCCTTCATGGGCGATGGCCATGGTGGGATAGACAAGGTTGCTTCTTCGTGGACCCTTCGTGGGTGGAGCCCTCCGTGGACTCATGCAGCCGTTACCCTTCGTGGGTTGAAGTCTCCATCAACGTGGATGTACGCTAGCACCACCTATCGGAACCACGCCAAAAACATCCGTGTCTCCAATTGCGTTTGCACACTCCAATCCCATCCCTTTACTTTCTTGCAACTTGCATGCTTTACTTTCTGCTGCTCATATACTCTTGGCATGCTTGCTTGAAATGTATTGTGAATGTTTGAAATTATGCTAAAAACTCTACATCAACTCTAAGAACTTAAAAACTGCTACTTTTCTTATTGTGTGTCTAATCACCCCCCCCCCCTCTAGACACCTCTTATTCGGTCCTCTCAGCTGTGCGCTCACGAAAAGCGATCGATGGCTCGTCTCGTCATCAATGATGAGATCACCCTCGGAAACAACCTGGCCATGGCCCAGATCCTCTAGCTCGATGGGTTTGTTGTATGCGCCCGCGTGGCCCCCAGGCCGGCCGCACTTCTCGCGGCCATCGAGCACCACTCCTGCGTTGGCTCCGACCTCCCCGATGACGCGACCTTGATAGATTCCTCGTCTTTAAACGAGCTGCTGGATCGCATCGCCGCCTTGGGGCTTTCATCATCAGATGATCAGATCGGACATAAACCGGTCAGGAAGTCAATTCCACCCCGACCACTCACCTGGTGATGGCAATCAAGGATTGAGCTGAGAATACATCATCTCCTTAAATGGAGACCGGCGCTATTCGGATCTCCGAACCCATCGAACCGAAGACACCTCTGGTAGGTGGCGCATCATGCCTTCGAGCTTTGGGACAAACACTAGGCCCATGGAATATTCAGACCCTGCTGGGGCCAGACCGTCCACACCGGAGGTTGTGCAAACCCCGGACACTACGTTGGGTTGGGACTCAAATTTATCCACACCCACCCACCACAATACGTGCTCTCCAAGTAAATCCGGACTACCGGACATATATGACCTCACGTATATACGGCAGCGGCCCCAGGAAATAGTTCATCACTTCTGGGCCAGATTCCTACTTGTTAAAAACAAGATTAAGGATTGCTGCGACGACAATACGATGCCCATATTTCACCGCAATTGTACGGACGAGGGAGTCTTAAACGCCCTCAACCATCGTCGAATACGGAGCTTTGCAGAACAGTCACACTTGGTACGAAAGTACTGTGCCATGGGAAACACTTGGAAAGCCAAGATTACACGTCTGGAACAGTCCATCTTCGGACTACGCGTCGATAAGGCGAAATGGACATACCCTGATAGGCCGTCGGATAACACACGCAATGGCAAGAAAACCAGACCTTTCACAAGGCACAAATCTGTTCTGGATGAACTGCTGGATCAACCTTGCCAAATACATGCCACCCCGAACAATACCCCTACCCACTGCCTTAGAACATGCTGGGTACTCCGGCAGGTAGCAAAGAGCGATGAATCAATCCTCACCACCGTAACGCCGGGGGAGAAAGGCCTTGATGTCTTCACCGTCTTTGAGACGTTCTCCTCAAATAACTGGCGCAAGAGAGCGAAACGTGAACTGGCAGAGGTCAATTAAATCAACATTGCAAGCCCATGGAACGACACGGCAATCACCTTTTCTGCCGAAGACGAACCGCGAGTCCGGTCGGTCTGAGCCACAGCCGCTCTCGTACTGAACCCCATAGTAGATGGCTTCCTCCTCACTAAAGTACTCATGAACGGAGGCAACGGACTCAACCTCATATACGACGACACGCTTGCAAAAATACATGTTGACAAATCCCGCACTGAACAAAGTAATACAACCTTTTGAGGAATCATCCCCAGCCGGGAAGCCCGGTGTTCGGGAAGCATCAAGTTCGACATAGTATTCGGTACACCCGAGAACTACAGGTCGGAGGAATTGCTCTTCCACATTGTCCCCTTCAATAGCGGATACCACGCCTTTTAGGGCGGGACACTTTCTCACGCTTTTAGGCTATACCCCATTACGGGTACATGAAGCTTAAAATGCCAGGGCCCAATGGAATAATCATAGTTGCAAGTGATCCGGATAGAGCACTCCGTGCAGAGAACAAAACTGCATCTTTAGCCCTAGAGACATTATCTAAAGCCCTCGCGGTGGAAGAACTAACCACCTTACGATCTACGATGGATAGGGACGGCGTAGTCCTTGACAAACGACCGAAATCTACCTCTTTTAAGCCGGTAGATGAAATTGTGAAATTCCAAGTGCACCCAACGGACCCTAATAAAATGGCATCTATTGGGGAATGGCTGGATCCGGTAGTAGACAGCGCTTTACGCGCCTTCCTTCGCGAAAATTGGGATATATTTGCTTGGCATCCTTCAGATATGCCAGGAATCCCACGCAGGCTGGTCAAACACAGCCTCAACATTATCAAAGGGTTCAAGCCAGTCAAGCAGTCATTACGACGATTTTCTAAACCCAAAATACAATGGGGGAAGAGCTAGCCAAGCTATTAGAAGCTGGATTCATAAGGGAAATCAAACACCCAGACTGTCTCGCCAACCTGGTCATGGTGCCAAAGAAGGACAAATCATGGCGCCTTTGTGTCGACTTCACGGACCTAAACAAGGCCTGCCCTAAGGATCCCTTTCATATGCCCCACATTGATCAAATTATCGATGCAACCGCATGACATGACTTGTTGTGTTTCCTCGACGCCTATTCCGGATACCATCAAATAAAAATGAGGAAACCCGATCAAGTAGCTACGACATTCATCACTCCGTATGGCCCCTTTTGCCTTAACACTATGCCATTTGGACTCAAAAACGCTGGTGCCACATATCAACGCATGATTCAGACATGCTTAGAAAAACAAATTGGCAAAACAATGGAGGCATATGTTGACGATTTAGTCATCAAGACCAAACACGTCGAAACCTTGGTGGATGATCTCCGCTTTACGTTCGATAATTTATGAACGTATGACATACGACTCAATCTGGAAAAATGCATCTTCGACGTTCCGGCCAGAAAGCTCTTAGGGTTCATCGTATCCCATAGAGGAATCGATGCGAAACCAGCTAAAATCCGGGCCCTGTCACAACTAACTATGCCAACAATTCTCAAACAAGTGCAAAAGCTAGCATATTGCGTAGCGGCCTTGAGCCGCTTTATCTCCAGATTAGGGGAGAAAGCACTACTGCTTTATAGACTGCTACGGTGCACAAACAACTTTGAATGTACAGATGCGGACATGACCGAACTAGAGGAAATAAAAACCTTATTAGCAGGTAACCCAATCCTAGCCGTTCCAGACATTGGCAAGCCAATGTTGCTTTATATCTCCACCACTCATCTGGTAGTGATTGCGGTGCTCATCGTCCAACGAGATGAAGAGGGACATAAATTCCCAGTTCAAAAACCTGTATACTATGTATCTGAGGTTCTCACACCAAATGGATATGGTTGGACCTCTTAAAGGGGGAAGCCATAAAAGGAAGTATCTACTGGTCATGGTGGATAAATTCACCAAATGGATAGAAGCCAAGCCAGTCCGAACAGCTGAGGCAGGGCCAGTGATAGATTTTATATCCAACATAGTACACTGTTATGGTGTCCTGCATAGTATTATCACACATAACGACTCCAACTTCACAGCTGATGAGGTGAAAAATTGGTGCGCTAAATTAGGCATTAAACTTGACTATGCCTCTTTGTACCACCCTCAGACAAACGGTCAGGTAGAAAGAGCCAATGGCTTGATAATGAGTGGCATTAAACCCTGACTGGTGCGCTCCCTTTAGGAGTCAAATAAAGACTGGGTGGAGGAGCTCGACTCCGTACTCTGGGCGCTGCGAACTACACCTAACCGGAAAACCGGATACACACCTTTTTCATGGGGTACGGTGCAGAGGTTGTCTTGCCCTGCGATATTATCCATGACTCACCTCGAGTGCACATGTACAAAGAGAGAGAAGCCAAGCTCGATTGGCAGGATGACCTAGACGGCCTCGAAGAGGAACGCGATATCGTGCAGGCTCGTTCTGCATTCTATCAACAGCAGGCCAGGCGATACCAAAACAGAGAAGTGTGGGCGAAGACATACAATGTTGGCGAACTCGTATTATGCCTCCCGGAGAAGAAAAAAGACAAGCTCAAACCAAGATTGGAGGGCCCCTTCATTATTGACGAAGTACTCACCGGTGGAGCCTATCGCCTTCATAATGCATCAGACAATCTCCTCGAGCCAAACCCATGGAACGCTGCCAGGCTTCGATGATTCTACAGATAGTTCAGTAGTACATATTTTCTTTTTTAGTCTCTGTCTTATTCCTTGTTTTTACAGTTATCCTCTTCCTTTTTTCTTATTTTTTATCGATAATTTTTCGGCTCAATCGAATTATCCCAAGGTAGAACATCCTTAAATGTTTATACCTCAAAGATACTTGGGGGCTTCTATAACGAAGCCCATTATCAAAAAAACATATTGCTCAAAATTATTATGTCGTTTGTTTCATACAGTCTCCTTGCCATTATATGCACCTTTATGACTTAAGTTTTTGCCAAGCTGGGTTACCTAGCTCCTGTGCTTATACGCTACGTTCCCGATTGTTTGGCTAGGGTGTAAAGGGAGCACCTCTGCGATTGTTACAACCGGGTAATCCAGACCTGTACCTTAGACAATTCTTAAGGGAATAATTGGTCGGTGGATACACGACGTATTGCTTTTAAAGCGCATACATTTTTCAAAATTAATAGGATACGGCATCCTACCGTCCTCTTCACAGGATCTAAAGCCTAGGCACGCATACATACGCATGCCGAACCAGGGAAATGAACCCTTAACAAAACTATTCTCTCTAGAAGATGTTTGTTACCTTAAACAGTAATATAACATAACTCCCCCAACATAGTTTGTATGTTCAAGCAATTATGACCGGATTGCCTGGTCACAGAAAATACCACGTGTTTACCATAGGTATAGTATTCGGAGACACTCCAGCCCTCGGGTTTTCGGAGGTTAAAGCAGAAGGTCGTCCATGACAAACTTTTAATTCATTTCGACCGGAGATAAGTTTGATGATAAAGTACATTGTTACATAGAATCAAACGATTATTCTTCATTTATACCCTCTACAAGCATGTCTAACTTACAGTCTTGTTGGGAATACTTGGCGGTTGTCTCTACTTGGTCGTACACCAAGCTTATAGGGATTTCTAGCCCGTCGGGCCCTTGAGGTCCAACTCGAGCCATATGGTTCGGGTACAGTCCGGCATAATGTTTCTTCAGCATAGCCCAAGCTTCCCAGGCACCTTCTCGACATGCTGATACTTTCCATAATTCAAAGCGGCGTCGGGCCCCTTTGAAAAGACTCGCCAGCTCCCCCATAATTTCTGGAGGAGAATCGGCCGGCCATAAAGCCTTTTCCATGTTCTTCATGGCCTTGCGAGCTCGCTCGTGCACATTGGAAAGCTCTTGCAGCATATCACCTTGAAATCCGGACACCTCTCCTTCGGGCCGCCCAGTCAACAAATCTACGGGCACAGTTTTCGTAAAGAAAATTTGAATCAAGAGACTATAAATGAAAGCTAGGATTATTTGCATACTAAATATGCCGCCCTTAAGCTTCTTGTTCTCTTTTAAATCCTCTGAAATTTGGGCTCGCACGTCCTTTAACTCTTTGGCAAGCTTGACATTTGGGCTCGCACGTCCTTTTTCTCATCTATGGTGCGTGTTAATACACGTTCACCAACATCAGTTTGTCCTTTGGCCTGCTCCTTCGCTGCCTGAACAGCCCTAGCTTTTTTTCCTATTGGTCAACTGGCCCTGCTGCTACAGATTAAAACAATGTATACTTAGAGATCATTGATCGGTACGGGACCATACTGTTCAGTAACTATAGTTCTTACCATCAGAGCCATTCTTGGACTTTTTTGAATTCTCCAACTCGGTGGTAACAGTAGTAAGCTTGGTTTGCCACCCTTCCAATTTCTTGGATAAAGCATTATTCCTTTCCCCGAGTACCTATAAACACAACGATCCTTAAATCAGTTGGGCCAACTGCTCTAAGTCTTGGGGGCTACTAACATATGAGCATTAACGCTCACCCGCATATCTTTGGAAAGCTGGTGAGTGGCTCCGGCAACTCCGTCTCGAGCGGCTCGGATATACGCATCCGCAGAACTGAGGGCGTTAAACGCCTCCTCAATGAAAGCTGGGTCATGCATGGCCTCTTTGCGCCGTCGTTGATTCATCGCACTCTCCACTTCGAAATTACTAACTGATACCTCATCTGAATCCTTTTAAAGAGGACAATCCAGCATTACCCCCGCATTCGCCCTAGTCCTCGTGGATGGGCCGGGGGCTGGATTGGTTGGAGCATGACTAGCAGGATCACCGGATATAGTCCGACGTATACTCTTCCTAAAAAAAGATAAAGCGGAAAATCATGATCCGGCTCCGCCACCAGTCATATGTTAAAGAGTCATACCTCTTCGATAAAGGAGAAGGTTCGGTCGTATCTCCGGTCCCCTTTCGCTTCAGAGACCCGTCCTGCATAGGCGTCGCCCTATGGGAAGACACCCTTGACGCGGTTCGATGGGATGAGTGCCGCCCCTTTTGAGCATGAGATAGTGCGGTGGGTGAGGTGCGCCAGGAATATTCTCTTTGAAGAGGAGTCTCCTAGGCATTTACCTAAGAGGAAGGAAGAAGGCCAGGATAATCGGCTATAATAGCCACTTCGGTACCGTCATGGCTGGTTTGTTAAAAGAGTCTGTCTTTAAGATCTATGCCAATATCCCGATCCTCTTCGAATCTGGGATCCAGGTCCCGAATATGGTCCTATGGTTGTGGGATAGGACTGCTAATCTTTCCAACCACCTTCCTCCACTCCTGTTGAAATCAACCGAACTCAGCCTGGTTAATTAAATAAAAGCAGAGTAAAGCTAGAGATCAGGGAAAGCCTTACCCAATCGATGGGGTTATACATAGAGAAACCCTCTTGACACTTTAAGCGGAGAAAGTCCTCCTTCTCCCCTTTGTAGAGATCAGCCAGGATAGCAGCTAGAGCGGCGGGGTTGTCTGGGCCCTGGCGTAGACAGCATGAGGCATCATCCTGGCCATTTTAGTGCCCCATAGGAAATCCTCTGGCCTGGAGCGGCTGCACGCATCGCGTTATCGAAATTGCCATCATCTCGATTATCGTCAGCTTGAGGTGGGCAAGTAGTCTGATCTTGCTGGCAATTTTTTTACCTCCACACTGTTTCTTCCTTCAGACTGTGGGGATGCCAGTTGAGACCCTTCTTTAGAGGAGCACTTGAGTATTCGGGAAGGCCTTACCGGATTGGATCCGGTAGGATAACGTCTTTGATATAAAACCACTCCGAGGGCCACTCTTCGGATGCCTTCTTCGGAGTGTCGGGTAACCTATCCCAGCTATGCGCCGCACTTCGGCACCGCCTAACTCGAATATGGATCCCTTCTAGGAGCAAGGAACAAGGCAGAAGAACTTTCGCCATAGCCCAAAATGAGCCTCGCAGCCTAGAAAGAGCTCGCACAGAGCAACGAAGCCCGCAATATGCTGGATAGACCCCGACGTAAGGTCATGCAGTTGGAGGCCATAGAACTCCAGAAGCCCCCTGAGAAAATGGTGGATAGGAAATACTACGCCTCTTAGGAGGAAGGAGACGAAGCACATCCGTTCTTTTTTGGAAGGATTGGGGAAACATTCCGCCAGGGCTTGACCGTCGAGAGAATTAATCCAGCCCGAATAGGGACTAGATCCTCGGGTGGGAGATATCCCTGCATCTGAAGTTTCCTCATATGCACATGAGGTACAGAGCAACTCTCCCAGTCGCTCGTTTGAGGGTCGTGAGGGTGCGACGAAGAGCTAGGGACACTGGCCATATCTAGAGATTTTCCGTGGCGGGCTCTAGGGATCTTTCGCATGGAATGGAATGGCATCTAAGATCTAGTCTCTTTAAATAGGCGCATTCCCTATACAGTCGAGGGGTTAGTTGTAAAAATACCCCGACGGTTCGCATTTGTCTGACACGTCGAAGCTAAAACGACGGTGGCAAGGAATCGACAGGATACAACATTAAGTATAGAGCCGAACTATCATCTAATTCAAAGGAGGACTCACCTTGCAAGACCGAAAACATGAAGCCGGATAGAACCTCGTCCTTGAAGGCAAGTCCGGGGGCTACTAAGGGAATCCTGTATTTAGGGGTCCTCCGGCGTCCGGGTCATTGATGTTGGGCCGAATTGATGGGCCGTAAAGATAGAAGCAGAAGGCCCTCCCCCATGTTCGGTTAGGACTCCAATGTGTGTAGTAAGGCAAGAAAGATGTCCGGATGTAAAGATTCCTTCCTCCCGAAGTCACCTTTGTAATCCTAGGTCCCCTCTGGCGTGTATATAAGACGAGGGGTTTAGTCCGTAGAGAAGACAGATATCATAACAATCGCATAGGCTAGACTTTTATTGTTTAGCCATTACGATCTCAATGTAGATCAACTCTTGTAACCATATTCATCAAGATCAATCAAGCAGGAAGTAGGGTATTACCTCGATCGAGAGGGCATGAACCTGGGTAAACATCGTGTCCCCTGTCTCATGTTACCATCGATCCTAAGACGTACAGCTTGGGCCCCTCTACCCGAGATCTGCCGGTTTTGACACCGACATAGACCAAAACTATGGTAGTAGCACACGGCCGCTCTCTATGCAGAGACGCTACTGTCGGCCGGCTTGTAGACGACCATTTCATGTGTGTTCAGCTGCTCTATGTGTGTGGTTGCTTGCGGTTGAGGCGGCCGCGACACGCTATGCTCGCGTCCCGCCGCGCGTGCTCTGCTCTTTGCGTCCCACCAGGTGCTCTGCCCTCGTCCCACCATGCGTGCTGCCAGTGTTTTGGGGTTGGCACATGATCACGCATGTTCGTGCAGATGCAGTTGCGCCGGGCGCGGCGCGACGATGTAGTTCCCCTCTGCAAAAACTGCCATGCACACATGCGGAGAATCCAGGCCGCTCGGCCCCCATTTATTCCTGCGGCCATTTACCTTCATCTCTCGGGCCACACGACACAATAAGCACACCCACAATGACACATACAGAGAGGACATCCATAGGTTCCAGTGGTGCTCCCCGTGGCTCCAATGGCGCTCCCAGGCCGCCGACGACAACGGCGG
The DNA here is from genome assembly GCA_902687465.1 of Secale cereale. Classification (NCBI taxonomy): domain Eukaryota; kingdom Viridiplantae; phylum Streptophyta; class Magnoliopsida; order Poales; family Poaceae; genus Secale; species Secale cereale. The sequence goes on along the minus strand of LR738715.1, from coordinate 613,404,238 downwards.
GCAGTTCACCACGCATCACATAGTCGACACCCACGTGAGGGGGAAGGCCCTCTAGGTGGTGTACACGAACGAGCCAGTCTCGGTGGAGAGCTCCATCCAAACTGTGGAGCAGTTGCTTGCCGAGGACAAGTACCAAGTGGTCGGCTTCGACCTCAAGTACACCATAGGTCGTGCCGGGTACGATTAGAAGGTTGTGGTCGCCCAGTTGTGCATGAGACATGGCGTCCTCGTCTACCACTCCCACCTGGCCACAAGGCCTTGCGAGCGTTTCTCCAGGTTTATCAATAACTCCTACTATAGTTTAGCTACAGTGGACACCACCAACGATCTAAAAGCTCTAAAGGTTTCGGGCTTGAAATGCCGGAATCTTGTTAACATCCAGGACCACTACAAGGTCTGGGGCAGCGGCAACAACAAATAGAACTCCTTGGTTGACCTCGCCTCGGCCATCATCGACCCCTACTGCATGAAGATGAAGGATGAGAGCAAGAAGGACAAGAACGGCTCGCGCAGTGTGTGGCATGAGAGACTGGATGAACAACGCGTCAAGGGCCAAGGACGCCTACACAAGCTACGAGATCTACATGCGGATCATTGACATGAGGGAGTGTCTTCTTCCTGCCCCAGACGAGGGATCGAGCCACAGAGGAGTGTCGGGAGCGTCACAAGAAGTAGATGACCAGACGATCGTTTCTCCTAGTTTAGAATGCATACAATTGTTTATTGAATTGTTTATTGAATGCATACCATTGGAGCCACTATTCTGATCACGGGATGAGAATAATATTCTGACCACAACCTGACCTGCCCGCTAGTAGTATGTTGAACTTCCCTCTGAACTAGGTTGAACCTCCGCCAACATTGCCCAAACGGGGCTTGCGATATACCGTTGGAAACCTATGGACACCAGTATCATCAGCCAACTTAAATATTTGACAAAATGTAAGCGGTTTAAGAGCAGTTTTGAAAACCGTTTTTTCTTCACACAAAAAACATGAATCGTATTTTCGATCGCATTTCTAAACCGTTTATCGGAATGAGACATATAATATGGCGTTGGAAATCTGTTTCAAAACCACTCCATCCACATGTTGAAAGTTTTCTCTAATTCCCTATGGTTAAAAGAGTAATTTGGAAAAACGTAAAATTTCGCAAACCGGACAGCCGAGTTACTAACGGCTAATCCAATTGTCGCATATGATATGGCGTTGGAAAGCACATGAAAATGCGCTACTTTTTCATGTTGAAAGTCTTTTCTAATTTTGAACGGTTTAAGAGTAATTTAGAAACCGGTACAAGTCCTACAGAGTTCGTATTTTCAAGCTCGTTTTTTAACCGTGCTTCCAAATGCAGCAAATGATATGGCGTTGGAAAGCTTGAACAAATGCGAAACTTTTTGGTATGTATTGTTTCTCCCGGTTCTTCATGGTTTTAAGTCAATTTAGAAAATGGCTAAAAACGCATTTTCGATGTATTTTCTACAAACTTTATCAGAATGGGGCAAATAATTTACCGCTGAAAAGCTACGGAAAATGCGAAACTTTTTCATGTTGATGGTTTTCTCTAATTCCTAGTCGTTTTCAAGTAATTGTGAAAATGGCAAGATCATTCGTTCTCAGGGGTGGAGCCAGGATTTGAACATGAGGGGGGCGAGAGCGATAATAATCATTCCAAGTTATACACCACACAAGAATATAGTCTCAAGAGTAGAATTCATGTGAGTGTATGGCAATGTATGTTTAGCAAAAATAAAGTTGCATCTCTATTAATTGAAATTCAGCTCTACAGGTACCATCGTTGAAAATGTGGATAATCTCATCAGATGTGACTTTTGCACCTATTTCCTTTCCAATGTAGACGATCATGTAATGTCGAAGAAACTCATCACCCATTTTGCCTCGAAGACGTGTCTTCATTAGTTTCATAACAGAAAAGGCTCGCTCAGTGGTTGCCGTTGAAACTGGAAGAGTAATAACCAACCGCAATAGTCTATCAACCATGGAAGAGTCCTGAACTTTTCAAGTTTTGAACAAACCAACAGTCAAATTAGCAAGTGAACGCAAGCACTTTAGGTCTGGATGTGAGCGAACATCAATCCTGAAATGGATAAGTTGAGACTCTAACCGAGCCAAGTCTTGGTTAGAAAAATCAGCAGGATAAAAAAATTCTGCTAGAGTGCATATCCGTGTCACATCAAATGTGTCATGCAGTGGATTCAGGGATACACAAAGCCTCAATAGCACAGTGCTTTGAACGCTGAACCGGTCATTTAGCTCAACCAACTGCTGATCTATGGCAACATTGAATACATCTGCTTTATAGTGGTGAAGTGTCGTGGTGTTGTCATGCTTGTTTCTAGATTTAGTCATATCAACATACCTACAAATGGCAACATATATATTATATTAAAATACTTGTGATGATTAATATCCCAATCTAGATATGGGAAAATAGACATACTTGGCACTAAAATCGGGGATGTCAATATCATGCTTCCGACAAAAAGATTTAACCTCCTCTAGAAGTGGTTCCCAACCATCGTCTCTTAGTTCAGCAAGTAGAGACTTTGTGTTTGAAACACAATCTAATGCATTTAAAATATCCAAAGACTTCCTTTGGAGCATTTGACATAGGACATATGTGATCTTCATAATTTTCTCCATGAGGTGCAGAATGAATACAAAATCAAAAGAGATAATCATCTTTAGGGCGCCCACTGCATCTCCACGAGAATATCTTGTGACTGAACGGTCATTTGCTACACTTCGTAGAACTGCAATTGTAGCAGCAAACATCTTCTTCAAGCTATTAATTGACTTGAAGTGAGAACTCCACCTCGTGTCTCCCAGCCTTTGTAGACACCCTATTTGATTTGCCCCTTTCCCCGTATGAAGCTCACCCAATTCAACGTCACGTGAAATTTCAGTGGCTTGATTAGCTAATAACTCATCATTCCGTTTAGACGACGTGCTAACAACATTTATCACAAAATTTGCATGCTGAAAAAAATTATGCACCTCGTGTACCTCTCTTGATGCTGCAACAAGAGCCAATGGGAGCTGATGAGCCATGCAGTGGACATAATAAGCATAAGGGCACTCATTCAATATTAGAGCTTTCAATCCATTCCATTCCCCTCGCATGTTACTTGTGCCGTCGTATCCTTGTCCTCTGGTATCTTGCAAATTTAGGTTATTATTTGCTAAGACAGTACAAATTGCCTCCTTGAGAGTAAATGCAGCACTGTCACTAACATGTATGATGTCAAGGAAGCGCTCGTCTATGTACCCTTCTTTATTAGCAAACCGAATCACCAGTGCCATCTGGTCCTTTTTAGATTCATCTCTAGACTCGTCCACCATTATACAAAATTTGCTATTGCCAATTTCTTCTCTAATATTTTTCTGCACTTTTCTGGAAAGTAAACTAAGGATTTCTTGTTGAACGGCATGTGAAGTGTACTTGGCATTTTACGGAGCATTTTCCAAGACAACATCTGTGACATCCTTGTTATAAGCAGCCAAAAGCTTTACCAACTCAAGAAAATTACCATGGTTTAGGGATCCTGGAGATTCATCATGGCCTCTAAATGCACAAGCTTGAAATATTAACCACCTAATGAAATAACAGACAAAACACATGTTAGTTCTTACATAAATACAAAATGTACTAGGTTAATTATTGAAACAAATGAACTTAATCTTACCTAATGGAATCAACCGTGACTGTAAGTCTTAACCTTGGATCTGCAGCCTTTTTTGTACATACTTGTACCATCGCCTTGTCAATATGGTTCAATCTGTTTTTCAGATTTTCATAACAGCGAGCTAAATAGCTATGAGCTGAGTTGGAATCTTTGCCCATGTGAGTTATAAAAGCACAATCTTTGCCATCATTCACCTTTCTCCAGTTTATAAATCCATCTACTATGAATGCACTTGAACCACACTTCCCAGTTGGCTTTTTTTGTAAAGATGAAACAATAAAGGCAATATGCACGATGTGTGACAAGTGAATACTCTAGCCAAGGCCAATCGTTGAAATAACTATACTGGAATCGACGACGGTTCTTTGTTGCTCCATTATATGGATACTCGTTCATGTGTGGCTGATAAGCGCCCTCGGAAACATAGAATCGACGTGCTTCATCCTGCTAATCGGGATGGAGTTCCCAAATCTGTTGGCGTGTACCAGGATCCCTCACATATTTTGTGCTTCTAGTTCCATCTTGTTCTAAAATTTCCAGTGGTTCCACAATATCATGATCATTAATTTGCATATCAACTGGATTGGGGCTGGAATTATCATCTACAACAGGTTGCTCCTCTGATGGATTTGCATTTTCAGTTGCATTAGAGCTAGAAGCAATAGGCTTGAAAAAGGAATCTATCTTTGTTGTATTCTTCCTCTTCAATGTCTTCATCCTTCAGATATTGAAAATTATAATCCTACCTTATCAAAGCAGTAAACTACACTATTATCTTCAGAGAAATTGCACTAATTCACAAAGATTAACAGTGAGTCAGTGACGTACCTTGATTTCTAGTTGAAGTTGATCTGTTGATGTATGTATGATGCCGATGAAGCACACAAGTAGTTGTAGTCTTTTGACTGAATCATGTGGACTGAAGTGTCGGACCACTGCCCTGGCCGACGCCGTGACGACGGAAAAAGCAGGTAGCAGCAGGCGGGCGGCGGCGCAAGGACTGCATGATCCGACCGTGAACGGGAAGCAACGGGCGGCGGCCGGCGGCGCAAGGACGTACAGAACCAGACTTGATGGCACGAACGAAATTACCGAGATTAGATCAATGGGAAATTAACTGCTTAGTTGCAGGCTGCACGTAATGCCCTTATTCTGTTTATGATGCGCACATCTAGCAATTGAGGCTCAATTGATGTTTTCCCATGTTGGGCGTTGGGCCTTGCCGCCTTGGGCAGTTGGGCTAGAAAGCTTAAAAGTCGACCAACAAAAAGATCAGTGATCAGCCTATACACGACCTATACGTAGAAACTACTCGCAGTAATACTACTAGTACCTACTAATGAAGTATCATGGCGGGCGAGGCGATGGGGGGGTCTGACCCCTGCTCGCACCCCTGCCTCCGCCCCTGTTCGTTCTGCCTTTATCCCGAAACAGATTCTTCGAAAATGCACCGCATGAAGAATCTGAACATCTGGGCACGTGTACTTGAACTTCACTCTATTTTTCGCGTGCTTTTATAGCTCGTAGCTCTCCATCCACTCACTGGAATTGAGGAAGTGATATACCGAAGAAAACCTGTTGTAAACACGCAACTTTCTCGTGTTAATCATTTTTTCATACTCGCGACGGTTTTAAAACTTTTTCATCTGAAATTCATTCAGTGTAGTAGTTGAACTTCTGTGGCAGATCTGTTTTTGAACTTTACTCTATTTTTGACGTGCTGTTTTTTCCCGTAACTCCCAACCCACTTACCAGAATCGAGCAAATGATATACCGATGGAAAGCTGTTGAAAACACGCAACTTTTTCATGTTGATCAGTTTTTCATACTCGCGGCGGTTCAAAATAATTTTTTGAATGCGTAAAAATGTGTTCTTAACGGTATACATAAAACTTTTAAACCATTCATCCAAATATAGCATATAATATACCATTGGAGAGCTTATGAATAGGAGCATATTTTCATGTAGACAGACGTTACAAATTTTTGTCGTCTGAGAGCAGTTTTAAAAATGGCAAAAACAACATCGTTTTTTGCGTGTTTTTCACATGTAATTGAAGGTCGGACGTCTCGCACTAGAGATTTCGAACTGCATCGGGAGGAGCACGTGAACTTCTTGCAAAAAACCTTTTAGTCTTTTAGTTTTTCATACATTTTATTCTCATCTGAAACGCCTTCCGTGTAGTAATTGAACTTCCCGCTGTTTTCACGTTGAACTTTGGTGACGTATTTTCGTTTGTAATTTTTCTCATCCATTCCTTGGTGTTACACAAATGATTTTTCTTTTGTACAAACCCTTCTCACAAATTTTTTACATTTTCTCTGACCAAGGACTTGAACTTATAATGACAAAACTTTTGACCTTGCCTTTTTATTTCATTTTTCTCATATTAAACACACACTATGTAGTACATTAACTTTTTCCATTTTTATAATTTGAATTTTTTATTTTCTTTTTGAAATCAAATTGCTCCCAAGCAATAATTGAACTTCCTTGTGGATTGTTAGAATTATTTTAAAATGCAAAAATAAAAAACAATTTCTTTTTTGTGTTTTCGAACATGGAAATACAAGGTGAACCTCTCTCGCAAGCATTTTTGAACTTACCCGGACAGAGCACGTGAACTTCTTGCAACAAACCTTTTAATTTGTTAGTTTTTTATTCATTTTATTCTCATCTGAAACGCCTTCGGTGTAGTAGTTGAACTTCCTGTTGTTTTCATGTTGAACTTCGGTGACATATTTTCCTTTGTAATATTCTCATACATTCATCAGTGTTACACAAGTGATATTTCTTAGAAGAGCACTTGAAAAACACATGTTGAACCTCTCTAACAAAAAAAATTTGAACTTACGAGCGAAGAGCACTTGAACTTCTAGCAACAAATTTTTAAACTTTGCCTTTTTTTATTCTTTTTTCCCATACGAAATGCACACCATGCGATACGTGAACTTCCGGCGGTTATCAATTTGGACTTCTGTGTGTTTCGGTTTTAAAAATGAGAAAATTCTTTTTAAACTTTTTTAGTTTTTCCTTTTTAAATTTGAACTTTTTCATTTTATTATTTAGAAACGATAAAACATCTAAGTTTTTTTACCTTCGAACTTCTCTCTTTTTTTACTCTGAACTTCTTAGAAAAATATGATTTTACATAAGCAAACAATTTTTTAGGTTTTTAAATTTGAACTTCTAGTTTTTTTACCTTCTTGGTTATTTGAAATTGAACTTCTAGGGTTGTTAAATTTATACTTATACATTTTTTGACCTTCTCAGATATTTCAAATTTTCTAGTTTTTTATTTAAAATCCATTTTTTATAAATAAAAAATTGGACTGCTCTGTTATTTTGAGTAGGCCTTCTCTCTTATTTTTGTAGAAACGATGAAAATCTCAGTTTAAAAAAAGGTTATTTTTTAGAAACGAGAAAAATCCAAATTTAATAAAAAATGAACTTGGGCAATTTCTTGTATATCCTATTTTAGATGACATCTCATTCACATACAAGAAAGTAGTGCCTTAGCTTAGCTTTGTTTTTTTAACAAACGAGAAATTCTTTCAAGCTCTTTTGTTGGAATTTTTCATTAAACGGATGGAGGGCGTCAAAGTTTGCACACACATACATAGTTTGAACTCTCTCATGTTCAATATATGAACTTCGATAGTTTCTTTTTTCGCTGAAATCTGAGCTGGTGATTTTTGTTTTCTAACACACGATATGCCACAGCAAAATGTTTTTTTAAGTGAACACTAACTTTAAACTGTTCGAACTTGTTACATTTTTAATGATCACTAATAAAACACAAAGTCGTTCACTGATAAAATATGTAGAGATATACAAACTAACGAAACCATATGCCTCACGCATTCCTCCTTTCGTTAGTTAACTCAGTAGTCATCAAGTGTTCTTTTTCTTCGTCATTTTAACTTCTTCATGCTTGCGTTCTTGGGTGTGCACATCACACACAGAAGCGTAGCGGCAGCGGCACACATCACACATATTATGTTTCTTCACTTGACTTCTCTCCATTTTTAATTAGAACTTTACGAATCGGTCGCAAGAGCTCCATCCATAGATGTTTGGGTCACTGTCGACTGTGGATTATAATCAATTAGAGAGAGATAAGGAGAGAGACAGAAGTAGCACCACATGATAGATAAACAAAATTGTGATGACACGCAATCAATAGAATTTGATGCAGCACCGGAATGTGTGAAAGCAACTTCTTCCCACATGATTCCTTCCACTTCGAGATTCGTTGAACTTCTATCCTCACGCCACACAGGTAAGTAAACCTTGAAGAGCATCATGAATTCTGAAGACACTAGCAGCAACAGGTAGAGATCTGTAATGACCCACAAGTGTAGGGGATCTATCGTAGTCCTTTCGATAAGTAAGAGTGTCGAACCCAACAAGAAGCAGAAGGAAATGATAGGCAGTTTTCAGTAAGGTATTTTCAGCAAGCACTGAAATTATAGGTAACATATAGTTTTGTGATAGGGTAATTGGTAGCAAGTGACAAAAGGTAAAAGTAAATAAGGTGCAGCAAGGTGGCCCAATCCTTTTTGTAGCAAAGGATAAGCCTGGACAAACTCTTATATAAAGGTAAGTGCTCCCGAGGACACATGGGAATTATCGTCAAGCTAGTTTTCATCACGATCATCTGATTCGCGTTCGGCACTTTGATAATTTGGTATGTGGGTGGACCGGTGCTTGGGTGCTGTCCTTACTTGGACAAGCCTCCCACTTATGATTAACCTCTAATGCAAGCATCCGCAACTACAAAAGAAGTATTAAGGTAAACCTAACGATAGCATGAAACAAGTGGATCCAAATCAGCCCCTTACAAAGCAACGCATAAACTAGGGTTTAAGCTTCTGTCACTCTAGCAACCCATCATCTACGTATTACTTCCCAATGCCTTCCTCTAGGCCCAAATAATGGTGAAGTGTCATGTAGTCGACATTCACATGACACCACTAGAGGAGAGACAACATACATCTCATCAAAATATCGAACGAATACCAAATTCACATGACTACTTATAGCAAGACTTCTCCCATGTCCTCGGGAACAAAAGTAACTACTCACAAGACATAATATTGTTCATGATTAGAGGGGTATTAATATGCATAATGGATCTGAATATATGATCTTCCACCAAGTAAACCAACTAGCATCAACTACAAGGAGTAATCAACACTACTAGCAACCCACAGGTACCAATCTGAGGTTTGGGTACAAAGATTGGATACAAGAGATGAACTAGGGTTTGTGAGGAGGTGGTGCTGGTGAAGATGTTGATGAAGATAGCACTTCCCAAGATGGGAGAGTTGTTGGTGATGACGGCGGTGACAATTTCCTCCTCCCGGAGGGAAGTATCCCCGGCAGAACAGCTCTGCCGGAGCCCTAGATTGGTTTCCGCCAAGGTTCCGCCTCGAGACGGCGGCGTCTGGTCCCGAAAGCCTCCTTATGATTTTTTCCAGGTCAAAACACCTCATATAGGAGAAGATGGGCATCGGGGGCCATCGGGGGCCCCACAAGGCAGGGGGCGCGCCCCCCACCATCGTGGACGGCTGGTGGCCCCCCTGGTGATCTTCTTTCGCCAGATATTTTTTATATTTTCTAAAACGGTGTCTTGTGAAGTTTCAGGGCTATTATATGATTCTTATGCTAAAGTAACAATTCATTCACCATATCAAGCATGAATCATAAACTTCATTGAAAACTAACAAACTTTGATCTCGGTCATTGAAGCAATTGCCATTTATTGTAACATCGGAAAGAGTCAATGTAAGAGCTTTTCAGCAAGCCTACATACTCAACTATCATATAGTCTTTCACAATTGCTCACACTCACGCAATACTTATGTTTATGGAGTTTTAATCGGATATAGAGAAAGATAGGGGCTTATGGTGTTGCCTCCCAACCTTTTACCTCAAGGGTAATGTCAACAGTAATAGATCATGGAAACTTACATCCAAGTGGGTATATATGTCAGGACCCTTCCAACACAATGTGCTTGCCAAAGGATAAAATGTAAAAAGGAAAGGTGAATTTCACCTTGACTCTTATAAGGCAAGAATAATAGATAGCCCCTTCGCAGAGGGAAGCAGAGGTTGTCATGTGTTTTTATGGTTGGATGCACAAAGTCTTAGCACAGAAGAACGTCACTTTATATTGCCACTTGTGATAAGGACCTTTATTATGCAGTCCATCGCTTTTATTACTTCCATATCACAAGATCGTATAAAGCTAATTTCCTCCAAACTAATAAATCATACATATTTTAGCGAGTTTGCAACATGACAACTTACTTGGAAGGATCTTTCTCAATCCATAGTTTGGTATGGTGGACTCTCATGGCAAAACTTGGTTTAAGGATGTATGGAAGCACAAGTAGTATCTCTACGTAGTGCGAGGAGTTTTCGCTAGCATGAGGGGGAAAGGCAAGCTCAACATGTTGGATGATCCATGACAATATACTTTATTTCGGATATAAGAAAACATAACCCATTATGTTGTCTTCCTTGTCCAACATCAACTCTTTAGCATGTCATATTTTAATGAGTGCTCACAATCATAAAAGATGTCCAAGATAGTATATTTGTATGTGAAGCCTCTCTTCTTTTATTACTTCCTATTAATTGCAACGATGTACAAAACATTGTTTGTCAACTCTCAACAACTTTTATTCATCATACTGTTTATATGTGAAGTCATTACTTCCCATAAGATCAATATGATCTCTTGGATACTCTTTATGTTTTCTTTCTTTTTATCATGACCAAAGTGAGGAAATCAAGCCCTTGACTCAACTCTAATCTTTATTATATAGCTCATGGACTCGATTACAAAGGGTAAAGATCATAAGGCAAAAGCTCACAACTAGATCATGCTAACTTTATTCTACTAGATCAAGATACTACCAAAAGGATCGAACTGAGAAAAACGGTAAAGATAGGAGTGATGGTGATACGATAACGGGGTCACTCCCCCAAGCTTGGCAGTTGCCAAGGGGAGTGCCCATACCCATATGATTATGTCTCCTTCTTCGGGGGTGGTGATGGTGGCTTCTTCCTTAACTTGCGCTTAAGGGCAAAAAAATTCTCCCTTAGGTCATTGATCTCTTGCTCAAGATTTAATATCTTCTTGCATAGTGTCTGCTTGTTTTCCTGCAAAAGGTTAAGAGGGATAAATTTGATCTTAGGTTTCTTTACTCTGTCGGGGAGGCTTGACTTTTGGAACTCCACATGCATGTCCCCCGGTAGATGTAGTGGGGCTTCATCTTCATCTGAGCTGGTCCAATCCGTCCCCTTCGGATAATGGTCCTCTTCTTCCTCCATGGTCCAACCATAATGCTCCCAGTCCCCATAGACCTTAGGGTCAGCAAGGGAATCAGCCACATAGCTTTCTCCCTCCGAGTCCTGGGACGACATGTTGCTTTTATGTGCGATAGAAACAGCTCGAAATGAAAACAGAGGATTTTTGCGTGATACAGAGGTCAAAACCTTCGAGAGTTTATATAATGAATTTTTACCAAACAAACAAAGTAACATACAAGAAATCGGAGTCCGGGAGGCACACGAGCTGCCCACGAGGCAGGGGGAGCGCCCTCCACCCTCGTGGACGGCTCGTGTCTCTTCCGGACTACTGCTTATTTTTCTATTTTTCTAAATATTCCAAAATGGAGAAAAATTGCCATTAGAACTGTTTTGGAGTCAGTTTACTTACCGTATCCCATACCTCTTCCTTTCCGGAGGCTGAATTGTTCTGGAAAGTGTCCCTTATGTATTCCTCCCGAGTTACGGTTTCAATAACATTGGTTTCAACATTTATAGGATTACCTGAGATATAATGTTTGATTCTTTGATCGTTCACCACCTTCGGATTTGTGCCTTCGAAGTAGTTGATTTTTATGGCACCGGAACGATAGACATCCTCGATAACGTAAGGTGCTTCCCACTTAGAGAGAAGCTTTCCTGCAAAAAATCTTAAACGAGAGTTGAATAGCAAGACATAATAACCTACGTTAAACTCACGCTTTTGTATCATTTTGTCATGCCATCTTTTAACTTTTTCTATAAACAGTTTGGCATTCTCATAGGCATGGGTTCTCCATTCATCGAGACAGCTAATATCAAATAGCCTCTTCTCACCAGCAAGTTTGAAATCATAATTGAGCTCTTTAATAGCCCAATATGCCTTATGTTCTAGCTCAAGAGGTAAGTGACAAGATTTTCCATACACCATCTTATATGGAGACATACCCATAGGATTTTTGTATGCAGTTCTATAGGCCCATAATGCATCATCAAGTTTCTTGGACCAATTCTTCCTAGACCTATTAACTGTCTTTTGCAAAATTAATTTCAACTATCTATTGCTTAGTTCTACTTGACCACTAGTCTGTGGGTGATAAGGGGATGCAATTCTATGATTGACATCATACTTTGCAAGCATTTTACGGAAAGCACCATGAATAAAGTGTGAACAACCATCAGTCATTAGATATCTAGGGACTCCAAACCTCAGAAAAATAACTTCTTTAAGCATCTTAATAGAGGTATTATGATCAGCACTACTAGTTGGAATAGCTTCTACCCACTTAGTAACGTAATCAACAGCAACTAGAATATGTGTGTATCCATTAGAGGCGGGAAACGGTCCCATATAATCAAAGCCCCAAACATCAAATGGTTCAATAACAAGTGAATAATTCATAGGCATTTCTTGGCGTCTACTGATATTACCAATTCTTTGACATTCATCACAAGATAAGACAAACTTACGGGCATCCTTGAAGAGAGTGGGCCAATAAAAACCGGAATGCAATACCTTGTGTGCAGTTCTATCTCCCGCATGGTGTCCTCCATAAGCTTCGGAGTGGCACTTGCGTAGGATATGTTCCTGTTCATGCTCAGGTACACAACGTCTAATAATACCATCCACTCCTTCTTTATAAAGATGTGGGTCATCCCAGAAGTAATGTCTCAAATCATAGAAGAACTTTTTCTTTTGCTGGCATGTGAAGCTAGGAGGTATAAACTTAGCAACAATATAATTATCATAATCGCCATACCATGGAGCAGTACGAGAAGTATTTATGACAGCAAATTGTTCATCAGGAAAGCTATCATCAATAGGTTGTGGGTCATCAAGTATATTCTCTAACCTAGACAAGTTATCTGCAACGGGGTTCTCAGCTCCCTTTCTATCAATAATATGCAAGTCAAATTCTTGCAGCAAGAGAACCCATCTAATAAGTCTAGATTTAGCATCTTTCTTTTCCATAAGGTATTTGATAGCAGCATGATCAGTGTGAATAGTTACTTTAGAATCAACGATATAGGGTCTAAACTTATCACAAGCAAATACAACTGCTAGAAGTTCTTTCTCGGTAGTAGCATAATTTCTTTGGGCACTATCTAGAGTTTTACTAGCATTTGGTTTGGCTATTCTAGCAGACTCTTCTTGGAGGTAAATAACATGTCCATCTAAATCTTCTACCAAGAGATCTTTAACCATAGCAACACTAGGTTCAACTTTAATTTGATCAGAGGGTGTAGGTGATCTTGTATTACTCTTACGAACCACAGTTGAAGCTTTCGCATGATCCTTTATCCTAACAGGGAAGGGTGGTTTCTCAATATAAGCAATAGGAATAATAGGATCAACATTATAAGTGATAGTCTTTTCTTCAACTTTAACAGGTTCAACTACTTTTACTTCAATAGGGGGGTGGTATTTAAACCACTTCTCCTTGGGGAGATCAATATGAGTAGCAAATGATTCACAGAAAGAAGCTACTATCTCAGAGTCAAGTCCGTATTTAGTGCTAAACTCACGGAAAACATCGGTATCCATAAAAGCTTTAACACAATCAAACTTAGGGGTCATACCTAACTCCTTACCTTCGTCGAGATCCCAATCTTCATAGTTGCATTTAATTCTTTCCAATAAATCCCATTTGAATTCAATAGTCTTCATCATAAAAGAGCGAGAACAAGAAGTATCGAGCATGGAGCGATTATTGAGAGAAAGCCGAGCATAAAAACTTTGAATGATCATTTCTCTTGAGAGCTCATGATTGGGGCATGAATATAACATTGACTTAAGACTCCCCCAAGCTTGAGCGATGATTTCTCCTTCGCGAGGCCAAAAATTATAGATATAGTTACGATCACGATGAACCTGGAGCATAGGGTAGAACTTTTGATGAAATTCCAACTTCAGACGATTATAGTTCCATGATCCAATATCATCACATAGCCTAAACCATGTCAATGCTTCTCCCCTCAAAGATAAAGAGAAGACCTTCTTCTTGAAAACATCCTCGGGCATACCTGCAAGCTTAAATAATCCACAAACTTCATCCACATAGATTAGGTGTAAATCGGGATGCGGTGTTCCGTCTCCTCTAAAGGAATTTTCAAGTAGTTTCTCTATCACACCCGAAGGGATTTCAAAGCAAACATTTTCAGTAGGTGCAATAGTTGAGGAGCAACTCTTTGCTCTTCTGGTTGGGGTGAAGATACCCCGAACAAGCCCCTCAAATGATTATGAGCCATAGTAAATAGTGACAATAAATTTTAGCACACTATATAAATTTTTCCTTACCGAAGGCGCTTCACTTCCCAGCAACGGCGCCAGAAAAGAGTCTTGATGACCCACAAGTGTAGGAGATCTATCGTAGTCCTTTCGATAAGTAAGAGTGTCAAACCCAACAAGGAGCAGAAGGAAATGATAGGCAGTTTTCAGTAAGGTATTTTCTGCAAGCACTGAAATTATAGGTAACAGATAGTTTTGTGATAGGGTAATTGGTAGCAAGTGATAAAAGGTAAAAGTAAATAAGGTGCAGCAAGGTGGCCCAATCCTTTTTGTAGCAAAGTATAAGCCTGGACAAACTCTTATATAAAGGTAAGTGCTCCCGAGGACACATGGGAATTATCGTCAAGCTAGTTTTCATCACGATCATCTGATTCACGTTCGGTACTTTGATAATTTGGTATGTGGGTGGACCGGTGCTTGGGTGCTCTCCTTACTTGGACAAGCCTCCCACTTATGATTAACCTCTAATGCAAGCATCCGCAACAACAAAAGAAGTATTAAGGTAAACCTAACCATGGCATGGAACATATGGATCCAAATCAGCCCCTTACGAAGCAACACATAAACTAGGGTTTAAGCTTCTCTCACTCTAGCAACCCATCATCTACTTATTACTTCCCAATGCCTTACTCTAGGCCCAAATAATGGTGAAGTGTCGTGTAGTCGACGTTCACATGACACCACTAGAGGAGAGACAACATACATCTCATCAAAATATCGAACGAAGACCAAATTCACATGACTACTTATAGCAAGACTTCTCCCATGTCCTCACGAACAAAAGTAACTACTCACAAGACATAATATTGTTCATGATCAGAGGGGTATTAATATGCATAATGGATCTGAACATATGATCTTCCACCAAAAAAACCAACTAGCGTCAACTACAAGGAGTAATCAACACTACTAGCAACCCACATGTACCAATCTGAGGTTTAGGTACAAAGATTTGATACCAGAGATGAACTAGGGTTTGAGAGGAGATGGTGTTGGTGAATATGTTGATGAAGATAGCTCTCCCCAAGATGGGAGAATTGTTGGTGATGACGGTGGTGATGATTTCCCCCTCCCGGAGGGAAGTATCCCCGGTAGAACAGCTCTGTCGGAGCACTAGATTGGTTTCCGCCTCGGTTCCGCCTCGAGACGGCGGCGTCTGCTCCCGAAAGCCTCCTTATATTTTTTGCCAGGTCAAAACACCTAATATAGGAGAAGATGGGCATCGGGGGGCCGTCGGTGAGCCCACGAGATAGGGGCGCGCCCAGAGAGGGGGGGCGTGCCCCCCATCCTCGTGGACAGCCGGTGGCCCTCCTCGTGAACTTCTTTCGCCAGATATTTTTTATATTTTCTGAAACAGAGTTCTGTGAAGTTTCGGGGCTTTTGGAGTTGCGCGGAATAGGTTTCCAGAGTTTGCTCCTTTTCCAGCCCAGATTTCCAACTGTCGGCTTTCTCCCTCTTCATGTAAACCTTGTAAAATAAGAGAGAAAAGGCATTAGGATTGTGACATAACGTGTAATAACAGCCCCTAATGCATTAAATATCAACATATAAGCATGATGCAAAATGGACGTATCAATCTGAACCAACATTCAGAGTCTAAAGAGGCACTCATCAGTCATTACATACACACATGTAGCAGAAATCTCAAAGCTGAGCAGGACATGGTGGGCGAAGGAGAATAGCAGGACATGGTGCGCAAAGGGTCGGCCACAAGGCGAAGGAGAATAGCCTGGGATTTGGAGGGGGGACATGGTGGGCGACGGCCAGAGGGAAGGGAAGGGGAGTTGTGGGATGCGGAGAAGAAGCGCCACTCACCTAGCAGTGAAGGACTAGCGCATCGGTGGCTGCTCGCGAGGTAACGACGTTGATACGTCCATTTTGCATCATGCTTATATGTTGATGTTTACTGCATTATGGGCTGTTATTATATGTTTTGTCACAATACTTATGCCTTTTCTCTCTTATTTTACAAGGTTTACATGAAGAGGGAGAATGCCGGCAACTGGAATTCTGGGCTGGAAAAGGATCAAACTCCGGAAACCTATTATGCACAACTCCAAAAGCCCCGAAACTCAATAGAACTTTGTTTTAGAAAATATAAAAAATATCTGGCGAAAGAAGACCACGAGGGGGGGCACCAGCTGTCCACGAGGGTGGGGGCGTGCCCCCCTTCCCAGGGCGCGCCCCCCTGCCTCGTGGGCCTGCCGGAAGGCCCCTGATGCCCATCTTCTCCTATATGAGGTGTTTTGACCTGGAAAAAATTATAAGGAGGCTTTCGGGACAAGACGCCGCCGTCTCGAGGCGGAAACCAATCTAGGGCTCCGGCAGAGCTGTTCTGCCGGGGATACTTCCCTCCGGGAGGGGGAAATCGTCACCGCCGTCATCACCAACAACTCTCCCATCTTGGGGAGGGCTATCTTCATCAATATCTTCACCAGCACCATCTCCTCTCAAACCCTAGTTCATCTCTTGTATCCAACCTTTGTACCCCAAACCTCAGATTGGTACCTGTGGGTTGCTAGTAGTGTTGATTACTCCCTGTAGTTGATGCTAGTTGGTTTATTTGGTGGAAGATCATATGTTCAGATCCATTATGCATATTAATACCCCTCTGATCATGAACCATATTATGTCTTGTGAGTATTTACTTTTGTTCCTGAGGACATGGGAGAAGTCTTGCTATTAGTAGTCATGTGAGTTTGGTCCTCGTTCAATATTTTGATGAGATGTATGTTGTCTCTCCTCTAGTGGTGTCATGTGAACGTCGACTACATGAAACTTCACCATTATTTGGGCCTAGATGAAGGCATTGGGAAGTAATAAGTAGATGATGGGTTGCTAGAGTGACAGAAGCTTAAACCCTAGTTTATGTGTTGCTTCGTAAGGGGCTGATTTGGATCCATATGTTTTAGGCTATGGTTAGGTTTACCTTAATACTTCTTTTGTAGTCGCGGATGCTTGCATTAGAGGTTAATCATAATTGGGAGGCTTGTACAAGTAAGGACAACACCCAAGCACCGGTCCACCCACATACAAAATTATCAAAGTACCGAACGCGAATCAGATGATCGTGATGAAACCTAGCTTGACGATAATTCCCATGTGTCCTCGGGAGCGCATTCCTTTATATAAGAGTTTGTCCAGTCTTGTCCTTTGCTACAAAAAGTATTGGTCCACCTTGTTGCACCTTATTTACTTTTACCTTTTGTCACTTGCTACCGATTATCTTATCACAAAACTATATGTTACCTATAAGTTCAGTGCTTGCAGAAAATACCTTACTGAAAACTGCCTATCATTTCCTTCTGCTCCTCGTTGGGTTCGACACTCTTACTTATCGAAAGGACTACGATAGATCCCCTACACTTGTGGGTCATCAAGACTCCTTTCTGGCGCCGTTGCCGTGGAGTGAAGCGCCTTCGGTAAGTGGAATTTGGTAAGGAAAAATTGATATAGTGTGCTGTAATTTATTGTCACTTGTTACTATGGCTCAAAATCCTTTGAGGGGCTTGTTCGGGGTATCTTCGCCCCGATCAGAAGAGCAAAGAGTTGCTCCTCAACCTAGTGCGCCTATTGAAAATGTTTGCTTTGAGATTCCTTTGGGTATGATAGAGAAACTGCTTGAAAATCCCTTTACATGAGACGGAACACTGCATCCCGATTTACATCTAATCTATGTGGATGAAGTTTGTGGATTATTTAAGCTTGCAGGTATGCCCGAGGATGTTATCATGAAGAAGGTCTACCCTTTATCTTTGAAGGGAGATGCATTGACATGGTTTAGGCTATGCGATGATATGGGATCATGGAACTATAATCGTGAAGTTGGAATTTCACCAGAAGTTCTACCCTATGCACCAGGTTCATCGTGGTCGTAATTATATTTATAATTTCTAGCCTCCCGAAGGAGAAAGCATCGCTCAAGCTTGGGGGAGGCTTAGGTCAATGTTATATTCATGCCCCAATCATGAGCTCTCAAGAGAAATGATCATTCAAAAAATTTATGCACGGCTTTCTCTTAATAATCGCTCCATGCTCGATACTTCTTGTTCTCGCTCTTTTATGATGAAGAC
Organism: Secale cereale; assembly: GCA_902687465.1. Lineage (NCBI taxonomy): Eukaryota > Viridiplantae > Streptophyta > Magnoliopsida > Poales > Poaceae > Secale > Secale cereale. The sequence continues at coordinate 613,385,849 of LR738715.1, read as the reverse complement.
TATTGAATTCAAATGGGATTTATTGGAAAGAATTAAACGCAACTCTGAAGATTGGGATCTCCACGAAGGTAAGGAGTCAGGTATGACCCCTAAGTTTGATTGTGTTAAACCTTTCATGGATACCGATGTTTTCCGTGATTTTAGCACTAAATATGGACTTGACTCTGAGATAGTATCTTCTTTCTGTGAATCTTTTGCTACTCATGTTGATCTCCCCAAGGAGAAGTGGTTTAAATACCATCCCCTATTGAAGTAAAATTAGCTGAACCTATTAAAGTTGAAGAAAAACTATCAGTTATAATGTTGATCCTGTTATTCCTACTGCTTATATTGAGAAACCACCTTTCCCTGTTAGGATAAAGGATTGGTAGAAGATTTAGATGGACATGTTATTTATCTCCAAGAAAAGTCTGCTAGAATAGCCAAACCCAATGCTAGGAGCAAACATAGACCTATTGTGGGCTTGAATGTCATCTCTGTTAAGATAGGAGATCATCGTTACCATGGTTTATGTGATGTAGGTGCTAGTGCGAGTATTATCCCTCATGATTTGTATCACGAAATTATGCATGATATTGCACCTGTTGAGTTAGAAGGGATTAATGTTACTATTAAGCTTGCTAATAGAGACACTATTTCACCAGTTGGGATTGTTAGAGATGTTGAAGTCTTGTGTGGGAAGGTTAAATACCCTGCTGATTTTCTAGTTCTTAGTTCCCCACGGGATGAATTATGTCCCATTATATTCGGCAGACCCTTCTTGAATACTGTTAGTGCCAAGATAGACTGCGTCACTGTTGGATTGGGGGATATGTCTCATGATTTTAACTTTGCTAAATTCCGTAGACAACCCCTTGAAAAGGCACCACCCAGTAAGGATGAAATTATTGGTCTTGCTTCTATTGTCATGCCACCTAATGATCCTTTAGAACAATACTTGCTAGACCATGAAAATGATATGCATATGAATGAGAGAAGGGAAATAGATGAAATATTCCTTAAACAGGGACCCGTATTAAAAAACAACTTGCCTGTGGAAATCCTAGGGGATCCTCCTCCACCCAAGGGTGATCCCGTGTTTGAACTTAAACCTTTACCTGATAATCTTAAATATGTTTATCTTGATGAAAAGAAGATATATCCTGTTATTATTAGTGCTAACCTTTCAGGGCACGAAGAAGAAAAACTATTGAAAACTCTGAAGAAGCACCGAGCTGCTATTGGATATACTCTGGATGATCTTAAGGGCATCAGTCCCACTATATGCCAACACAAGATAAAATTGGAAGAAATGCTAAACCAGTTATTGATCATCAGCGACGATTAAATCCTAAGATGAAAGAAGTGGTAAGGAAGGGAATACTAAAGCTCCTAGAGGCAGGTATTATCTATCCAGTTGCTGATAGCCAGTGGGTAAGTCATGTCCATTGTGTCCCTAAGAAGGGAGGTATGACTGTCGTTCCTGATGATAAAGATGAATTGATCCCGCAAAGAATAGTTACAGGCTATAGGATGGTAATTGATTTCCGTAAGTTAAATAAAGCTACTAAGAAAGATCATTACCCCTTGCCATTTATTGATCAAATGCTAGAAAGGTTATCCAAACATACTCATTTCTGCTTTCTAGATGGTTATTCTGGTTTCTCTCAAATACCTGTGTCAAAAGGGGATCAAGAAAAGACCACTTTTACTTGTCCTTTCGGTAGCTTTGCTTATAGACGTATGCCTTTTGGTTTATGTAATGCACCTGCTACCTTTCAAAGATGCATGATGGCTATATTCTCTAATTTTTGTGAAAAGATTGTTGAGGTTTTCATGGATGATTTCTCCGTTCACAGAACTTCTTTTGATGATTGCTTAAGCAACCTTGATCGATTTTTGCAGAGATGTGAAGACACTAACCTTGTCTTGAATTGGGAGAAGTGCCACTTTATGGTTAATGAAGGCATTGTCTTGGGACATAAAATTTCTGAAAGAGGTATTGAAGTTGACAAAGCTAAAGTTGATGCTATTGAAAAGATGCCATGCCCTAAGGACATCAAAGGTATACGAAGTTTCCTTGGTCACGCCGGGTTTTATAGGAGGTTCATTAAGGATTTCTCCAAAATCTCCAGGCCTCTAACTAATCTCTTACAAAAAGATATTCCTTTTGTCTTTGATGATGATTGTCTAGAAGCATTTGGAATACTTAAGAAAGCATTGATCTCTGCACCTATTGTCCAGCCTCCTGACTGGAATTTACCCTTTGAGATTATGTGGGATGCTAGTGATTATGTTGTAGGAGCTGTTTTAGGGCAAAGAGTTGATAAGAAATTGAATGTTATCCAGTATGCTAGTAAAACTCTAGATAGTGCCCATAGAAATTATGCCACTACCGAGAAAGAATTTTTAGCAGTTGTATTTGCTTGTGATAAGTTTAGACCCTACATTGTTGATTCTAAAGTAACTATTCACACTGATCATGCTGCTATCAAGTACCTTATGGAAAAGAAAGATGCCAAACCTAGACTTATTAGATGGGTCCTCTTGCTGCAAGAATTTGACTTGCATATTATTGATAGAAAGGGAGCTGAGAACCCCGTAGCAGATAACTTGTCTAGGTTAGAGAATATACTTGATGACCCACAACATATTGATGATAGCTTTCCTGATGAACAATTAGTTGTCATAAATACCTCTCGTACTGCTCCATGGTATGCTGATTATGCTAATTATATTGTTGCTAAGTTTATACCTCCTAGCTTCACATACCAGCAAAAGAAAAAGTTCTTCTATGATTTGAGACATTACTTCTGAGATGACCCACATCTTTATAAAGAAGGAGTAGATGGTATCATTAGACGTTGTGTACCTGAGCATGAACAGGAACAAAACCTACGTAAGTGCCACTCCGACGCTTATGGAGGACACCATGCGGGAGATAGAACTGCACACAAGGTATTGCATTCCGGTTTTTATTGGCCTACTCTCTTCAAGGATGCCCGTAAGTTTGTCTTATCTTGTGATGAATGTCAAAGAATTGGTAATATTAGTAGACGTCAAGAAATGCCTATGAATTATTCACTTGTTATTGAACCATTTGATGTTTGGGGCTTTGATTATATGGGACTGTTTCCTGCCGCAAATGGGTACACACACATTCTAGTTGTTGTTGATTACGTTACTAAGTGGGTAGAAGCTATTCCAACTAGTAGTGCTGATCACAACACCTTTATTAAGATGCTTAAGGAAATTATATTTCCGAGGTTTGGAGTCCCTAGATATCTAATGACTGATGGTGGTTCGTACTTTATTCATGGTGCTTTCCGTAAGATGCTTGCAATGTATGATGTCAACCATAGAATTGCATCCCCCTATCACCCACAGACTAGTGGACAAGTAGAACTAAGTAATAGGGAGTTGAAACTAATCTTGCAAAAGACAATTAATAGGTCTAGGAAGAATTGGTCCAAGACACTTGATGATGCATTATGGGCCTATAGAACTGCATACAAAAATCCTATGGGTATGTCTCCATATAAGATGGTGTGTGGAAAAGCTTGTCACTTACCTCTTGAGCTAGAACATAAGGCATATTGGGCTATTAAAGAGCTCAATTATGATTTCAAACTTGCAGGTGAGAAGAGGCTATTTGATATTAGTTGTCTCGATGAATGGAGAAACCCAGGCCTATGAGAATGCCAAACTGTTTAAACAAAAAGTTAAAAGATGGCATGACAAAATGATACAAAAGCGTGAGTTTAACGTAGGTGATTATGTCTTGCTATTCAACTCTCGTTTAAGAATTTTTGCAGGAAAACTTCTCTCCAAGTGGGAAGGACCTTACGTTATCGAGGAGGTCTATCTTTCCGGTGCCATAAAAATCAACAACTTCGAAGGCACAAATCCGAAGGTGGTGAATGGTCAAAGAATCAAACATTATATCTCAGGTAATCCTATAAATGTTGAAACCAATGTTATTGAAACCGTAACCCTGGAGGAATACATAAGGGACACTTTCCAGAACGATTCAGCCTCCGAAAAGGAAGAGGTATGTGATACGGTAAGTAAGCCGACTCCAAAACAGTTTTAAAGGCAATTTTTCTCCATTTTGGAATATTTAGAAAAATAGAAAAATAAGAAGCAGTTCGGAGGAGACACGAGGCGTCCACAAGGGTGGAGGGCACGCCCCCTGCCTTGTGGGCACCCCGTGTGTCCCCTGGACTCGGTTTTCTTGTGGGTTACTCCTTTTGGTCGATAAAAATTCATTATATATACTCCCGAAGGTTTTGACCTCTGTATCACGCAAAAATCCTCTATTCTTGTTTAGAGCTGTTTTCTGCTAGGGTTTGCGAAGCCAGGCATCATGTCATCTCCCTCCTCCAACAACGAAGGCAATGATGCTTGGCTAATGAAGATAGATATGAAGAGGGAAGGACCCGAGGAGATCCACAAGGAGAAGAAGATCAAGATGGAGGTGGAAGATCCGGCTCCGGCATCGGGAGAAGAAGACACCTCTAAATCCCTTCCGAATATCTTTACCTCAACTGAGATAGAAGCTTTCAGGATGATTGAGTTAGCTCAGATTTGAAACAAGCATCTCACAAGAGAAAATATTTGGTTGAAGGATTACATAGCTGCACTCAAAGGTATTATCCGCAAGCTGGAGGATCTCCTACGCTCGATATATGATGATTCGCCGTCACTACTTTCAACATCACCATCACCACCCCGAAGAAGGAGACATAATCATATGGGTATGGGCACTCCCCTTGGCAACTGCCAAGCTTGGGGGAGTGACCCCGGTATCGTATCACCATCACTCCTATCTTTACCATTTTACTTTGTTCGATCCTTTTGGTAGTATCTTGATCTAGTAGAATAAAGTTAGCATGATCTAGTTGTGAGCTTTTGCCTTGTGAGGTTTACCCTTTGTAATCGAGTCCGTGAGCTATATAATAAAGATTAGTGTTGAGTCAAGGGCTTGATTTCCTCACTTGGGTCATGATAAAAGGAAAGAAAACATAAAGAGTGTCAAAGAGATCATATCAATCTTATGGGATGTAATGACTTCACATACAAAAGTATGATAAATAAAAGTTGTTGGGAGTTGACAAACATAGTTTCGGTCATCGTTGCAATTAATAGGAAGTAGTAAAAGAAGAGAGGCTTCACATACAAATATACTATCTTGGACATCTTTTCTGATTGTGAGCACTCATTAAAGTATGACATGCTAAGGAGTTGATGTTGGACAAGGAAGGCGACATAATGGGTTATATCTTCTTGTATCCGAAATAAAGTATATTGTCATGGATCATCCAACATGTTGAGCTTGCCTTTCCCCCTCATGCCAAAACTCCTCGCACTAAGTAGAGATACTACTTGTGCTTCCATACTTCCTTAAACCCAGTTTTACCATGAGAGTCCACCATAACTACCTATGGATTGAGAAAGATCCTTCCAAGTAAGTTGTCATGTTGCAAACTCGCTAAAATATGTATGATTTATTAGTGTGGGAGAAATTAGCTTTATACGATCTTGTGATATGGAAGTAATAAAAGCGAGGGACTGCATAATAAAGGTCCTTATCACAAGTGGTAATAGAAAGTGAAGTTCTTCTATGCTAAGACTTTGTGCATCCAACCACAAAAACACATGACAACCTCTGCTTCCTTCTGTGAAGGGCCTATCTATTATTCTTGCCTTATAAGTGTCAAGGTGAAATCCACCTTTCCTTTTTACCTTTTATCCTTTGGCAAGCACATTGTGTTGGAAAGATCCTGACATATATACCCACTTAGATGTAAGTTTTCATGATCTATTACTGTTGACATTACCCTTGAGGTAAAAGGTTGGGTGGCAACACCATAAGCCCCTATCTTTCTCTGTGTCCGATTTAAACTCCATAAACATAAGTATTGCGTGAGTGTGAGCAATTGTGAAAGACTATATGATAGTTGAGTATGTAGGCTTGCTGAAAAGCTCTTATATTGACTCTTTCTGATGTTACGATAAATTGCAATTGCTTCAATGACCGAGATCAAAGTTTGTTAGTTTCCAATGAAGTTTATGGTTCATACTTGATATTGTAGATGAATTGTTACTTTAGCATAAGAATCATATGACTATATTTACATAAGTTGTTGTTATGAGAATGATCATGATGCCCTCATGTCCGTATTTTGTTTTTATCGACACCTCTATCTCTAAAACATGTGCACATATTTTGCGATATCAGCTTTCGCTTGAGGACAAGTGAGGTCTAAGCTTGGGGGAGTTGATACGTCCATTTTGCATCTTGCTTATATGTTGATATTTATTGCATTATGGGCTGTTATTATATGTTTTGTCTCAATACTTATGACTTTTCTCTCTTATTTTACAAGGTTTACATGAAGAGGGAGAATGTCGGCAGCTGGAATTCTGGGCTGGAAAAGGAGCAAACTCTCGAAACCTATTCTGCACAACTCCAAAAGCCTCGAAACTCAACAGAACTTCGTTTCAGAAAATATAAAAAATATCTGGCGAAAGAAGTCCACGAGGGGGGCCACCGGCTGTCCACGAGGGTGGGGGCGCGCCCCCCTTCCCAGGGCGCGCCCCTGCCTTGTGGGCCAGCTGGAAGGCCCCCGATGCCCATCTTCTCCTATATGATGTGTTTTGACCTGGAAAAAATCATAAGGAGGCTTTCGGGACAAGACGCCGCCGTCTCGAGGCCGAACCGAGGCGGAAACCAATCTAGGGCTCCAGCAGAGCTGTTCTGCCGAGGATACTTCCCTCCGGGAGGGGGAAATCGTCACCGCCGTCATCACCAACAACTCTCCCATCATGGGGAGGGCTATCTTCATCAACATCTTCACCAGCACCATCTCCTCTCAAACCCTAGTTCATCTCTTGTATCCAATCTTTGTACCCCAAACCTCAGATTGGTACGTGTGGGTTGCTAGTAGTGTTGATTACTCCTTGTAGTTGATGCTAGTTGGTTTATTTGGTGGAAGATCATATGTTCAGATCCATTATGCATATTAATACCACTCTGATCATGAACCATATTATATCTTGTGAGTAGTTACTTTTGTTCCTGAGGACATGGGAGAAGTCTTGCTATTAGTAGTCATGTGAGTTTGGTCTTCGTTCGATATTTTGATGAGATGTATGTTGTTTGTCCTCTAGTGGTGTCATGTGAACGTCGACTACATGACACTTCACCATTATTTGGGCCTAGAGGAAGGCATTGGGAAGTAATAAGTAGATGATGGGTTGCTAGAGTGACAGAAGCTTAAACCCTAGTTTATGTGTTGCTTCGTAAGGGGCTGATTTGGATCCATATGTTTTAGGCTATGGTTAGGTTTACCTTAATACTTATTTTGTAGTTGCGGATGCTTGCATTAGAGGTTAATCATAAGTGGGAGGCTTGTCCAAGTAAGAACAGCACCCAAGCACCGGTCCACCCACATACCAAATTATCAAAGTACCAAACGCGAATCAGATGATCGTGATGAAAACTAGCTTGTCGATAATTCCCATGTGTCCTCGGGAGCGCTTTCCTTTATATAAGAGTTTGTCCAGGCTTGTCCTTTGCTACAAAAAGGACTGGGCCTTATCTGATCACAAAACTATCTGTTACCTATAATTTCAGTGCTTGCAGAAAATACCTTACTGAAAACTTCCTATCATTTCCTTCTGCTCCTTGTTGGGTTCGACACTCTTACTTATCGAAAGGACTATGAGAGATCCCCTACACTTGTGGGTCGTCAGACGTCGAAGGGGAGGCAGATCTGTTTTCAGCAAATTTTCTTTGAACTCTGCGATTGGTGGTAGTCTTCTTCCACGACCATGGGGAACAATGGAGATGGGTGGAGGTGATGGGGAGTAGCGGGAGCGGGAGTAAGTCAGGGTGCAGCGGCGGGGTGGGATGTTGTAATGCCCAGGATGGGACTATATCTCCTACGTGTCGAGGCACGACTTAGAGATATAAGCCCATGCTGGAATGATCGCAAGTTTGGTACCTTTGCACATCTCATGTAAAAATGGGGATGGAAAACTGAAAAAAATAGTTGGCTTACACTCGCCACGTCACACAAATTCATTACATGTTTCAATCATCATACAAATGAACATCACAGCCCATCTAAGGGTAAAATCCAAATGTCAACATACCAAACATAACATTAAACCACAGGTCGGAATCGAATCCAAGTAGAAGAACCACTACTGATCATCAGAATAACGAACATAGTAACAGCTACGCTCCTCGTCGTACTCCCAGTCTAGCTCAGTGCCATCACCTGGGTAGCTCACCATCGTACCTGCATCTGGTGTGGCGAAGTAACTGTGAGCCATAGAGGACTCAGCAATCCCGTTCCCGGGTAACACGACTATTTAAGCCTTGGGTGTGGAACAAGGCTGAAGAAAGAATAAGAGGTGAAGGAAAAAACAAGAGTCTGCAGCAGCGCTAGCCTAGCTTACGTAAAAGAGAGCGAGAAGAGAAGGTGCCTCGGTCGAGAGATGATCACTAAGTGATCCTAAACTAATCAAGTCAAACATAACCCCACCGTGTTCATCTCCCGAATCCCTTTCGGAAAATGACAGTCACGGTACTCACGCTGGTAGTGTATTGGAACATGGTGTCAAGTTTTCTACAACCGGATATTAACAAGCTCCCATCTGCCACATAACCGCGGGCACGGCTTTCGGAAGATCATAACCCTGCAGGGGTGTTCCAACTTGGCCCATGACAAGCCCACGATCCGCGGAGTCGCAACTCCAAGGTGGGAAGACCCGAGTATCCTCGGAATCCCGTGCTCAAGATACTCCGAACTAAGGTAAGGCTAATCCAGAAAATCCTCCCGGCGTGCCGACACCCTGATAGTAGCCGCGCGTATCTCATCTCAGGCCACGACCGGATGGGCGATCCCACAGGTTTTTACCAGCCCTCGAGTTTCCTTGAGGTGGCCCCGCGTAACCCCCAGTTTGGACCAACACTCATGAGGAGCACTGGCCCGGGTTGTTGATTAAGAAAGTGGGTTAATTACTCCCTATGCAAGTTTTATTAGTTATTAGGCAAATAGTACCAATGTTGGGACTTGCTGGAAAAGACTTAGCACCTAGCGGTTTATCGAGGGGGTCCCATAACCCCAACCGTGTGAGGAACGCATAATCAAGGAACATAACACCGGTTTATACGGTTCCTAGCGGCATGAGTGGAACAAATCACCAAGCAAAAGGCTTAGCCTTCCACCCATTACCAATATATAGATGATTTCATTTAATCATTTATATAGTGTGATATAACCCAACAAAACTTCAACATGAAGCAAGCACCTTCAATCTTCACCTGCAACTAACAATGTTATAAGAGGGGCTGAGCGAAGCGTACTTAGCCATTCAACGGTTTGCATAGGTAGGGTGGTTAAACATGAACATGGTTACAATAGGAGGCTGACAGGAAAGACATGGGCATCGAGGCAAAACTATAGAGCGATACTCTAGCAATAGGCAAAGATAGTAATGTTATCCGGGTTCGGTCATCTTGCCTGAAGAGTTGTCGATAGGATCGTAAGAGGGGTCCTCGTTCTCAAGCTCGGTAGTAACCTCGTGCTCGTACTCGTACTCGGTCTCAGCTTCCGGCTCTACTCAACACAACCACACAAGGCACGGAATCAACAAGATGCAATGCGCACACAAAATATGTGGGATGCATGACTGATGCACTGTGGGAGCACATGGAGCATGACAATATGCGATCAAGCAAAATGCTTCAAAACATGATAACAATAGGATATTATGAATCTACATGAAAAATCACACAAGTTTCATATAGGACTTGCTCAAAACGGAGCTACGTGCTAAAAGTTACACACAAAACAATAAACATGCGAAAGCTGAAAATTACAGCCACATCGCAACTTCGGGGCAAGAGATAAATAAGCTACAGCACTCCAACATCATGGCAATGAGCATGGACATAAACTAGACATATCCTACAGCAAATAAGTCCAATGGAGCACCCCCAAAGTAGCCATGGATCAATAGCAACAAGCTATGACATATTGAACTTGACAACAAAATCCTGACAGCTGTATTTTATTGCAACTTGGGAGCAAAAGATAAATATGCTACAGCCACTCAAATAAGCATGTGAGAGCATGAATGGATAGCCAACAATATATACTACAAGGAATCATCGAGAGTCGCCCCAAAACTATCATGGATTGGCCTAGAACAACAAGCAAACATGGCATCTGGATATTACAGATTCCAGACTTTATGAAATTTCACTGTGTTAAAACAGCAGTTTCATCATGGCATTTTTGAGAGCAAGTTTAAGTCACCTCAAGACTAAACATGGCAAGTGGTAAGCACCACAACAAAGTACACATGATAGTGAATCCAAAACACCTAAGCATGCATCATGGGGACAAACACAACGATAGCAATGAGCTCCTCAAAATGACATCTCATAACAAGTTTAACTACTTAACAGCCACATAGCACTTTGCAACGGAGATAAACATGGCAAGATTAATTCTATCATGCAAGTCTAAGCAATCATCATGTAGAGCATGACAAGACGAACACGTGGACATGTCATTTGCATCATTTGGATAAACATGCAAAAAGTTATCACATTGCAAAGGTGGCATGAAAACATCTACTAACAGCAGTTTTAAACAATATGCACTCTTGCAACAGATATTTAAGCATCTAGATGATCTCAAACATGCAAGGCATAAAGGAATGAAATGTAGTACAAGTCTCCACGAACATCTGGACACCTCATTTGCGCAAAACGGAGCATCACACAAAAAGTTATCATCAATTGAAAACTGCACCAGAAACTAGAAAAACACAGGGACTTAGTGGAATTTGGGACTACCTCTGGGTCAACAGAGTCAACGCGGGCTGGAAGAAGCGGATCGGGCCGGTGGAGGCGGATCAGGCGGCAGCCGGCGGATCGGGCCGCGCGGGCGAAGCGGATCGGGCGCCCCCGGCCCGTTAGGGATCCAGCCCACCTGGCGGATCCGGATCGAGGGAACCGGCGGCTCGGGCGCCTTCGAGCGGCGGTGGCTCCTGGCGATCGAAGGTGGGCGTCCCTGGGCCGGCTCGGCCTGGCAGAGAGCGGGGCCTCGCAGGGCACCGAGGCCGGGCCCAGGCGGAGCGAGGGCGGAGGCACCTGGCGCGGACGGGAGAGTGGGCCGGCTACGGTCAACGGCCCAAGGTTCGGGGCCCTAGGGTTGGCTGGCGACGGATCGGGCCACCGGCCCAACTGGGCGCCTGGCGGGGCGAGGCTCTGGATCGAACGCGCGGAGGAGGCCCAGGCGTCGACGGGAGCTCGGGGCGTCGAACGGGACGTCGGGGCGGCGGCTACCGGCGATGGCCGGCCTCCGGCGAGCGCGGGGAGACCGGAGGAGGCTGGATCCGGGTCGGGAAAGGCCCGATCTGGGGCGGGGCGACAGGATCCGAGGTCGGGGTGACTGGTAGGGGCTCGGGGAAGGAGCTCCGGCGGGCTGCGCGGATTCTGGCGAGCTACTCCAGCGGTGCTCCGGCGAGCTCCGGCCAGAGTGGAGGGAGGAGGCTGGAGGAAGAAGATGGGGGCTAGGGTTTCCTATTTTTGGGGCAAAAATTGAGGAAGGTGGACAAATATATAGGCACAAGGAGCCAGGGTTGTCCAAATGAGGTGTGGTTTTCGGCCACGCGATCAGAATTGGATGGCCTAGATGAAGGGAGGGATTTGGGCTGGTTTGATGGGCTGTTGGAGGGGTGTCTTGGGCCTCAAAGTGGAGGTACTTTCAGCCCACGAGAATAACTGTTGGGGTAGCAAACGAACTCCAAACGCGACGAGATTTGACATGCGGGTTACACACACCAAAACAACAACACACGACAAGTCTCGCGCCAAACCGGTAACGTTACACAGCCAAACACCAAAGTAGGCCACGGGGATGCCACGGACACGTGAGGGAGCTCCGGAACGCGAAACGGACAACGGGAAGGAACGCGTGGGACCGGATGCAAACAACAACACAAATGCAATGCGATGCACATGACTACATGATATGAATGAATGCCACACACGCAACACGACAAAACGGCGAAAACCCAAAAGACGAAGAACCCGAAATGGAATTGATGAATCCGGAGATATATTATATGCCCAAAAGGGAAAGTATTACATCTGGAGCATTACAAACTCTCCTCTACTACAAAAAGATCTCGTCCCGAGATCTAGGACTGGAAAAAGGAGGGGTACTCGGAACGAAGATGATCTTCTCGTTCCCACGTAGCTTCTTGGTCGGTATGGTGTGACCACTTTACTTTCAAGAATTTGATGGACTTGTTGCGGGTCTTGCGCTCGGTTTCTTCGAGAATAGCAATGGGATGCTCTCGGTAGGACAAATCTTGTTGAAGATCAATCTCTTCAAACGGAATCATGCGTTCAGGATTCTTGAAGCACTTGCGGAGTTGAGACACATGAAACACATCATGAACATTGGCGAAGTTGGAAGGGAGCTCAAGTTGATAGGCTAGATCGCCTCTTTTGCCAAGGATCTTGAAAGGCCCGACGTATCTAGGAGCAAGATTTCCTTTGATATCGAATCTTTGGGTGCCTTTCATCGGAGAAACACGGAGATAAACATGATCACCAATGTTGAAAGCCAAATCATGATGCTTGCCGTCATAGTAACTCTTCTGACGCGACTGAGTGGCCTTGAGATTCTCACGTATGACTTTGCACATTTCTTCGGCTTCTGAGATCAAGTCGTTGCCAAGAAGTTGACGTTCACCAGTTTCGGACCAGTTGAGAGGGGTACGGCACTTTCTGCCATAGAGGATTTCAAACGGAGCTTTGCCTGCACTTGCTTGAAAGCTGTTGTTGTAAGAGAACTCGGCAAACGGAAGGAAATCTTCCCATTTCATGCCAAAAGATATGACACAGGCTCTGAGCATGTCTTCTAGAATCTGATTCACTCGCTCGACTTGACCACTAGTCTGAGGGTGAAAAGCAGTGCTGAACCTGATCTTAGTGCCCATGGCGGACTAAAAGGAGTCCCAGAACTTTGAAGTGAACAAACTTCCACGGTCTGAGGAGATGACTTGAGGAATGCCATGTAAGGACACAATTCTGGAAGTGTACAACTTTGCCAATTGAGCTGCATTGATGGATTCTTTGACTGGAAGGAAGTGAGCGACTTTGGTAAGCTTGTCAATCACCACAAAGATAGAATCATTCCCTCTCTTGGACTTAGGAAAGCCAGTGACGAAATCCATTTCAATGTGGTCGAATTTCCACTCGGGAATAGGGAGAGGTTGGAGAAGACCGGCTGGACGTTGATGCTCTGCCTTCACTCTTCTGCAGGCATCACATTCATTCACGAATTGGGCAATCTCCCTTTTCATGCGTGTCCACCAGTAAGATTGCTTGAGGTCTTGGTACATCTTGGAACTGCCAGGATGAATGGAAAGGAGGGAATCATGTGCTTCTTCCATTATGAGCTTCCTGAGATCACCTTTGGGAACAACAAGTCTGTCCTCAAAGAACAAGGTATCTCCCTCATCAACGCGATAGCACTTGTATTTAGGAGTACCCTTTGCAATACCATGTTTCACCTTCTGCACCATGGCATCACTGAGTTGGGCCTCACGGACCTGATCTTCCAAGGTAGGAGCAAGTTGAAGATTTGCAAGAAAACCCTGCGGAACAACTTGGAGGTTGAGCTTCCTGAATGGTTCACAAAGCTCGGGCTAGAACGGCTTGATAAGAAGGCTGTTGCAATATGCCTTTCTGCTCAAAGCATCTGCAATCACATTCGCCTTGCCAGGAGTGTATTCGATGCTGGGATCATACTCTTGGATCATTTCAACCCAACGAGTCTGGCGGAGGTTCAGATTCGGCTGTGTGAAGATGTACTTCAAGCTCTTGTGATCGGTGAAGATGTCGACTTTTCTGCCCAACAACAGATGTCTCCACGTAATCAAAGCATGTACCACAGCTGCTAGTTCCAGATCATGTGTGGGGTAGTTCTTCTCACTTGGCTTCAGCTGACGAGAAGTGTATGCCACAATTCTCTTGTCTTGCATAAGCACACCACCAAGTCCTTGAAGAGAAGCATCACAGAATACTTCGTAGGGCTTGGACTCATCTGGAGGTGTAAGAACTGGAGCAGAGACGAGCTTTTCTTTGAGAGTTTTGAATGCCACTTCACAATCTGGAGACCAGTAGTACTTGACATTCTTCTGCAGCAAGTTGGAAAGAGGCTTCGCAATCTTGGAGAAGTTCTCAACGAACCTTCTGCAATAGCTGGCAAGACCAAGAAAGCTTCGGAGTTGCTTGATGTTCTGAGGAGCTTCCCAGTTGACAATTGCTTCAACTTTCTCGGGGTTTACCGCAATACCGTCAGCAGAGATGATATGGCCCAGGTACAAAACCTTATCGAGCCAAAATTCGCACTTGGAGAACTTGGCATAGAACTTATGTTCACGGAGTCTGTCGAGAACGAGACGGAGGTGCTTTTCGTGATCTTCTTCATTCTTGGAAAATACCAAAATATCATCCAGATACACAAGCACAAACTCGCCGGTGTAGGGGTTGAAAATGTAGTGCATCATTCTCGAGAAGATAGGAGGAGCATTGGCGAGACCAAAGGACATGACTGTATATTCATAGGAACTGTAGCTCGTTCTGAAGGCAGTCTTGGGGATATCTTCCTCGCGAATGCGAATTTGGTGATAGCCCATTCGGAGATCGAGCTTAGAGGACACTTTAGCTCCTTTGAGCTGCTCGAACAGTTCGTTGATGTTGGGGAGCGGATACTTGTTCTTTATTGTCTTCTTGTTCAATGGCCGGTAATCAACGCAGAGGCGCTCCGTGCCATCCTTCTTCTTGACAAATAAGACACCACAGCCCCAAGGAGATGTACTAGGCCTGATGAGACCCATACGCTCCTGTTCATCAAGCTGCTTCTTCAACTCCTTCAATTCTTTGGGAGAGAGCTTGTACGGACGCCGGCATGCTGGCTCAGTACCCGGCTCGAGTTCAATGACGAATTCCACTTGCCGATGAGGAGGCATGCCTGGAAGTTCTTCAGGAAAGACGTCTTGGTATTCGTTTACCACCAGAATTTGAGATATGGCATTCATTTCGCCCTTGTCATTGAGAGAGAAAAGCCTGATAGTGTTATCCCTGGAGGCGAAGATAATCACATCTTCATCGGAATGAGTAATCTTGACTTCCTTCTATGCACAATCAATTTGAGCATCATGCTGAGAAAGCCAATCCATCCCGAGGATGAGGTCAATGTCGGAATTACCAAGAACCACCGGTTTAGCCAGAAAGCGATAATCACCCATGCGAATAGAAACATCCGGAGCAAATATCTTTGAATGCATTAGTTTGCCTGGAGAAACAACTGACAATTCCCTTGGCAAACTTTTGGTGACAATGTTGTGCTTGGATGCAAATGGATATGACATGAAAGAACATGTAGCACCCGAATCAAACAACAATTTAGCAGGAAAAGAGTTAACTGAAAGGTTACCCAAAATCACATCAGAAGAATTCTCTGCTTGCGCTGCATTCATCAGATTGACCCTTGCAGACTTTGGATTATGCTTGACAATAGCTGTACTGACAGGTGGAGGAGGTGGAAGGCGCTTAGAGTTGGGGCACTTGTTAGCATAGTGACCTTTCTGAGTGCACTTGTTGCAGACCACCTCTCAGAGAGGACGGAAATGAGAACCACTTGACTTTGAACCTTGAGACTGAAACTGAATCTTCGACTGGTTGCTCGGGTTGGGTGGGTGGGAGAAACCACGTCCACTAGAGTTCTTGTTGCTGTTGGAGTTGTTGTAGGGAGCTCGAATCACTGGAGGAGGAGGAAGCCAAAATTTCTATTGTTTCGCGACCACTTGAGAAGATGAGGAGGAGTGAACGGCATCTTGAATCCTCTTTTTGGAAGCCTCCATCTTGAGCTGGGCTGCCTCTTGCTTGAGCGCCATGTTATAGAATTTGTCGAACTCATCGGGCTCGAACAAGGTGAGAGCAAGTTGAAGTTCATCTTTCAGACCTCCGCGGAACTGATAGATCTTGCTCTTGGCATCTCGTATGTCTTGCTTGGCATAGCGGGCGAGATTTTGGAACTTGACATTATACCGGTAGACAGTCATAGAGCCTTGCTTCAGGTTGCGGAATTGCTCACGCATACCCTCGATGACACTTGTTGGAATGTGGTGAGAGCGAAAGTCCTTGCAGAACTCCTCCCAAGAGATCACACGCCCGGGTCTAGAGTCTTTGTACTGCTGCCACCAGTCAGCTGCTTGGTCTTTGAGTTGGAAGGCTGCAAATTTCACATAGTCCTCTTCTCTTATGTTACTGCACTCAAAATGCTTTTTGATATCGGTTATCCAATCTTCAGCATCAAGAGGGTCGACACAGTAACTGAAAGCTTTTGGTTGATTGGCCAAGAACTGGTTGAGAGTAGCATGGTGCTGTTGGTTGAAGAAATTGCCTTGGTTCCCTGGAGCACCCTGATTAGCTTGATTAGCTTGCATCTGCTGCATCATCTGCATCAACATCTGGGTGTTCTGATTTGTAGTCTGCATAATCGCTCTCCAAGCCTCAGATGGAGGAGGAGGGGAAGGAGGACGGTCTGGAACCTCTTCACCCTCTGGGTTAGCGTTGGGAACTCGTTTCGGAGCCATCCTGAAAGAGATGACCACGAATCAGCAATTTCATTGGAAGAAGGTATAAGCTGAAACAACGGATTGAAATGCAACATAGTCTTCACAAGAATCATTCGAACAAGAGGAACGAATGAAATTCTCAGTTAATGATAACATCAATCTTCACGAGAAGCCACATAGGGAACAAAAGGTAAATAAGAAAAACAACAAGGTACAGACGGAAACAAACACAAGATAGGAGCTTCGTTCTAACATCTTTGTGTTGAAAGCTTATGAACGCGTTACGAAAGGGTTTTGCAATCCCCGGATCAGCATAGCCAAGGACCCTTTAAGATGCAACTCCCGATCGGAACATCGGTCATAAAACCACTTCACTCAATGTAGAACCCCGAACTCGCTAACCTGCATTCGTTGGAAGAATGCCTACGATCTACTGGATAAACCCACCTATGAATTTCCGAAAGTTTCCAGTTATGCAATCAGGTGTTGGGGATACAGGGGAAGCACCGCGCAATCAACTCTAAACCTACATCCAGCTGTATCCATCCTTCAACACATAACCAGTCTTTCTCGGAAACCGTCTACCTCGGACCTTCGAAAAGCATCCACTATACCAAGCTATGGCAATACTCCCGAACTACCTCCCCAGTACTGGGTGATGTCGGGGTTATCTTGCCACTAACCGTATAGGAGAGATTTTCGATGTCGGCCGTCTTAAGTATTTAGTACTGCCACGATATGCTTGTGACGACAATACCCCGAAGCTCAACTCCCCGGGACACTGCCACAACCCCTAATGTTAGGAGGCATCGAGAACAATATTCTCGTCACAAGAACATCGAAACAATCCAACAATACTCGCGAGATTCCTAAAAAAAATTTGGTGCAATTTTTGAAAGTAGAAGAGGCAAGAGTAGTCGTCAGGAGTCCTCACCAGAGAGAAAGGGGATGAGAAGCACAAGAAATCCTACTCTCCGATATAAATATAGCACTCAAAACTTTTTTCAGTGTGTGCCTAGACTCGACCGTCAACGATTCGATCAATCAGTGGGGGCTTCTAGGTCGGAGAAGGCTCTGAATACCAACTTGTAATGCCCAGGATGGGACTATATCTCCTACGTGTCGAGGCACGACTTAGAGATATAAGCCCATGCTGGAATGATCGCAAGTTTGGTACCTTTGCACATCTCATGTAAAAATGGGGATGGAAAACTGGAAAAAAAATAGTTGGCTTACACTCGCCACGTCACACAAATTCATTACATGTTTGAATCATCATACAAATGAACATCACAGCCCATCTAAGGGTAAAATCCAAATGTCAAGATACCAAACATAACATTAAACCACAGGTCTGAATCGAATCCTAGTAGAAGAACCACTACTGATCATCGGGATAACGAACATAGTAACGGCTACGCTCCTCGTCGTACTCCCAGTCTAGCTCAGTGCCATCACCTGGGTAGCTCACCATCGTACCAGCATTTGGTGTGGTGAAGTAACTGTGAGCCACAGAGGACTCAGCAATCCCGTTCCCGGGTAACATGACTATTTAAGCCTTGGGTGTGGAACAAGGCTGAAGAAAGAATAAGAGGTGAAGGAAAAAACAAGAGTCTGCAGAAGCGCTAGCCTAGCTTACGTAAAAGAGAGCGAGAAGAGAAGGTGCCTCGGTCGAGAGATGATCACTAAGTGATCCTAAACTAATCAAGTCAAACATAACCCCACCGTGTTCATCTCCCGAATCCCTTTCGGAAAATGACAGTCACGGTACTCACGCTGGTAGTGTATTGGCACATGGTGTCAAGTTTTCTACAACCGGATATTAACAAGCTCCCATCTTCCACATAACCGCGGGCATGGCTTTCGAAAGATCATAACCCTGCAGGGGTGTTCCAACTTGGCCCATGACAAGCCCACGATCCGCGGAGTCGCAACTCCAAGGTGGGAAGACACGAGTATCCTCGGAATCCCGTGCTCAAGATACTCCGAACTAAGGTAAGGCTAATCCAGCAAATCCTCCCGGCGTGCTGATACGTCCAAAACGTATCTATAATTTCTGCTTGCTCCATGCCACTTTTGGGTGATATTGCTATGATATTCATACACTTCCATACACTTTTGATCATATTTGGACTAACTTACTAATCCAGTGCACCCCAGTGCCAGTTTCTGTTTTCGGCTGTTTTTGTATTTCAGGTTTTCACGTTTCGAGAACTGCCCAGAAAAATCCAGAAAAATTATATAAAAAATCAGCGAACCGGAAACAACACTGCGTCCGAAGGGCAGCCTGGGGGGGCACAGGGGCTCCAGG
>LR738715.1:613342053-613366052 GCA_902687465.1 Secale cereale | reverse complement strand
CATGTCAAGTATAAGTTCCTATGACCATGAGATCATGTAACTCACTGACACCGTAGGAGTGCTTTGTGTGTGCCAAACGTCGCAACGTAACTGGGTGACTATAAAGGTACTCTACAGGTATCTCCGAAGGTGTCTGTTGAGTTGACATGGATCGAGACTGGGATTTGTCACTCCGTGTGACGGAGAGGTATCTCCGGGCCCACTCGGTAATACGTCATCACAATGAGCTCAAAGTGACTAAGTAGTTAGTCACGGGATTATGTATTACGGTAACGAGTAAAGAGACTTGCCGGTAACGAGATTGAACTAGGTATAGAGATACCGACGATCGAATCTCGGGCAAGTAACATACCGACGAGACAAAGGGAACTGTATACGGGATTGCCTGAATCCTTGACATCGTGGTTCATCCGATGAGATCATCGAGAAACGTGTGGGAAACAATATGGGTATCCAGATCCCGCTATTGGTTATTGACCTGGGAGTGTCTCGGTCATGTCTGCATAGTTTCCGAACCCGCAGGGTCTACACACTTAAGGTTCGGTGACGCTAGGGTTGTTAGTGAGAACAGTGCATGGTTACCGAAGGTTGTTCGGAGTCCCGGATGAGATCCCGGACGTGACGAGGGTCTCCAGAATGGTCCGGGGACGAAGATTGATATATAGGATGAAAGGTTTCGGAGTCCGGAAGTGTTCCGGGGAGTGTCGGGAAGACGGCGGATGACCGAAAAGGGTTTCGGGGGTTCCGGAAGGGGTTTCGGGCCTAATGGGCCACAAAGGGGGACACAACAGCCCTCATAGGGCTATGCGCCTCCCCTGGGCCCTCTCCTCATGCGCAAAGGGTGGTGGGCCCCCCTAGGGCTGCCGCACCCCCCCAGGCTTGGGGGGCAAGGCACTTGGGGGGGGGAACCCTAACCCTGGGGCGCCGCCCCCTCCCACCTCCCCTTGGCCGCCGCCCCTAGGGGCTAACCCTAGGGCGCCCCTCCCCTCTCTACCCCCCTATATAAAGAGAGGCAGAGGGAGGGCAGCCACACACGTTTGTGCCTCGGTGCTGCCCTCCCTCTCCCACTACAATCTTCGTTTCCCGCGGTGCTTGGCGAAGCCCTGCTGGAATCCTCCTCCACCATCACCACCACGCCGTCGTGCTGCCGGTGTCTCCATCAACCTCTCCTTCCCCCTTGCTGGATCAAGAAGGAGGAGACGTCCCCGAGCTGTACGTGTGAAGAACGCGGAGGCACCGTTGCTTCGGTGCTAGGATCTTCGGCGATCTGAATCGCGACGAGTACGACTCCATCAACCGCGTTCTTGAACGCTTCCGCTTAGCGATCTACAAGGGTATGTGGATCCAACTCTCCCCTCGTAGTTGCATCTCCTAGATTGATCTTGGTGAACGTAGAGAAAAATTTTTGTTTCCCATGCAACGTTCCCCAACAGTGGCATCATGAGCTAGGATCTTGCGTAGATGCTTTCACGAGTAGAACACAAAAGGGTTTGTGGACGTTGATGTTTAGATTGCTTCCCTCCTTAGTCTTTCTTGATTCAGCGGTATTATGGGATGAAGCGGCCCGGACCAACTTTACATGTCCACGTACATGAGACCGGTTCCATCGACAGACATGTGACTTTTGTTGCATAAGATGGCTGGCGGGTGTCTGTCTCTCCTATCTTAGTTGAATCGGAACAGAACAAGGCGGTCCTTGTAGAAGGTTAAATAGCAACTTAAATATCACCGTTGTGGCTTTGCGTAGGTAAGAAGCGTTCTTGCTAGATACCCATAGCAGCCACGTAAAACATGCAAACAACAAATTAGAGGACGTCTAACTTGTTTTTGCAGGGTATGTATGTGATATGATATGGCCAATGACATGATGAGATATATTTGATTTATGAGATGATCATGTTGTAATAGTTAATATCGACTTGCATGTCGATGCATACGGCAACCGGCAGGAGCCATAGGGTTGTCTTTAATTTTTGTATGACCTGCGTGTCAATCATTAAGCGCTTTGTAATGCTTTACTTTATCGCTAAACGGTAGCAATAGTAGTAAGAGCATGGTGGGCGCCGACAACCCCGATGGCGACACGATGATGGAGATCATGATGATGGGGATCATGGTGTGGCGCCGGTGACGATGGAGATCATGCCGGTGCTTTGGAGATGGAGATCAAAAGCACGAGTTGATGGCCATATCATGTCACTTATGATTTGCATGTGATGTTAATCCTTTTATGCATCTTATTTTGCTTAGGACGACGGTAGCATTATAAGATGATCCTTCACTAAAATTTCAAGATAAAATTGTGTTCCCCCCGAGTGTGCGCCGTTGCGAAGGTTCGTCGTTTCGAAGCACCACGTGATGATCGGGTGTGATAGACTCTACGTTCGCATACAACGGGTGCAAGACAGTTTTGCACATGCAGAGCACTCGGGTTAGACTTGACGAGCCTAGCATGTACAGACATGGCCTCGGAACACGGAGGACCGAAAGGTCGAGCATGAGTCATATAGTAGATATGATCAACATGTAGATGTTCACCATTGACACCACCTCATCTCACGTGATGATCGGACTTGGGTTGGTGAATCTGGATCATGTCACGCTCGAATGACCAGAGGGATGTCAATTTGAGTGGGAGTTATAATTAATTTGATTAGGTAATAACTCACTTATCATGAACAATAGTCTAAAATGTCTTTGCAAATCTTTTGTTGTAGATGGCTCGCGCAGTAGCTCCCCTGAATTTTAATGCGTTCCTAGAGAAAGCTAAACTGAAAGATGATGGGAGCAACTTTGCGGACTGGCTCCGCAATCTGAGGATCATCCTCACTGCTGCCCAAAAGGTTTATGTCCTAAATGCACCGCTAGGTGAACCCCCCGCTCCTCAGGCCTCTGCGGACGTTACGAACGCCTGGCAGTCGCGTTCGGATGACTACTCAGTGGTGCAGTGTGCCATATTGTATAGCTTGGAAGGAGGACTTCAAAGGCGTTTTGAAAGTCATGGAGCATATGAGATGTTCCAGGAGTTGAAGTTCACCTTTGAAAAGAATGCCAAGATCGAGAGGTATGAGACCACCGATAAATTCTTTGCTTGCAAGATGGAGGAGAATTCGTCTGTCAGTGAGCACTTACTGAAGATGTCTGGGTACTATACCCGCATAGCTGATCTGGGACTTGTGTTCCCGGACGAGGCTATCATTGACAGAATTCTCCAGTCACTCCCGCCTAGCTACAAGAGCTTCATGCAGCAGTACAAC
The DNA here is from genome assembly GCA_902687465.1 of Secale cereale. Lineage (NCBI taxonomy): Eukaryota > Viridiplantae > Streptophyta > Magnoliopsida > Poales > Poaceae > Secale > Secale cereale. Next base: position 613,362,795 of record LR738715.1, on the reverse strand, counting down.
ATGCAAGGGATGAACAAAACCATCGCCGAGCTGTTTTCGATGCTGAAAGTCGCTGAGGCAGACATCAAAAAGGAGTATCAAGTGTTGATGGTCGATAAAACCACCAGTTTCAAGAAGAATGGCAAGGGCAAGAAGGGTAACTCTAAGAAGGGTGGCAAGGCAGTTGCTCATCCAGTGAAGAAACCCAAGGCTGGGCCCAAGCCAGAGACTGAGTGTTTCTATTGCAAGGGGAACGGCCACTGGAAGCGGAACTGCCCCAAGTATCTGGCAGACAAGAAGGGGGCCAACAACAACAACAAGCAAGGTATATGTGATATACATGTTATTGATGTGTACCTTACCAACTCTCGTTGTAGTGCCTGGGTATTTGATACCGGTTCGGTTGCTCACATTTGCAACTCTAAACAGGAACTGCGGAATAAACGGAGGCTGGCGAAGGACGAAGTGACGATGCACGTGGGAAATGGTTCCAAGGTTGATGTGATCGCCGTCGGCACGCTCGCTCTTCGATTACCATCAGGATTAGTTATGAACCTGAATAATTGTTATTTAGTGCCTGCGTTGAGCATGAACATTATATCTGGATCTTGTTTATTGCGAGACGGTTACTCGTTTAAATCAGAGAATAAAGGTTGTTCTATTTATATGGGTAATATCTTTTATGGTCATGCACCCGAAGTGAGGGGTTTATTCTTATTGAATCTCGATAGTGATGATACACATGTTCATAACATTGATGCCAAAAGATGTAGAGTTGATAAAGATAATATCACTTACTTGTGGCACTGCCGTCTGGGTCATATCGGCGTATTACGCATGAGGAAGCTCCATGCTGATGGACTTTTGGAGTCTCTTGATTTTGAATCACTTGACACATGCGAGCCGTGCCTCATGGGCAAGATGACAAGGACCCCGTTTTCAGGAATAATGGAACGGGCAAGTGACTTATTGGAAATCATACATACTGATGTGTGTGGTCCGATGAGTGTCACGGCACGCGGTGGATATCGTTATTTTCTCACCTTCACTGACGACTTAAGTAGATATGGGTATATTTACTTAATGAAGCATAAGTCTGAAACTTTTGAAAAGTTCAAGCAATTTCAGAGTGAAGTTGAAAATCATCGTAACAAGAAGATCAAGTTCCTACGATCTGATCGAGGGGGAGAATATCTGAGTTATGAGTTTGGCAATCACTTAAGAAAATGTGGAATCGTTTCACAGTTGACGCCACCTGGAACACCACAGCGTAATGGTGTGTCCGAACGTCGTAATCGAACCCTATTAGATATGGTGCGTTCTATGATGTCTCTTGCCGATTTGCCACTATCATTTTGGGGATATGCGTTAGAGACAACTGCATTCACTTTAAATAGGGCTCCATCCAAGTCCGTTGAGACAACACCGTATGAACTATGGTTTGGTAAGAAACCTAAGTTGTCTTTTCTCAAGGTTTGGGGTTGCGATGCTTATGTCAAAAGGCTTCAGCCAGAAAAGCTCGAACCCAAAGCGGACAAATGTGTCTTCATAGGATACCCAAAAGAAACTGTTGGGTACGCCTTCTATCTCAGATCCGAAGGCAAAGTGTTTGTCGCTAAGAACGGGTCCTTTCTCGAGAAAGAGTTTCTCTCGAAAGAATTGAGTGGGAGGAAGGTAGAACTTGATGAGGTTATTGAACCTCTGCTTCAACCAGAGAGTTGCATAGCACAGAAAGATGTTTTTGTGGAGCCTGCAGCGGTTGAAGAGGAAGCCAATGATGATGATCAAGAAGCTTCTGATCAAGTTACTACCGAACCTCGTAGGTCGACAAGGGTACGCACTGCACCTGAGTGGTATGGTAACCCTGTCTTGGAGGTCATGTTGTTAGACAACGGTGAACCTACGAGCTATGGAGAAGCGATGGAGGGCCCGGATTCCGACAAATGGTTAGAGGCCATGAAATCCGAGATGGGATCCATGTATGAAAACAAAGTATGGACTTTGGAAGTATTACCTGAAGGGCGGAAGGCCATTCAGAATAAATGGATTTTTAAGAGGAAGACGGACGCTGACGGTAATGTCACCGTGTATAAAGCTTGACTTGTGGCAAAGGGTTTTTCACAAGTTCAAGGGATTGACTACGATGAGACTTTCTCACCCGTAGCGATGCTTAAATCCGTCCGAATCATGTTAGCAATAGCTGCGTATTTCGATTATGAAATTTGGCAGATGGATGTCAAAACAGCGTTCCTTAACGGTTTTCTTAAGGAAGAGTTGTATATGATACAACCGGAAGGTTTTGTCGATCCAGAGAATGCTGACAAAGTGTGCAAGCTCCAGCGTTCCATTTATGGGCTGGTGCAAGCATCTCGGAGTTGGAATCTTCGCTTTGATGAGGTGATCAAAGCGTTTGGGTTTGTACAAGTTTACAATGAAGCTTGTATTTACAAGAAAGTGAGTGGGAGCTCTATAGCGTTTCTAATATTATATGTGGATGACATATTGCTGATTGGAAACAATATAGAACTTTTGGATAGCGTGAAGGGGTATTTGAACAAGAGTTTTTCGATGAAGGATCTCGGGGAAGCTGCTTTCATATTGGGCATCAAGATCTATAGAGATAGATCAAGACGCTTGATAGGACTTTCACAAAGTACATACCTTGATAAAGTTTTGAAGAAGTTCAAAATGGATCAATCCAAGAAGGGGTTCTTGCCGGTATTGCAAGGTACAAAGTTGAGTAAGTAAGACTCAATGCCCAGTGACTGCGGAAGATAGAGAAAAGATGAGTGTCGTCCCCTATGCTTCAGCCATAGGCTCTATCATGTATGCAATGCTGTGCACAAGACCAGATGTCAGCCTTGCCATAAGTATGGCCGGAAGGTTTCAAAGTAATCCTGGTATGGATCACTGGACAGCGGTCAAGAATATCCTAAAGTACCTGAAAAGGACTAAGGAAATGTTTCTCGTTTATGGAGGTGATCAAGAGCTCGTCGTAAAGGGTTACGTCGATGCAAGCTTTGACACTGATCCGGATGACTCTAAGTCTCAAACCGGATACGTATATATTCTCAACGGGGGAGCGGTAAGCTGGTGCAGTTCCAAGCAAAGCGTGGTAGCCGATTCTACATGCGAAGCGGAGTACATAGCTGCCTCGGAGGCGGCAAAGGAAGGTGTCTGGATGAACGAGTTCATAACAGATCTTGGAGTTGTGCCTAGTGCACTGAACCCAATGACTCTGTTCTGTGACAACACTGGTGCCATTGCTCTAGCCAAGGAACCAAGGTTTCACAAGAGGACCAGACACATAAAGCGACGCTTCAATTCCATCCGCGATTCAGTCAAGGAGGAGGACATAAACATTTGCAAAGTACACACGGATTTGAATGTTGCAGATCCGTTGACTAAGCCTCTTCCACGGGCTAAGCATGATCAACACCAAGACTCTATGGGTGTTAGATTCATTACCTTGTAATGCTAGATTATTGACTCTAGTGCAAGTGGGAGACTGTTGGAAATATGCCCTAGAGGCAATAATAAAAGAGTTATTATTATATTTCCTTGTTCATGATAATCGTTTATTATCCATGCTATAATTGTATTGATTGGAAACTCATATACATGTGTGGATAAATAGACAAACTTTGTGTCCCTAGTAAGCCTCTACAGGACTAGCTCGTTGATCAAAGATGACCGCGGTTTCCAGGTCATAGACATGAGTTGTCATTTGATAACGGGATCACATCATTAGGAGAATGATGTGATGGACGAGACCCAAACGTTAAACATAGCTTTTGATCGTATCAGTTATCGCTATAGTTTTCTGCATGTCAAGTATAAGTTCCTATGACCATGAGATCATGTAACTCACTGACACCGTAGGAGTGCTTTGTGTGTGCCAAACGTCGCAACGTAACTGGGTGACTATAAAGGTACTCTACATGTATCTCCGAAGGTGTCTGTTGAGTTGACATGGATCGAGACTGGGATTTGTCACTCCGTGTGACGGAGAGGTATCTCCGGGCCCACTCGGTAATACGTCATCACAATGAGCTCAAAGTGACTAAGTAGTTAGTCACGGGATTATGTATTATGGTAACGAGTAAAGAGACTTGCCGGTAACGAGATTGAACTAGGTATAGAGATACCGACGATCGAATCTCGGGCAAGTAACATACCGACGAGACAAAGGGAACTGTATACGGGATTGCCTGAATCCTTGACATCGTGGTTCATCCGATGAGATCATCGAGAAACGTGTGGGAACCAATATGGGTATCCAGATCCCGCTATTGGTTATTGACCTGGGAGTGTCTCGGTCATGTTTGCATAGTTTCCGAACCCGCAGGGTCTACACACTTAAGGTTCGGTGACGCTAGGGTTATTAGTGAGAACAGTGCATGGTTACCGAAGGTTGTTCGGAGTCCCGGATGAGATCCCGGACGTGACGAGGGTCTCCGGAATGGTCCGGGGACGAAGATTGATATATAGGATGAAAGGTTTCGGAGTCCGGAAGTGTTCCGGGGAGTGTCGGGAAGACGGCGGATGACCGAAAAGGGTTTCGGGGGTTCCGGAAGGGGTTTCGGGCCTAATGGGCCACAAAGGGGGACACAACAGCCCTCATAGGGCTATGCGCCCCCCCTGGGCCCTCTCCTCATGCGCAAGGGGTGGTGGCCCCCCCTAGGGCTGCCGCACCCCCCCAGGCTTGGGGGGCAAGGCACTTGGGGGGGGGGAACCCTAACCCTGGGGCGCCGCCCCCTCCCACCTCCCCTTGGCCGCCGCCCCTAGGGGCTAACCCTAGGGCGCCCCTCCCCTCTCTACCCCCCTATATAAAGAGAGGCAGAGGGAGGGCAGCCACACACGTTTGTGCCTCGGTGCTGCCCTCCCTCTCCCACTACAATCTTCGTTTCCCGCGGTGCTTGGCGAAGCCCTGCTGGAATCCTCCTCCACCATCACCACCACGCCGTCGTGATGCCGGTGTCTCCATCAACCTCTCCTTCCCCCTTGCTGGATCAAGAAGGAGGAGACGTCCCCGAGCTGTACGTGTGCAGAACGCGGAGGCACCGTTGCTTCGGTGCTAGGATCTTCGGCGATCTGAATCGCGACGAGTACGACTCCATCAACCGCGTTCTTGAACGCTTCCGCTTAGCGATCTTCAAGGGTATGTGGATCCAACTCTCCCCTCGTAGATGTATCTCCTTGATTGATCTTGGTGAACGTAGGAAAATTTTTTGTTTCCCATGCAACGTTCCCCAACAATTTGATTCACCTCTTTTATATTTTAGTTCATAAGTAATTCTTGCATGTTCTCCGTTGTTATTTATTGCTTTGGCCAAGTAGTAGGTAGTGACTCCAAGAGGGAACGTTATGCTTGATTGTGGGTTCATGCCCCTCGATGACTAGCTTGAGTGACAGAAACATTTGTCTAGGGGATGTGCTGTTGCCACAAGGGGGAAAACAACGGTGCTTGTGCCCGCGGGTGCAAGGATTGTTTACTTTACGCAAAGTTCTTTTAATGCAGTTGTCTGTTGCATTGAGTTTACACTATGGGTGGGACTCGCAACTTAATACCAGCGAGATGTTCTGGATAGATATCTCAAGGTGGATGATTAGTAGTAGATATTGATGGATTTAGGTCTACTTACTTTGGCGTACCGCCCATGCTTTGAACCTCAACCTTTCTTGCAATGTAGTCAGCATTGGTTTGCGTTCGTGGTCCTGTCAATTGCCCAGCTGTAATTTGTTTACCTCACATAGCTGTTTTATCGTCTTTTGGGAGAGAGACATCATTAGTGAACATCATGAGACTCCGGCCCATATTACCATCATTGATCACATACACTATTTACTTTCCGCTATTTTATTTACTATTGCAAAACACTATCTATCACTACTATCATATTGCTTTTAACCCTTTGTGAACTACAAGGCCGGAGAGATTGACAACCTCTCTGTACTCGTTGGGAGCAAAGTTATTTGTATCTGTGTGCAGGTCCACGTTGATTGCTAATTGCGCCGTTAGCAGTTGACACCTACCTGTTGAACCTAGGAGTCTCTAGGCATTCGATCCTTGGCATCTTTGCTAGGGGAAAACACTTCTACTTACTGCACCTTACACCTTCCACTTGGGGTAACCAACGAGGGGTTCGAGCCCCATCACGTGCCGACACCCTGATAGTAGCCGCGCGTATCTCGTCTCAGGCCATGACCGGATGGGCGATCCCACAGGTTTTTACCAGCCATCGAGTTTCCTTGAGGTGGCCCCGCGTAACCCCCAATTTGGACCAACACTCATGAGGAGCACTGGCCCGGGTTGTTGATTAAGAAAGAGGGTTAATTACTCCCTATGCAAGTTTTATTAGTTATTAGGCAAATAGTACCAATGTTGGGACTTGCTGGAAAAGACTTAGCACCTAGCGGTTTATCGAGGGGGTCCCATAACCCCAACCGTGTGAGGAACGCATAATCAAGGAACATAACACCGGTTTATACGGTTCCTAGCAGCATGAGTGGAACAAATCACCAAGCAAAAGGCTTAGCCTTCCACCCATTACCAATATATAGATGATTTCATTTAAGCATTTATATAGTGTGATATAACCCAACAAAACTTCAACATGAAGCAAGCACCTTCAATCTTCACCTGCAACTAACAATGCTATAAGAGGGGTTGAGCGAAGCGTACTTAGCCATTCAACGGTTTGCATAGGTAGGGTGGTTAAACATGAACATGGTTACAATAGGAGGCTGACAGGAAAGACATGGGCATCAAGGCAAAACTATAGAGCGATACTCTAGCAATAGGCAAAGATAGTAATGTTATCCGGGTTCGGTCATCTTGCCTGAAGAGTTGTCGATAGGATCGTAAGAGGGGTCCTCGTTCTCAAGCTCGGTAGTAACCTCGTGCTCGTACTCGTACTCGGTCTCAGCTTCTGGCTCTACTCAACACAACCACACAAGGCACGGAATCAACAAGATGCAATGCGCACACAAAATATGTTGGAAGCATGACTAATGCACTGTGGGAGCACATGGAGCATGACAATATGCGATCAAGCAAAATGCTTCAAAACATGATAACAATAGGATATTATGAATCTACATGAAAAATCACACAAGTTTCAAATAGGACTTGCTCAAAACGGAGCTACGGGCTAAAAGTTACACACAAAACAATAAACATGTGAAAGCTGAAAATTACAGCCACATCGCAACTTCGGGGCAAGAGATAAATAAGCTACAGCACTCCAACATCATGGCAATGAGCATGGACATAAACTAGATATATCCTACAGCAAATAAGTCCATTGGAGCACCCCCCCCCCAAAGGAGCCATGGATCAATAGCAACAAGCTATGACATATTGAACTTGACAACAAAATCCTGACAGCAGTATTTCATTGCAACTTGGGAGCAAAAGATAAATATGCTAAAGCCACTCAAATAAGCATGTGAGAGCATGAATAGATAGCCAACAATATATTCTACAAGGAATCATCAAGAGTCACCCCAAAACTATCATGGATTGGCCTAGAACAACAAGCAAACATGGCATCTGGATATTACAGATTCCAGACTTAGTGAAATTTCACTAAGTGTTAAAACAGCAGTTTCATCATGGCATCTTTGAGAGCAAGTTTAAGTCACCTCAAGACTAAACATGGCAAGTGGTAAGCACCACAACAAAGTACACATGATGGTGAATCCAAAACACCTAAGCATGCATCATGGGGACAAACACAACGATAGCAATGAGCTCCTCAAAATGACATCTCATAACAAGTTTAACTACTTAACAGCCACATAGCACTTTGCAACGGAGATAAACATGGCAAGATTAATTCTATCATGCAAGTCTAAGCAATCATCATGTAGAGCATGACAAGACGAACACGTGGACATGTCATTTGCATCATTTGGATAAACATGCAAAAAGTTATCACATTGCAAAGGTGGCATGAAAACATCTACTAACAGCAGTTTTAAACAATATGCACTCTTGCAACAGATATTTAAGCATCTAGATGATCTCAAACATGCAAGGCATAAAGGAATGAAATGTAGTACAAGTCTCCACGAACATCTGGACACCTCATTTGCGCAAAACGGAGCATCACACAAAAAGTTATCATCAATTGAAAACTGCACCAGAAACTAGAAAAACACAGGGACTTGGTGGAATTTGGGACTACCTCCAGGTCAACAGAGTCAACACGGGTTGGAAGAAGCAGATCGGGCCGGTGGAGGCGGATCGAGCGGCAGCCGGCGGATCGGGCCGCGCGGGCGAAGCGGATCGTGCGCCCCCGGCCCGTTAGGGATCCAGCCCACTTGGCGGATCCGGATCGGGGGAACCGGCGGCTCGGGTGCCTTCGAGCGGCGGCGGCTCCTGGCGATCGAAGGCGGGCGTCCCTGGGCCGGCTCGGCCTGGCGGAGAGCTGGGCCTCGCGGGGCACCGAGGCCGGGCCCAGGCGGAGCGAGGGCGGAGGCACCTGGCGCGGACGGGAGAGTGGGCCGGCTGCGGTCAACGGCCCAGGGGTCGGGGCCCTAGGGTTGGCTGGCGACGGATCGGGCCACCGGCCCAACTGGGCGCCTGGCGGGGCGAGGCTCTGGATCGAACGCGCGGAGGAGGCCCAGGCATCGACGGGAGCTCGGGGCGTCGAACGGGACGTCGGGGCGGCGGCTACCGGCGATGGCCGGCCTCCGGCGAGCGAGGGGAGATCGGAGGAGGCCGGATCCGGGTCGGGAAAGGCCCGATCTGGGGCGGGGCGACCGGATCCGAGGTCGGGGTGACCGGTAGAGGCTCGGGGAAGGAGCTCCGGCGGGCTGCGCGGATTCCAGCGAGCTACTCCGGCGGTGCTCCGGCGAGCTCCGGCCGGAGTGGAGGGAGGAGGCTGGAGGAAGAAGATGGGATCTAGTGTTTCCTATTTTTGGGGAAAAAATTGAGGAAGGTGGACAAATATATAGGCACAAGGAGCTAGGGTTGTCCAAATGAGGTGTGATTTTCGGCCACGCGATCAGAATTGGATGGCCTAGATGAAGGGAGGGGTTTGGGCTGGTTTGATGGGCTGTTGGAGGGGTGTCTTGGGCCTCAAAGTGGAGGTACTTTCAGCCCACGAGAATAACTGTTGGGGTAGCAAACGAACTCCAAACGCGACGAGATTTGACAGGCGGGTTACACACACCAAAACAACAACACACGACAAGTCTCGCGCCAAACCGATAACGTTACACGGCCAAACACCAAAGTAGACCACGGGGATGCCACAGACACGTGAGGGAGCTCCGGAACACGAAACGGACAACGGGAAGGAACGCGTGGGACCGGATGCAAACAACAACACAAATGCAATGCGATGCACATGACTATATGATATGAATGAATGCCACACACGCAACACGACAAAACGGCGAAAACCCAAAAGACGAAGAACCCGAAATGGAATTGATGAAGCCGGAGATATATTATATGCCCAAAAGGGAAAGTATTACATCCGGGGCATTACAGATGTAGTGGTGCTCATGGTGGAGTGAGGCGATGACCTCGGCGTTCGTGGACACGGAGTCAAAGCCCGTCAAGGATCCAGTGAAGGGGATGGCGCAGGGATGCATGGAGCCGGGAAAGGGAGCGCTCGCATCGTCGGGATCCGGTCAAATTCGACCGGAAGTTCAGGGCACGACTCTCTACAGGCGTGCGATTTCGCGGGATGCAGGCGGCGGTGCAGGTTGGGAGGGGCAGCACCGGATGGATGCAGGCGGCGGTGAAGGTTGGGAGGGGCGGCGCCGACGATGGTGAAGGTCGGGAGTTGCGGCGCCGGTGGGGGTGGGTTGGTCGGGCCGTGCCGCGCGTAGTAGTGGGAGAGAGGACGCAGGGCGGGCGACGAGTTCCCGGAAGCCGGAGGCGCATGGGGCAGGAGACGTTGGTCAAGTCCAGAGCACGACAGTGGGATCAGAGGGAGAAGGCGAGGTTGAGCGCCGGGAGAGATAAGTCATGGTGGGGAGGAGGCAAGATCCGAGCCGGAGGTCCGGAGGAGCGACCAGTTTGCCGGAGGCGCCGGTAGCCGGATGCCGCGCCCAGCGAGGTCCGGAGGGGAGGGAAGGGGGTGGGGGCATTCGCCGGGGGTGGAAGGCCAGTGGCGGCGCTCGGGGTGTGAGGCCGGGGGCGGCTCGGGGTGGGAGGCCGGGAGGTTGGAGTTCGGGAACGTGTCGGTGGTGCCCTTATAGGGGCACGCCGTGATCCAAATAACTATTCTGATCCAGGGATTATTGGTCTTCGCACATATTTCTGATTATGGGCATGTTTGCCGCGTATCACACACATCTTGTTTAGTTGAACCATTTATATTGTGTTGCCTAATCACACATAGTTCATCCTAGTGAATTGTATGCCGTATATTGCACACACCCTTGTCTGGCTACCCGTTTCTGTTGTTCTGCATCGTCGCAAACAGTTCTTCTGGATTAACCGTTTGCCACTCATCGCACAAGCAACTCCAATATGAACCGTGTTTGATGTCACCGCCATCGCAAACGTTTTGCATCTTTTTTGATGGTTTTATTACATCATCGTTTGTGATTGATGCGTCGCACACAATTTCGTCGAAGGGTCTCTGATTGGACTGTCGCGTTTGGACCATCCTGCGGTAGTGGTGGATGATATCTTATTGATTCGAAATGACATAAAGTTTCTTAGCACAATAAAAGATTTATTGAAAAGTCCTCTTTCGATAAAAGACTTATGAGAAGCATCTTATATATTGGGCATAAAGTTCTATAAAGATAGATCAAGAGGTCTAATTGCGCTAAGCCATAGCACGTGCATTGACAAGGTTTTAAAGAGGTTTAAAATGGAGAATGCAAAGAAAGGTTTTCTTCCAATGTCACATGGCACAACACTTAGCAAGAATAATGTCCTAAGATAGTTGATGAGTATGTGTAGATGAGTGGAGTTCCATATGCATTGATGATTGGATCCATCATGTCTGTTATAATATGTACAAGACCGAATGTTTCTGATGCACTAAGTGTGAGTAGCAGGTACCAAAGTGATCCTAGAGTGGCTCATTGGGCAGCTCTTAAAAATATTTTGAAGTACCTGAGGAGGACAAAGGATATGCTCCTTGTCTATGTAGGAGATGAAGAGCTCGTTGTAAATGGTTACACGGATGCTAGCTTTATGACTGGCATAGATGACTATAAGTCTCAACCGGGCTATGTTTTCACCCTCAATGGTGGGTTAGTGGTTTGGAATAGTCTCCAGCAGAACACTATTGCAGATTCTATAGTGTAAGCAGGATATATTGCGAATTCAGAGCTCTGAAGGAGGCAATCTGGATCAAGAATTTCTTGAATAAGTTGGTGTGGTCCCAAGTGCGATGAACCCAATGGCACTCTGTTGTAATAATAGTAGTGTCATTGCTCAAGCAAAGGAACTGAGATCCCACATGAAGACCAGACATATTGAATGCAGGTATCACATTATCCGACGGTATGTCGATAAGGGGTTTGTGAAAGTACTCAAGATTCATATGGATTTGAATGTGTCAAATCTGATGACGAAGCCTCCACCACGAGCAAATCATGAGCAACACTGGATAGCCATAGGTGTTAAAGAAGCTATGTAACTAGATTATTAACTCTAGTGCAAGTGGGAGTCTGTTGGAAATATGCCCTAGAGGCAATAATATTGTATTATTATATTTCCATGTTTATTATTAAGAGTATACATTCTATGCTATAACTTCTATCATCCTATAATATGCGATTCAGTGCAAAACTCATATGCACGTGTGGAATGATAAAGGTAAAATATGATTCATATTCTCGCATCTAAGACTATCTCAAGTGTTGTTTGTGATCATGTTTTCCGGATCTTAGGATTCATTAAGTGTAACAATAGTCCTAAAATGACTTTGAGAATATGACGTCGGAAGAATGATCATATTGAACTGACTCAAACTTGTTTGTTATACTTTGAGATACAGTCGTCACAAGTCAACAGTTATAACATGGAGAGTTGGCGTGTGATTTAGTTCCTTAGACCATGAGAGTACCGTAGTCACTTGTTACTGTATGGTTGACTTTGGGGTTGCTCAAACATCATATGTAACACGGTGATCATATCGAAAACTTACACGTTAATCAAAGAGTTTGGCATGGGGCCCTCACGGTGTGATGGCATCCATCATCGTTTGGGCGGACACACGTGACTAGGCCACGGGGATGTCGAAACATGCCAACAAGAAAGAAAAACAAAACCAGTAACAAGGAGACCGATATGGTGAGCATGAGAATGACTCAAGAGGATACTGATATATCTCACCTTAGGTTTGTAGAGTATCACGAAGCAATGGGAATATCACATGATAACCAAAGGTTCACTCAAATGGCATTCGTGTACTCATAGGGATTGATATGGATGTCCCAGATTCCGCTATCGATGGATGAAAGGATTTTTGTTCATGTCTATGACTTACTGAACTTATATGTTCACAAGCTTAAGATAATCATGATCTGCTCAGTGTTAGTGGAGCAAGAGTTATGAGATAATATTTATGAAATAGTTTCATTAATATTCAAAATAGTTTCGAGAGGAACCCGAAGCGTTTCAGGCGAGTAATATCGGTAAATAATATATAGGTGGGAAATGTTTTGGAGATGTTAAATTAATAATAACAGGCTCTAATAATGCTTTTATATTTAATTAAATATCAACGGTCCTTGAAAGGCTAAGTGGTGGAAAGGATATGGGGCCTATGTGGCCTAATATGAGGTGGTGGCCCTAGTTTCTTGGAGAAGGTAGGGGAGGCTGAATTGGAGGGGATATCACCTCCTATGGACGGCGCAAAGGGAGTACCTTACCCCCTTTTGGCACCCCCTCTCCTCTCCTCCAACCTATTTACTAGAGGTCTTAGGCACTTTTATATACACAAGTTTTGGAGCCTCCTCTAGTTCTCTAGTTCTAGTTCTTGTTGGTCCAATTAGAGCTAGATCTAATCCTCTCTACTCCTCATAATTAGAAGCCCAGTGTGATTCTAATCTTCTCTCTCTAATTCTTCGGCGACGATTAGCTCTGGACGGCGAAGCGCTGTCGGATCATGAAGACCGTACCGTTGCAAAATTTGGGGAGGTCATGCTTTTGATCTTCCATTCGAGGGATCATTGGTGAATGTTTCGAGGGACTTCAAGTATGATCTACACCGACTATTCTTCCACAGCAACTCGTAGTTGGTAACAATCCAGTCTAAATCGTTATTGCTCTTCACAGTGTTCCTGGTTGATCTTAAGATGATTTTTGGTTTTTTTTCTACTACTTTTCCCAGCGGTATGATAGACCCAAAGCTAGTTTTTTGTGGAGTGGGGAAAAAGATAAACAGAAATATCATCTGGTTTTTTGGAATATTGTTTGTAGGGAAAAAAGACTTGGGTCTTTTAGGGATTGATCTAGAAACTATGAATATTGCCTTGCTTGCTAAATAGTTGTGGCAATTGTTCAACGTAGATGGTTTATGGCAAAGTGTTTTGTGGGAAAAATATGTTGGTAGTTCAACACTTGAACAAGTTTAGTTTAAACAACATGATTCAAATTTTTGGCAGGGATTGCTAAAAATCGAAGATCTCTTTGTATCTTGTTGTAAATTTAGTGTGGGAAATGGAAGAAAAAACTAGGTTTTGGGAGGATAGCTGGTTGGGAAGGAAATCTTGTACTTGGCCTACCCAGATTATATAACATATCTCAAAATCATCACATTACAGTGATTGGTACTTTTCCTTTCAATCTTTCTCCTTTAAGTTTAGAAGAGCTTTGGTTGGAGAAAAAATTGACAAGTGGCTATCGTTGGTTTATCTCTATAAGAATGCTTCATTAAATGATAATGAAGATAAATTTTCTTGGCTGCTAGATTCATCGAGAGAGTACAGTGTTAAGTCATTTTGTTCTACAATGCAAATAGGAGGAGAAATTCCTAATAGATTCCTTTGGAAGGTTAAAATCCTTCCCAGGATCAAAACCTTTATTTGACTTGTATTGAAGGAGAGTATTTTAACCAGAGACATGTTACTGCGATGTGGAGGAAATTTTGAGGCTAAATGTCTTTTTTGAGGAAATAAGGAATCTATATCAATCATCTTTTTTCCAATGTCCTTTAGCTAGGTACATTTGGAATATAGTGAGCTGCAGCTTATGAATTCCTTCTTATTTCTATGGTGTAAACAATTGTTTTAATGTCTGGTTGAAAAGAATGTGACATGGGAAAATCTTCTCTATGGGGGTTGCTGCAATTAATTGGAGTATTTGAAAAGCTCGGAATTTAGCTTGCTTTTAGAGGAAATGGCCTGATGAGCTTGGTAATGTTTGATTTAGAGTTTTTCATTGAATTAATGATTGGAGTGCTTTGCGGGTGAGGGGGGCGCAAGTCTGGAGCTGCAATGATGCAGAAGACTTCTGAATCGAGTCGCCACTTAGACATTTCAAGCAAGACGAAGCTGGGCATCTTAGATTCCAAGATTGGAGGGTGGCGGATTTGAGGTGGAATCAGTGTGCTCTTCCTTGTTCGCAGTTTTGTTGATTCCCCTGTGTATGGTCCAAAACTTGGTGCTTGTGGGTTTTTTAAGCTCCTATGTTTTGCTTGTAGATAGTTTCTTGGGGGTGCGAGTCCCCTGGTAGTGAGTAGTCCCCTAGTAGTGAATTGTTCTACTATTTCGTCCTTCATATGTACCCGACCTAGGACTAGTTCAATTGTTTCCCTTTTTGCTTCACCTTGCTGGGTGAAGGAGGGGGTGGGTGCCAGTAGTTTGCAAGACTTAAGGTGATACCTCACGCGGTCACTTGCTCCCTTAAGAAAAGTTGAGGGTTCCTCTGCCTCCCATCGGTACCGTCGCCGATCCGCTTCGTCTTGGGTGGCCTTAGGGCCATGGCGGTGTGGTGGATCTCGGCCCTTGCCAACGGGATGGCCCTTTTTTAGATATATTCCTTTGAATTTTGCTAGGGTTTGTGTCCTGCTCAGTAAGACGAGACGGGTGGCGCCTACCTGAAGACAGAATAAGATTCTCCCTGTCTAGCCCCGGTTCCGATAGTGTGTCTAACATCGTTGTTGGACGTGTGAAGATGTGTCTCCGGTGGATCTTTCCTTGGTGAATTTTCTTGGATCATATCGTAGTTCGTCTACGTCCGTGTGTCTTCAGGTTAGATCCTTCCGATCTACGCTATTCTTTATTGTCGGCATTTGCTGTTCTACTGCGCTGGTTCTACTCCCTCCGGTTCTTTTTACTCTGCATATTAGCTTTGTCTGAAGTCAATCTCATTCAACTTTGACCAAGTTTATATAAAAATATATTAACATTCACATAACAACACCAATATCATTAGATCCATCTCAGAATATATTTTCATATTATATTTATTAGATATCATAGATGTTAATAATTTCTAATATAAAGTTGGTCAAACTTAGCAAAGTTTGACTTCAGACAAACCTAATGTGCGGAGTAAAAAGGACCGGAGGGAGTACGAGGTATTAGCACGACGACTTTTCGACGGTCTACGACAACAAGTTTTGCCTAGCTCCGGCGAGGGAGGGGCGGGAAGCCGGAGCGCCTCCTGCTCGCTTCAGTTCTTGTAGTCGTCGCTTGATGATCTACGAATTTGATATAATTTTTATTATTTCCGATATTCGTTATACTACCGTGATTGAAAATGAAAAGATCTAGAGTTTGTCGGAAAAAAAAAAGAGGATCGGTGTGGTTTGGAACCTTACTCGTGCTTGTTGTGTTTGGGTTGTAGACAAAAATGCTGGTTTAGTTGATGAAATTGGGGAAGGAAATCACTTTCATTCTAAAAAAAATGGCTACTGGCCCCTGTGCTAGAGTTGCTGTTATCCCTAGAGAACTTGGTCCCCAGGTTCCACAGGAATAGGCGACACGACGGATGTGATCATAGCCGCTAGGAAAGCTTTAGCAGGAGAGCGACCGTGAATCACGTAGCAGCCGCCGCCCGCCGGCTGTCGATCGAGTGCGCGCACCGACCAGTCGCGCTCGTCCCGGTGGATCGATGGACCCGTTGATCCGCGGCCGCTCGACCGTCGATCTCGAGCCGCCGGAATAATCCAAAGGCCGGCCGTCTACACGGCCGTCGTCAGGCACCGACGCCGGCAACAATTAAGCGACGGTTTGCATCGCACGCGCACCGACTGCCATTAAGTTCGGCGGGTATTTGCCCGTTTTGCAGACGCCCGCCGCGTCGGTCGGGAACTACCGGCCGCTTGACGTGACGGTATGCATAGCAGGGCACCGCGGATCGGGGTGTAGCCAAAACTGGGACAGACGCGTGCGCCCGGTGGTGACGGCCACGGGCGACATCCATCCATCGGAGGTTCTGGCAGCACGGCACAAGACGAGAAGAACCACCGACGATCGTGTGTCGTGCACGAACTCCAGTCGGTCGGTCCCGGGGTTGAGTACGTTTTTTTCTTCCCGTGACGGAGGCAGTAACGCACATCGAACGGACCCGAACATAGAGCCGCTCTGCTGCTTGAATTGTGGCTTTTATTACTGTGGGAGTACTTTGCTCGAGGCCTCGAGCTCCGGCCTCGGCGCTTCCCACGGGCAGCGCGCGCGGGCGCGGGCGCGGCGGTGGGCGGTGGCCCCCTCCACGCGACGTGACTATAGTTCGAGGAGAACATCGCATTAAGTAAGCTCGTAGTTAATGACGCCAATGCATCCCCTGATTAACTGCCGGCCTTAACTCACGGCACGGTTACAAATCACTTTTCTTTGACACATACTACCCGGTACAACTACAAGGAGTATCATCAGGCTGGTCACAATGGGCAGAAACATAAGGTAGTAACATACATACTTATCTAGACTATGTTACTATCTTCACAGTGGGTAGGAACATGTAGGTAGTATCATGCAACGATGCATTTATTAGCTTATAGACTCATTGTTTCTTGAAGTGTGTGATGTTCCGGTAACTTAGCTAGTTACCACAAACACCTCACTCTTCATTAAGGGCATGTTTGGTTTCCAGCCTAAGGTTGCCATGCCTAACCTTAGTCATGCCACAACATCTTAGGCATGTGTTTGGTTCATTGCCACACTTGTGGCTTGCCACACTTTTCTAGTTGTATGGTCCACATGTCATAGGCTCAGTTTTTTGCCAAATCTTGCCACACTTGTGGTGGCCATTTTGTTAGCCACACTTTTTGTGGCAGCCACACTTTGCCTAAGGTTAGTTGTGGCAAAGTTAGTCATGAACCAAACATGCCCTAAATATGTGTCACATAAGCAACGTTGTATTGAAATATGTGATGTTACTCCTAAGTTCCACCCCATTGTGACCAGCCTCAAAGGACGTCAGTCCTCACCACATCCGGCCAGGAGGAAAAACACATCTATTGTGAGGGATAGTTCTGTTTTATGTTTATTTTCATACTTTTTTAAAAAAAAGTTCATAAGTATTTTGATACTCTTTAAATGCAGTATACTTATTTGTATACTAGCAAAAGAGCCCGTGCGTTGCAACGGGAGAAAAAGCACAACACACACTCTTAACCCAACAACCATCACTCAAGACCACAAATAGGTTTATCTCCTTTATTTTAGCGATGCATCATATTTGTGATGCCGCTTATCCTCACGCCCTCGCCGGTGGTGGACTCAGTGTTCACACAAAATCAAAACATGTTTGAATATGGTTAATGTTTAGGCGTCGCTCTCTCCCTCTCTCCCCCCTCTCCCTCTCTCTCTCGCTTTTTCTCACACTCGCCATGATAAATTTATTGTTCTCCCCTGCGACGTTTCAGAGGTATGCATGTGTAGTTATCGATATTTTTCCCCCTATATGGTTATAGTGGGCGTTTATTTGCAACCCGAATCAACGCGGGTACGAAAGAAAAACGGATCGTGCGCTATAGATTATAAGTTTGAGATCGAAATTAAACAATCATGTAGATGCTTAGAGCTAACGACGATAAAGAAAAGAATTTAAAAATATATGCCAACTCGTTGGAATCAAGTTGACGCCATGTACATTTATGTGTAGTTCAAGCGAACAGCCGCATTCTATTTGTCTATCACAGTGTCAAGCGGCTGCCACTTTAAAGTTTATCCACTCATCACGATGTGAGGCAGTGCTGAGAGATGTGTTGCGTACCGGCTAGCCTCGGCGCTGTGAGGTGCATATACCTAGGAGCCCGAGCTCGCGCGCCTGCGCGCTCCAACCCCTCCGCCAGCTCATCTCGCCGGAGGAGCAACACCAGTGTCGCCGCCCTGGTGCCTTACCTCCCTTCCCGCATGACTGGGCATTTAAAAAATATGCACAATATTTCAATACATAAACTCTTTTTTGAACAATACAAACTTTTGAAATGCAAGTTCACCTTTTGAAAAAAAGCGTTTTTTCTTTTTCAAAAAGCATTTAAAAAATAGCAACAGGTAAAATTAACATGATATTCAGATTTCACACGTTTTTCTAATCAAATTGCGTATATAACATGTTAAAATCGGAGTTATGGTTTAAAAGATACGATTGATTTAGAAAACAATTTGTTTGACTATAATATATCCTATACTAATATTTAGAAAAATTTAACAAGTTAAAATAATCTCATATTCATATTCTACATATTTTTCTAATAAAAATTCATATATAACATGTTAAAATCGGAACGACGGTTTAAAAGATACGGATAATTTAGAAAACCATTTGTTTGACTTTAATATCTGCTAAAATAATATTTAGAAATACATAACAGGTTAAAATAATCTCATATTCATATTCTATATATTTTTCTAATCAAATTTCATATATAACATGTTTAAATCGGGGTTACGGTCTAAAAGATATGAATAATTTAGAAAATCATTTGTTTGAGTTAAATATGACCCGCGGAAGAATTACCTAAAAGGTCAGGGGTGTTTTCGAAAAAATATAAAATAACGGTTCGGGTGACTTAAGTCCGGAGTGCGGGTTGATTTCAGGAAAGTACAGGGGCGTTTTTGTAAAACGGTAAAATAACGGTTCGGTTGACTTATGTTTGGACTGCGGGTTGATTTCAGGAAAGTATATGGGCTTTTTTGCAAAACATCATGACGGACGGGCTGAAACCCTATTTTCTTTATTATTAGGTAAAGATTTCGACCAGTTTTCGCGAATAGGCCGGGATTTCATGAAGGCCCTTTGGTTTTTTTTAGGCAAATGATGAAGGCGAAAGTGGCACGTTTGGGCCGCGGCCTTCCGGCTGGCGCATCCGGGAGAGAGGGGCACGGAGACAAAAATACAAAACCGTTTTGAGCCCGGCCGGTCCGCACTCTTCACTGCAACACGTTGACCAGGAAGAAGGTATATTTTGCAGATGTACGTACTCCTAAGTCCTAACGTCCACGCGACGAACATGCGAGATGCCGCCCGAAAGTGCATTTTAGAGCGTAAACAACTTTTGAGTTAGACTACTGTACTGATTTGACTTATTAGTATAAATTCAACCATGTGTTCAAAAAAAGTATAAATTCAACCATGACTCGTTGGGTGATCTCATTGCTGAGCTCACTTAGTTTTCAGATTACTACCCTTTTTTTTATAACAACCTAGATATATTAATAATTTAACACTACTTCTAGACCAAGTTTTGGAAAACCAACCTCAAATACAGACTAGACAATGATGTGAGCTCTATATGGGATCCACCTATCTAAATTGTCGTGTTCTCATATGTCAAACATACTAAAAAAAACTTCTAAATTACAATAACTAACAATGAAATAAAAATAAAGAAAGAAAAGGAAATGAAAAAGGGAAATCGTATATGCAAAGCAAAACATAAAATACATGGTAATTATATATGCAAGTTTCACATGACTGATGAAATAGTTGCAGATACAATAAACTTCGAATTTTCTTAGACAAATATGGAAAAAAGCACAATTGCAATTTAACACACCCAAAAATCTTATAAATAGTCGTGAACTTCCTTACTCCGTGTCATTCCCACTTGGGCAACTCTAGCGATAATCACAACCCCCTTCTCTCCATCGTGTGAGATCGTCGGTGGGAAAGCCCACACGACCACTAAGGACGGCTGTGGCGAGGTATCTTCCCTTGGTTGCTTCTTCTCGTCGCTTTAGGCAAGTATGATATTGTCAGGCATCGGCCATCTGTTCATGCTCTAGGAGCTTCCTAGGGTAGTGTGGATGTGCGGTGGCTACTTCATCATGTCGATTTAAGGTGCGCCTCTGTTCCTTGTTATCCTCGCCGCCCACTCTCTCCCCCTCTCGGTCGTTTCCTTGCCAAATCTGGCAGTGGTTCTACCGGATCTGGCACATCTTCCTCCATGTGCCTCCTCTCCGGCCAGCAATGGGTGGGCTTTGACGTTTGGTTGGTCGCTTCTGCTCGAAGGCCTTTTGCTTTGTGATGGTGAGGGTGTCGCCATCGATTATCTCTTCCTCATATCGTGTGGGACCTCCATCCCAACTTGTGTAACTCTAGCGATAATCACAACCCTAGCTGCCTCACATCCACACACCCCTTCTCGCCACCGTATGAGATCGCCGGAGGGAAAGACCACGTCATGACCAAAGACGGCGGCGGTGAGGTATCGTCCGTGGGTTGCTTCTTCTAGTCGTTTTTGGCGAGTATGATCTTGTCGGACGCCGGTTGCTTGGCCATGCTCCAGTCACTTTCTGCGGCCGTGTCTGGGTGCATTGGCTACCTTCATCATGTCGTTAAAGGTATGCCTCTGCTCCTTGATATCCTTGTCGCCCATCCCC
>LR738715.1:613311848-613341061 GCA_902687465.1 Secale cereale | reverse complement strand
CGGTCGTTTTCTTGCCATATATGGCAGTGGTTCCGTCAGATTTGGTACATCTTCCTCACTGTGGCTCCTCTCCGGCCGGTTATCTCTTCCTCATATCGTGATGGGCCTCCACCCCCAGCTTGCTAGTTGCGGTGGACTTCATCATAGGTGCTTGCTTGTGCCCCCCCCCCCTCTTCCTCCAGTTAGTGCTCATCCACCTTCATGGCCCCTCATCTACGAATTAGGTGACGGCTGGTCTAGTAGTGATGGAACTGTGGCATTTTTGCTCCTAGGCTCGTTCAAGTAGTGTGGTCTTTATGGTTGGTTTTGATTTTGTCCATGTGGTGCTTGTGTGTTAGTCGTTGTCGTCGTCATAGTTGACTGGTGTCCACGCTCTTGCAGCTGATGTTTCTCACCTTTTCATATTCTATTTCTTACATTTTCATGTTGTCACCGTTGACTGGTTTTCGAGTTTGGATTGCTTGTCTCCGGCCTGTGGATCCGACTCTATAGGTTATCGATCTTAGGTCATTTAGGTTCTTCCTTTTTGGGCCCTGCCTCTTTGGTGTTGTAGGTTCGTGCCTTTTGACGATGTATCTTTTTCTCTTTTAACGAATCGACACCTAACTCGTATGCATGGTCCGGGAAAAATATACTTGTGTTTCATGGCTCTTATATACATCCACATTCAACCGAAAAAGCCCGATGTTTTCGTAAGGATTTACACGCCATGTACTTGATCAGTATCCAAAGAAACCACATTTAAACACTAAATTCACTGAGAAGAACAATATGGAAATGGGGGAAATGAGGATTGGTTGCAGCAGCAGTACGTCCCAATACACATAGGACCGAGATCCGAGAATCAATAGTACCATCCAATGGCCCGAGCAACATGGTCCTGATCTGCAAAAGCATAACTGCACTGCAGCCAGAAAGCCACTACACACACAAATTGGGCACACAGTGAAAGGGAAGAGACAAGGGGAGCCACCCACACCATGCACCAACTCCCCTTCCTTTCTTCCATTTCTGTCCTCCCTTTATCTCACCTTCTTGCCCCCATCACCTGGGTGCAACTGGGACTGTATGATGATGATGATGATGATCAGTGTAGCTAGTGTAAGCACAAATGTAGCACCAAAAACCTCTAGATAAAGCTAGACAGCCATTGAATGGCCCAAACATGTCAAGAAAGAAGAAGGAAAAAAACATTGTTTTTGGGTTTGGTTTAATTATACATGCAGTATAAGTACTCTAATCAAGCCATCAAAGAACACTCGCTACTGTTTTACTCCAGAGCTAATTAGCACTTAATTACACTAGGCGAATAACTACTGGCCGGCTGGCACTGGGGTTGTAGCATGGATCAGATGCTCTCTTCCACCTCTATCTTTTTTCTTTTCTTTTTTTCTTCTTATGTTTCTACTGCTGCTGCCGCTGCGACGAGGCAGGATTATAATTGACAGCATGCTGCTATATATGGCAATGTACGGACGGGAACGGCGGAGTCAACTCCACCCGGCCGCGCCGCCGGGGGCCGTGACCCACGGCGTGACCACGAACGTCTCCTCGACGACGATGCCGGAGTCGCCGCCGTGCACGCACTGCTCGAATACCTTCATCAGCTCATTCTCGCGGGCCTTCTCCACGTCCTTGGGCGGCTGACTTGCGCCGCCGGCGACCTCGTCGAGTTCTTCGTCCTGGTTGTACTCCTCCTCCATGGAGAGCGTGAGCAGGGGCGTCGTCGGGGACATCCCGCCCGAAGTCGACTGCCCTGGGCTCGGCTCCGCCGCCGCAGCCGCCGCCGGCTCCTCCTTGGTTCTGGCGGCGGGAGCGCTCTGTCCGGCAGCAGGTTCCGGCGCCTGCTGCCTGTTGCGCGTGGTGCCGGCCAGGGAGTTGCGGTGGGCGGGGGCGGGGTGGCTGTGCTCGCCGCCGGTGTAGGTGAGGATGAAGGAGTTGGGGTCGTCGCGGCAGCGCTCCACCATCTTCCGCGCCTCGCACGCCTTGTCGGTGCTGCACCGGTAGTACCCGCGCGGGTACGGCGACCCCTTGATGGGCTTCTGCCCGTACTTGCGCCACGCCCACGGGTCCGCCGACGTGCCGTCCGCCGCCACCCGCTTCACCACCTTCTTCACCACCTTCTTCCTGCACAGACGCCAATTATCCACACGCACGCGTGAGCACAAGCATACACGATAAGCTAGCAACATTCTATTTCGAAAAATTCAGTGTTCGGGACGTACTTTCTCTTGGATCTCGACCCCTCGCCGACGGGGCCTTGCCCGCCCGCGGTCAGCAGCATCGGAGGCGGCACCGCCTCGTCTTGCTGCATCGGCACCATTTCTGCGACTGTCGGCGCCGCAGGCTGCTGCTGCGGCGGCTGAGGCGAGGCCGGCAGCAGGGCCGACGGCGCGAAGAAGGCAATGGAGAGCTCGTCGACGGCCGCAGAGGCCCCGTCGACGGGCGGATCAGGGAGCAACGCCGCCGCGTCAGGCATCCCGTGGTCCTCCACGACGGGCGCCGGCGGGGGGAAGAAGGAGGAGAAGGGGTCGTCGGAGGGCGGCGGCGGGAGGACGCGGCCGCGGCAGGCGAAGCGCACGACGGCGTTGAGGTCCCAGTCGTTGCCGCCTCCGCCGCCGAGGTAGTAGCACCCGGCGTCCCTGTCCATGGTCGGCCTCTCTCCGGCTCGTTCTTGCTGGCTATGGAGGAAGGAAAGGAGGGGGGGCGCTGACTTTTGGCTCTAGTTTATTGTTGGCGCTGTTGGTGGGAGGAGAGAGATGGTGGTGGTGGGGATGGGCATTGGATCCGGCCTCGCTCGTGGTGTCTGAAAAGGAGGAGAGAGGGGGCCGAGGGGGCTGCGTTTTATCGGGAGCCGGCCTCGTGGTGTCTGGAGGGGTGGGGCAAGGTCCCCACTTGACTTTGGCGACAAAGTCAAAGGGGTGAGAGAGTGAGAGGGCAGGGGGGACACTGCACGGTCGATTCTAGGAATATGTTTTCACCGTTGCTTGCTTTCTCTTCTTTTTTTTGGTGGGGACCTTTTCACCGTTGCTCGAGGAGCAAGAGCCGCAACACATGTGAACATACAATTTTACTTTTCTTCTCTTTTTATTTCTTTCAGTATATATCTAGTCATATGGGCAGTGAGTATATTTTTTGCGATTATTCCCTTTTTTGCGCATATTCGACCGTGTACATTATTTGTTTACTGATGTTTAGCTTATCATGATTCATGAGATGAATATATGGAGCTGAATGGCCCTACCAAAGTGATTGCAAAACACATGAATGTTTATGTTGAGAGAATAAAATGCAACCAAATACTCCCTCCGTTCCAAAATATAAGTCTTTTTAGAGATTTCACTATCAACCACATACGGATGTATATAGATGCATTTTAGAGTGTAGATTCTTTCATTTTGCTCCGTATGTGGTCCATAGTGGAATCTCTCCAAAGACTTATATTTAGGAACGGAGGGAGTATATGGAAACAAATGTCACTCATTGGCCATTGATAACACTAGATAATATCCGATATATCAACACAATGCATTCTTATAACGCGACAAATATGATGGCACCAGGTAGAATTTCTAGGATGCTCATTGGTCATTGATAACACTATGTGGTATACAATATATCAACACAATACAACCGTATAATACGACAAATATGATGGTGTCTGGTAGAATTTCTGAGCCTCTCATTGGCAGTCGATAACACCGCATAATATACATATTATACCAATGCAATGCATTCATATAACATGGCATATAATGGCGCAAGGTAGAATTTCTAAGCCGCGCATTGACCATTGATAACACCGTGTAATATACAATATATCAATACAATGCGTTCATATAACGCGGCATATATAATGGCGCCGGGTAGAATTTCTAAGCCGCTTTATTAGCCATTGATAACAATGTGTAAGATAAAATATATCAACTCAATGCATTTGTATAACACGGCAAATATGATGGTGTCAAGTAGAATTTCTAGGCCGCTCCTTGGCCATTGATATTATGTAATATAAAATATGTCAACTTAATGCATTCGTATAACGCGACTGATATGCCGCTCGTCGGCCATTGATAACATTGTGTAATATAAAATATATCAACTCAATGCATTCGTATAACGCGACAAATATGAGATCGTCCGCTCATTGGCCATTGATAACATTACATAATATAAAAATATATCAACTTAATGCATTCGTATAACGCGACCGATATGATGGCGCCAGGCCCAATTTCTAGGCCGTTAGTCGGTGCATTCGTATAACACAACATATATGATGGCGTCGGGTAGAATTCCACACCGCTCATTGGCCATTGATAGCATTGTGTAATATAAAATATATCAACTTAATGCATTCATATAACGCGGCCGATATGATGGCGTCCAAACGAATTTCGAGGTCTCTCATTGGCCATTGATAACATTGTGTAATATAAAATATATCAACTTAATGCATTCGTATACCGTGAACGATATGATGGCGCCACGTCAAAAATATAGGGCACTCATTGGCCATTGATAACATTGCGTGATATAGTAAAACATATCAACTCAATGCATTCGTATAACGCGACAAATATGATGTCATCAGATAGAATTTCCAGCATGCTTATTCGACATTGACAACACTATAATGTACAACTTATCAATGCAATACATCCTATAAGGCGACATATACGATGGCGTCAGAATTTCTAGGCCGCTTATTGGCCATTTATAACACTATATGATGTGAACTTTATCAACTTGCTATAACGCGACAAGTATGATGGCGTCAGGTAGATTTTTCTAGGCCGCTTATTGGCCATTTATAACACTATATGATGTGAACTTTATCAACCAACTAGAACTCGACAAGTATGATGGCGTCAGGTAGATTTTGTAGGTCGCTTATTGGCCGTTGACTACACTGTATAATGCACAACTCATCAGTGCCATACATCCGTATAACACGGCATACATGATGGCGTCAGGTAGATTTTCTAGGCCGCTTATTGGCCATTCATAACATATGATTTGAAGTTTAACAACCTACTATAACGCGACAAGTATGATGGCATTCGGTAGAATTTCTGGACGCCTTGTGTGACGCCATTGGAGTTTTTATTGTGCATTGTCTGTTGTGATGACTATCGTGTCATGTTTTTTAAAACACATATAAATATATACAAAATGAGAAGTGACTTTGCAAGAGGCTGATAATTCTTTTCTGCATTATATACGTTTTACGTGGATATTCCTGCAGTATTTCGAATGAATCTTTTTTTGCGAATACGCGGAGCTTGTGTATCATTGCAATGATAGAAGTAGTGGAATGAGTGCGGATAGGGATATAATACATGACACGAACGCAGACATGCATGAATATGGTGCCCGGAGTAGAGAGACAAGGGATGCTCGGCTCGTGCAGAGGGTACATCACAACTAAACCTATCAAACCCGAACCAAGAG
Organism: Secale cereale; assembly: GCA_902687465.1. NCBI lineage: Eukaryota > Viridiplantae > Streptophyta > Magnoliopsida > Poales > Poaceae > Secale > Secale cereale. Next base: position 613,335,607 of record LR738715.1, on the reverse strand, counting down.
CGGCAATGCCGAACCACCAAAAACACAAAACATTGACAGAGCCAAAACGGGGGACGCGACGAACGAACAAGATAGCACCTTAGAAAGAAGACGACGCCGAGACGTCGCCGCCATCCAGTCCAGAGGCACCAGACCTAGGGTTTCCCCTGAGCTCGAAGAGGGTCCCAGTCGAGGGCCTTGATAGCGCCTCCAACAAGGGAATGATGTGCACAAACACCACCGCTGCCAGCACCGGCAAGCGGAGCAGAGATTTCTCCCTGGCCCGAGGCTGAGCAATCCCATAGCCGCCTTAATTGGAAACGAAGACGAGGAGCCAAACGTTGGTCGGAGCCACCATGTCGGAAGGGGGTTGGTGGAGCTGCACCTATCGTCGGAGGGTGACTCCACGTTCGAACACATGAGCATTGAAAATGGCAAAAGGAGAGGGCTTTGAGATGTCCAACATAGGGCAGGTAGCGAAGCAAACCACGAGGGGTGGGGCGACAACGAACGAAAACACCGGCTGGCTAGAACCGGAGGAACACAACCCCTAGTAGTTGTGGCCATAGCTGTCGGGACGCCGGGGAGCCAGGCGAGCTGGAAGGGACACATGTGCTGGTCCCCGAGGTCGGAGCCGCCTGGCTGAGGACGTCGACAACCATGGACACGGGAGAGACGCGGGTCCAAGGTGGTCGGGACCGGAGCAGTGCCATCAAGAACCCGCCTCGAGGAGCTTCATGACTGCCACTATCCTTGTAGTCTCGCTGCCTCCGCATGAGCCGTCACCGTGGCCTGGGGGGAGGTAGCGATGCCGGAGACGAGGGGGGTTGTCTGCGCACGGAAGGCAGGCCGTAAACATCACCGTGAACGGCCCTCAGTTCCCACGTTCAACCCATGGCCAACAATGACATCAACAGGGTTGGGCCGCGTCGCGCCGGGGAGGAGGGGAGTACTGCGGGGGAGGGCGCCCGTGGCCATGGCCAGGCATGTCATGCCCGCCACCAGACGTGCAAGAGCGAGCAACAGTTGGGAGGGGTCCGCCTATGCACGAGCTTGGGGACGCGAGACGGGAGGAAGGGTGTGTGGGGACGACTCCGCCCCGCCTCCACCATCCCGGGGCACGACACACCTCGCCGACCGGCCCTCCGACGGTGGCGCGACGGGAGCGGGCGGAGGGGACGAGTGACCCGACGACGCCGGTTGGTGGATCTGAGGCGCGTGGGAGGGACGGATCTGCGCCGCCGTCACCATCCCGGGGCGCGTCAAGGCGGCGGTGAAGTGGTAGCAGGCGGAGGCGGGGGTTCCCGACGGCAGCGAGTGTGGCTACCACCGTATCGCCAGAGGAGGGCGACGCATGGGCCTGTAGCTAACTTAGCAGTCCCCTTTTCCCGTCAGAATATTATATGTATTTTATATTTGAATGGAATACATATTATCCCCTTTTCCACGTCCGAATGAAAATTTATATTTGAATGACATTCATATGAACTTTTAAATTAAGAATGATTTTTGAACGAAAATATATATTTGAATGACATTCATATTCCTGGAGTATTTTGAATGAAAGTTTATATTTGAATGAAATTCGTATTATGTGAACTTTTAAATTGACAATGATTTTCCCTTTTTGTTATTTACCATCCTTTCTCTGAACATATTGCTTGAAGCTGAAATAGGGCGATTGTAATAATCTATGTTCCATTATTAGAGAAGTAATTTAACCTCGACAGTCGACATCGCCTAGATGCACATGGTTAGTAGCATCATTAACGAGTTGCCTTGACCAGCTTGGGACTAGGGTGGTGGTGGTGTTCTGGTCGTAGCGTTTGACTGCAGAAGATAGAACAACATGAACAATTTAGTCGCCCAAAATTACCATGTTTGCCGGTGCCTAGTTTGCCACCTATTGGACTGAACAAAATCAGAAAAAGGCAAGTCTTTGACAGTGTCCGGCTAGCCACCCTCCGGTAAGACGCAAGCATGCTGCACTGCATGGGCAGAGAGGCCAAAGCTCGTCAGCGATGCCCCCCACACAAGATTGCCAGCGGTGAATATCTTCATCTTCTTCCCGACATTTATTTCTCACACATCTTCCCAGATCAATGATCGACATCCCGTATCCGTTCTCCCACCCCGCTCTCTTCTAGACACCGTTCCAACTTCCAACGACGAATTTTCCCCGTCGCGTATACGCGTGAAAAGAGCATCGCGCGGGCACGCAATCGGGTCGGGTCGTCAAAAAACCAAAAATGACGAGCGGTTCTGATTGACCGGCGCCAGTGACATCAGCCAACGTAGTGTACGCAAAGATTTTGATCGGCCGCAGCAGCCCACGGCGTAAACGCGCCGCGCGTTGACGGTCAAGCCGATCGATCGGGCTGGGGCTGCGCGCGCGTGGAGCGGGTGACGGCGGCATATATCCCTTGGCTGCGGGTGCTGACAAGGCCGCCTCGCCTTTTGAGGACGGACGCGGAGGAAAGGAAACTGGTGTGGCCTGCGGACGGTTGAGCCCGTGTAATCGTCCGCCTTGGGCTGCGCCGCTCGGTCGGTTGCGGTGCCGATGTGGGCTCTGTGGCGCACGGCCAGCGCGCCGGGGAGGCGCTCCCTTGGACATGTGGCGCCCCGCTTGTTCTGCGGCGGACGTGTGGGACACTCGCGTCGACGCCTGATGTTGCAGGTACAAATGGGGATCCAGCTGGAAAACAATATGCACACTCCAACGCTGTTCTGTATCTTCAGTACTAATGCACACGTTATTCTAAAAAAAAAAACTAATGCACACGTGCATTGCACCTCTTCTCTATCTCTAGTACTAACTAGTAGAGTGCCCGTGCGTTGCCACGGGCTTTATAAAATTTTTAGAACATTCTTTTGTTGATATTGGGTTATTCATAGCATCACTATGTCTTCCTATTCATTGTGGATTGGTTGTTACTGATTACATATTAAATTTCACACGTATAGAAAAGATAGTCAATAACATAAAAAATAATTGAAATCCTCTTCACTTGTAATCTATTTCGATAAAAATGTAATTCACTAACATATATACTCCCTTCGTAAACTAACATAAGAGCGTTTAAAACATTAAAATAATGTTCTAAACGCTCTTATATTAGTTTACAGAGGGAGTACATGTCAGGACCCCGATCCTAAGTCACACCGATCTAGCTGTAACACGTCATATCACTTTGCGGCCTCACGCACGGTAACCCCACGGGTGCCACCTTACCTGGCCCGGGACCGTTTGCGCATTTTGGCACACGTATATGACAGTGTCGCTAGCATCCATATGACAGAGAACCCGGGCCGACATGGCTAGTTATAAACCAAAAGTGGCACTAAATTACAGAGACAGACATCCATGACCCAGCAACGAACGTGTCGGTCATCAACGTATGAACCCAAGTCGTAGCAAGCTACATGGACTTAAAGGAACAACGCGTGACATTTCCCCTAAGGGACAGACACAGGAACGAAGAAGGACACATGCCGGCCAGCCTACGTGTTCCGAGCAATAGCAAGCTACCAAGGCTCATTGGAGACACTAGGAGGCATTTCCCTGTAAGATAGGCTACCAAAGGAAAACAACTAGGTGTCGGATCCCACACATACCAAGCATTTCAAACATACACACAATATGCTCAATATGTGCAAATACAACATTGCATCACAACAGAACTCTATGACTCAAAGTACTTTATTTAAGAGACTCCAAGAGCCATACATAACATATCCATACAGGTAGGGGTCACATGACCCAACACTCAAGTCATACAGTCATACAAGCACAAGCGGAAGCTACATGTCTGAGTACAGACAACTTAGAAAATAAAACAGGCTTGGTGTAGCCTGACTATCTACAAGGCCCTTCACAAGCTCCAGATCTCCGTCTGGGTGTCAAGCTACTCGTCGACGTCAACGCCTATGTAGAACCCATCAGCAGGGGCAGGGTTCTCCTCTGCAACAGTTATTAAGCAAACATGAGTACAAAGGTACTCAGCAAGTCTTACCACAGAACCTATCATACATGCGACATTATCAAAGGGGGTAGTGTAGTTCATAGCAGAAAGCCAGCTTTGACTCTTGGCTAACCTATACTACAACTCTCAACAGATTGCAAGATGTTACTACGAACACGAGTCCTCTACTCACCACAACAGTACACTACCGAGGATCCTCTTCCGTCATCCTACGGAAGGGCCATCCACGACACTCACACTTATCTTGAGGCTTTTAGTAGTATCCATCAACTTGTCTATGAACTGTAAGAGTAACCAAGTAGTCCGTACCGCGAACAACGGCTATTCGAATAGATTGATAACTCTGCAGGGGTGTACCTCTTCACACATGCTCCCACCACTTATCGCCGTTTACTCGACGTGTACTCAGCAACCTTCAAGCGGAAGCCCAGCGAGGGTGTCGGCCACGACCTGACTAACTACTCAAGTCTCTCGTCCAGGTTTATCGCCTATTTGGGTTCCATCCGTGGGGAGATCCGGCCGGGGTGTCGCTCACGGCCCCAAACGATGTGTACAGGGTTCCCGAGTCACCAAACGGGCAACCAGTACACCGCGCCATGTACCTGTCGCATCACAACCCACCCCGAGGGTCAGCGCTGTGCACGACCTCCAGTAAACTATAAACACCAGAAACTAGTTGCAACGCCTGGACAGAGATCGAGGGTAATTAATAAGCCGAGATGGTCCATTGGTTTCGGGCCCAATGCATGGTAGTAACTGTAGCTTGAACCACACATACAGATCTCGAGTCATATGGACGATTCCAATGAAACAACCCACCATGTACTCCTACATGGCCTTTCATCGATACCTTAACCAAGCGTATTCCACACTTCCTTCTCTTTATCGGTATGATCATTTCACTCTGATCCATCACCCAGATGAACCAGACCTGACACAACTTTAAGCATAACAGGCAACATAAACAAATAGCATGGTGGATCACACATCACATGGCTCAATCAACTCCTACACATGCTAGTGGGTTTCAAATATTTACTGTGGCAATGACAGGTCATGCAAGGGAATAGGGTTCAACTACCGCAGCAAGTAGCAGTTCACACGTTGTTGCCTTAATGCAGTAAAAGAGAGCAGGAGCGAGAAGATTGGGTTTGTATCGGAATGATCAATGATTGCTTGCCTGACAAAGTGGTTGTCGGGTACTGCTCTTCAACTGGATACGCAGCAGTATCCTCGGGAGCAGGACCTAACACAGAGAATACCGGCGATACAATCATTAAACAAACAAATGCAACAATATGATGCATGCTCATGACATGGCAAGATGCATGTGTTTTGGGCTAATGCAACTAAAACCAGAAGGGTTTGAGCCTATTTGAATCAAAGATTCAACTTGGAAATTCAAACTATTATTTAATTAAGTGCATTATCATGTTTTAATGTATACATCAAGGTTAACTTGCTCAAACATGCATGAAACCAGTGCCATTGGAAAGATTGGATTTTTCGGATCATTTTTCATATATAAATCTTTTCCATCTGAGCTACGGTTGATTTTATATGATTTTTAGAAGTTTAGGCATTTTCTGGAATTTTCTGAATTATTTTTAAACCTAAAATTCCCAGAAAATCCTTTACTGCGTCAGCATGACTTCATGCTGATGTCAGCCAGTCAACAGGAGCTAGTCCAAGTCAAACATGACATGTGGGCCCAGCATGTCAGTGTCACAGCTAACTAACAAAGTTAATTAGTGTTAATCTAGGAACTAATTAGCTGTCAGTGGGGCCTGGGCCCACGGGTCAGTGACTAAACTAACTAACTAATTTAATTAACATTTACTTAATTAAACTAGCTAATTAGGGGGAGGGGTGGCCCACTCGTCAGCGACCCAGGGGTGGTCAACCCCCCGGTCAAACGAGTTAAACTCACGGGCGAAGTGACGCCGGCGAGGCCAGACACGGCGGCGTGCTTCGGAAAACGACCACAGAGCACGGCTCGAGCCGCGGTTGGGTGCGTTGGAGAGCCCTCGTCGTTGCGCGTCGGATGGTGGTGGTCGCCGGGCCAGTGGTGGCCGGAGACGACGGCAACGAGCTCGACGGCGGTGACGGTGTTCGGGTGTGTGCGGAGATGCAGCTACGGTGGCCTAGGCGATGCGTGCGTGGTACCTAGCTCGTCTACGTGCTGCGGCGAGCGAGATGGACATGTGCCCGTGACCAAATGGTCACCGGAGCGTCACCGGCGGCAAGCACGGCGGCGGTGGTTTTCGGTGATCGTCGGAGCGGCAGCTACACGGCGCAAACGAAGCGGAGGAGAGAGGGGTTCGGCGTAGGGGCTCACAGCGGTGCTAACGAGCTCGACAGAGAGGTCGGGGACGCACTACAGCTTCTTAATCGACGACGAGGAGCTCCGGCGATCCGAGGTTGGGGACGACGGCGTGGAGGCGTTGCAGGGCTCCCGGCGATCCGAGGTTGGGGACGACGGCGTGGAGGCGTTGCAGGGCTCCCGGCGAACCTTCTGGACACGCTCACGGGGCGAGGGGGAGGCTCTAGGTGCGGCAACGGCGAGCGGCGGCGACGGGCGGCTCGGTGGTGAGAGGGGAGAGAGCCAGGGGAAGGCGATGAGGACGAGGGGAAAAGAGAGAGAGGTCGGGGCAGCTGCGTGGCGACGCGGGGAGGCTTCCAGGGCGTCGGGGATGCAGGCAAGCAGCCTAGAGGTGGCCGGGCGCGTGCCGGCGCGCGGCGGCCACGCGCGCTGCCTTCTGGCGCGAGGAGGAAGGCGACAGAACGGGGCTGGTGGGCTGGGCCGGCCTGCTACAGTGCTGGGCTCAGGTAAGTTCTTTCTCTCTCTTTCTTTTTCCTATTTCTTTTCTGTTTCATTTCTTTTGCAACTTTGTTTAATTAATAAAAATGCCAGAACATTTTTATAACTCATAAAACTTGTCATGCCCACTATATATATTATGAACAGTATGGAACATTATAGTTTATGATTATTTGAGCATTTAAAATATTTTATAGCATTTAAATGCCCAAATACAAATACCATATGATTTAATCCAGATCCCTTGGGTGTCCTAGAAAATTGTGCACCATTTTTAGCAAAGGTTTGAGACCAAGGCAGAAATGATGAACATTTTTGAAGGGCATTTTGGGTACATTGGAAAATACTTTATCAAACCCTAGTTGTTAGAAGAGGGGTGCTGGGGTTTCTGTCATTCCCATTTCAAGTTTCTTTGATAAGTAAACATGATGCACACTCTAGCTAGTCCTAAGGCAAGTGCTAACTAGGGATGTGACAACTCACCCCCACTTAAAAGAATCGCGTCCCGAGATTCGGGTTCCTCCGAAAAGAGGGTGGGGTACTCAAGTCGAAGACGATCCTCCCTTTCCCAAGTAGCTTCACTCTCGGAATGATGTCACCATTGAACCTTGAGAAACTTGATATTGTGGCGTCGAGTGGTGCGCTCGGTTTGATCAAGAATACGAACGGGGTATTCTCGATATGTGAGATTGTCCTGGAGATCAAGCGTTTCGTGGTCCACTCCGCGGATAGGATCCGAGAAGCAACGCCTGAGTTGAGAAACGTGGAAAACGTCATGAACTCTGGATAGGTGCGGAGGTAGTTCCAATTGGTAGGCAACTTCTCCTCGTTTGGCAAAAATGCGAAAAGGACCGATGTAACGAGGGGCCAATTTGCCTTTGATACCGAAGCGATGGGTTCCCTTAAGAGGAGTAACCCGAAGGTAAGCCTTATCGCCGACTTCAAAAGTCACAGCCTTATGATGACTATCATATTGGCTCTTCTGGCGAGACTGGGCTGTTTTCAATCTCTCACGAACGATGCGAACTTGCTCTTCTACTTCCTGGATCATATCCGGACCAAAGAATTGTCTTTCCCCGGTTTCTGACCAATTAAGAGGTGTTCGACACCTTCGTCCATATAGAACTTCGAAGGGAGCTTTACCCAGGCTGGCTTGATAACTATTGTTATAAGCGAATTCGGCAAATGGAAGGCACTTTTCCCAATCCATACCGAAAGAAATGACAGAGGCTCGAAGCATGTCTTCCAGAATTTGATTGACTCGTTCCACTTGACCACTTGACTGCGGATGGAAGGCGGTGCTGAAAGAGAGATGCGTTCCCATAGCATTCTGGAAACTTTCCCAAAATCGTGAAGTGAAAAGACTTCCACGGTCTGAGTTAATCTCCAACGGCACACCATGAAGTGATACTATCCGAGAGACATACAAGTCTACTAACTGGCTAGCGGTAATACTCTCTCGAACAGGTAGGAAATGAGCTACTTTAGAGAGGCGGTCGATAACGACGAAGATAGCATTATTCCCTTTCCTGGTCCTGGGAAACCCGGTAATGAAGTCCATACCGACTTTGTCCCATTTCCATTCAGGAATAGCTAAAGGTTGAAGGGTGCCAGCAGGCCGTTGATGCTCTGCTTTAACTCGACGACAAACGTCGCAATTAGCAATGAATTGAGCGATTTCTCTCTTCATCCTAGTCCACCAGAATCTCTGACGTAGGTCCTGATACATTTTGGTACTACCGGGATGAATTGTGAGAGGAGATTCATGAGCCTCCTTAAGGATCAAACGTCTCAAGTTTCGTACTTTAGGAACCACTAAACAGTTGCTAAAGAGTACGACTCCTTGATCATCAATTGAGAAACATCCCGCGACTCCTTTCTTGATGTTTCTCTTAATACGGGAAATTCCGGGATCAACTTTCTGTGCTTTGATGACCTGATCCATAAGGGTAGGTTTCGCCACCAAGGTGGAAAGGAATCCTCGAGGAACAATGTGAAGGTTAAGCTTACGAAATTCCTCATGGAGAAGTGGTTGCCCTTGTTGTAGCATCAAGTTGTTACAATAAGACTTACGACTTAGTGCATCAGCCATGACATTGGCCTTTCCAGGGGTATAAGTGATTCCTAAGTCATAGTCTGTGAGCAACTCAACCCAACGTCTTTGCCTGAGATTCAGATCCGGTTGGGTGAAGATGTACTTCAAACTTTGATGATCAGTGAAGATTTCACAGCGATTACCAAGGAGGTAATGTCGCCATGTTTTGAGTGCATGGACTACAGCTGCAAGGTCTAGATCATGAGTAGGATAGTTATCCTCATGTGGACGCAACTGTCGGGATGCGTATGTAATCACTTGACGATCTTGCATGAGAGTGCAACCTAGTCCTTGTCGCGAGGCGTCGCAATAGATTATAAAATCCTTGGAAAAGTCTGGTGGTACCAGTACAGGTGCAGATGTCAGGCGTCTTTTCAGTTCCTGAAAACTGGACTCGCACTGTGGGGTCCACTCAAACTTTTTATCTTTCTTGAGGAGCTCAGTTAGAGGTTTAGCAACCTTGGAGAAATTCTCGATGAAGTGTCGGCAATAGCTCGCTAAGCCAAGAAAACTCCTAACTTGCTTGACCGATTCAGGGGGAGTCCAATCAAGGACGGCTTGAACTCGCTCGGGATTGACAGCAATACCCTTGCCAGAGATCACATGACCTAGATAGGTTACTTCTGGCAACCAAAATTCACATTTAGAGAATTTGGCATAAAGGCGGTGCTCTCGAAGTTTCGTCAATACCAGCCTTAAATGCTCAGCATGATCTTCCTTATTCTTGGAGTAAATGAGTATATCATCGAGGTATACCACGACGAATTTATCCAAGTACTCCATGAATATAGAATTCATTAATCGGGAAAAGGTAGCTGGGGCATTGGTTAACCCGAAGGACATGACGGTGTACTCATATTGGCCATAACGAGTAACAAAAGCCGTTTTAGGGATGTCCCCGTTCTTGATTTTGATTTGATGGTAACCCAACCTCAAATCCATCTTAGAGAAGACTGAGGATCCAGCGAGCTGATCATACAAGTCATTGATCCTGGGGAGCGGATACTTATTCTTTATGGTGACCAGATTGACAGGTCGGTAATCTACAACCATCCGCTCCGTTCCATCCTTCTTCTTGACGAAGAGGACGGGGCAAGCCCAAGGGGAAGAACTAGGATGGATGAAACCTTTTTGCAAGGACTCATCGAGTTGTTTTTTTAGCTCAGCTAATTCTAGGGGTGCCATCTTATAAGGTCTCCTAGAGATTGGGACAGTTCCAGGGATAAGATCTATCACGAACTCGACATCTCTGTCAGGTGGAATTCCTGGCAGTTCTTCTAGAAAAACATCCGGGAAGTCACGGACTATCGGGATATCTTCGAGTTCTGGTAGAGGGCTGGCATTAAGAGAGTAGAGCTGACGCTCAGCCATTCGGGTCAAGACATTGACTATCTTGCCGGATGGGTGTGTAAGTTGAACGGTCCTAGTATAGCAATCAATCTTGGCGTAATGAGTTGTCATCCAATCCATACCCAAAATGATGTTTATGTCCGAGGACTTGAGAGCGATTAGACATGCTAGGAAAACAAGTCTATCGACAAGGATTTCATTTCCATGGCTTACCCTAGAGGTTTGCCACTTTGAACCAGGAGTTTGAATAACCATGGAAGTAGGCATGTCACAAAAAGTCATGTTGTGCATTCGAGCATAGCTCTCAGATATGAACGAATGGGATGCTCTAGTATCGAAAAGAACAGATGCCGGATGGCAGTTAACGAGAAGCGTACCAAGGACGACGTTAGGATCCTCATAAGCTTCCTCAGCAGAGACATAGTTGACATGACCACGTGCAGTGGGGATTGGCTTGACATAATTCACCTTGCCGGTTGGCTTACCACGGCCAACGGGTTTTCCTGGTTGGTTCTGGGGACACTCACGCATGTAGTGACCTGGTTCTCCACACTTGAAGCAAGTCACAGTGCTAGTGCGTGGAGCAAAGTTGGAAGGGGGTCCTCCATAAGTCTTAGCAGGTGCAAACTGTTGAGTTGGGCGAGGCGCCTCATAGGATGGCCTCGGTGTGTACTTGGGTGGCAGAGCAGTGTTAGGAACCCACACACGGCGCTTGTGAGAGCCAGAGCCGGATGAGGAACCAAAGTCTCGAGGATGCTTGCGTGTGGCCTCGAAGTCGGTCTGGCCGGTTTCAGCACTGATAGCCTTGTTTACCAACTTCTGGAAGGAAGTGCACTCGTGCAAACGTAGATCTCGGCAGAATTCAGGGCTGAGTCCCTTGCGGAACCTCGCCTGTTTCTTGGCATCGGTGGATACTTCCTCAGGTGCATAGCGTGCCAAGTTGCCAAACTCGCGACTATAGCCATCCACAGTTAACCGACCCTGGTTGAAATTGCAGAATTCCTCCCGCTTACGATCCATGAGACCTTCCGGAATGTGATGTTCACGGAATGCCTCACTGAACTCAACCCAAGTAGTGATTTGGCCAGCAGGACGCATAGCTTCAAAGTTTTCCCACCAAAGACTGGCAGGGCCCTCCAGATGGTAGGCAGCATAGGTAACCTTGTCAGCTTCGGCCACATGGGCAGAGTGTAGCTTATGGGTGATACTACGTAGCCAGTCATCCGCATCCAGAGGTTCAGTGGAGTGATGGAACTTCGATGGGCACATCTTGATAAAGTCATTGATTGACACCACGTCATTCCTCTGACGGAACCCAGTGTTCTGCTCTATGCGTTCCAGCAGACGGTTGGTCTCTCTCTTGTTCCGTTCTGCCTCGAGCATAACTTCCGCCAAAGAGGGTGGCTGGGGAAGATTCCCATCTCTAGCCCCACTAGCCTCACCCTGCTCCTGGGCAGCAGGAGTGTTGCGAGTGTTGACCATCCTAGGAAAACAACACAACGGTTTAGACAAGGATGGCAACAATTTGACATAGAAGTGCAGAATGTAATGGATGACACGGAATGCAGAGATGTTCATCCGTACGACATGGTAATATAGAAACTGCTATATATACACCAGTGGTCATACACACCATACATAGTTTAGTACAAGCCAAGGCTAAAGTACAACTGCGGTGAAGACGATACATCCCATCAAAGGCATTCCAAGCTCCTATACATTATTTAACTACACCTCCGGAACTCAGTACACACTAAGTCATATTCCACAAGACGCGCAGGACTGTGGAAATGCAGCTACTACAATACCACTGCTACCACGATCTAGCTCAGACATTCCCGTAGTAATCTTCGTAAAGATTACCACCGTAGCCTGGAAGTGGAACAGACGGATCTTGAAACTCGCGAGCGCTCGAAGGCTGTGGACCACAGGGACATGGATGTGGCCTCGGTCCCGATGCTGGTGGTAACCGACGCCCACGTGGAGGTGTAATACCCCCAACGTCACGCCAATCCATGCGATCAGGCAGACGAGTCCGCATGGGGTACAAATCCCGCATGTCCAGATATCCGGCGTGCACAACAGGTGCAAGCCGTGTCAAAGTAGTCCAGTGGGCAGCTCGAGTGTTATACAGCTCCATTCGGAGGGCACGGACCTCACGGTCCCTATCCTCCAGCATCTGAACAGTAGTCTGAAGCAGTGGCTCTTCATGAGCAGCATCAGTATACAGACCAGTGTAGTAGCCTTACTCTCCGGGAAGTGAGGCTGGCATGTAACAGAACTCAGTGTTCAGCAACAGGGCATGCCTAGCCCGGAGAATGGCCATCATCGAATAGGCGGCATCCTGCACTACCATCTCGATGGTAACCCCGAGTCTATAAGACCAATGGATGGGGTCGTTAGCTCCGGGATATGAGGGGTATATCCGGACTGTGCAGAAATACTGACTCTGATTGAAATCCCGGTACTGTTCCTCCACGGTGTACTCAGGATACCAGCGATAACCGGTCTTAGTCAGCACACGGACTAGCATGGCCGTGTGACCGGGCACATTAATGCACCGAGTCAAATGAACCACTTGGTGAGGGATGCGGCCAGACATCTGAAACACGAAATAATGCAAAGGCATTAGTGTTTCTGGAAGAAATCGGGCAGCATAACAACTGTAAATGCTCAAACAAAGATTTGAGGCATCATACAATGATAGCATAGCCACTCAACAATTCCATATCAAGGTTCCGGGTCCAACAATCATCATACTAAAAGGATAGAAACTGAACTGAGGCTTGAACCAACAATCCTAAGAGTCTACGGATTAGTAACACGTGAACCTAGTAAGGATAAGAGGCCTAGTCCTAAATCCCCGTAGAAAGAATAGACTGACTCAGATCAGAAGGGCATAAGGTAAAGGAGTAAAAAGAGCCTTACGTTCCCTTCCATAATCAATTCCCCTACATATAACTAAGAATTTTTCTAGACTCAACATCGACCAGTTTGGCTTGAGAAACCTACAGGCAGTCCAGCTCTGATGCGAACGCTGTCAGGACCCCGATCCTAAGTCACACCGATCTAGCTATAACACGTCATATCACTTTGCGGCCTCACGCACGGTAACCCCACGGGTGCCACCTTACCTGGCCCGGGACCGTTTGCGCATTTTGGCACACGTATATGACAGTGTCGCTAGCATCCATATGACAGAGAACCCGGGCCGACATGGCTAGTTATAAACCAAAAGTGGCACTAAATTACAGAGACAGGCATCCATGACCCAGCAATGAACGTGTCGGTCATCAACGTATGAACCCAAGTCGTAGCAAGCTACATGGACTTAAAGGAACAACGCGTGACATTTCCCCTAAGGGACAGACACAGGAACGAAGAAGGACACATGCCGGCCAGCCTACGTGTTCCGAGCAGTAGCAAGCTACCAAGGCTCATTGGAGACACTAGGAGGCATTTCCCTGTAAGATAGGCTACCAAAGGAAAACAACTAGGTGTCGGATCCCACACATACCAAGCATTTCAAACATACACACAATATGCTCAATATGTGCAAATACAACATTGCATCACAACAGAACTCTATGACTCAAAGTACTTTATTTAAGAGACTCCAAGAGCCATACATAACATATCCATACAGGTAGGGGTCACATGACCCAACACTCAAGTCATACAGTCATACAAGCACAAGCGGAAGCTACATGTTTGAGTACAGACAACTTAGAAAATAAAACATGCTTGGTGTAGCCTGACTATCTACAAGGCCCTTCACAAGCTCCAGATCTCCGTCTGGGTGTCAAGCTACTCATCGACGTCAACGTCTATGTAGAACCCATCAGCAGGGGCAGGGTTCTCCTCTGCAACAGTTATTAAGCAAACATGAGTACAAAGGTACTCAGCAAGTCTTACCACAGAACCTATCATACATGCGACATTATCAAAGGGGGTAGTGGAGTTCATAGCAGAAAGCCAGCTTTGACTCTTGGCTAACCTATACTACAACTCTCAACAGATTGCAAGATGTTACTACGAACACGAGTCCTCTACTCACCACAACAATACACTACCGAGGATCCTCTTCCGTCATCCTACGGAAGGGCCATCCACGGCACTCACACTTATCTTGAGGCTTTTAGTAGTATCCATCAACTTGTCTATGAACTGTAAGAGTAACCAAGTAGTCCGTACCGCGAACAACGACTATTCGAATAGATTGATAACCCTGCAGGGGTGTACCTCTTCACACACGCTCCCACCACTTATCGCCGTTTACTCGACGTGTACTCGGCAACCTTCAAGCGGAAGCCCAGCGAGGGTGTCGGCCACGACCTGACTAACTACTCAAGTCTCTCGTCGAGGTTTATCGCCTATTTGGGTTCCATCCGTGGGGAGATCCGGCCGGGGTGTCGCTCACGGCCCCAAACGATGTGTACAGGGTTCTCGAGTCACCAAACGGGCAACCGGTACACCGCGCCACGTACCTGTCGCATCACAACCCACCCCGAGGGTCAGCGCTGTGCACGACCTCCAGTAAACTATAAACACGAGAAACTAGTTGCAACTCCTGGACAGAGATCGAGGGTAATTAATAAGCCGAGAGGGTCCATTGGTTTCGGGCCCAATGCATGGTAGTAACTGTAACTTGAACCACACATACAGATCTCGGGTCCTATGGACGATTCCAATGAAACAACCCACCATGTACTCCTACATGGCCTTTCATCGATACCTTAACCAAGCGTATTCCACACTTCCTTCTTTTTATCGGTATGATCATTTCACTCTGATCCATCACCCAGATGAACCAGACCTGACACAACTCTAAGCATAACAGGCAACATAAACAAATAGCATGGTGGATCACACATCAGATGGCTCAATCAACTCCTACACATGCTAGTGGGTTTCAACTATTTACCGTGGCAATGACAGGTCATGCAAGGGAATAGGGTTCAACTACCGCAGCAAGTAGCAGTTCACACGTTGTTGCCTTAATGCAGTAAAAGAGAGCAGGAGTGAGAAGATTGGGTTTGTATCGGAATGATCAATGATTGCTTTCCTGACAAAGTGGTTGTCGGGTAATGCTCTTCAACTGGATACGCAGCAGTATCCTCGGGAGCAGGACCTAACACAGAGAATACCGGCGATACAATCATTAAACAAACAAATGCAACAATATGATGCATGCTCATGACATGGCAAGATGCATGTGTTTTGGGCTAATGCAACTAAAACCAGAAGGGTTTGAGCCTATTTGAATCAAAGATTCAAATTGGAATTCAAAATATTATTTAATTAAGTGCATTATCATGTTTTAATGTATACAGCAAGGTTAACTTGCTCAAACATGCATGAAACCAGTGCCATTGGAAAGATTGGATTTCTCTGATCATTTTTCATATATAAATCTTTTCCATCTGAGCTACGGTTGATTTTATATGATTTTTAGAAGTTTAGGCATTTTCCGGAATTTTCTGAATTATTTTTAAACCTAAAATTCCCAGAAAATCCTTTACTGCGTCAGCATGACTTCATGCTGATGTCAGCCAGTCAACAGGAGCTAGTCCAAGTCAAACATGACATGTGGGCCCGACATGTCAGTGTCACAGCTAACTAACAAAGTTAATTAGTGTTAATCTAGGAACTAATTAGCTGTCAGTGGGGCCTGGGCCCACGGGTCAGTGACTAAACTAACTAACTAATTTAATTAACATTTACTTAATGAAACTAGCTAATTAGGGGGAGGGGTGGCCCACACGTCAGCGACCCAGGGGTGGTCAACCCCCCGGTCAAACGAGTTAAACTCGCCGGCGAAGTGACGCCGGCGAGGCCAGACACGGCGGCGTGCTTCGGAAAACGCCCACAGAGCACGGCTCGAGCCGCGGTTGGGTGCGTTGGAGAGCCCTCGTCGTTGCGCGTCGGATGGTGGTGGTCGTCGGGCCTGTGGTGGCCGGAGACGACGGCAACGAGCTCGACGGCGGCGACGGCATTCGGGTGTGTGCGGAGACGCAGCTACGATGGCCTAGGCGATCCGTGCGTGGTACCTAGCTCGTCTACGTGCTGCGGCGAGCGAGATGGACATGTGCCCGTGACCAAATGGTCACCGGAGCGTCACCGGCAGCAAGCACGGCGGCGGTGGTTTTCGATGATCATCGGAGCGGCAGCTACACGGCGCAAACGAAGCGGAGGAGAGAGGGGTTCGGCGTAGGGGCTCACAGCGGTGCTAACGAGCTCGACGGAGAGGTCGGGGACGCGCTGCAGCTTCTTCATCGACGGCGAGGAGCTCCGACGATCCGAGGTTGGGGATGACGGCGTGGAGGCGTTGCAGGGCTCCCGGCGATCCGAGGTTGGGGACGACGGCGTGGAGGCGTTGCAGGGCTCCCGGCGAACCTTCTGGACACGCTCACGGGGCGAGGGGGAGGCTCTAGGTGCGGCAACGGCGAGCGGCGGCGACGGGCGGCTTGGTGGTGAGAGGGGAGAGAGTCAGGGGAAGGCGATGAGGACGAGGGGAAAAGAGAGAGAGGTCGGGGCAGCTGCGTGGCGACGTGGGGAGGCTTCCAGGGCGTCGGGGATGCAGGCAAGCAGCCTGGAGGTGGCCGGGCGCGTGCCGGCGCGCGGCGGCCACGCGCGCTGCCTTCTGGCGCGAGGAGGAAGGCGGCAGAACAGGGCTGGTGGGCTGGGCCGGCCTGCTAAAGTGCTGGGCTCAGGTAAGTTCTTTCTCTCTCTTTCTTTTTCCTATTTCTTTTCTGTTTCATTTCTTTTGTAACTTTATTTAATTAATAAAAATGCCAGAACATTTTTATAACTCATAAAACTTGTCATGCCCACTGTATATATTATGAACAGTATGGAACATTATAGTTTATGATTATTTGAGCATTTAAAATATTTTATAGCATTTAAATGCCCAAATACAAATACCATATGATTTAATCCAGAGCCCTTGGGTGTCCTAGAAAATTGTGCACCATTTTTAGCAAAGGTTTGAGACCATGGCAGAAATGATGAACATTTTTGAAGGGCATTTTGGGTACATTGGAAAATATTTTATCAAACCCTAGTTGTTAGAAGAGGGGTGCTGGGGTTTCTGTCATTCCCATTTCAAGTTTCTTTGATAAGTAAACATGATGCACACTCTAGCTAGTCCTAATGCAAGTGCTAACTAGGGATGTGACAGTACACCATCAAAAAAAGTTTACAGAGGGAGTACTATCAATCTAATGCAGAAAATAAAGAAAGTGGTACAAAAACATAGAACTCGTCAGTGTGCATTGCAAATGATAGGTGGCACACAGACCAATCATCCCATGAAAGCATATCAATTTTTATTATCTATTAATTAAAGAGAACACATGCAGGATTTTGTTCCCTTATTCCAAGATTCTACAACCAGACACTTGATTGCATTTTGCAATTCCTTGGCAAGCTATTACACATGAAATTAGGCACTTGAAACCATACAAGTTGCGACACATACCTAACCATTAAAAACGATGGCAACACAAAATATTTTAACATTTTCCCATCTACTATTCATAGCTTGGACAGGCCCCATCTACTTTTCTTGGCTCGGAAGGACTAAGACCCTCCAACTGCGTCAACTTCTTGTATATCTCTTCTTTGAAGGCCATGAGAACAGTCATTCGGTAAGATCGTTCGTGATCATAAAGGGCAATTATAATAACTTTGCATCTATTTTTTGCAGTAGGATTTTAACCTAGTGTTTTCCTAAAAAAAGGTGCTTAAGTGAATAAAGCATTGCTCGAGATAGCATTGTGAGTTGGTTCGTGCAAAGTTATGATGATTAAGCATTGCTCGAGATAGCATTGCGTGCCTGCTCTAACCCCGCCCGCCACTCTCGACCGTGGTCGCCGGAAGAAGAATGGGCGGGTGATGGGCGGGCCCGCTCCCCAAGGTTCGTGCAAAGATCATGCGAACTTTCACAAGGATGTCGACAACGACCACCTCATCTAGCAGATTCTCAAGGAAAAATACCATATTCTACACATATATCAAACCTACATTATTTTTAAGTGTAAATTAAGGCTTGAGATTCAACTTTGGCTTATATTTTGTTCAATCTGTAATTTTGTATACATGGAAGAATATTGAATTTACAAATCAGAACTTGTCTCATTATTAGCAGTGAATATTTTTCGTACAAAATTAAACAAGTCGAAGCTCATTTCTCCCTTGTACGTTTGGCCGTGTTCAAACGGGTGCCCAGCAGACTCCCCAAATTGAACCGTCTGGGATCCCCCAAATCCAACTCATATGTGGGGAAGAAATGTAGTTGTTCGGACTATTCGCCATGTTATCTCCAATACGTTGTTCCAACACAAGAACTCCACCCGACAACACACCCTTCCCACTCGGTTTCCTTATAGTGGGACATTTTTTTTGTTGGGACCTTGTCCATTAAAACCGGATGATGCATGTAGAAGATTAATTATAGGATGCAACTGAATTGTATTCATGGGAGTCTATTACAATATATAAAGCGGATGCCCTGCGAGCCAGGTAGGCGTCGGCGCCGTGGCAGACGCGGCGTCTTGTCATGGTATGGAACTCGGGGTGTGGGCCCGCCCATCACCCGCCCATTCTTCTTCTGGCGACCACGGTCGGGAGTGGCGGGCGGGGTTGGAGCAGGCGCGCGGGGAGGCGGTGGGGGCATGGCGAGGCCGCCGGTGGTGCCGACATGGAGGGCCACATGAGTCGCCTGCCTGGCCGAGTGGCAGAGGCGTTTTTCCTCCATCCGCACAATATAAACAAATTTGTGGCCAACGGTAAAGAATATTTACCACACTCTAGAAATTATCGGCGTGGACAAGGTCTGTTCAAAATTTCCTAAAGCACAAATTCAAAGTTCATATATAATCTAGCTAGACTGATGCAAGAAAGCAAATCAATATCATCACTTATGTCTTTGCATTTCATGGCTGTAAAGGCACAATTCAAACCCGTTTTCTTTAACTTGAAAGTGAAAATTGAATGATGTGTCCCAAGAATGCTCTGTTCTAGAACAACTACGATTGATCCTTTAGAAACATACTTTTACACTCATAACCTACGGACCAGGGGAAATAGTGCATAAGCTAGAACACCACTCACTATTACCTACACCATATCCCCCATTAAGGAATAACTCACTAAATGAAGGGGCGAGCACCACACCATACCAGAAAGCACGAAACTCTTGTTAGTGTAAAAAGGAAAATAACATATATATACATAGAGAAGAAATGGCTTGAGAAAACTAACCAGATGAGTAGCCCACTGATCTGTAACTAATTATGCGTATTCTGTAGCATAATAACTGATGTGTATTATGTAGCATAACAGTACAACTCAGCTGGAAAACTGATAATCTGTATGCATTTTCTGTCAAAGTCGACGACCTGTTCATACCAATGTACTTGTCCATTATCTTTCTTGAATCGGATGCAACTCAATGTGGAAGACTATCTGCAATGAGCACCTCCACGGCGCCTTCCACCGACCACCGGTGCCCGCTCCCGGCACCCATCGCCCCGTTGTCTTTTTCGCTGCAGCTGCATGAGTACGGCACATGAGCACAATAAGCAGGACCAGCACGAGCACACAGGACCGACCACGAACAACATTAGAAGTACGGGCCGGCCACGAGCAGCAGCATGCACTAGCAAAAAGCAGCAGTAGGGGTATGACAGAGCGACCATTCTTACACTCGTAACTATCATAATCTAAGTCAATTGTCTTGGAAGAATATCACAATCAAGTAGCACTTGTTGGTTATGCAACCACCTTATTGGCCTTTTTCCAACTCATAAAAGTATGTTAGATTGATTATAATAACTTTGCACGAACCAAGGGCGGGGTTAGAGCAGGCGCGCGGGGAGGAGGCGGGGGCACGATGGTGCCGACGTGGAGGGCCACACGAGTCGCCTACCTGGCCGAGTGGCAGAGGCGTTTCTCCTCCATCCGCACAACATAAACAAAATTGTGGCCATCGGTAAGGAATATTTACCACACTCACAACATAAACAAAATTGTTCAACCTGATGTACCTGGAAATTATCCGCGTGGACGAGGTTTGTTCAAATTTTCCTCAAGCACAAATTTAAAATCATAATATTGGATTATTCTATAATTAAGGCATGTAAAGGTTGGAACACGCTGAATAAATGTCACTTTAGAAAATAGCCTTGAATTTTTCTATAGTTAATCGCTCGTGCGTTGCAACAAAGACATACATATTTGAGTGGCTCAACGACAATCGTCTTGTAAATCTCCCCTCCCTCTCCGATCTTCCACTCTCTACATATATGCCCATCTCCCTTCCTCAGATCTCCCTCTCTCTACATATATCCCCATCTTCCTTCCTCCGCTCTCCCATCCTTCCGCCCTCGTTCGCTCATTGTAGGCGTCACAGGGGACAAGCATTTTGTAGAGTACTAATAATTTCCATGGACCATTGTTCGCCTACATCTATAGCACATGCCTCCCTTACTCCCACCAGCTCTTCCTAAGGTCTTCCTACCTTCCTAAGGTCTTCCCTGACCATAACTATTTCAACCAATTTGGCTGCCCAGGACAAATGAAAGGGAACCGAGAAGTAGCGGAGGTTTGCTTCGGATATTCTTCCATTGACATACCATGCTGAACGGAAGCTTCTTCGTTGATTCCTTCACCTTTATAACAATCATTAAGCATATCAAATAGGGCTTGGTGCTCAGTAAGAAGCTAGAAAGGATTAAATGGAGTCCGCCTTTCACGAAGTCCCTACCCATGTATCCCGTCGGATGTCTCTTGCGTCAACTCTATAAAACGCTTGTAACAAACTTCTTCCTTGCTCAATATATTGGAGCAACTATGCTGCATTTGTGGAAGAAAATGACTCATCACAACAATCATTTTCTCTAAATAAAACATAAGAAACAAGCTATATGTTGACTTTACTCCTTTTAATCAAACATGATCCATGACATGGCACACGTCTTCATGACTGAGTTGCAGAAGCACTTGGTCTTATCTCGTAATCTAGCAAACAATCAGAACTACCACCTAATGTGACTACCACCGTACCACATATGCTATGTCATGCTATCACATCAATCTGTCACGAGTGATAAGACAAGAATAATACTATAGCCAAGATCTAAATGGGGCTTCACTGCAATCTACAGCTAGATTTTCAAAGAAGCATAACTGAAGCATGTTGAATAAGTAAATATATTGTAGAAACATATTCTAATGGTTTATATCAGTATATGCAGCAAGTTGAAAAGTAAAAGACGCAGACAGTAAGCAATTGTCAGAGCAGTTCAAAATATCGTGATTAACTGGCAGCAAATAAATCATGAAACATGGGATGTAACTTTCAACAAATAAACCAAACATCATAATCTCATCACCCATCGGCATTGCAGGTGACGACCATGTTGCTGCCCTTGCCATTGTGGTTACGGTCATCCAAATCTTCCTCCTCGTCCTTCGATATAAATAATGCCCAACATTGTGAATATCGCGACTCGGTTTTGACCTGCATACATGCAAGTGAGATGGATCAGAGACTGATCTTGCATGAAAAGAAGAGGAAAACTATGGGAAAATAGAGGAACCCTAATGAATCTTGTTCATATACATTTGGTGTGTAGATGGATGGTTGCGACAGTGCAACACTTTCTTTTTGGTGTTAGATTGAATAGCACAATTTCCACATTATGCACTCGATCTTGTCACCTACTGAGCTTCACCTCCACACTAAGTTTGGCTCAATCTGCAGAACAAAATACTCCCTTCGTAAACTAATAAAAGATCTTTTAGATCAGAGGAAGTACTATTGCAGTCTCATACCACAAAGATAATGCCAGCCATTATTGTATTGGTTGATAGACCAATATATCTTGGCTAACCAAATCATATTGTTATGGGCCCATCTTCTCAAATTAGTACTATCAAATTTAAACATTAATATCAATGCACCAATATTCACTACAACCTGCAAAACAAAATCACAATAGGAAAGAGATATAAGAGTAGTTCAAGTTATCGAGGGATTATCAATGAAAAAACCTTTGCAATTTGAGACTGCCTAAACAATGTGATTTATAGCCCTTATCTGCAGATATATACATGCACCAGATATATGTGAAGTTACTAAGCACAATATGATTTAAGGTATGGATGACTGAAGCACGAACTCTGCATTTTGTACTCAAACTGAATGAAAGGAAGCCATGGGATATTGGTAATACAAACTTACTATAAACAAATCTAGAGCATGTATGTTAACACACACAGGCTATCTAAAATTATTTTGCATCTTCTTTGAGAAATTTTTTCCATGCATAATTATCATAAATTAAGCTACAAGATTATAATGTACGTTGGCAACACATAGCCACATGTACCTTGGATCTTCTCTGAATATTTCAAGCTAGCCCACCTACAGCTCAGGAATAAGGCTGGACGCCGCCTACACTACACACGCATCCTATCTTCCACGACCACGGCCGCCGTCTGCCGCCATCAAATTTTTTGTAGTCGTCACGTACCCGGCCCTGCTGACGTGATGAAGCGGTGCATCCCGTGCATGCACGCACGCTGGGCACGAACTGCACTTCCTTCTGGCATGCGATGTCAGCAAGCACTATTGAATAATAAATCTGAGGCCCCTGTCATGTTTTCAGTTAGCTCAGTTAGAACTTTGGTTTTTTGTCAGGTTAGGCTCGAACGCTTTCTTTCTATTAGCTAGTTTAGCTTGCGGGTCTAACAGCCTGAGTGAGTCTCACGCCTCGTTGGTATGCTCGTGGATCACGACGACAAAAGTCAGGTACCTGAAGCCATGTTTCTGTTCTGTAAGTCTAAATAAATAGAAGAGAAATAGAATAGAAAAGCTCTGAAGTTTGTGCAGCAAAAAACACATGTGTCTTCCTTCTTCCTCGAGCAATCTCTCGTTCGCGTTCGTTCGCTCGAAGGGCACATCGGGTGCAGAAAAACACGTCGGTGTGCCGCATCCTGCTCCCCAGGAACCCGAAGTCGATTTCTTCATGGTCATCCCCGACAGACGATGTCTGAATTTGCAATCAATTGATGCACATACTCTTAGTAAGATATTCACCTCAATCGCAGTAAAAGCTAATCAGTAATCTAAAATTGGAAGCGACGATGTACGCACTGACCGTGACGGTGCCGACGGGCGGCGGAGTTCCACGGGACGAGCTTGATGTATGTAGAGACGTTACTGATACGTCCAAAACGTATCTATAATTTCTGCTTGCTCCATGCCACTTTTGGGTGATATTGCTATGATATTCATACACTTCCATACACTTTTGATCATATTTGGACTAACTTACTAATCCAGTGCACCCCAGTGCCAGTTTCTGTTTTCGGCTGTTTTTGTATTTCAGGTTTTCACGTTTCGAGAACTGCCCAGAAAAATCCAAAAAAATTATGTAAAAAATCAGCGATACGGAAACAACACTGCGTCCGAAGGGCAACCTGGGGGGGGGGGACACAGGGGCTCCAGGCGCCCTGTGGG
>LR738715.1:613223297-613306160 GCA_902687465.1 Secale cereale | reverse complement strand
CCCCCCGAGGCTCCCCCGGTGCCCTACTTTGGCATATATTTAAAGGACTCTCCGAAACCCTCAGAACATGACTTCTTTTCGCGATCCCATCTCTGTTCCGCCGCCGCCGCCGCTTCCAAGATCGGGAGCACCAGGAGAACTCTTCCCGGCACCCTGCCGGAGGGGAGGATCACCACCGGGAGCTTCTCCACCACCATGGACGCCTCCCGGATGACTCGTGAGTAGTCTCCCTTGGACCATGAGTCCATGACCAGTAGCTATGTGATGTTCTCCTCCCGTTCTTGTGCTTCACTAATTATTCCTCGTGAGCTGCCCTACATGATCGAGGCACCTATGTAATCCTTATGCTGTTGCTATGTTGAGTTTGCTGGGATCCGATGGATTATGAGATTATGTTCAGATTGATCTTGAGTAATATATTTGATTCACCTCTTTTATATTTTAGTTCATAAGTAATTCTTGCATGTTCTCCGTTGTTATTTATTGCTTCGGCCGAGTAATAGGTAGTGACTCCAAGAGGGAACGTTATGCTCGATTGTGGGTTCATGCCCCTCGATGACTAGCTTGAGTGACAGAAACATGAGTCTAGGGGATGTGCTGTTGCCACAAGGGGGAAAACAACGGTGCTTGTGCCCGCGGGTGCAAGGATTGTTTACTTTACGCAAAGTTCTTTTAATGTAGTTGTCTGTTGCATTGAGTTTACACTATGGGTGGGACTCGCAACTTAATACCAGCGAGATGTTCTGGATAGATATCTTAAGGTGGATGATTAGTAGTAGATATTGATGGATTTCGGTCTACTTACTTTGGCGTACCGCCCATGCTTTGAACCTCAACCTTTCTTGCAATGTAGTTAGCATTGGTTTGCGTTCGTGGTCCTGTCAATTGCCCAGCTGTAATTTGTTTACCTCACATAGCTGTTTTATCGTCTTTTGGGAGAGAGACATCACTAGTGAACATCATGAGACTCCGGTCCATATTACCATCATTGATCACATCCACTATTTACTTTTCGCTATTTACTTACTATGGCAAAAACTATCTATCACTACTATCATTGCTTTTAACCCTTTGTGAACTACAAGGCCGGAGAGATTGACAACCTCTCTGTACTCGTTGGGAGCAAAGTTATTTGTATCTGTGTGCAGGTCCACGTTGGTTGCTACTAATCTGGCGCCGTAGCAATTGACACCTACTTGTTGAACCTAGGAGTCTCTGGGGAATCGATCCTTGGCATCTTTCCTAGGGGAAAACACTTCTACTTACTGCATCTTACACCTTCCACTTGGGGTAACCAACGAGGGGTTCGAGGCCCATCAGCTACCATAGATGAATTGACTCTTCGTCAGGAAACTTCGGTCCGGTCCTGTCCGGACCGGTCGTGGCTCGGTCAGGGCCCGTCCGTTTCCACCCCGAGGAGGCCGCCGACCGCGTTCCCAATGACACCCACAGAGGCCACAACCTCCCCAACTCTTGGTCACGACTCACGACACGGTCAGCATTCACCACCATGCCATGGTGCTGCCGGTGCCACTCTTCGTGCTCCAACCATGCCGCCACACACATCCGCCGCCCCATCAGTTTCGCCCCCGGTCAGCCGCTCTATATCTCGATTTCAATCTGGAGAAAAAAGAGTGAGAGATGAACGACCCCGTGGAATTGACTTATATGACCACCTTCTGCTTGTCGCCGTCTTCGTCCCATTGCGGCTACATGCGGCGCTCCCCCGCTGCTGCTACTATCAGGAGGAGGGAGAGTAGGACTGAGGCGGCGGTGGAATAGATCGCGTGTGTTTTCCTTTTTCTAAGAGGGGTGCATGCGGCTCTGTACGAAAGGGGGGAGGAACGGGTGGGGTGGCAGATTTTCCGGGAGTTCAGTTTGGCAGAAAATTGCACGAAAAGATCTAAAAACAAATCGAAGGAAAGATAAAAAATTGGGAGGTGGGCTATCTTTGGGAACCATCGATCGAGGTCGGTCATTCGGTGGAAAGAAACGAACAAAACGAAACCACGAGTAGAGATTAGAAACAAAAGGCAAAGATCAATGCATTAGGAAAGTTAGGATTTAGAATTGATTGTCATGAAACTAAATTTTATTGATTGGTAATGTGCTATCATTTCTTGCCCGTTTATAACATGTCTAGTTAGGAAATTTTAAAAAGGTTAGGAAAGTTTTTATTGTGAGGATAAAAAAACCAGTGTGAGAAGATATGGTGGTGGGATGTGAGACAAAAATAACCAGACGAAATATAACCAGACAAAAAAAAGCCGTGGATGCAATCCTACCAACTCAGACATTAGGAGTAGAGATGCAGGAGGGAGGGTGAGATAATAAAACCAATGGGAGGGGGATGAATAAAAACCCGACGAAACTAGGAGGTGGGATCGTTACTGCGGGGGAATTGGGAGGTGGGAGGGGGGACGAAAAAACCCGTCTCTGGTCGGACGAAAATTGACCGGCGAAGACTACCAACCGAGACATTAGGAGTAGAGATGCACGCGTTATTCTAAAAAAACTAATGCACACATGCATTGCACCTCAGAGCTTAGATATTCAAAATACAACTTTGCTATTTCACATCTAGATGTGAGATAATATCTCACATCTAACTCACTCATCCTTGATTTTTTAAGTCTTCCACGGATTTTAAGGGTGAAGGGAGTTAGATGTGAGATAATATCTCACATCTAGATGAGACATAGGCAGACCCTTCAAAATACTACCAAATATTCACGTAAGCATGTAAATTTGGAGGACTCAGGTGAATATTTGATCATATTTACATGTTTACCTAATCTCCGCCCCAACGCACCATTGCAGTTGAATAGGTATCCGTATGCAGTAAATATGACTGTCCCGTCATGACGTCGAAGTATCATGCCAGCTATGGTCGTGCCATCAAGCTCTGAGAACGCACAATCCACCGAAAAGAGCAACCTGATCCATCGAAGGAGTTGTGCTGGCTAGGGAAGTAGTGGTGTTTACCGTTTTAGGCTTTTATCCTTCCAGTAAAAGTGGCATTTTCCCTTCCGCTATCTCCTTCTTTGAGAACTTGTGAGCAATGTCGATAGATTGCCAGTAGATCCGTAGGAATTCCACCGAATGTAGTAACATGAGGGCTCTCCTTTGCACGCATCATATCATTCCTCAACTGCCATATACTAAATTGTGTTATGGAAGTACGATCACAACATTGGACATAAACTAAAAAAAGTAAAAGCGAATGACAACATTTTAAGAGAAAAAACTTGAGAGAATAGAATATGAAAGAATCTAAAACAAATGAGAAGTGCTTATGTCTTAAGGTTTGTGTGTGTTAAATTGTGCATTCTACACCATAAAGTAAAAAGAAGTATGATTTGGTGGATTGAAGCATGAAAGATTCTAAAATAAAGGAGAGATGTACCATAAGTATTTATGTTTCTACATTTGTAGTGTTATGATTTAATTAACCATGAGTTAATTCAGGAGAACATGTGTTGATGCTAACCGTTATGCGGCCCCCTTTCTTCCTCCATATCTCAAGTTCTCAACCAACACGACTCTCTGCTCGTGACGGTTCCCGTAAAGACGCCATGTTGCACACATCCCTTGTACCTATACAAATAACAACAGAAATTAATAAGCTTAAAAACTGAAGTTTAGTATTTACATACAATGCATTGTGCTTGAGCTTAGTCATGAAACTTCTCGATAAAACATGTGGCAGAATCCGGTGTAATCAAGGGGATGGCCCATGGCCAACAACGCTCAGATTTGCTAACTCTCTCTATTGTTAGATTAGCTTCACCCGAGGACTAATATCCAAAGTTATGTGTATAGTATATAATGATATAAATATAGATAAAGATGATAATGTATACACACAAACCTCAAGGAAACAATGCTCGCATGTATAAAAATATATAAACTACGTACATGCAAACTATCACTAAGAAAACTATACAAAAATGATAAATATATGAATATATAATAGATATACCATTTGCTAGTATATATACACAAATTTATATTTTGTGTAGCTCACATATTACTGTAATTTTTAAATTACATATGCACAGTACGGATAGTACCTCTCAGACAGCGCAAGACCCTTTCTAGTGCATGCCAATTATCATCACCCTGGATGGATATGAACCCACTTATTTACTCACAGCAAAAGAGATATCTAGCCTTGCTGCGCTAGCTATGTACATAAGTGAACCAAAAATTTGAGAGTATCTTAATTGATCTCCCGTTTCTTTCTTGTTCTTTCGGAGTGTCACACAAGGATCATAAGATGTTGGAGAAGGCTGGCTATCAATAAAGCTGAAGCGGCTCAAGACCTTCGCAATATAGTGAGATTGCGTTAGAGTAATTGTTGGAAATAAACCCTAGAGGCAATAATAAATTAGTTGTCATCATATTTCCTTGTTCATGATAAAGGTTTATAATTCATGCTAGAATTGTATTGATCGGAAACTTAAATACATGTATGAATACATAAATAAATACCAAAAGTCCCTAGTAAGCCTCTACTAGACTAGCTCATTGTTCAATAGATGGTCAAGGTTTCCTAACCATAGAAATGAGTTTTCATTTGATAACGGGATCACATCATTAGGAGAATAATGTGATGGATAAGACCCATCTATTAGCATAGCATAGGATCGTTCGGTTTATTGCTATTGCTTTCTTAATGTCAGATACATGTTTCATCAACCATGAGATCATGCAACTCCCAGACTCCGGTGGAATGCCTTCTGCGTATCAAACATCACTTCATAACTAGGTGATCATAAAGGTGCTCTACAGGTATCTCGGAAGGTGTCTGTTGAGTTGGTGTGGATCGAGATTGGGATTTGTTACTCTGTATGACAGAGAGGTATCTCTGGGCCCTCTTGGTAATATAGCATCACAAGAAGTTTGCAAGCAAAGTGACTAAGGAGTTAGTTACAAGATGATGTACTACGAAACGAGTAAAGAGACTTGTCGGTAACTAGATTGAACTAGGTATTGAGATACCGACGATCGAATCTCGGGCAAGTAACATACCAACGGACAAAGAGAACTACGTATGTTGTCATAAACGCTCGACCGATAAATATCTTCATAAAATATGTAGGAACCAATATGTGCATCCAGGTCCTGCTATTGGTTATTGGCCGGAGAGTGTCTCGGTCATGTCTACGTCATTCTCGAACCCGTAGGGTCCGCAAGCTTAACGTTCGTTGATGATATAGTATTATATGAGTTATGTGAGTTGGTGACTGAAAGTTTGTCGGAGTCCTGGGTGAGATCTTGGACATGATGAGCAGCTCTTGAATGGTCCGGAGGTAAAGATTGATATATATGGTGAAGGTATTCAGGTTTCGGAAAGGTTTTGTAGTGCACCGAATAACCGTCGGAGTTCCCGAAGGCCACGAGAGTTATTGGGCCTAACGGGTCAAAAGGAGGGAGCACACCACCTCACAAGAGGGCTGGCGCGCCCATCTCCTGGCCGCCAGCCTAGGGAAGGAAAGAGGAGGGGCTGGCCCCCTCCTGCGTTTCTCCTCACAAGGGAGAAGGAAAGGGGAGGCGCCATAAGGCAGCCAACCCCCTTTCCTTCCCCCCATGCACCAAGAAGGAAGGGGCCACACGTAGGGTAGGCGCCGGCCCCCTTTGGGGGCGCCTAGGGCTGCCTCCCCTCTCCCTCCACCTATATATATGATAGGAGGGGAGGGGATGCCATACACGACGAATCCCCAAGCCGTGTGCGACACCCCCTCTCCCTCCAGTTCTTCCTCCATCTAAATCCTTTGTGCTTGGTGACGCTGTGTCGAAATAGTTTTCACCACCACCGTCACCATGCCGTCATGCCGCCAGAACTCATCTACTACTTCGCCCCTCTTGCTGGATCAAGAAGGCGAGGACGTCATCGAACTAAAAGTGTGCTGAACATGGAGGTGTCGTATGTTCGGTGCTTAATCGGAATGGATCGTGAAGGTGTATGACTACTCAACCGTGTTGATGAATGATTCCGCTTAGCGATCTACAAGGGTATGTAGATGGTCCCCCACTCTCGTAGCTATGCATCTCCATGGATTGATCTTGTGTGTGTGTAGATTTTTTCTATTTTCCATGCAACGTTCCCCAACAGTGGTATCAGAGCCAGGTAATGCATAGATGATATGCACAAGTAGAACACAAAGGATTTATGGACGGTGATGGTCTTATTGCTTACCTCCAATGTCTTATTTTTGATTCAGTGGTATTGTCGAATGACGCGGCTCGGACCAACCTTACATGTCCACGTACATGAGACCGGTTCCATCGATTGACATGCAACTTGCCTTGCATCAAGGTGAATGGCGGGTGTCTATTTCTCCTACTTTAGTTGAATCTTATCTGACTATGGTGGTCCTTGCAGAAGGTTAAATAGCAACTTCATAATGACTGCTGTGGTTTTGCGTAGGTAAGAACGGTTCTTGCTAGTTGCCCATAGCAGCCATGTAAAACTTGCAACAACAAAGTAGAGGACGTCTAACTTGTTTTTGCGGGGTATGTTTTGATGTGATATGGTCAAGACGTGATATGATATATGTTGATGTATGAGATGACCATGTTTTGTAATAAGTTCATGATTTGCATGTCGATAAGTTCGACAACCGACATGAGCCTTAGAGTTGTATTTAATTATTGTATGACATGTGTGTCAATCACTAAGCGCCATGTAATTGCTTTACTTTATCACTATGCATTTGCAATAGTTGTAGAAGCAATAGTTGGCAAGCCAACTTTGATGCAACGATGGAGATCAAGGTGTCGCACCGATGATGATGGAAATCATGTCGTTGCTTTGAAGATGGAGATCAAAAGCACAAGATGATGATGGCCATACCATGTCACATATTTTGATTGCATGTGATGTTTATCCTTTATGCATCTTATTTTTCTTAGAGCAACAATAGCATTATAAGATGATCCCTTCACTTAATTTCAAGATAAAAGTGTTCTCCCCGAGTATGCACCGTTGCTAAAGTTCGTCGTTTTGAAGCACATCGTGATGATCGGGTGTGATAGACTCTACGTTCACATACAACGGGTGTAAGACAGTTTTGCACACACATAATACTTGGGTTAAACTTGATGAGCTTAGCATGTAAAGACATGGTCTCGGAACACTGGAGACCGAAAGGTCAAACATGAGTCATATAGTAGATATGATCAACATGGAGATGTTCACCATTGAAGACTACCCCATCCCATGTGATGATCGGACATGGGTTAGTTGATTTGGATCATGTATCACTTAGACAACTTGAGGGATGTTGATTTAAGTGGGAGTTCTTTAGTAATTTGATTAATTTAACTAAAATTTATCATGAACTTAGTCCTAATAGTCTTTGCAAATCTATGTTGTAGATCAAGGGCCCGTGCTACCGTTCCTTTGAACTTTAATGCGTCCCTAGATACAGCTAAGTTGAAAGATGATGGTAGCAACTACACTGATTGGGTCCGTAACTTGAGGATTATCCTCATTGCTGCACAGAAGAATTGTGGCCTTAATGCACTGCTAGGTGACGGACCTGCAGCAGGAGCTGATGCAGACGTTATGAACGTTTGGTAGGATCGATCTGATGACTACTCGATAGTTCAGTGTGCCATGCTTTACGGCTTGGAACTAGGACTTCAAAAGCGTTTTGAACGCCATGGAGCATATGAGATGTTCCAAGAGATTAAATTGATATTTCAAGCTAATGGACGGGTTGAGAGATATGAAGTCCCCAACAAGTTCTTTAGCTGTAACATGGAGGAGAACAATTATATCAGTGAACACATACTCTAAATGTCTGGGTACCACAACCACTTGACTCAACTGGAAATTGATCTTTCAGCTGAGCGTGTTATTAATAGAGTTCTTGAGTCACTGCCACCAAGCGACAAAGGCTTCGTGATG
This sequence comes from Secale cereale, assembly GCA_902687465.1. Lineage (NCBI taxonomy): Eukaryota > Viridiplantae > Streptophyta > Magnoliopsida > Poales > Poaceae > Secale > Secale cereale. The sequence continues at coordinate 613,298,242 of LR738715.1, read as the reverse complement.
AACTATAATATTGAAGGGATGGATAAGACAATTCCCGAGCTCTTCGCCATGCTGAAATCGGTAGAGGTAGAAATCAAGAAATAACATCAAGTGTTGATGTTAACAAGACCACCAGTTTCAAGAAAAAGGGCAAGGAAAAGAAAGGGAGATTCAAGAAGAGTGGCAAGCAAGTTGCCGCTCCCGTGAAGAAGTCCAAAGTTGGACCCAAGTTTGAAACAGAGTGCTTCTACTTCAATGGTAATGGTCACTGGAAGCGGAATTGCCCCAAATACTAGGCAGATAAGAAGGATGACAAAGTGAACAAAGGTATGTTTGATATACATGTTATTGATGTGTTCCTTACTAGTGCTCGTAGCAACGCCTGGGTATTTGATACCGGTTCGTTTGCTCATATTTGTAACTCGAAATAAGAGTTGTGGAATAAATGAAGATTGGTTAAGGACGAGGTGACGATGCACGTCGGGAATGGTTCCAAGGTTGATGTGATCGCCATCAGCATGCTACCTCTACATCTACCTCCGGGATTAGTTTTAGACCTCAAGAATTGTTATTTGGTTCCAGCGTTGAGCATGAACTTGCGAGACGGTTGTTCATTTAAGTCAGAGAATAATGGCTGTTCTATTTATATGAGTAACATCTTTCATGGTTATGCACCCTTAGTGAATGGTCTATTCTTGTTGAATCTCGACCGTAGCGATACACATATTCATAATATTGATGCCAAAAGATGCAAAGTTGATAATGATAGTGCACCATACTTGTGGCACTGCCGTTTAGGTCATATTGGTGTAAAGCGCATGAAGAAACTCCATGCGGATGGGCTTTTGGAATCACTTGATTATGAATCATTTGATACTTGCGAACCATGCCTCATGGGTAAGATGACTAAAACTCTATTGTCCGGAACAATGGAGCGAGCTAATGACTTATTGGAAATAATAGATACCGATGTATGCGGTTCAATGAGTGTTGAAGCACGCGGCATGTATCATTATTTTCTAGCCTTCACAGATGATTTGAGTAGGTATGGGTATATTTACTTGATGAAACACAAGTCTGAAACATTTGAAAAGTTGAAAGAATTTCAGAGTGAAGTGTAGAATCATCGTAACAAGAAAATAAAGTTTCTACGATCTGACCGTGGAGGTGAATATTTGAGTTACGAGTTTGGCCTTCATTTAAAACAATGTGGAATTGTTTCACAACTCACACCACCTGGAACACCACAACTTAAAGGTGTGTCCGAACGTCGTAATTGTACTTTATTAGATATGGTGCGACCTATGATGTATTTTACCAATTTGCCACTATCATTTTGGGGTTATGCATTAGAGACAGTTGCATTCACGTTAAATAGGTCACCGTCTAAATCCATTGAGACAACACCTTATGAACTATGGTTTGGCAATAAACCTAAGTTGTCGTTTCTTAAAGTTTGGGGATGCGACGCTCATGTCAAAAGGCTTCAGCCTGATAAGCTCGAACCCAAAGTGGAGAAGTGCGTCTTCATAGGATACCCTAAAGAAACTATTGGGTATACCTTTTACCATAGATCCGAAGGCAAAATCTTTGTTGCTAAGAATGAAATCTTTCTAGAGAAGGAGTTTCTCTCGAAAGAAGTGTGTGGGAGGAAAGTAGAACTTGGGAGGTGTTTGGTTCGGGTGAAGCAAGGGAAGCGTAAACGTAATCAAGTTACAGCGTTAGTGTAAACGTAATCAAAGAAAATCGCAAGTTGTTTAGTTAGCAGTTGTAACGCTATCGCTTGCCTCTCCCTCTTTTTGGCGTTCCCACACAACGAGGCCTTCACCGTCGGTGCGACGCAGGCACGCAACCAACACTGCTCCACAGACCACAGCGCGGCCCTCGTCACCGAAGCGTCGCGCCTTGATGGCTTCTCGCCCCTCGTTGGTTACCCCAAGTGGAAGGTTTGAGATGTAGCGTAGCAGCAAATTTCCCTTGGCAAAGATACCAAGGATCGAATCCCGTGAGACTCCGAGGGTCGACAAGAAGGTGTCAATAGCGCCAGAAACTTTTGCTTGACATGACCTGCACACAGATACAAATAACTTTGCTCCCAATGAGTACAGAGAGGCTGTCAATCCCTCCAGCCTTGTCGTCTACAAAGGATCAAACGCAAGAGATAATAGTGATAGGTATGACTGCAACTAGGAAATAAGAACAGGAAGTAAATAGCGGGTGTGATCAGTGATGGTAATATGGACCGGAGTCCCATGATGTTCACTAGTGATGTCTCTCTCCCAAAAGACGATAAAACAGCTAAGCGAGGTAAACAAATTACAGCTGGGCAATTGACAGGATTATGTGCGCAAACCAATGCTAACTATGCTGTAAAGAAAGGTAGAGGCTCAAAGGCATGGGCGGTACGCCAAGGCAAGTAGACCGAAATCCATCTGCATCTACTACTAATCATCCACCTTGAGATATCTATCCAGAACATCTCTCTGGTATTAAGTTGCGAGTCCCACCCAAAGTGTAAACTCAAAGCAACAGACAACTGCATTAAAAGAACTTTGCGTAAAGTAAACAATCCTTGCACCCGCAAGTACAAGCACCGTTGTTTTCCCCCTTGTGGCAACAGCACATCCCCTAGACTCATGTTTCTGTCACTCAAGCTAGTCATCGAGGGGCATGAACCCACAATCAAGCATAATGTTCCCTCTTGGAGTTACTACCTACTACTCGGCCAAAGCAACAAATAGCAACGGAGAACATGCAAGAATTACTCAAGAACATAAATATAAAAGAGGTGAATCAAATATTTTACTCACACACAATCTGAACATAATCTCATAATCCATCGGATCCCAGCAAACTCAGCAGAGCAACAGCATAAAGATTACATATGTGCCTCGATCATGTAGGGCAGCTCACGAGGTCTAATCGATGAAGAACAAAAAGGGGAGGAGAACATCACATAGCTACTGGTCATGGACCCATGGTCCAAGGGAGACTACTCACAACTCATCCGGGAAGCGTCCATGGTGGTGGAGAAGCTCCCGGTGGTGGTTCTCCCCTCCGGCAGGGTGCCGGGAAGAGTTCTCCTGGTGCTCCCGATCTTGGAAGCGCGGCGGGGGCGGAACAGAGATGAGATCGCGAAAAAGGGTTCCGTCCTCGAGGGTTTCGGGACGCGAGCAATATATATGCCAAAGGGGGTCACCAGAGGCGGAGGTGGGGCCCTAGGCGCCCCCTTGGCGCGGCCAGGGGTGGGGCCGCGCCGCGTGGCCGCCTGGGCCACCCCAGGCTCCCCTCTGGCCCTGCCTTGGTTTTTCCGGAAGCTCCCGACACGCTGATTTTTCCTGTATTTTTCCCGGAATTTTTAGGGCACTTTTAATATGGGGAAAACCTGAAATAGAAAAACAGCAGAAAACAGGAACTGGCACTATGGTGCACTGAGTTAATAGGTTAGTCCAAATATGATCAAAAGTGTATGGAAGTGCATAAATATCATAGCAATATCACACAAAAGAGGCATGGAGCAAGCAGAAATTATAGATACGTTTTGGACGTATCAACATCCCCAAGCTTAATTCCTGCTCGTCCTCGAGTAGGTAAATGATAACAAGCATAATTTCTGTGGTGACATGCTATCAACCATATAAGAACTTTTAAGTAAAGCAATCAAGGCATGTAATCCAATTCAAGTCATAACAAGCAAGAGTCTATATTAGCATTGTAACAAGTAACATAAGAACATAAAGGTGCAAGAGCTCTCGCTGTCCGTGACTCAAATGTCTCCAAATGGTGTTTGCGTGCAAGAAAGGGGATAGGGATATATCAGAGAGTAAAACATAGTTTTTGTATTGTTGAGAACTTTATCTACTAAAGTTTCACACTTGGTCTTCTTTGGAATCTTATCTTGACTCATCCCCAGACCGTCAGCCAGGTACAAGTCAAAATGATCCACTCCCTTTCGATATTTTGAGCACTCATGCAATGGATGAGCGTAAGCAAGAAAGTCGACACTTAGGATGGCAAAGAGAGAAATGATAGAGGGGGAAGACAAAAAAGGTGTGAAAGACTCACATCAATGAGGACAATCATCGGCAAGAGAAAGCCAAATGATAGATATGATGTGAGGAGTAGGGATTGCCATGCAACGGATGCACATATGAGCCGAGGTAAGCTCTCCAATGGAACTAGTGGGGGTGCATCCAACTTGCTTGCTCAAGAAGACCTAGAGCTCTTTTGAGGAGGCTCATCATTGGAATATACAAGCCAAGTTCTATAGTGTAAAGGTCCCCACATAGCTATATGCATAAATGATAATCTCTATGGAGTACAAGGTATAAGATGGAGTACGAGTGTGGATCTCTCAACAGAAATAGTAGTGTGCCCCCTTCTCTCTTTTTATTTCTTTATTTCTTTATTTCTTTTTTTTAATTTTTTTGTGGCCTCAATGGCTCTTTCTATTTATCTCTCATTTGTCCTCTTTGGGATCTTTTGATTTTGTCCTCTTTGGGATCTTTTGATTTGTCCTCTTTGGGATCTTTTCCTCACTTTAGGGGCAACACTCTATGTATTACAAGAGGTATAGAAGATCTTTCACACTTTACAAAAGTACTCGACATAAAGAAAATGAATCTATCATGATGTATGCAAATGTATGCCTCTGCCAGTGTAGCAGGATATGCAATGATACTAGCGCGTCATGTAGCAATGATTAGGGCAAGGCCCAACTAGCATGCGGCTCATCGATCAAGCAAAAAGCATGTATGACATGAAGATCAAGTCATGAGAGGATGAATGTTGCATGGCAATGTATCTCGGAAAGACTATGGAAATGCCTTAATAGGTAGGTATGGTGGCTGTTTGGAGGAACGATATAATGAGGCTTGTGATGACAGAGCGTATCATGCCAAGGATTTGGATGCACCGGCGAAGTATGCGCCAACTCTCGAGGTGAGAAAGGGCAATGCACGGTACCGAAGAGGCTAGAAAAATATGGTTAGGTGGAAGTGTCAACCTTCGAATACTCACATTAGTCCGAAGAACTCATGCACTTATTATCGGTAACTCTCAATCTAATTAGGAGGTTTCACAAAGAGACAAGTACCCCGAGGAGGTGTGTATGGGGGTTTGGTTACCCTTGCGCATCCTCGACCCATGGTACGTGAGTGTACTCTAATATTCGATCCCTCCAAAGATTAGTGATCCATTTAGTAGCTAAAGTTCTCAACTATTTTGTAGGTTTTCGAAAATAAACACGAATTGCCCAAAATACGACATCTATCACTAATAGGCTAAAGCTCTTGACACCAAAAGTTCAGACATTACTCATGGCAATACCTCAAAACTATTGCAAGTTACTACCAAAATTAAATAGCAACCTCAATTACCTACTTTAAGTTAAGACACACAACTCAGTGCAACAGGCCAACTCTCTTAACAAGATAAACATGAAAACTCAAGAGAGTTCAGGAACCAACTAAACAAAAGCTCTTTAAAAAGAAAAGCATGAAAACTAAGAGCTAAGCATGACAATAGCTATTGAAAGACAAAGAACACACACAGCAAAGATAAGCATGAAAATCCTATGTTGTGTTCTAGGTTAAAGTGGAGTGTGTTTCTCTCCCACACAAAGAAAGCTGGGTTATAACTCGTTATGAACAGCAAGCAATGCTAAATAAAACTAAAAAGGAAATTAAAAGCAAGACGCTCCAAGCATAGCACATAACGCATGAAGTGATTAAAATATAGTGGAACGAAAGACGAACTGATAATTGTTGATGGAGAAGGGGATGCACGGGGGCATCCCCAAGCTTAGACGCTTGAGTCTTCTTGAATATTTCTTGAGGGTGCACGGGGGCATCCCCAAGCTTGAGCGTTTGACCCTCCTGATTCTTTTTATCATCTTCCCTCGCACACTTGAAAACTCCCTTCATACGTAACTCATCATAATCTGATTAGCGAGGTTAGTACCCATAATAAAATAACTTTTCCCTACTGGAAATAAGGATAATCTTGAAGAGCTACTGTTTCTCAAGATTCCCAAAAGGTTTTTGCAAAGAAAAAGCAAGCTTAAGGTTTGCAAAACGAAGGAAAGGCAAAACATGACAGAATCTGTGAAAAACAGACCAGCAGGTAGTAAATAAATTTTTCGGGGCACTTCTGCAACTCAAATAAAAAAACTCAGAACAGACACCCAAAAGCCAATTGTATAGAGCATGCTGTCAAAAAAATTCAGACCAAAAAGATGGTCTGGTTATTTTATACGAATTTTTCTGTCCAAGGACAGAATCTGTTTCCTGGACAGCACGTCACAACTTTTGAACTTTCTTGCAATCAGAGGCTAAACTTGGCACAAAGCTGAAAAGAAAAGGTACAATGATGATGCTACTGTAGTAACAAACATCAAGACACAACAAAATCAAAATAAAATTTTATTCGTTGTGGGCTGCCTCCCAAAAGCGCTTTCTTTTATGCCTTTAAGCTAGGCATAATGCAAAAGGATCAAGTTTTATCAAGAGTAAAAGAATAGCTAGCCCGTATAACGGACTCAAAAGGTAACTTAATCTTTTTTCTAGGGAAGTGTTCCATTCCTTTCTTGAGAGGGAATTGGAATTTTATATTACCCTCTTTCATGTCAATGATAGCACCAACTGTGCGAAGAAAAGGACGTCCCAAAATAATTGGACAAGAAGGTTCACATTCAATATCCATAATAGTAAAATCAACAGGAACGTAATTGTCATTGACAATGATAAGAACATCGTCGATCCTCCCCAAAGGTTTCTTTATGGAAGAATCAACAAGACGAACACCAAAAGAACAAGGATCAAAAGGTTTCAATTTAAGCATATCATATATTCTTTTGGGCATAACGGAGGTACTAGCTCCAACATCACATAAAGCATAGCAAGAGAAGTTATTCAACTTAATTTTAATCATAGGATCCCAACCATCTTCTAGCTTTCTAGGTATGGAGGCTTCTACCCTAAGCTTTTCCTCCCTAGCTTTGATGAGAGCATTAGTGATATGCTCCGTGAAGGCAAGATTAAGTGTGCTAGTGTGGGGATCTCTAGACATCTTGTGAAGAAAACTAATAACTTCAGAAAGGGTGCAATTATCAAAATCGATTTTATCATTATTGAGCAGAATTGTAGTGTCATCTTCTTTGTTTGAATTGCTCTCTATTATAAGCGTTTGAACGTCTTCCCAAGTTTGGGGAAGTGTGGGAGCAACTTTAAACAGAGGCTCATACCTTTTTCCGGGAAGACCATGACATGGGCATGACTCTCCATTAAAACTAACATAATCACAAGGTTTATTACTTTTGTAGATCCCGACAGTGGTGATTGGCGTGATGGAAGAAGGGGTGTACTCCTCCCATTTAGTGTTTTTGGTGGAACCCATAGCAACAGCAAGCAAGATAACTATTTTTGTGATTTTTGGTAAAGGAAACTAAAGAAAAAACTGAAAGGTAAACTAACAAGACTAAAAAGCAAAGATAAAAGATAGCGTGCAACTCCCCTATCTTGAAGAGTGGAGTCCCTGGCAACGACGCTAGAAACTTGCTTGATGGCTTCTCGCCCCTCGTTGGTTACCCCAAGTGGAAGGTTTGAGATGTAGCGTAGTGGCAAATTTCCCTTGGCAAAGATGCCAAGGATCGAATCCCGTGAGACTCCGAGGGTCGACAAGAAGGTGTCAATAGCGCCAGAAACTTTTGCTTGATAGGACCTGCACACAGATACAAATGACTTTGCTCCCAACAAGTACAGAGAGGTTGTCAATCCCTCCGGCCTTGTCGTTTACAAAGGATCAAACGCAAGAGATAATAGTGATAGGTATGACTGCAACTAGGAAATAAGAACAAGAAGTAAATAGCGGGTGTGATCAGTGATGGTAATATGGACCGGAGTCCCATGATGTTCACTATTGATGTCTCTCTCCCAAAAGACGATAAAATAGCTAAGCGAGGTAAACAAATTACAGCTGGGCAATTGACAGGATTATGTGCGCAAACCAATGCTAACTATGCTGTAAAGAAAGGTAGATGCTCAAAAGGATGGGCGGTACGCCAAGGCAAGTAGACCGAAATCCATCTGCATCTACTACTAATCATCCACCTTGAGATATCTATCCAGAACATCTCTCTGGTATTAAGTTGCGAGTCCCACCCAAAGTGTAAACGCAAAGCAACAGACAACTGCATTAAAAGAACTTTGCATAAAGTAAACAATCCTTGCACCCGCAAGTACAAGCACCGTTGTTTTCCCCCTTGTGGCAACAGCACATCCCCTAGACTCATGTTTCTGTCACTCAAGCTAGTCATCGAGGGGCATGAACCCACAATCAAGCATAACGTTCCCTCTTGGAGTTACTACCTACTACTTGGCCAAAGCAACAAATAGCAACGGAGAACATGCAAGAATTACTCAAGAACATAAATATAAAAGAGGTGAATCAAATATATTACTCACACACAATCTGAACATAATCTCATAATCCATCGGATCCCAGCAAACTCAGCAGATCAACAGCATAAAGATTACATATGTGCCTCGATCATGTAGGGCAGCTCACGAGGTCTAATCGATGAAGAGCAAAAAGGGGAGGAGAATAGCTACTGGTCATGGACCCATGGTCCAAGGGAGACTACTCACAACTCATCCGGGAAGCGTCCATGGTGGTGGAGAAGCTCCCGGTGGTGGTTCTCCCCTCCGGCAGGGTGCCGGGAAGGGTTCTCCTGGTGCTCCCGATCTTGGAAGCGCGGCGGCGGCGGAACAGAGATGAGATCGCGAAAAAGGGTTCCGTCCTCGAGGGTTTCGGGACGCGAGCAATATATATGCCAAAGGGGGTCACCAGAGGCGGAGGTGGGACCCCAGGCACCCCCCTGGCGCGGCCAGGGGTGGGGCCGCGCCGGGTGGCCGCCTGGGCCACCCCAGGCTCCCCTCTGGCCCTGCCTTGGTTTTTCCGGAAGCTCCCGACACGCTGATTTTTCCTATATTTTTCTTGGAATTTTTAGGGCACTTTTAATATGGGGAAAACCTGAAATAGAAAAACAGCAGAAAACAGGAACTGGCACTGTGGTGCGCTGAGTTAATAGGTTAGTCCAAATATGATCAAAAGTGTATGGAAGTGCATAAATATCATAGCAATATCACACAAAAGAGGCATGGAGCAAGCAGAAATTATAGATACGTTTTGGACGTATCACGCCTCCATCGCGTGCAGTTCGTGCGCCTGCGGGGCCATCTCCAGGCTGCTCCCGGACGCCACAAGTATGCCATGGTGGCGCAACTCTCCGCGCCGCCGTAAGTAGCCGCTCCCAGCGCTGAGTGCATGCTTGGGCAGGCGTTACACAAGGTGAGCTTGTCCTCGTGTTCGCCATTAGGGCGCTCATCGACGTCGTGCTAAGACCGGACCTCCTCCATCGCGTCGTCGAAGCAGGTGCAATGTGTGGCCAGCCAGGAGGGATCGTGGAGGATTCGAGCGGAGGGACAAGAGGACGAGCAGAGGGACAAGGTGGCGGCCGTGTCATGGGTCCTCGCGGGCCATGGAGCAAGCACGACGGCTCGCGTGGGGGAGGCCACGAAGAAGACGACCTCCTGGAAGAAGACGCGTGCAGATAGATACGATTTCCCTTTTTTCCGGGGTACACGGTTTACACATGACTTTGGGCGTAATCGAATTAAAACTAGGGTGGGATCTGATTCCGTATCTGATTACACTCGATCAAAACAAACAAAATCTAACGTTATCCCTTACCGCTGTAATCTGATTACGTTACTTAGTGACAAACCAAACACATCCTTGATGCGGTAGTTGTACCTTCTCTCGAATTGGAAAGTATCACATAAGAGAAACCATTCCCGTGATGCCTACACCAACCAGAGAGGAAGCAAATGATGATGATCACGAAACATTATATCAACTTACTACTAAACCTCGTAGGTCGACCAGAACATGTTCTGCACCAGAGTGGTACGGTAATCCTCTCCTGGAAATCATGTTGTTGGACAACGACGAACCTATGAACTATGAAGTAGCTATGATGATCCAAGATTCCAACAAATGGTTGAGGCCATGAAATCTGAGAAAGGATCCATGTATGAGAACAAAGTATGGACTTTTGTGGACTTGCCCGATGATCAGCAAGCCATTCAGAATAAATGGGGTCTTCAAGAGGAAGACGGACGCTAATGGTAACTAGTTAAATTCCCGTGCGTTGCTACGGGCAGGCGGGCAACAATAAGATTCAAACACAAACTTCATTGATCATGCAATTCCCGGACTACGGAGGAAGGCCTTGTGTGTATCAAACGTCACTTTGTAACTGGGTGATTATAAAGGTGCTCTACAGGTATCTCCAAAGGTGTCTGTTGAGTTGGCGTGAATCAAGATTGGGATTTGTCACTCCGAATGACAGAAAGGTATATCTGGGCCCTCTCGGTAATATAGCATCACAAGAAGCTTGCAAGCAAAGTGACTAAGGAGTTAGTTGCAAGATGACGTATTACAGAACGAGTAAAGAGACTTGCCGGTAATGAGATTGAACTAGGTATTGAGATACCAACGGTCGAATCTCGGGCAAGTAACATACCGCCGGACAAAGAGAACTACATATGTTGTCATAAAGGTTCGACCGATAAAGATCTTCGTAGAATATGTAGGAACCAATATGGGCATCTAGGTCCCGCTATTGGTTATTGATCGGAGAGTGTCTTGGTCATATCTACATCATTCTCGAACCCTTAAGGTCCGCACGCTTAACGTTTGTTGACGATATATTATTATATGAATTATGTGAGTTGGTGACCAAATGTTGTCCGGAGTCCCAGATGAGATCACAGACATGACGAGGAGCCTCGGAATGGTCCGGAGGTAAAGATTGATATATAAGGTGAAGTTATTCGGGTCTCGGAAAGGTTTCGAAGTGCACCGGATTACCGTCGGAGTGCCGGAAGGGGTTCCGGAAGGCCACGGGAGTTATTGGGCCTAACGGGTGATACGTCTCCAACGTATCTATATATTTTGATTGTTCCTTGCTATTATATTATTTGTCTTGGATGTTTTATATGCATTTATATGCTATTCTACATAATTTTTGGGACTAACCTATTAACCCAGAGCCGAGTGCCAGTTTCTATTTTTTCCTTGTTTTTGAGTTTCGCAGAAAAGGAATATCAAACGGAATGAAACTTTTTGGAGATTTTTCTTGGACCAGAAGACATCACATGGACCTGGAGTACACGCGAGGGGATCTACGAGGCGACCACAAGGGTGGAGGGCGTGCCCTGGGGGTAGGATGCGCCCCCTACCTTGTGGGCCCCTCGTACCTCCCTTGACCTATTTCTTCCACCAATAAATACCCATATATTCCAGAAACATCAAACAATCCATCGAAACCACTTTTCCGCCGCTGTGACCTTCTGTTCTCGCAAGATCCCATCTGGAGGCCTTTTCCGGTACTCTGCGAGTGGGGGAATCAACCACGAAGGGAATCTACATCAACCCTATTGCCCTTCCGATGAAGTGTGAGTAGCTTACCACAGACCTACGGGTCCATAGCTAGTAGCTAGATGACTTCTTCTCTCTCTTGGATCCTCAATACCATGTTCTCCTCGTTGTTCTTGGAGATCTATTCGATGTAATCTTCTTTTGCGGTGTGTTTGCCAAGATCCGATGAATTGTGGGTTTATGTTTAGATTATCTATGAATATTATTTGAGTCTTCTCTGAATTCTTATATGCATGATCTAATATCTTAGTAATTCTCTTTGAACTATCGGTTTAGTTTGGCCAACTAGATTGGTATTTCTTGCAATGGGAGAAGTGCTTTGCTTTGGGTCAATCTTGCGGTGCTCAATCCCAGTGACAGTGGGGGACATGACACATATTGTATTGTTGCCATCGAGGATAAAAAGATGGGGTTTTCATCATATTGCTTGAGTTAATTCCTCTACATCATGTCATCTTGCTTAAGGCGTTACTCTGTTCTTATGAACTTAATACTCTAGATGCATGCTGGATAGAGGTTGATGTGTGGAGTAATAGTAGTAGATGCAGGAAGGAGTCGGTCTACTTGTCTCAGACGTGATGCCTATATTCATGATCATTGCCTTAGATGTCTTCATAATAATTCGCTTTTCTATCAATTGCTTGGAAGTAATTTGTTCACCCATCGTAATATTTGCTATCATGAGAGAAGCCTCTAGTGAAACCTATGACCCCCGGATCTATTTTAGATCTTATAAGTTTCAGATCTACTATTTTGCAATCTTTTACTTTTCAATCTATAAACCAAAAACCCCAAAATATTTACTTTATTTGTTAATCTATCTCTATCAGATCTCACTTTTGCAAATAACCTAGAAGGGATTGACAACCCCTTTATAGCGTTGGGTGCAAGTTGTTTGATTGTGCAGGTATTTGGCGACTTGTGTGTAATCTCCTATTGGATTGATACCTTGTTTCTCTAATACTGAGGGAAATACTTACTTCACTCTGCTGCATCACCCTTTCCTCTTCAAGGAAACACCAACGTTGCCTCGGGAAAGCGGCGAGGAAGCAACGGGCCAAAAGGAGGGAGCACCCCAGCCCACAAGGGGGCTGGAGCGCCCACCACCTAGCCGCATGCCTAGGGAAGGAAAGAGGAGGGGTTGACCCCCTCCTGCCTTTCTCCTCACAAGGGGGAAGTAAAGGGGAGGCGCCATAAGGCAGGCAACCCCCTTTCCTTCCCCCTCCCCCCATGCGCTAAGAAGGAAGGGGGGAGCGCGCCTTGGGCTGGCGCCCTAGGGCAGCTGCTGGCCCCCCTTTGGGGGCACCTAGTGCTGCCATCCCTCCATCTATTTAGAAACATTAAAACTTAGCATTTTTCCAACCCTTTCAGGCTATTAGCGTTCTCAACCATCCGATCATTATTTTTGGGCATTTTGGTCCGTCCGATTAGCTGTGGATCGCACGTATGCTCGCTAACCGTGTTGGGCCGCTGCTCTGGTGACTATTTTGGACGTCTCTTGTTTAATTGGGCCTTGTGGGCTTAACTATGTAGTGCATCCACTCGTACCCCGCACCTCTGCCCCTTTCTATCCCTCTTCTCCAGCGCCGCACCCATCATGGTCGTTCTCTTGCCCTCGCGAGTTGCAACCCTGATTGGCGCTGTCATCTGGGATCACTCCGCTTCTCGCGACCGATCTCCTATTCCGCTCCATATCTCCGCTCCCCCAGCAAGCGAGAGCTGGAGGTCTCCACCGGCTTGGTCCTGCATATTGCGCTATGGGCATCGACCAAGGTATTTAATCCAACCAATTAGGGTCTTCACACATAGCCGCCATTAGGAATTTAGGACTATTTTTGTTGGTTGTGGTTGATGAATTTATTTGCTATGGCAGTCGTTTGTTCCCACATCGCCTTCCCCTCACTAGCCAATCTCATCTTGGCGCCGCCAACCTCGCCGAGATGTCGATGCTGACCCCAGCCGAGGTCAAGGTACCGGGGAGAACCTGCCGATGCCCAGCGTGATGGACCAGCTAGCCGCACAAGCCATGAAGGACGGACGACACCTTGCCTACTCCAAGTATGGATCGCTCAAAGGAGAGTGTGTATGGTTCAGTGTCATCTTCTGCTAGGGGTGTGCCAACTAGCTCCTCGACAACATCCGGGCCTAACAGGCCAGCCATGATACTCAGATTTTTGGTTATTATCCCATTGAAAGATCGTAGTTTTTCTGGACTGTCACATAATTATCCAGTTACTAAACTACTTTTTATCTGAATTTCTAGGCGTTTAGGTGGACAGGTCACAGGTGATTTGCGCCTTTGTATCTAAATTGCTGATGTCAAGAGATGAGAATACTATACCCGAAAACTAAATACTAAAATAGAAAAAAAACTATCTCTCAGTTAATAAGGAACGCTGAGATAAACTAAGCACTGGAGCCATAGTGACACATACCCACGTTGAATGATATGTGAGCCAAGTCTTGATACACATGAAATTAGAGTCACTCAGCCTAGACAATATGATTCCCTTTTCTCCTTTTCTTTTGTTTCCCAGGACGGATATTCCACCATGCACTGTATTTGACCAATCTACATGATTGACCATGTTTAACCAATTTGGTTAATATCATTAAGTGTCTTTTGGTTTTGTTTCAGTTTATTAGGCATGGACCCAGACACAAATTCTTTTCAATCTATGCTTTCCTTTCAATCTACTCTTTCTTTTACCGCAGATAGCTACCTCTCAGTTCATACCTAGCAAAATTTTACATCATATATCATGCAGTTCAGGAGTAAAAGAAGGACCTTATGGCGCAAGAAAATATTTACTCAACTCTAGGCCAACTTGCTGCTGATAAGAATCAAGTAGTTCAGGTTATGAATTATTCATACATCCTTTGTTTCTATGCTGAAATTACAAGCCATATGAAAGTATAGCAATATAAATGTAGTACACATTTATGATTTCATCCTGGTATGTGTCGTAATTAGTAGCCTATTATTGGCTATAATTTCTTGTTTTCCAATTTTCATGCCTCAAATTTTTTATTAAAAATTCTCTTATTATAGTCAAAAATTGACGGGCGCATCATCATGCAACCGAAGTCGCACTTTCTGAAAATAGATCATTCTTTAAGAAAATGTTAATACACGGAGAATTAACGAAACAATTACCTCAGTGTGTAAATTAGTATGATGATCATTGATAAGAGGTATATGCATAGATGATTCTTCTTATAATGTTGTCTACGTCTGGATTTCAGATTTTGGAAATTCTATGGCATGTAATGAAGTAGTGTACGATGAGTCTATGACAAAGCATAGCTTTCTATCTAGCTGTTTTGGTTGTGTTAATCCTTACAATCGCGTCTCTCCAATTTAACTTACAATTCTTGAATTCCGTCATGGTCGGAGCCTACCATATTAGTAATTTTCTTTTGGATTATTTTTTTACTTACTATTGATTAGTGTACCTCTTATTTCAAAAGGAAAAAAGAAAACTTTTGTGAAACAACCTATTTCACTCTATTTTATATTTATCTATAGTTAAGCTTGTTAAGCTTGGTTTCCATTCCATGTATTTTTAGACTTTTCGATTATTCTGTCATAAAAAAGGTTAAGCTCAACAACACATTTTGTCATGGTCGGAGCCTTGCCTTTCACTCTATGATTAGAGGGTGCACTTCCTCAAATGGCCAACTACCGTCTTTTGCAAATCGTACTGAATGTGGAATTTCCTCCCATCACATATTTTTTGGTTTATGGTCTTATGTATGTGCGGAAAATAGAAGAGGTGTACATATCTTACTGTTGGGGAACGTAGTATTTCAAAATTTTCCTACGATCACACAAGATCTATCTACTAGATGCATAGCAATGAGAGGGTAGAATGTGTCTATGTACCCACGTAGACCGAAAGTGGAAGCGTCTAGTGACGCGGTTGATGCAGTCGAACGTCTTCGCGATCCAACCGATCCAAGCACCGAACGTACGGCACCTCCGCTTCAGCACAGGTTCAGCTCGATGACGTCCCACGAGCTCTTGATCCAATTGAGCGTCACAGGAGAGTTTCGTTAGCACAACGGCATGGTGACGGTGATGATGAAGCTACCGACGCAGGGCTTCGCCTAAGCATTGCAACGATATGACCAAGGTGTGTTTCTGTGGAGGGGGGGCACCACACACGGCTAAAAGATCAATGATCAACTTGTGTATATGAGGTGCCCCCACCCCCGTATATGAAGGAGTGGAGGAGGGGGAGAGGCCGTCCCTATATGGCGCGCCTAGGAGGAGTCCTACTCCCACCGGGAGTAGGATTCCCTCCCCTTCCCTAGTTGGAGTAGGAGAGGAAGGGAAGGAGGAGTAGGAGAGAAGGAAAGCCCCCCCCCCAAACCTGTTCCAATTCTGTCTCCTGCCAAAGGGGGGCGCACCAGCCCCTTGTGGGCTGGTGTGCTTCTTTCTTATGGCCCATAAGGCCCATAACTTCTCCCGGGGGTTCCAGTAACCTCCCGGTACTCCGGAAAAATGCCCGAAACACTCGGAACATTTTCGATGTCCGAATATAGCCTTCCAATATATCGATATTTACGTCTAGGACATTCCGAGACTCCTCGTCATGTCCGTGATCTCGTCCGGGACTCCGAACTACCTTCGGTACATCAAAACTCATAAACTCATAATACTGATCGTCATCGAACGTTAAGCGTGCGGACCCTACGGGTTCGAGAACTATGTAGACATGACCGACACTCATCTCTGGTCAATAACCAATAGCGGAACCTGGATGCTCATATTGGCTCCTACATATTCTACGAATATCTCTATCGGTTAAACCGCATAACAACATACGTTGTTCCCTTTGTAATCGGTATGTTACTTGCCCGAGATTCGATCGTCGGTATCTCAATACCTAGTTCAATATCGTTAGCGGCAAGTCTCTTTACTCGTTTCGTAATACATCATCTCGTGACTAACTCATTAGTCATTTGCTTGCAAGGCTTATTATGATGTGTATTACCGAGAGGGCCCAGAAATACCTCTCCGACACTCGGAGTGACAAATCCTATTCTTGATATATGCCAACACCACAAACACCTTCGGAGACACCTGTAGAGCATCTTTATAATCACCCAGTTATGTTGTGACGTTTGATAGCACACAAAGTGTTCCTTCGGTATTCGGGAGTTGCATAATCTCATAGTCATAGGAACATGTATAAGTCATGAAGAAAGCAATAACAGTAAAACTAAACGATCATAGTGCTAAGCTAACAGATGGGTCTTGTCCATCACATCATTCTCCTAATGATGTGATCCCGTTGATCAAATGACAACTCATGTCTATGGCTAGGAAACATAACCATCTTTGATCAACGAGCTAGTCTAGTAGAGCTATACTAGGGACACTCTGTTTTGTCTATGTATTCACACATGTACTAAGTTTCCGGTTAATACAATTCTAGCATGAATAATAAACATTTATCATGATATAAGGAAATAAATAATAACTTTATTATTGCCTCTAGGGCATATTTCCTTCAGTCTCCCACTTGCTGGTCAATAATCTAGATCACATCATCATGTGATTAACACCAATAGTTCACATCACCATGTGACTAACACCCATAGTTTTTATAGCCATGTGACCACTACCCGAAGGGTTTACTAGAGTCAACAATCTAGTTCACACCGCCATGTGATTAACACCCAAAGAGTACTAAGGTGTGATCATGTTTTGCTTTATGAGAGAAGTTTAGTCAGCAGGTCTGTTACATTCATATCCGTATGTATTTTGCAAATTTCTATGTCTACAATGCTCTGCATGGAGCTACTCTAGCTAATTGCTCCCATTTTTAATACGCATCCAGATTGATACTTTGAGTCATCTGGATTAGTGTCAAAGCTTGCATCAGCGTAACTCTTTACGATGAACTCTTTATCACCTCTATAATCGAGAAACAGTTCCTTAGTCATCCAGTAACTAAGGACAATTTTGACCGCTGTCCAGTGATCTACTCCTGGATAACTATTGTACCTTCTTGTCAAACTCAACTCATGGCAAGGTACACAACAGGTTTGGCACACATCATGGCATACTTTATAGAATCTATGACTGAGGCATAGGTAATGACTTTCGTTCTTTCTCTATCTTCTGCCATGGTCGGGTTTTGAGTCTTACTCAAGTTCATACCTTGTAACACACGCAAGAACCCTTTGTTTTGACTGATCCATTTTGAACTTCTTCAAAGATTTTATCAAGGTATGATCTTTGTGAAAGTCCAATTAAGCGTCTTGATCTATCTCTATAAATCTTGATGCCTAATATATAAGTAGCTTCACTGAGGTCTTTCTTTGAAAAAATCCTTTCAAACATTCCTTTATGCTTTCCAAAAAATTCTACATCATTTCCGATCGACAATATGCCATTCGCATATACTTATCAGAAGGCTGTAGTGCTCCCACTTGATGGCTTCTCGCCCCTCGTTGGTTACCCCAAGTGGAAGGTTGAGATGTAGCGTTGCGACAAGTCTCCCTTGGCAAGATACCAAGGATCGAATCCCGTGAGACTCCGAGGGTCGACAAGTAGGTGTCAACGGTGCCAGAAACTTAGCGGTTGACAGGACCTGCACACAGATACAAATAACTTTGCTCCCAACGAGTACAGAGAGGTTGTCAATCCCTCCGGCCTTGTTGTTTACAAAGGATCAAACACAAGAGATAATAATGATAGCTATGACTGCAACTAGGGAATAAAAACAAGAAGTAAATAGTAGGTGTGATCAGTGGTGGTAATATGGACCGGGGTCCCATGATGTTCACTAGTGATGTCTCTCTCCCAAAAGACGATAAAACAGCTAAGCGAGGTAAACAAATTATAGCTGGGCAATTGACAGGATTATGTGCGCAAACCAATGCTAACTATGCTGCAAAGAAAGGTAGAGGCCCAAAAGCATGGGCGCTACGCCAAGGCAAGTAGACCGAAATCCATCTGCATCTACTACTAATCATCCACCTTGAGATATCTATCCAGAACATCTCGCTGGTATTAAGTTGCGAATCCCACCCAAAGTGTAAACTCAAAGCAACAGACAACTGCATTAAAAGAACTATGCGTAAAGTAAACAATCCTTGCACCCGCAAGTACAAGCACCGTTGTTTTCCCCCTTGTGGCAATAGCACATCCCCTAGACTCATGTTTCTGTCACTCAAGCTAGTCATCAGGGGGCATGAACCCACAATCAAGCATAACGCTCCCTCTTGGAGTTACTACCTACTACTTGGCCAAAGCAATAAACAGCAACGGAGAACATGCAAGAATTACTCAAGAACATAAATATAAAAGAGGTGAATCAAATATATTACTCAAACACAATCTGAACATAATCTCATAATCCATCAGATCCCAGCAAACTCAGCAGAGCAACAACATAAAGATTACATATGTGCCTCGATCATGTAGGGCAGCTCACGAGGTCTAAACCATGAAGAACAAAGAGGGGAGGAGAACATCACATAGCTACTGGTCATGGACCCATGGTCCAAGGGGGACTACTCACGACTCATCCGGGAAGCGTCCATGGTGGTGGAAGCTCCCGGTGGTGGTTCTCCCCTCCGGCAGGGTGCCGGGAAGAGTTCTTCTGATGCTCCCGATCTTGGAAGCATTGCGGCGGCGGAACAGAGGCGAGATCGCGAAAAGGGTTACGTCCTCGAGGGTATCGGGACGTGAGGAATATATATGCGAAGGGGGGTCACCAGAGGCGGAGAGGGGGCCCCAGGCGCCCCCCTGGCGCGGCCAGGGTGGGGCCGCGCCGGGTGGCCGCCTGGGCCACCCCTGGCTCCCCTCTGGCCCCGCTTTGGTTTTTCTCGAAGCTTCCTGTACGCTGATTTTTCCTGTATTTTTCCCGGAATTTTTGGAGCACTTTTAATATGGGGGAAACCTGAAATAGAAAAACAGCAGAAAACAGGAACTGGCACTGTGGTGCACTGAGTTAATAGGTTAGTCCAAATATGATCAAAAGTGTATGGAAGTGCATCAATATCATAGCAATATCACACAAAAGAGGCATGGAGCAAGCAGAAATTATAGATACGTTTTGGACGTATCAACATCCCCAAGCTTAATTTCTGCTCGTCCTCGAGTAGGTAAATGATAAGAAGAATAATTTCTGAGGTGACATGCTATCAACCATATAAGAACTTTTTAAGTAAAGCAATCAAGGCATGTAATTCAATTCAAGTCATAACAAACAAGAGTCTATATTAGTATTGCAACAAGCAACATAAGAACATAAAGGTGCAAGAGCTCTCGCTGTCCGTGACTCGAATGTCTCCAAATGGTGTTTGCGTGCAAGAGAGGGGATAGGGATATACGAGAGAGTAAAACATAGTTTTTGTATTGTTGAGAACTTAATCTACTAAAGTTTCACACTTGGTCTTCTTTGGAATCTTATCTTGACTCATCCCCAGACCACCGGCCAGGTACAAGTCAAAATGATCCACTCCATTTCGATATTTTGAGCACTCATGCAATGGATGAGCGTAAGCAAGAAAGTTGACACTTAGGATGGCAAAGAGAGAAAAATGATGAAGGGGGAAGACAAAAAAGGTGCGAAAGGCTCACATCAATGAGGACAATCATGGGCGAGAGAAAGCCAAATGATAGATATGATGTGAGGAGTAGGGATTGCCATGCAACAGATGCACATATGAGCTAAGGTAAGCTCTCGAATGGAACTAGTGGGGGTGCATCCAACTTGCTTGCTCAAGAAGACCTAGAGCTCTTTTGAGGAGGCTCATCATTGGAATATACAAGCCAAGTTATATAGTGTGAAGGTCCCCACATAGCTATATGCATGAATGATAATCTCTATGGAGTACAAGGTATAAGATGGAGTACGAGTGTGGATCTCTCAAAAAGAATAGTAGTGTGCCCCCTTCTCTCTTTTTATTTCTTTTTCTCTTTTTATTTTATTTTTTTGTGGCCTCCATGGCTCTTTCTATTTAACTCTCATTTGTCCTCTTTGGGATCTTTTGATTTTGTCCTCTTTGGGATCTTTTCCTCACTTTAGGGGCATCACTCTATATATTACAAGAAGTATAGAAGATCTTTCACACTTTACAAAAGTACTCAACATAAAGAAAATGAAACTATCATGATGTATGCAAATGTATGCCTCTGCCGGTGTAGCAGGATATGCAATGATACTAGCGCGTCATGTAGCAATGATTAGGGCAAGGCCCAACTAGCATGCGGCTCATCGATCAAGCAAAAAGCATGTATGACATGAAGATCAAGTCATGAGAAGATGGATGTTGCATGGCAATGTATCTCGGAAAGGCTATGGAAATGCCTTGATAGGTAGGTATGGTGGCTGTTTTGAGGAAGGATATAATGAGGCTTATGATGACAGAGCGTATCGTGCCAAGGATTTGGATGCACCGGCGGAGTATGCGCCAACTCTCGAGGTGAGAAAGGGCAATGCACGGTACCAAAGAGGCTAGAAAAATATGGTTAGGTGGAAGTGTCAACTTTCGAATACTCACATTAGTCCGAAGAACTCATGCACTTATTATCGGTAACTCTCAATCTAATTAGGAGGTTCACAAAGAGACAAGTACCCCGAGGAGGAGTGTATGGGGGTTTGGTTATCCTTGCGCATCCTCGGCTCATGGTACGTGAGTGTACTCTAATATTCGATCCCTCCAAAGATTAATGATCCATTTAGTAGCTAAAGTTCTCAACTATTTTGTAGGTTTTCGAAAATAAACACGGATTGCCCAAATTACAACATCTATCACTAATAGGCTAAAGCTCTTGACACCAAAAGTTCAGACATTACTCATGGCAATACCTCAAAACTATTGCAAGTTACTACTAAAATTAAATAGCAACCTCAATTACCTACTTTAAGTTAAGACACACAACTCAGTGCAACAGGCAAACTCTCTTAACAAGATAATCATGAAAACTCAAGAGAGTTCAACAACCAACTAAACAAAAGCTCTTTAAAAAGAAAAGCATGAAAACTAAGAGCTAAACATGACAGCAGCTATGGAAAGACAAAGAACACACACATCAAAGGTAAGCATGAAAATCCTATGTCGTGTTCTAGGTTGAAGTGGAGCGTGTTTCTCTCCCACACAAAGAAAGATGGGTTCTAACTTGTTATGAACAGCAAGCAAAGCTAAAGAAAACTAAAAAGGAAACTAAGAGCGAGACGCTCCAAGCATAGCACATAACGCATGAAGTGATTAAAATATAGTGGAACGAAAGACGAACTGATAATTGTTGATGGAGAAGGGGATGCATGGGGGCATCCCCAAGCTTAGACGCTTGAGTCTTCTTGAATATTTCTTGGGGGTGCACGGGGGCATCCCCAAGCTTGAGTGTTTGACCCTCCTGAATCTTCTTTTATCATCTTCCCTCGCACACTTGAAAACTCCCTTCATACATAACTCATCATAATCTGATTAGTGAGGTTAGTACCCACAATAAAATAAGTTTTCCCTACTGGTAATAAAGATAATCTTGAAGAGCTACTGTTTCTCAAGATTGCCAAAAGGTTTTTGCAAAGAAAAAGCAAGCTCAAGGTTTGCAAAACGAAGAAAAGGCAAAACATGACAGAATTTGTGAAAAACAGACCAACAGGTAGTAAATAATTTTTTCGGGGCACTTCTACAACTCAAATCAAAAAACTCAGAACAGACGCTCGAAAGACAATTGTATAGAGCACGCTGTCAAAACAATTCAGATCAAAAAGATGATCTGGTGATTTTATACGAATTTTTCTGTCCAAGGACAGAATCTGTTTTCTGGACAGCACGTCACAACTTTTGAACTTTCTTGCAATCGGAGGCTAAACTTGGCACAAAGCTGAAAACAAAAGATACAATGATGATGCTACTGTAGTAACAAACATCAAGACACAACAAAAGCAAAATAAAACCTTATTCGTTGTGGGCTGCCTCCCAAAAGCGCTTTCTTTTATGCCTTTAAGCTAGGCATGATGCAAAAAGGAGGAATCAAAAGTCATCATAATAATCGGAGTTATAAATTGCTTCAAATGGTTCCTCAACAAGTTCACCCTTGTTCTTTCTAGGAAAGGGGTACGTACCTTTTGCCTTCCCGCGTAGGCGGATTTGTCCTTTAGCTATATCGATGAAGCCTTTTACGGCTCGGAGGAAGTCCCTTCCAAGCACTATATTTCCTTGGTTTGGCTTCATGATGAAGAAATCAACCATTGCAATCCCTTTAAGGAATGTAACTGGCACGTCTTTTATTCTTCCCTGGATCTCAGAAATATCTCCATTAGCATGTTCATGATAGGATGATAATCTGTCCATGTTAATTTTTTAAAGAATCATGAACAATTTTGGCATAGTAGAAACCATAGATCCAATATCACAATAAGCAAGGAAGTCTTGATTAGAGATGCTAATCCTAACAAAAGGCTCCCAATCATTGTCTATTTCCAAAATATCTCTCTTATTGGGTTTGGGTTTCTCTACCTTCATCAAGTCTAGAGCATCCATTCTCTTCTCAATAGTAGCAAGTCTATCTATGACAGTGTCAAAACTATGATCATAAACAAAGTAACTAGATAGACCATGTATAATTTCAAGAGCTCTAGCTTCATCACACTCTAGGAAATCTCCTTCAGCTACAATATCAAGAGAGTGTTTACACCATTTAAAAAGACCATGGTAAAAATTTCTAAGCACAATTTTTATAGGTATCCAAGGCATAATTCTCCTATGTGCATCGGAAATTTTGTCCCATGCCTTCTTCATATTTTCTCCATCCCTTTGATGGAAATCTAGAACTTCTGATTCCCTCAAAGCACCAAATCCTAACATGCTTGACTAAACAGAAAGGACTACTAACAGAAAAGCAAATAATTTTTTTTGTGATTTTTGATAAAGGACACTAAAGCAAAAACTGAAAGGTAAACTAACAAGACTAAAAAGCAAAGATAAAAGATAGCGTGCAACTCCCCTATCTTGAAGAGTGGAGTCCCCGGCAATGGCGCCAGAAACTTTTGCTTGATGGCTTCTCGTCCCTCGTTCGTTACCCCAAGTGGAAGGTTGAGATGTAGCGTAGCGACAAGTTTCCCTTGGCAAGATACCAAGGATCGATTCCCGTGAGACTCCGAGGGTCGACAAGTAGGTGTCAACGGTGCCAGAAACTTAGTGGTTGACAGGACCTGCACACATATACAAATAACTTTGCTCCCAATGAGTACAGAGAGGTTGTCAATCCCTCCGGCCATGTTGTATACAAAGGATCAAACACAAGAGATAATAATGATAGCTATGACTGCAACTAGGGAATAAAAACAGGAAGTAAATAGTAGGTGTGATCAGCGGTGGTAATATGGACCGGGGTCCCATGATGTTCACTAGTGATGTCTCTCTCCCAAAAGACGATAAAACAGCTAAGCGAGGTAAACAAATTACAGCTGGGCAATTGACAGGATTATGTGCGCAAACCAATGCTAACTATGCTGCAAAGAAAGGTAGAGGTTCAAAAGCATGGGCGGTACGCCAAGGCAAGTACACCGAAATCCATCTGCATCTACTACTAATCATCCACCTTGAGATATCTATCCAGAACATCTCGCTGGTATTAAGTTGCGAATCCCACCCAAAGTGTAAACTCAAAGCAAGAGACAACTGCATTAAAAGAACTATGCGTAAAGTAAACAATCCTTGCACCCGCAAGTACAAGCACCGTTATTTTCCCCCTTGTGGCAACAGCACATCCCCTAGACTCATGTTTCTGTCACTCAAGCTAGTCATCAGGGGGCATGAACCCACAATCAAGCATAACGCTCCCTCTTGGAGTTACTACCTACTACTTGGCCAAAGCAATAAACAGCAACGGAGAACATGCAAGAATTACTCAAGAACATAAATATAAAAGAGGTGAATCAAATATATTACTCAAACACAATCTTAACATAATCTCATAATCCATCAGATCCCAGCAAACTCAGCAGAGCAACAGCATAAAGATTACATATGTGCCTCGATCATGTAGGGCAGCTCACGAGGTCTAAACCATGAAGAACAAAGAGGGGAGGAGAACATCACATAGCTACTGGTCATGGACCCATGGTCCAAGGGGGACTACTCACGACTCATCCGGGAAGCGTCCATGGTGGTGGAGAAGCTCCCAGTGGTGGTTCTCCCCTCCGGCAGGGTGCCGGGAAGAGTTCTCCTGATGCCCCCGATTTTGGAAGCATTGCGGCGGCGGAACAGAGGCGAGATCGCGAAAAAGGGTTCCGTCCTCGAGGGTTTCGGGACGCGAGGAATATATATGCGAAGGGGGGTCACCAGAGGCAGAGAGGGGGCCCCAGGCGCCCCCATGGTGCGGCCAGGGGTAGGGCCGCGCCGGGTGGCCGCCTGGGCCACCCCTGGCTCCCCTCTGGCCCCGCTTTGGTTTTTCTCGAAGCTTCCTGTATGCTGATTTTTCCTGTAATTCTCCCGGAATTTTTGGAGCACTTTTAATATGGGGGAAACCTGAAATAGAAAAACAGCAGAAAACAGGAACTGGCACTGTGGTGCACTGAGTTAATAGGTTAGTCCAAATATGATCAAAAGTGTATGGAAGTGCATCAATATCATAGCAATATCACACAAAAGAGGCATGGAGCAAGCATAAATTATAGATACGTTTTGGACGTATCACCACTCACTTTCTTGCAAATACAGGCTTCACCGCAAGTATGTGTAAAACTATATGCTTTGATCAACTTATCAAAGCGCATATTCCAACTCCGAGATGCTTCCACCAGTCCATAGATGGATCACTGGAGCTTGCACGTTTTGTTAGCACCTTTAGGATTGACAAAACCTTCTGGTTGCATCATATACAACTCTTCTTTAATAAATCCATTAAAGAACGCAGTTTTGTTATCCATTTGCCAGATTTCATAAAATGTGGCAATTGCTAACATGATTCGGACAGACTTAAGCATCGCTACAAGTGAGAAAATCTCATCGTAGTCAACACTTTGAACTTGTAGAAAACCTTTCGCAACAAGTCGAGCTTTGTAGACAGTAAAATTACCATCGGTGTCAGTTTTCCTCTTAAAGATCCATTTATTTTCAATGGCTTGCTGATCATCGGGCAAGCCAACCAAAGTACACACTTTGTTCTCATACATGGATCCTATCTCAGATTTCATGGCCTCAAGCTATTTTGCGGAATCTGGGTTCATCATCGCTTCATCATAGTTCGTAGGTTCATCATGGTCTAGTAACATGTTTTCTAGAACCGGGTTACCGTACCACTCTCGTGCGGAACGCACTCTGGTTGGCCTACAAGGGTCAGTAGTAACTTGATCTGAAGTTTCATGATCATCATCATTAGCTTCCTCGCTGATTGGTGTAGGAATCACTAGAACTAGTTTCTGTGATGTACTACTTTCCAGTTTGGGAGAAGGTACAATTACCTCATTAACTTCCACTTTCCTCCCACTCACTTCATTCGAGAGAAACTCCTTCTCTATAAAGTATCCATTTTAGCAACAAATATCTTGCCTTTGGATCTGTGATAGAAGGTGTAGCCAACAGTCTCCTTTGGGTATCCTATAAAGACACATTTCTCCGATTTGGGTTCGAGCTTATCAGGTCAAAGCTTTTTCACATAAGCATCGCAGCCCCAAACTTTAAGAAACAACAACTTTGGTTTCTTGTCAAACCACAGTTCATAAGGCGTCATCTCAACGGATTTAGATGGTGCCCTTATTTAACGTGAATGCAACTGTCTCTAATGCATAACCCAAAACGATAGTGGTAAATCGGTAAGAGACATCATAGATCGCATCATATCTAATAAAGTACAGTTACGACGTTCGAACACACCATTACGTTGTGGTGTTCCGGGTGGCGTGAGCTGTGAAACTATTCCACATTGTTTTAAATGAAGACCAAACTCGTCGCCTCCACGATCATATCGTAGAAACTTTATTTTCTTGTTACGATGATTCTCTACTTCACTCTGAAATTATTTGAACTTTTCAAATGTTTCGGACTTGTGTTTCATCAAGTAGATGTACCCATATCTGCTCAAATCATCAGTGAATGTCAGAAAATAATGATACCCTCCGCGAGCCTTAACACTCATTGGTCCACATACATCAGTATGTATGATTTCCAACAAACCAGTTGCTCGCTCCATTGTTCCGGAGAACGGAGTTTTAGTCATCTTGCCCATGAGGCACGGTTCGCAAGCACCAAGTGATTCATAATCAAGTGATTCCAAAAGTCCATCATTATGGAGTTTCTTCATGCGCTTTACACCAATATGACCTAAACGGCAGTGCCACAAATAAGTTGCACTATCATTATCAACTTTGCATCTTTTGGCTTCAATATTATGAATATGTGTATTATTATGATCGAGATCCAACAAACTATTTTTATTGGGTGTATGACCATCGAAGATTTTATTCATGTAAACAAAATAACAATTATTCTATGACTTTAAATGAATAACCGTGTTGCAACAAACATGATAAAATCATATTCATGCTCAACGCAAAATGCCAAATAACATTTATTTAGGTCCTACACTAATCCCGAAAGTATAGGGAGTGTGCGATGATGATCATATCAATCTTGGAACCACTTCCAACACACATCGTCACTTCACCTTTAACTAGTCTATGTTCATTCTGCAACTATCGTTTTGAGTTACTAATTTTAGCAACTGAACCGGTATTAAATCCCCATGGGTTGCTATGAACACTATTAAAGTACACATCAATAATTTGTATATCAAATATACCTTTGTTCACTTTGCCATCCTTCTTATTCGCCAAGTATCTAGGGCAGTTCCGCTTCCAGTGACCATTTCCTTTGCAGTAGAAGCACTTAGTTTAAGGCTTGAGTTTAGCTTCGGGTTTCTTCACGGGAGTGACAACTTGCTTGTCATTCTTCTTGAAGTTCCCCTTCTATCGCTTTGCCCTTTTCTTGAAACAAGTGGTCTTGTTAACCATCAACACTTGATGCTCTTTCTTGATTTCTACATTCGTCGATTTCTGCATCGCGAAGAGCGGGGGAATAACTTTCGTCATCCCTTGCATATTATAGTTCATCACGAAGTTCTACTAACTTGGTGATAGTGTCTAGAGAACTTTGTCAATTACTATCTTATCTGGAAGATTAACTCCCACTTGATTCAAGCAATTGTAGTACCCAAACAATCTGAGCACATGCTCACTGGTTGAGCTATTCTCCTCCATCTTGTAGGCAAAGTACTATCAGAGGTCTCACCTCTTGACACGGGCATGAGTATGAAATACTGATTTCAACTCTTGGAACATCTTATATGCTCCGTGGCATACAAAACGTTTCTGAAGTCTCGGTTCTAAGCCGTAAAGCATGGTGCACTAAACTATTAAGGAGACATCATATTGAGCTTTGCCAAATGTTCATAACGTTTGCATCTGCTCCTGCAATAGATATGTCACCTAGCGGTGCATCAAGGACATAATATTTCTGTGCAGCAATGGGGATAATCCTCAGATCACGGACCTAGTCCGCATCATTGCTACTAACATCTTTCAACTTACTTTTTCTCTAGGAACATATCAAAAACATAGGGGAGCTATAACGCGAGCTATTGATCTACAACATAATTTGGAAATACTATCAGTACTAAGCTCATGATAAATTAAAGTTCAATTAATCATATTACTTAAGAACTCCCACTTAGATAGACATCCCTCTAGTCATCTAAATGATCACGTGATCCAATTC
This sequence comes from Secale cereale, assembly GCA_902687465.1. Lineage (NCBI taxonomy): Eukaryota > Viridiplantae > Streptophyta > Magnoliopsida > Poales > Poaceae > Secale > Secale cereale. Next base: position 613,270,012 of record LR738715.1, on the reverse strand, counting down.
AACTAAACCATGTCCGATCATCATGTGAGATGGAGTAGTTTTCAATGGTGAACATCTTATGTTGATCATCTCTACTATATGATTCACGCTCGACCTTTCGGTCTCCAGTGTTCTGAGGCCATGTCTGCACATGCTAGGCTCGTCAAGTTTTACCCGAGTATTTTGTATGTGCAAAACTGGCTTGCACCAGTTGTATCTGAACGTAGAGCTTATCACACCCGATAATCACGTGGTGTCTCGGCATGACGAACTTTCGCAACGGTGCATACTTAGGGAGAACACTGGAACCTTGAAATTTTGTAAGGGATCATCTTATAATGCTACCGCCGTTCTAAGCAAAATAAGAAGCATAATAAGATAAACATCACATGCAATAAAAATATGTGACATGATATGGCCATCATCATCTTGTGCTTTTGATCTCCATCTCCAAAGCATTGTCATGATCTCCGTCGTCACCAGCTTGACACCATGATCTTCATCGTAGCATCATGGTCGTCTCACCAACTATTGCTTCTACTACTATGCTAACTCATAGTGATAAAGTAAAGCAATTACATGGCCTTCGCAATTCATACAATAAAGAGACAACCATACGGCTCCTGCCGGTTGCCGGTAACTTTACAAAACATGATCATCTCATACAATAACGTATAACTCATCACGTCTTGACCATATCACATCACAACATGCCCTACAAAAACAAGTTAGACGTTCTCTACTTTGTTGTTAAAAGTTTTACGTGGCTGCTATGGGCTTAGCAAGAACTGTTCTTACCTACGCATACAAAAACTAGAACGATTTTTCGTCAAGTATGTGTTGTTTTAACCTTCACAAGGACCGGGCGTAGCCACACTCGATTCAACTAAAGTGAGAGAGAAATACATCCACCAGTCACCTTTAAGCAACGAGTTCTCATAACGGTGAAACCAGTCTTGCGTAAGCGTACGCGTAATGACGGTCTGGGCCGCTTCATCTCACAATACCGCCGAATCAAAGTAGGACATGCTGGTAAGCAGTATGGCTATTATCGCCCACAACTCATTGTGTTCTACTCGTGCATATCATCTACGCATAGACCTGGCTCTGATACCACTGTTGGGGAACGTAGTATTTCAAAATTTTCCTACGATCACGCAAGATCTATCTACTAGATGCATAGCAACGAGAGGGGAGAGTGTGTCTACGTACCCTCGTAGACCGAAAGTGGAAGCGTCTAGTGATGCGGTTGATGTTGTCGAACGTCTTCGCGATCCAACCGATCCAAGCACCGAACATACGACACCTCTGCGTTCAGCACACGTTCAGCTCGATGACGTCCCACGAGCTCTAGATCCAGTTGAGCGTCACGGGAGAGTTTCGTCAGCACAACGGGGTGGTGACAGTGATGATGAAGCTACCGATGTAGGACTTCGCCTAAGCACTGCAACGATATGACCGAGGTGTGTTTCTATGGAGGGGGGCACCGCACACGGCTAAAAGATCAATGATCAACTTGTGTCTATGGGGTGCCCCCACCCCCGTATTAAAGGAGTGGAGGAGGGGAGAGGCCGTCCCTCTATGGCGCGCCTAGGAGGAGTCCTACTCCCATCGGGAGTAGGATTCCCCGCCTTCCCTAGTTGGAGTAGGAGAGGAAGGGAAGGAGGAGTAGGAGAGAAGGAAAGCCCCCCCAAACCTATTCCAATTCGGCCTCCTGCCCAAGGGGGGCGCACCAGCCCCTTGTGGGCTGGTGTGCTTCCTTCTTACGGCCCATAAGGCCCATGACTTCTCCCGAGGGGTTCCGCTAACCTCCCGGTACTCCGGAAAAATGCCCGAAACACTCAGAACCTTTCCGATGTCCGATTATAGCCTTCCAATATATCGATCTTTATGTCTCGGACATTCCGAGACTCCTCGTCATGTCCGTGATCTCATCCAGGACTCCGAACTACCTTCGGTACGTCCAAACTCCTAAACTCATAATACTGATCATCATCGAACGTTAATCGTGCGGACCCTACGGGTTCGAGAACTATGTAGACATGACCGAGACTCATCTCCGGTCAATAACCAATAGCAGAACCTGGATTCTCATATTGGCTCCTATATATTCTACGAAGATCTTTATCGGTCAAACCACATAACAATATACGTTGTTCCCTTTGTCATCGGTATGTTACTTGCTCGAGATTTGATCGTCGGTATCTCAATACCTAGTTCAATCTCGTTACCGGCAAGTCTCTTTACTCGTTCCGTAGTACATCATCTCGTGACTAACTCATTAGTCATTTGCTTGCAAGGCTTATTATGATGTGTATTACCGAGAGAGCCCAGAGATACCTCTCCGACACTCGGAGTGACAAATCCTATTCTTGATCTATGCCAACACCACGAACACCTTCAGAGACACCTTTAGGGTGTGTTTGGTAGGGTGTATGAAGGGTGCATGAGGGCAATAGTTCCCTTCTCGACCCACTTTTGAGTGTTTGGTAGAGTGTATGAAGAGTGCATGAGTCCACACTAGCTCAACACAAATACACTAGGAGCATGCATAAAGAGAGCATGCATGAAGAGGGGTGTTGAGATGAGCATGCATGAAGAGGGAACAACTATGTCGAGATGAGAACGCAACCAAACACATCCTTAGAACATCTTTATAATCACCCAGTTACGTTGTGACGTTTGATAGCACACAAGGTGTTCCTTTGGTATTCGGGAGTTGCATAATCTCATAGTCATAGGAACATGTATAAGTCATGAAGAAAGCAATAGCAGTAAAACTAAATGATCATAGTGCTAAGCTAACGGATGGGTCTTGTACATCACATCATTCTCCTAATGATGTGATCCCGTTGATCAAATGACAACTCATGTCTATGGCTAGGAAACAGAACCATCTTTGATCAATGAGCTAGTCTAGTAGAGGCATACTAGGGACACTCTGTTTTGTCTATGTATTCACACATATACTAAGTTTCCGGTTAATACAATTCTAGCATGAATAATAAACATGTATCATGATATAAGGAAATAAATAATAACTTTATTATTGCCTCTAGGGCATATTTCCTTCACTTACACTATAGTACTTGATACAATGTTTCCTTCCATCACAACATTGATTCTCGGAGCTTCATTTCCATACTGATGTTTTGTAAGTTTCCAGTTTGTGAGACAATATTCTCTATTTATTTTTATTGGAGCTAATGGAAGCAGTTATGACATGTTTGCAGTATTCCATTGGCACGGATCTGTCCAACTATTGGGTGACAGTCAACAAAGTTTCTCCATAGATGCAGTCGTGTAGATCAGATAGTTGATGTGCCTACCTATCAATCAGATGGTTGCAAGGCCATACAGATAAGAGTAACATAGTACATGTTGGGATCTTGACTTATAGAGGTCACTTTTGTAATAATCAGTATATGTATTCATTTTATCAAGACAACTGAGATTGCCTGATCAAAATAATCGCTAAGTATTTGTATTGTAAGGTTGGTCTGCACAGAAGTGTTGGTGCGCTGTTCTGTTCTTTTGGCAGTTTGTTCTTCATAATGTGATACTGTATAGGATTCTTCCTCATGACCTTGTGCTTAACTATTGCACATCTTCCCTACTACTAATTAAAATTTTCTCTTCTATATTGTTTAGTACATGGACCATTTTTACAAATTCGTCTACATGTTTTGTGTCTATATATTTAAAAAGTTCCTATCAATCCATTGTAAAAATGAACGGACGTGGCAACGCGCGCCTTCGATGATCTGATATATATAAGAGGAGGGGAGGGGGCGCCACACACCATGAATCCCCAAGCCGTGTGCGGCGCCCCCTCTCCCTCTATTTCCTCCTCTATCTAAATCGGTTGTGCTTGGCGAAGCCCTGCGGAAGTAGTTTTCACCACCACCACCGTCACCACGCCACCGTGCTGCTATAACTCATCTACTACTTTGCCCCTCTTGCTGGATCAAGAAGGTGAGGACGTCATCTAGCAGAATATGTGCTGGACGCGAAGGTGTCGTACGTTCGGTGCTTGATCGGAACATACCATGAAGGTGTACGACTACATCAACCACGTTGATAAACGCTCCCACTTAGCGATCTACAAGGGGTATGTAGATGCTCTCACCCTCTCGTAGCTATGCATCTCCATGGATAGATCTTGCGTGTGCGTAGAATTTTTTTTGTTTTCCATGCAACATTCCCCAACTGCAATCCCACTCTCATCCTTAATAAGTTTGATGTTTAGAATCACATCAGCTTCTCCCAGATCTTTCATGTCAAAGATCTTTAGTAGAAAAGACTTGACCTCATCAATTTCATCAATGTTTATACCAAAGATTAGTTTGTCATCCACATACAAATATAATATGACAGTATTGCCCCAAACAAGGTGATAGTAAACACACCTATTTGCCTCATTAATAAAAATCCCGCAGAAGTCCGAGTTCTTTCAAACTTATCATGCCATTTCTTAGGTGCCTTATTTATACCATACAAAGATTTTAACAACTTGCACACCTTTGTCTCTTCACCCTTTATCAAAAACCCATCAGGATGATCTATATAGATTTTATCTCCCAACTCTCCATTTTAGAAAGCTGTCATTACATCCATTTGGTGAGTGATAAGACCATAAGAGGCATCCACGAAAAGTAGCACCCAAATGATGGTCATTCTAGGAATGGGTGAATAGTTGTCAAAATAATCTTCACCTTCTTCCTGAGTGCAACCCTTGGTCGCAAGCTGATGTCTACCACGCAACCTTCTTCTTGTAGACGTTGTTGGGCCTCCAAGTGCAGAGGTTTGTAGGACAGTAGCAAGTTTCCCTCAAGTGGATGACCTAAGGTTTATCAATCCATGGGAGGCGTAGGATGAAGATGGTCTCTCTCAAACAATCTTTCAACCAAATAACAAAGAGTCTCTTGTGTCCCCAACACACCCAATACAATGGTAAATTGTATAGGTGCACTAGTTCGGCGAAGAGATGGTGATACAAATGCAATATGGATGGTAGATATAGGTTTTTATAATATGAAAATATAAAAACAGCAAGGTAACTAATGATAAAAGTGAGCACAAGATATTGCAATGCTTTGAAACAAGGCCTAGGGTTCATACTTTCACTAGTGAAAGTTCTCTCAACAATAATAACATAACTGGATCATATACCTATCCCTCAACATGCAACAAAGAGTCACTCCAAAGTCACTAATAGCGGAGAACAAACGAAGAGATTATTGTAGGGTACAAAACCACCTCAAAGTTATTCTTTCTGATCGATCTATTCAAGAGCCCGTAGTAAAATAACACGAAGCTATTCTTTCCGTTCGATCTATCGTAGAGTTCATACTAGAATAACAACTTAAGACACACATCAAACAAAACCCTAATGTCACCTAGATACTCCATTGTCATCTCAAGTATCTGTGGGCATGATTATACGATATGCATCACACAATCTCAGATCCATCTATTCAACAAACACAAAGAACTTCAAAGAGTGCCCCAAAGTTTCTATCGGAGAGTCAAGACAAAAACGTGTGCCAACCCCTATGCATAAGTTCACAAGGTCACTGAACCCGCAAGTTGATCACCAAAACACAGTGAATCAATAGAATACCCCATTGTGACCACGCGTATCCCACGCAAGACATACATCAAGTGTTCTCAAATCCTTAAAGACTCAATCTGATAAGATAACTTCAAAGGGAAAACTCAAGACATTACAAGAAGATAGAGGGGGAGAAGCATCATAAGATCCAACTATAATAGCAAAGCTCGCGATACATTAAGATCGTGCCATATCTAGAATACAAGAGAGAGAGAGAGAGAGAGAGAGAGAGAGAGAGATCAAACAGAAAGCTACTGGTACATACCCTCAGCCCGAGGGTGAACTACTCCCTCCTCATCATGGAGAGCACCTAGATGATGAACATGACCACCGGTGAGGGATCCCCCCCTCCGACAGGGTGCTGAAACAGGGTCTAGATTGGTTTTTGGTGGCTATAGAGGCTTGCGGTGGCGGAACTCCCGATCTAGGTTTCTTTCTGGAAGTTTGGGTATATATAAGAGGTGTTGGAGTCAGGAACAAGTAAGGGGGGTCCCCGAGGCGGCCACGAGATAAGGGGGCGCGCCCCCACCCTCGTGGTGGCCTCGGGACTCCTCTGGTCCATCTCTGGTACTCCGTGAGCTTCTTCTGTTCCAAAAACAATCTCCGTGGAGTTTCAGGTCAATTGGACTCCGTTTGGTATTCCTTTTCTGCGAAACTCAAAAAACAAGTGAAAAACAGAAACTGGCACTGGGCTCTGGGTTAATAGGTTAGTCCCAAAAATCATATAAAAGTGTATATTAAAGCCCATTAAACATCCAAAACAGATAATATAATAGCATGGAACAATAAAAAATTATAGATACGTTGGAGACTTATCACAAGCCACACCTTGTACTAATCAATAGTGCCACCAGGCCTTAGCTTCTTTTTGGACACCCATTTACAGCCCATAGGGCCATTCAGTTAGCTCCCAAAAGTCCCATTAGAAAGAGTTGAGTTCATCTCATTATGGACAACTTCTTGTCAATCATCTACATCCAGAGATGCTTATCCCTCAGCAATAGAGTTGGGGTGTCCTCCACAAGGTATACAATGAAATCATGTCCAAAGGATTTTGAATCCTTTTGGCTCTTGCTTCTCACAAGAGCTTCATCATTATCCTTCTCAAGGACTTCCTCTGGTGAATGCTCGAAATACTTATCAGATGTACCAGATTCAAGACTTATCTCAGAAGAAAATCAAGCAATGCTATGCATATCTTTCATAGGAAATATATTCTCAAAAAATGTTGCATCACGAGATTCCATTATAGTATCAACATGCATATCAGGACCTCAAATTTAACGACTAAAAATATATATGTAATGCTTCGCTGAGCATAACCTAGAAATACACAATGCACTGTCTTTGGTCCGAGTTTGCATTTCTTAGGGATAGATATATGCCAAGCATTCCCAAGTGTGCAAATATGAAAGTGACGCTTTTCTACCAACCCACTCCTCATAAGGGGCTTTCTCTTTATTCTTGTTAGGAACTCTATTCAGGACATGACACAAAGTCAAATAAACCTCCCCATGCCTTAGATAAATAAGCAATGTCTAACATGGCATTCACCAAGTCTGCCAGCGTGTAGTTTTTTATCTCGGAAACCCCATTTGGTTGGGGCGAATAGGGAGGCGTCCTCTGATACGTCTCCAACGTATCTATATTTTTATTGTTCCATGCTATTATAGTATCAAACTTGGATGTTTTATAAGCAATTATATCATTTTTTGGGGACTAACCTATTAACCTAGTGTCCAATACCAGTTGTTCTTTTTTTGCTTGTTTTTGGCTTTTCAGAAAATTAATATCAAACACAGTCCAAACAAAGAAAAAACTTTGGATTTTTTTGGACCTTAAGGGGCCCTAGAAGGTTTGGTAGAAGACCTGAAGGGCCACGAGGGAGCGAAAATCTCGGGAGGCAGGCCCGAGGGGGTAGGCGCGCCCCCATGCTTGTGGGCCCCTCATGGCACCTGCTAACCTAATTCTACCTCTACAAATTCACAAAAAATCCCCATATACTAGAGATCCACCCTAAATACCTTTTCCGTCGCTGCAAGTTTCTGTTCTCCCGAGATCCCATCTCGAGGCCTTTTTGGTACTTTGCTGGAGGGGGATTCGATCATAGAAGGCTTCCTCGTCATCCTTGTTGCCTTCTAATGATGTGTGAGTAGTTCACCACATACCTACATGTCCATTGCTAGTGGTTAGATGGCTTCTTCTCTCACTTTGATCGTCAATACAATGTTCTCCTCAATGTTCTTGGAGTTCTATTCGATGTAACCTTGTTTTGCGGTGTGTTTGTTGGGATCCGATGAATTACGGGTTTATGATTAGATTATCTATGAATATTATTTGAGTCATTTCTAAATTCTTATATGCATGATTACTATAGCTTTGTATTTCTTTTCGATCTAGCTATTTGGTTTGGCCAACAAGATTGATTTATCTTGCAATGGGGGAGGTGCTTTGTGATGGGTTCAATCTTGAAGTGCTCAATCCTAGTGATAGCAAGGGACATGACACATATTTGTATTGTTTCCATTAAGGATAAAATGATGGGGTTTATTCATATTGATTGGGTTTACTTTGTCTACATCATGCCATCTAGCTTAAGGCTTTACTCCACTTCTATAACTTAATACTCTAGATGCATGCTGGATAGCGGTCGATGGGTGGAGTAATAGTATTAGATGCACGCGGGAGTCAGTCTACTTGTCTCGGATGTGATGCTTAAATATATGATCATTGCCTTGGATATCATCATAACTATGCGCTTTTCTATCTATTGCCCAATAGTAATTTGTTTACCCATTGTATGTTTTTTGTTCGAGAGAGAGGCCTCTAGTGAAAACTATGGCCCCCGGTTCTACTTTTACCATATATTAAATCCAAAAATACTTTGCTGCAATTTATTTACCATTCTTCTATTTTGTGTTTTTTATTATTTATCTACCATTATCAGATTTGATCCTTGCAAATAACCGCCAAGGGTATTGATAGCCCCCTTGATCGCGTTAGGTGCAAGTATTTGCTCTTTTGTGTGCAGGTGCTACCAACGAGGTTTTGCGTAGTTCTCCTACTGGGTTGATAACCTTGGTTCTTTGCTAAGGGAAATGTTTATCTCTACTGTACTACATCATCCTCTCCTCTTCAAGGAAATCCCAACGCAGCTCACAAGTAGTAGGAGTAATTTATGTCATTGTTGCTGGGTAGACATCACTAAAACCTATCAAGTAGGTTTTGCGTGGTTCTCCTACTGGGTTGATAACCTTGGTTCTTTGCTAAGGGAAATGTTTATCTCTACTGTACTACATCATCCTCTCCTCTTCAAGGAAATCCCAACGCAACTCACAAGTAGTAGGAGGAATTTATGTCATCGTTGCTGGGGAGACATCACTAAAACCTATCAAGTACCTTCGCATAAACTATCATCTATTTGTATTTACTTTCATTTGCCATTTGCCTCTTGTTTTCATCTCCCCCACTTCTAAATCAATTTTACAAAAAACACGAAAATATTTTTGTTTGTTTGCTTGCTTGCTTTTATTGCCTTCTTGTCAACACGCAAAACAGAAAATGAAAGCGGAAAATTAGGATAACTATGGATCCTCATCCACCTGCTATTCTTTTCAAAAGATCCAATTATGACAAAACAATTTCTAGTGAATTGAGTGCACTTGATTACATCTATGAAGTTTTGCTTGAAAATCATGAATCTAAAAATTGTGATGAAGTGTTTAAAGAAGAAATTTATAAAGTGATCCGATAGCTCTTTGAATAAAAAGCATGATTCGAATGATGTCACCATAAATTCTATTAATGTCAATTGTGCTAATGGTATGCAAAGCTACAAGCTTGGGGATGATAATTTTGTTATGTCCACTAGTTATTGCAATGATCATGATTGAGGTGATGCTTCTTATGATCTTGAAAATTTATTTAAGCCTCATGATGAATATGTTATTGATAATATTGTTTGAAATAATATTGAAAGTGGGTTTGGAAGAGTGTCAACTTTAGGTAAAGTCCCACATATTTGGTGAGTGTTCAATCTTATGATTTTTTTGATAAAAGTGAGTTTGGAGAGGTCATGACTTTAGTTAATGTTAATCCCACTATTTTGGAAGAATATAAAAACTTTATGTATGTGGATCATAGAGAGTAAATTTTATATGATAGCTGTATTATTGAATTTGATTGCGATCCTAGATTTAATAATTATTATGAGAGAGGGAAATATGCTTGTAGAATTTTTTATGTTACTACCTCTCGTTATGTTGAGATTGTCAATGTTTTATTCTTCTCCCTTGCATATGCTAGATATTTCTTGTCTTGATAATTTTTTTGCTTATAATTCTGTGCATAGGAAGTATGTTAGACTTAAATGTGTTTGTCACATGTATTATGATGCTCTCTTTGTGCTTCAATTCTTGTCTTTCATGTGAGCATCATTGAAATCTCAAAGCCTATCTTAATGGCTATAAAGGAAGAGCTTGTTGGGAGACAACCCAATAGTTATCATTTGTACTTTTTTGTGTGCACAAAATTATGCTACTGTTATGGTTGTGTTTTTGTGTTTAAATTATTTTTTGTGCCAAGTAAAACCATAGGGATGATTTGGTAGATAGTTGATTTGATCCTGTGAAAAACAGAAACTTTTGTGCTTAGTCCAGAAAATATCAAAAAAATCACTGGAACGTTTTTTTATCTAAGTGTTTTACACATCATTGATATACAAATTTGCCACGTTGTCCTAATTTTTCAGAATTTTGAGAGTTTCAGAAGTATGGTCATTGTTCATATCTTCAAGATTGTTCTATTTTTGACAGATTCTGTTTTTGTTGCTTGCTTGTTTTAATGAATCTATGGATTGTATCGGGGGGTATAAGTCATGGTGAAGTTATAATACAATATGTAGTTTGCAATAATAAAATATGAATCGGTTCACAGCAGTACCTAAAGATTAAGATTTGCTTGTTATACTAACAGATCTCATGAGTTTTCTGTTGAGTCTGAAGTTTTCAAGTTTTTTATGAGATCACAATGGATGAAGGAATAAGGAGTGGAAAGACCCTAAGCTTGGGGATTCCCAAGACACTCCAAGGTAATATTCAAGGACAACCAAGCATCTAACCTGGGGATGCCCCGGATGGCATCCCCTCTTTCGTCTACAATCTATCGGTATATTACTTGGAGCTATATTTATATTCGTCACATGATATGAGTTTTGCTTGGAGCATCGTGTATTATATGAGCCTTTTATTTGTTTGATTTTTTACTTTGCCATAATCATGTTTGTTGGACACACCTCTTGAGAGGGACACACATTTATATGTGATTTGTCAGAATACTCTTTGTGGTTCACTTATATCTTTTGAGCTAGGTAGTTTCTCTATTGCTTCACTTATATCTTTTATAGCACGACGGTGGTTATATTTTAAAGAAATAGTTGCACTCTCATGCTTCACTTATATCAATTGCCCAACAATAATTTGTTTACCCACTGTATGTTTTTTGTCTAAGAGAGAAGCCTCTAGTGAAAGCAATGGCCATCGGGTCTAATTTTACCATATATTAAATCCCCAAATACCTTGTTGTAATATATTTACTGTTATTTTAATTTTTGTTTAATATTATGTAGAGTGAAATTCAGAATTAAACTCATACTGGATAGCCGAGACATTAAACCAAATTAATGTGGCATAAAGCAGAGTGCTAAACACTTGCACTATCATTAACACTAGCACAAATTTGGTTTACTCACTTACTGCAAAAGTCTACAAGGAAAAAGCAGAACAAGCCTCCGCATTGATAGCATTTGCTTATAAACTGACCATATCTCGACATGATTAATTTATTTGACTCTAAAACAACCTTAAACACATCTCGACATAGAATGGAGCCGCTAACTAGATTCTTGTTCATAGTAAGGACATGTTGCACGTTTCTTAGCTCCACGATCTCCCCTGAAGTGAACTTTAGATCCACCGTGCCAATGCCACGAACAGAAGCATGCGACCTATTTCCCTGTTAGGACAGAAGAACCCCATGCGACCTGATAAGAAGTGAACAAAGAGACGTCATCACACATGTGAACGTTAGCACCCGATTCAATCCATCAAGAAGATGATTGAAATAATGAAAGAACAATAGCTAAATGACCATACCCATGAGTATTACTAGTGGTCACCATGTTGATAGTCTTGGAGTTCGTTTTCCCTCTGTGGTCTGCACGCCTGGGCATTCCTTGGAAAAGTGTCCGGGCATCCCACAGGCATAGCACTCTAGCTCAACGTTGTTAAAGTTCTTCTACTTGAAGGTAGTAGTCTTGACAGGCTTGTCAAAACATGCTTGTTCTTCCCTCTGTTCTTGTTTTGTGGGTACCTCTGCACCATACTGGAGGTAGGGTGAACCTCACATCCTTCCTTAGTAGCGTCCTCATTAGCCCGAGGTTTCTCTTCAACATGAAGAGATGTAATCAAATTTTCAACTGATATCTCCTATCTCTTATGTTTAAGAGTTGTGGCGAAATTCCATCATGAAGGAGGTAACTTTGCAATCATGCACCCAACTACGAATTTATCGGGAAGAACACACTTAAGGAGTTCTAATTTCTTCACAATGTACTGTATCTCGTGAGCTTGTTCAACCACATAACGGTTATTCACTATATTGTAGTCGTGAAAACTCTCCATGATGTACGTTCACTGCATGCATCTGTTGCACCGAATTGCATTCAGTGCATCCCACATTGTCTTTCCATCATATATGTGCATGTACACATCACACAGATGGCTAGGAAGAACACTCAGAATGTATCCCACAAAGATAGTGTTGGCTTCTTGCAACTTTCTCTGATCTTCCTCAAAAATTCCCTCTGGCATGCCAACACTAACGTGGAAAACTTTCAGAGCAGTAAGCCAGAGCGTGGACTTCACTTGCCACCTCTTAAAGCGCACACTGGTAAACCTATCCGGCCTCAGTGCATCAGCGAATCCAGCTATAGTTAACTCACGAAATTGCTTACAGTTAGGTCTTTGGATTGTTGGAATATTAGGCAAGTTCATGTAATTCCAGTAAGTTATTCATGACTACAACAAAGAATACCATGCAATAATCTAGCAAACCAGATGAACAGGAAAGAATGCACACCAACATCGCACACGAAACAACAACTACAAATAGATCACTATGGACGTATTGTTCATTAGCTACTCGGGAGTGATGTTGGTGATGATGACGTAGGCGACAATCTATTGCTAACGACGATGAGTAGCACCGCGGGCCAACTTGGACGGAAGATGATCCGTGATGACGAATTTGAGTAGTCGCGCAGAGCTCTTTCCAAAAACCTAATTCATCCTCTCCCGGTGTAGGATCCCAAGGGTGAACAGTTCTAGAGACCTGGTCTTCCACACGCCGATGCACGCAAGCGTTCGGGATAGCGTAGACTATGGTGGCGGCGCAAGTTGGGAGATGAGGTAGAACCTTAGGTGTTTTCGGTGTGTCTTTGGCCGCGGTCAGTTGCGGTATATATAATAGGATCAGAGGCGTTATCGTGTCGCGATCTGACCTCAACCAACTTGGATTCTAACTCATATACTTATCAGACAAGAAATAATTAACTTGTGTGCGAAGACATCAAAAACCAAAACAACAAAAGGAAGCTGTGCCCTTGCAAGGCAAGGCAATGCACCGAGTTTTGGCGGGCCATTCATGGGCATGTTGCACGCGCGCCACCCTGGCCTGAGCCCGACCAGGCTAGACCAGGCCAGACCAGGCGAGGCAAGCGAGTGCGTGCAGTCTTCTATTTCTTTCCTTCAGACCACACTAAGCGTGGAGTAGAGAACCCGTTATATAAAGAGGTTCAACACTTACTTAACTAGTGGTATGAAACTAAACTTTCGCGCAATCGCTTGTTATTTTTCTAAAGGGCTTATTTGAGATTTCAGAAATTGCTAATGGGCGAAGCCCATTTATTTCCAACATTTTCTACGCCATGGATATTTTTTTGGTATTTTTTCACGAAACTTTGTAGGGGAGTAGATTTGACACCCAAGTTTGATATCCCCAAGTTTCCCCCTTTTGATTTTTTTCTGGTATTTTTTGGTTTTTTTCGTATAGGGGGTTGGAGCACCCCGAAGCTAGTGTTTTTTTCCCATTCCATACAGTTTACTACAAATAAGAAAATTATAACATATGGTTGAATATTTATCATGGTAATTTTTGTGACAATGATTCTTTTTTTTTTGCGGGGTATGGTGACAATAATTCTATATGAGGCGGGGTATAGTGATCAAATGGATCTGGAAGACATGCTGCCAGTTAAAGCACAAAATTTTCTTCTGGCTTGTGACAAATGACAGAGTAAACACTAGATCTCTCCTACAAAGAAAACTCTTTTTTCTACAGGATTACACTTGTGCTTTATGTAACTTGCAGGTACTAGAAACTAGAGACCATCTGTTCTTTCATTGCCAATTTGCACAACTATGTTGGACATATCTATGTCCTAGTTGGAGACCAACACACCTAGGTCTCCAAGATGAAGTGACTCATCTTAAGGCGCTTCTAAATGTACCATTCTCGCTGGACATCATCATGTTGGCGTCTTGGGCTATCTGGACCACAAGTAATGACCTCATCTTCCAAAGGATACCCCCAAGCCTTTATGCTTGTAGGCGAAAATTTAAAGAAGAATTCAAATGGATTTTGTACAGAGCGAAGAGGGAGAAATACAGTGGATTTGAAGATTGGGTTAACAACTTCAGATGAACAAAGAGAAATGTCTACTCAGGAGTTGTAGAGAGAGTTAGCTCCTTTCAGTTGGCTGATTCTTTTTGTTTCGGTTTTCCTTGTACTTCTTGTATTCTTTTGTATAGCCTTTTGTTTCTTCGGTTTTAGCTTTTCATAGGCTTTTCTTGTATAGCTATTTGTATAGATTTTTTTTTTCCATTCAGACTATTTATCTCTACTTTATTTCTCAAAATTAATAAAAATACGCAGCAGAGTTCTGCTGTTTCCCTAAAAAAAAAAGAAAGGAATCCAATAATTTGCAAACATTGCACACACAAGATAGAGCTGGTGGTGTTTGATCTCTCGCCCATTTTAATAGTGTCGCAACAAAAAATTTCACCGCTGCCAACATTTTTACATCCAACTTGTGTAACTAAGTGTTGCAATATTAAACGGATTACAAAATCGTGCAGAATCCAAGCATCTTTCGCTGATAGCAGTATTCATAAACTACGTTGGGTACCTTTCAGACAGGTACAATAAAAAATGGCAACTTGACTAGATAAGTGCCCGTACTTCTTGTTGTACTGTACGCTGACAGGTATCACGCCGATCCACTCCTAAACAATTGAACGGACATTAACGTTACACATACTCTTAACCTAATCCTCCTCCCCGTAAAACAACTAGATCTTGACTAGATTAGTGCGCTGTGTATACCACTTGATAATGTATGTTCACATCACCATCGATTTCTTAGATAAAACACATCACCGTCGATCGTGTAGCGTAAGAAGAAAAGGGCGTGCAAGTCAAACAAAAACGCAAATTAACGAAGCTTTCGCCTCACCTCGGGTACCCTAAAAAAATCCAGCAGGGTCAACTGAAAGGCGGGAGTGACCTGCATGTTGGGCTTAATTTTTTGCTGAAAACTTTGTTTATGCAGTCATCAAGACTCAACAATTTAAAAGCCAGTGACCACCGATCGATGCCGTCCATCGTTTTTCCCTTTCGATGTTTGGAAGAGCCACTCTATGATTCGATCATAACCGGCCGGCCAGAATCGATTAAGCTCTTCTGACTAGCCCCTGGACGTCCTCATCCACAGATTTAATCATGTTGGTTGATGAGCAAATGCTCATGTGAGCACATCCATCAATTTGAAAATCTTCGGCAGGGGATTTAAAATTCGCGACAGCTACGACAGCACAACGTTAAGAAAGTTGTGTACTGGCAGCTCAAAAAACTATAGTTGTGCACATGTTCAAGAAACATCTTGATTAGATCAGTTGCCGTACTTCTTTGTACCACCCGAATACATCCAACCAACTCGATCTTTATCTAAGGCAGTGCTCCAGCGACAGTATGTACTGTATAATAGATTGCACTTGCATGTTCACTGACAGAGTTTGCCCTTAAACAACTGACAGCATCTGAGTATACCATGAGAGGCTGCGGCATGATGCTTGAAATTTGTACGCTTATAACTGTTAACAATGAAGCTTTCTTCTTGTCCCTAGGCCGAGTTAGATTCTCTTAAGACAAAATAATTGAGTATGTACACTCCGTATTGTATATGAATAGTTTATAAGCGGTATAATTGGTGGAACAGGTATCACATACGTTGTTGCACGATACCGCAAGCTGATTAAGGGCCAGTTCTTTTGCTAGCTTCTAAAATAAATTAAAATAAACTGCCCCCTACCCGACTTATTCTAGAAGTCCAAATCAAATTATTTTATTAGGAGCCTGATAGTTAAGACTTCACCATTAGGCTTCTAAAAGAAAAAAGTTAACTTGGCCTTTTAGAATAAGCTGTGTTGGGGGCAGCTTATTCTGGAAGCCCAAAAAAGCCAGCAAAAGAACTAGCCCTAAGCTAGATTCACACATAACGACACTCCGCACAACAAATTTTCCATCAAG
This sequence comes from Secale cereale, assembly GCA_902687465.1. Taxonomy (NCBI): domain Eukaryota; kingdom Viridiplantae; phylum Streptophyta; class Magnoliopsida; order Poales; family Poaceae; genus Secale; species Secale cereale. Next base: position 613,253,775 of record LR738715.1, on the reverse strand, counting down.
TGCTAATCTGGTCACTTTTGAAGTGTTCTATTTTCCTCGTTTCTTTTTAAAGCGTCTACAACTGGGCATCCCAAAAGCCCGAGTCAGCCTCAAACGCTAAGACGAACTGTCCAGTCACGAAGATTCGACCCAAACGGGCGTCTCAAACGGACATCAAATGCGTGGGCAGGCTGCCATCCTCATATACAGCATAAATACAGGGCGTATATAGGGTGCCCGGGCGCATCCGCCATGTCGGATTGATGACGGGGTCCCACACGGAATCGTCCGAAAACCCGGCGGTCCGACAGACGTCTCCCCCGGTGTGTTTGTGTGGGAGGGGGGTGAACACCTTGTGGCGGCGCATTGGCTCGCCGCCCGAGGCCAAATCCGGCCGGCGTCCCCCAACCCTAGCAAATCCACCTCCTCCTTCTTTACACCGCCAGCCCGAGCCCATCAACCTCCTCTCTCCCGCTCTGCCACTCTTCCCACGCTCTGCGGCTTCGCCATGGTCCGGCAAAAGATAACCACCTATGCCATGCTCACGCCGGAGCGCGAGTACCAGATCGAGCAGGAGATTCCGGAGAGGCGCAGCGCCCGCATCGCTCCTGGGCTGCCTCTGACTCGCCGAAGCTAGAGGAGGAGGAGGGAGAGGTGCAACAGCCGGCTCCGATGAAGGTGGAGGAGGACGAGGCGGAGCAGCCGGAGCTGGCTCCGTGCTTCAACATGGAGGACGCGAAGGCCGAGTTCGCCATCGGCCAAGCGGACGAGATGGCGGAGCAGCAGGCCATCGAGGAGTCCATCCAGGATGAGGCATGTGTGGATGCCATTCGGCAGGAACAGGCGGCAACCGACGCACTCTTCGATGAGGTCGAAGTAGAGATGGATGCTGAGGCCGACACAGTGGAGCCGAAGCTGCGTCTGCCGCCCATGTACCCGGAGCCGGACACGGAGATAATGGACATCTCTGACGAGGACTAGTGTAGTTAATCTACGTAGTACATGGTTTTTTTTTCCTTTGCATGCTTTTGTGTGGATTTTTTGGAAAGCAACATGGCTTTATTACTCAACGTGCGGGCAGATCGTCCAAAACACATTCGCCCACTCGGGCAGGTACATCTGATTCCCACTGCATACAGTGATCAGGTTCACACATACGACCAAGGCTAGCAAGTTCGTGAGCAACAGAGTTCGTGCTACGTCGACAAACAGAGATAGAATAACTAGAGAACCAGAGCTTCAATTGGTATTTCATGTCCTCGATCACAGATGCGTACGCCGAAGAGTCCACCTTGCGCAAGTCCAACGCCTCAGCCAGGAGTTGCGAGTCCGTCTCAAGCTATACTCACACCAGACCAAGCTCGGCTACCGTATTGATCGCGTGGGACATAGCTACGACTTCAGCAGCAAAAGCATCACTTACGTTATCACTCCTCCCTGCCCGAGCACATAGGAAGTTGCCCTCTTTTAATCTTACTGCGACGCCCCACCCGACGTGGTGCTGACCAGGAAATAATGAGCCATCCACATTTATCTTATAACCAGACTCCACCAGAGGTCGCCATCTATCTGGGGTTGCCTTGTCAACTGCTTTCCCGAAGATGTGCAGATATTCGAGAACATTGCTCCTGTTCTGTCTAGCCACTTCTACAGCCGCAAGAGGCATCTCCCCTTCTCTGAGTTTGTTTATGTTTGACCACCACAACCACCAAAAGGTGAGCACATGAAGCCGCTTTTTTACATCCAGACCCCAGAGATAATCGATCATCACATGCACGGACGTAATAGTCTCCAACTCCATGCGTTCCTTCTCCATGGCTAGATCCATCCACACCTCCTTTGTTGACTTGCATTTTATGAACATGTGTGCTCTGTCCTCACCAGCCTTGCCACATAACAAGCATTTTGTGTCAGCGATTGGGATACTCTTGCGTGCCACATTTGTGCGAAAAGCGAGGGATTCATGTTTAAGCCGCCAAGTGAACATTTGGATGTTTTTCGGGCAAGGCATCTTCCAAAGATGCTTCCAGGAGTCTTCTTTGGCACTGTCTAGATTGCCAGGGTTCGAATCACTTCCCCCACACCACCATTCCTCATGTTTTGTTCTTGCTGACAATGGAGTTTGTAGGCACTCTTGACGGAGTGGACACCCTTGGTATCGTACTGCCGTGCAATGAAATCTTGGACCCCCTCTCGAAGCGGTATATGGAGAATATGTTTGATATCATCCACCCAGAAGGTGTCCCTCACCAGTTGCTCGTCCCACTGCCCGGTAGTTGAATCAATGAGGTCACAAACTCGTTCAAGGAGATTTTGCCCTTTGGTGGTGAAGACTCGTCGTGACCAGGGCGAGGTATCCATGGATCAGACCAAATTTTTACTTGGCTACCATCGCCAATCCTCCAAATGTACCCTTCCCGAAAGAGGTGTAGCCCGTGGAGTAGGCCGCACCAAGAGTAGGAGATACCTTCTCTAGGAGCAACATCTAGAATCTGGCCATTCGGAAAGTATCGAGCCTGCAACAGCTTAACACAGAGAGAGTCCGGGTGTTGGATGAGTCTCCATATTTGCCTGGATAACATTGCTATGTTAAAACTATGCATGTCACGGAACCCTAGTCCCCCCTGTGCTTTTGGCTTAGTAAGCATTTTCCAGCCAATCCAATGGGTGGTCCGTCCCTTGTCTTGCTGGCTCCACCAGTAATTTCGTATTAGCGAGCTGAGTTCCTCACAGAAAGATTTTTTCAAGTAAAAACAAGACATAGAAAAAGTGGGTATGTCCCGAGCAACCGTCGTGACCAATGTCTCTTTGCCAGCCTTCGCAATGAGCCTTTCCTTGCAACCATACACTCGGCCTGCCATCGCTCCCTTGACGAAGGCAAACGCTTTCCGTCTTGATTTTCCAGCATGAACGGGCAGGCCTAGGTACTTCTCGTTCCATGTCTCGCTCTGAATTTACAGGGCTTCCTTCACAGTAGTTTTGACCGCAGCTCTGGTGTTAGGGCTAAACATGATCGCTGACTTCTCGAGGTTGATGCACTGCCCCAAGAAATCCTCGTAGAGATGCAGCACGTGGCGCAGCTCTTGGGCCTCTTCTTGCTTGGCTTTCAAGAGTAGAACCGAGTCGTCTGCGAAAAGCAGGTGTGACACCACCGGTGCTTGCGGACAAATTTTGACCACACTTATCCTTCCCGGCGCCTCTGCATCATGTAGCAGGGCTGACAATCCCTCCGCACAAATTACAAAAAGATACGGCGAGGCTGGAACCCCTTGCCTAAGACCTCGGGAGGGAGTGAATTGTTTAGTTAAAGCACCATTTAATTTGATCTGCCGTACAGAGCAGACACAGTTCATGACCAAGTCAATCCACCAAGTCCCGAATTCCAGTTTACTCAGCATTGCCCTCAAGAAAGCCCACTCAACCCTATCATATGCTTTGCTCATATCCTCTTTCACTGTTGCAATGACTTCCTTCCCCTTCTTCTTGTTCAGTAGATAATGAGACACTTCATATGCCACAAGCATGTTGTCGGTGATCATTCTACCAGGGACAAAAGCGCCCTGGTTCAAGGAAATAATGTGTGGGAGCACTAGTTTGAGGCGGTTGGCAATGACCTTGGAGACTAGCTTGTAAACCATGTTGCAAAGGCTTATCGGCCGGACATCCTTGATTCTATTGGGATTTTTGACCTCGGGTATTAGTACTACAACCGTGTCATTCCACCCGACCGGCATATCGCCTCCGTTTAGCACCGCAATCACCTCATCCACCACTTTGTCCCCCATGAAATGCCAATGCTTCTTGTAGACGATCGAGGGCATGCCGTCTGGACCCGGGGCCTTTAAATCACCAATATGGTCGAGCGCCGCCTTAACCACATCCCGTGTTACCTCTGCTTCCAGGATTGCTCTCATTGCAGGAGTCACACAGGGTAGAACCTTATTGATAAGTTCTAGCAGGCGATTGGCACCCGCGGAAGTGAAGAGATCCTGAAAAAACGAACAGACATAGTTAGTAAGCTCCTCCCCTTCCATCACCTTTGTGCCATCCTCCCTTCTTAGCTTCTTAATCCTGTTAGCCTTCCTCCTTGCTGAAGCTGCGACCATAAAGTATTTTGTGCTCTTGTTCCCATCCCGTAGCCAGGTGACATGGGAATACTGTTTAGCTTTGGTGTTCTTCATACTCTCCAGCTCCTTAACAAGACATCAAAGTCGAGCCTCCTCCCTAGCTTTTGCTTCCGAGACCGACGCCCGCATGCATTTCTCCAACTCATGTCAGGGTCTTCTCAGGCGCTCCTCTAATTCTCCCGCCACCTCCCTACTCCACTTCCTCATTCTCGCAGCCACATTTTTCATAGCAGTAGCGACGCCACCTCTATCCTTCAGACATCCTTCTTCCCATGCTCCTTGAATCTCAGCTATACATCCCTCCTCCTACAACCACCGAGCCTCAAAACAAAACCGCTCGATCGCCTCCACCCTCCATTCTGGGCATACTTTGTGTGCTAACAATTACAGGTCTATGGTCGGAGTGTCGAGGACCCCATTGATTACAGTGAAGTCAGTGAACCACTCACAGCATTTAGGGTTGGACGTTGTCCTATCGAGGCGTTCGCAAATATACGTATACACCTCCTTGCTCTGATTTCTCCAAGTGCATTTGTCTCCTTCATAATCAATATCACATAACTCGCACGCATCCAGAGCCCCCCTAAAGTTATCCATTAACCGCTGGGGCGGACAACACCCCCAATCTTCTCATCCCAAGTTAAAATCTCATTGAAGTCTGCCAGGCACAACCAAGGACGTCCATTTTCGTGTTGCTGTCCGAGGATAAGCATCATATTACAAGTTTCCACTTCCCGCTCCAACTCTGATTTGCCATAAACGCCCGTAAGTCTCCATATCGTTCCATCCTCCTCTGTGACATCCACATCAACATGCCGCCTCCCATACGATCTCAACGGTATGCTTATCCCCCTCCTCCAAAATAGAGCTACTCCTCGATTACGGCCAACAGGGTTCCAGGCCGTCATGTTCGCCAACCCCAACGACTACCGAAACTTCTCCAACTCCTTCTCTGTCAATTTCGTCTCTACCAAGAACAGCACGTCGGGCTCCTCCATCCTCCCCAAATCAAAGAGGCAATGAACTATCGGGCCGTTCCCGAGCCCCCGACAGTTCCATCTAATGAGTTTCATTGGTCCCGGTAGGGCTGCTCCGGCAGCCTGGCCGATAACTTGTCATTGGCAGTCAAATGCAGGGTGTCGGTCGCCAGCACAACATCCTGAGTCCTCTCATCCATCTTCCCCTTCTTACCTAGCATCTCTAATTCATCTTCCATCCTACCCCTCTTCCGCCCAGCTCCGTTTCCACCTTCTTCTCGCTGGCTACACCAACCCTATCCCTACCCTTCTTCATGTATCTCTTCCCTCCCGAGGCCTTATCTTTCTCCCCTGCTCCGCTAGATACTTCCAGCCATCCACCATTGTCCTCGAACTCCATAGCCACCACGCTTGGATTGCTTGGTATATCGGTTACCACCACCACTTTCCCCGTAGGGTTTGATTGCTGCCGCTTCGAAACTTAATCGAGCTCCAGCTTTTTTGGGTTGCCCCCTCCCCTGAGAACTTTGTCATTCTTGACAAGACTAGTGACCTCATCCTTCTTCCCCAGCCTGCCTATGCCACCTCCATTGGAATCACTCTTCCTCCAAGACCGGCGGTATCCATTGTTATTTGGCTCGCTAGAGCTTCTGCCTCCAGACCTCCAAGCTCTCTCCTCCGCCCATCCTCTGCGCTGACCCATATCGGCCCACAGCCATCGCCCGAACTGTGACCGTTCTCCTTTCTTCACCTTTATAGCATAGTCCTTTTCCCCGTGGCAAATGATCCCACGGGTGTAGCAGAAGTCTGGCATAAATTTGTATTCAAGTCTGCACCAATCTCTATCCTCCTCCTCTTCCCCACTCTCCATCGCAACCTTCCCTTTGTCATGTTTCTCCACCCCTCCTCCTCTCCGTCTAGGGTAAACCCCATCATAATTGGTTTATCAACCTGTAACCTGATCTTGATCCGTAGAAACCTGCCAGTCACAACTCCATCCACCCTCGTATCCGCCTCCACAAACTCACCAATGATGTTTCCAATGTCCTCTGTGGATTCCTCATTCATCATACCAAGGGGGGGGGTTATAAACACTAACCCAAATTGGGATGTTGTTATGGGCGTAATCCTCTAGCCTCTTGCTCGACACGTAGTCCTCCACCACCACGAGTTCTTTGTCAAACATCCATGGTCCATCTTCAATCTCCTTACGCTTGCCCAACTCCTGGTGAAACATGAAAAGGAACTGTTGCACACCAATCTCCTTGCAATCGATCCCCTTGATCGGACAGAAAACCTTGCCCAGGGAGAGGCAGATCGCATCTGGATGCGCCAATCTCTCACACATGACCTTGCCCATCGCCTGATTTTGTGTGGATTTAAGATTTCTAGTATGGGGTATCCAGATGAAGATGAGCAAATTTGAGGACTGACCAATCATTGCCCGCGGACGTCCCCGAGCGCATCCACAAGCGTTTGAGGGCCTGGATTTGCCTAGACCGGTTGTAGATGCTCTTACTCTGCATATAAAATTAGGTCAAAGTCAAAATTTGACTATTTTATAGAAAAAAAATCAAGATTCACAATATGAAATCAATATTATTGTATTCACCATGAAATTAATTTTCATATTTATACCTCCTATTATTGATCTGGTAAAGGAACAGAAACATATCCCGCACCTATTTCCACAAAGCTGACCATGGGTTATCGAACCCACGAGAGGAATATTCCTTGAGGCGATGGTCTCTAGCGAGCTTTCGTTAAAGGATCAATTCCAGCTTTTGACCGGATTAATCAAGCAAATAGTGATTCAAACACTTATAATAGAAAGAGATACAGGTATGAGGTCTTAATGCTTACAACCATGTATTTTTGTTGGGACCATATATGATCTAAATTTATGCGCTGAAACTCACCCATCGAGATGTGCTTGTTACGAACCGAAGTGGGGGATGTGTCCACATAACATCTTGATCGGCACGAGTCTGCATCAATAATCAGTTGCCCTACCGCAGGCCCTATCCTTCGCGCCAGGTTGTCTCGATAATTAAGATAATAATAATCACTGAGGAATGGATCCGTGTTACCGTACTAAACCCATCTGTCACTGTTGTTCAGAATAACACTTCACGTTCTCCCTGCACTTAGCCTTACCGTTGCTCGATCTCCAGGATCGTGGGTACCTGTAGGGATGAAGATCACGGACAAGCCAAGAGACATCTACAAAACAATTTTATTTCACACATACGGGATGTTAATTTAAAGCCCTTCCATTGATCCCCACAAAAAATACAGAGGGTTGCAAGGCCTATGCCTCAAATCATACCTTACCGAACTACTCACACATGAAGATAAGATCCCAAGAAGAAAATATTGAAGAACACATCTTGAACATTGATTGATTGCAAATATGTGTTACAATGACTGCCTTGTGTGATGCACGATTACAAGTATGAACTAGAGGGAGTTGGACTATGGTGCTGATGGCGGCTCTAGAGATGGATATGGTGGCGGCTAGGGTTGATGAGAGGGGATGATAATGGTTTTGTTCTGGCTTCGGGTGCATCATCACATGTTACTGGTATGTTGGATGACGATCGGAATTCAAAGAAGAAAGAAGAAGGATTGGGGCCCGACAAGAGATAAGAATAGATAGAGTGTAATCAAAGCAAGGGATAACGGTCAAGTGCACATTTCATTCATGTCAAGGCTATCTGAAAAGCAAGGGAAATCATGATTCATTGGCAAATCAGACAGATTTTAGAGCTATACTTGGCTAAAGCATAAGACAATACTGCGGTGAAAGCCTTAAGCCAGGAAAATCTCGAAATGTTAATGAATTATTGACCCTAGTCTAAAGGTACAAGTATCTTTCCCAAGCACCAACTCGCTTTCTATTTTATATGTGGGCTCCCTTTTCCTTGTGTGAAAAGTGCCAACTTCTTAGTTTTCGTACTTGAATTCGGAATTGGCAAAACTTGATCCTATTTGACCTACTATATAGATAGCCCTATTTAATAAGTTGCTCCTATTTTGGTATTTTGTGAAGGGGTTAGTGGAGGAGGTAATGGAGTAGGTGTTTCTGGTCGTGGCTTCGGTGGTACTGGTCGCGGGACGGGTAGCTCGACGGTGGTAGGTGCTGGTCGTGGGGGAAAGCCCAGTCACGTGGTCGTGGTACTCCGACTGAAAAGAGGGGAGGTGGTAGGAACAGTCTAAGGGGCTAGGTTTGAATCGTTAGTACTAGTAGGAATCGCTTCTTCTACCCTTCTCTTATTCGCATTTCCTGCTTACTATTGAAAGAAAAGCTCATGGAATGCAAGGAGTGCAAATAGTGAGTTGACTGCTATAGTATGTAGTGCTTAATGACAGGAATCTAAGGACAAGAGAGTATGGTCGAAATAGTGCTTGTTACTCACTCGCTATTTTGGTGCTGGTTTGACTAATTGGCTTTCGTAGTGCCCTCTTTTCGTAGATTGGAAGGACCCTCGCTAGATATGTTGGTGTAGGGAATTCCTGTTCTCTTTCGTAGATAGGAGGGGCATGCGTGCTTACAGCCTGTTCTCACATATAGATAGTGGGACATGCGTGCTTAGAGATAGTCGAAGGTGTAATCTTTCAAAAAGTAGTAATTAAAAGAATCGCAACTCGCTCTGGATGGATATTTAGGTACCCTCGCCCTATTATGAATTTTTACTAGTGTATGGAAAGAGAATCGTGTGCCCCATACATAGGAAAGATAGAATCATCCTACTGCATTCCTTCTCCGGTCCTTTCATGGCCCATGCTGTTCAAAGGCTAATACAGAAATAGGATTACTTACGAGTTGGGATGGGATGTAGAGTATAGCCCAGAGTTTCTTAGTAGGAATACAACCTTAATGGAATTCGGAATGGGACTTTAGCATTTCCCTCCAGCAGCACTTTGTTTGGGGATGGTTGATTGCTTTTTGATTCTCTAAATCAAACCGGATTGGAATGCAGGTATAAACCAGCAACAACCAATAGAGGAGTCAGCCCGTTATGATGCAGCAACAGGTAGACCACTCAGAGACTGAATACAGCTAACATTAGCAGCAAGTGCACCATCACTAACAGGAATCGTAATGGTCTCAAGCATGTGCTTCCTTTCTTCTTGAAGGACCTTGTTTTAAACTTTCTTAATGTCAGGAAGTAGAAGTACGGTGAAATAGATCGAGTATCAAGTATATTAGTGTGTAAGGGTTTCAATGCAGACTTTGATGGGGATCAAATGGCTCTTTCTGGAATTGACTTTTGAAAGCCATCAACCAGAGAACGAAGAATCACTGTGTCCGCCGCAAGAGCAAGAGAAGAGAAAGGACACGACCTCTAAGCGAGTGCGAGGCGAGATCTGCGAAACCAATTTGATGCATCCAACGTGCAGCAGTATTGAGGCGACGTGGCCTACCTGAGTGTAGTCACCACAATTTGAGAGTCCATCATAATTTTTTCCCTCACCTTATTCTGCTGAGCTCTATTCTCCTCCGCAATTCTCTTCTCGTTCGCATGAGCAAAATTCAGAGAACTAGTTATTTTCCTCTTGTGCCCATACAATTGGTTCCGCTTTGCTCCACATCATCTGGAATCTCGCGCGATTCATCTCGAGATAAAGATACCTTACCATTAAAATCATCTTCTTCCCGTTGCTATTTCTTTTCGCACGCCTCGCTTCATACGGAGTACCTGATATCATCTACCACTCTTTCCAATCTTGCCCTCAGCGAACTGGTCGACTCAAAATCCGCCCCAGCTTTACCATCGGCCTTCGATTTCATTTCTTCGCTTTTATAGAGCTTTTCCTTTTACCTAATGCCGGCTACCGACAGCTCTTGCTATCCAATCCTGACCCAATGTACTCCATACTGAGGGGTATGGCGCATACCCATACCCATGACCAACCTGTAAGGTGTTCCCTAGTGAACTGAATTTCTGGGAACATCAATAGAAAAATGACTGTGCACTCTAATTTGGTAGAGAAATATATTACAACATTGTTTAGCTGTCTATACTCTGACTCTGCATTCAAATAGGGGTCAAAATGCTTGGTGTCCAACCAGATATCCACAGAGAATAGTCAGTATTAGTTTACCATTTTCTAGTACATATTTCTAAACCAATTGCATCTCCGGTAACTCTGAAATTACTTGAATCAGTATTGCTATGAGATCCCCTCTCCAGTACTGCATGTTCCCTTGCCGCTCCAGTTGGTTTACTCCCAGAGACATGATTAGTACCACCAGAGCTTGAATCAATCATTCCATCCCCAACTCCTACATCAGAAACAACAGTGAGAAAAAACTCTTCCATTCTATCTATGGTAGATAAAGGAGCTTCAAAGCCGTAGCCATCCTCATGGCCTTTTCACCCTACAGCCGTTGCACTTTTTTTATTAAATGAAATAGTTCGTTTTCTCGCTCTTAACTCGAAAGTACTAACTAAATAGGGGCACGGAGAAATAAAGAAGTGTGGGGGAGAAGCAGCTGAGCTCATTCCCTTCCATTCCTGCTCTATAGTAGGGGTTATGTCCCCCTTTCCTAGTGAGAGCAATACACAATGCTGCTACGAATAGAGATAGTGCCCTATCCACTACAAAACGGTACTCTGCTTCAACCACACGGTATGGCTCCCTCATTTCAAACCAAGCTGTAGACCGAGTAGGAAACAGCTAAAGGTTCCGGTCCAAAGGTAAGAAGATCCGTTGGTTGGAAATCCGTATCAATTGTTACTGGTTCTCCCGTTCTTGGTACTGTGTCATGTGACTCTAAAGCCCCAACTAGGCTAGATCGAGATCTTGGTCCTTGCTAGGCTTACTCGTGTAAATAACCCCCATGTCTTAGGTGTTCTCGGGGGTAAGCGAGTCAGTACAATCGGTTGCACAACCGTCTAGTCCATATCATAATTGTCATAATCAATCATATCAGTAGGTGGCATACTTGCCTGCTCAAGTCCATCTACTATGGATGTGGGCTTGGACCAAGCCATCCCCAAACACTGAACCGGATCTTGAAAACGGGACTGAACTGAATCCGACTTCTTGGTAGCCCAGTGGCTTTTGGTCCCCATCGGAAAGTGCTGAATGGATTGCTCCTTGCCCAACGACAAAAAGAAAGAAATTTAGGAGAGGATTGATAGGTTTAAGCATTCAGGGCTGGTCGCTCTTATGGATACCTGTGAGCTAGAGTCGGGAATTGAAAAGGAGACAACGGAAGCCGTACAGATCTAGTTGGGAATGCTGTTCATGCAGTGGAGAGCGTAAATGACCGGCCCTTGAGGCGCGAGTAGACTTATCATATAGAAAGGAAAGAGATAAGCGGAGGGAGGATGGTTTGATGATAGCCAAGATCTCCATCTCATTTGTCACTCTCGTATTCTTAATAGAAATCGGCAAGCAGATACAACCACTAGGCCATTGCCATTCGACTAGTCTATCAGAGTATCCTACGAAGTCAGGTCCAGTAGGTGCAGGATGCACTAAGCCATTCGATCTTCCTGCTGGTGGTCCACCATAGAGCTCCTATGTAGCCGTTTGTTTTCTCGCTTAACTAATTTGTATGAGGCGATACAGCTGAGATCAGCCAACGGTTCGAGCACTTAGCACAATGTGCCACTTAACCGGACGAGCGCAAGACCGGGTCTACCTACCTTATGACATTTATGAAAAACGAACGTTGTATTAAGGGGTTTCTATCAGTTAGTAACAAAGCCGGCAGTATCCTTGAATTCAGGGGTCAGCTACGGGAGGTATGTCTCCATGTGTGCCGAAGAAGCGTCTATCATTATACGCTGTTTATCCAATCAAAAACTTCTTCGTTTAGTTGGTAGAACCCACGCCAATATCATATTGACTCTCTCTCGTCCAATAAGAGTTTCCGGGAGTTACTTTATTCAAATTCTCTCCTTTCCAAAGCTCCACAAGGAAAAAAGAGTAATAGGACAACAATATTGCTTTCATTTATTTTGAGTTCTTTCTTTGTTGAGATGGAAATCGACGTTCTTTTGAAAAGGGCTAGGTAGTTTGCGCGCAGGCAAAACTTCTTCATGAAAGGTCCAAAATAGACTTGGATTTCATGGGTTTCTTAATGACTAGTCGTTCGTTTGAAGCCTTAAGAAACCGGCAGAGAAAGCGGCAGTTTTTTTTTCCGAATGACCTTATTTCGAGAATCAACTAACCGACAAATCCGTAGCCCAGGTGATTCGCTGCCTCCCTCTCGCCAAAATGGGATGAATCTTCTCATGCAGCTTTTTGATTATTCAGGGCGCAGCGAAGCCAATTTCCATCAAGGCAAGGGGGTAAATAAGGGGGAAGAGGAGTTGTAACAATAGAAAAGAGAAATGACTATAAGGAACCAACGATTCTCTCTTCTTAAACAACCTATATACTCCACACTTAACCAACATTTGATAGATTATCCAACCCCGAGCAATCTTAGTTATTGGTGGGGGTTCGGTTCGTTAGCAGGTATTTGTTTAGTCATTCAGATAGTGACTGGCGTTTTTTTAGCTATGCATCACACACCTCATGTGGATCTAGCTTTCAACAGCGTAGAACACATTATGAGAGATGTTGAAGGGGGCTGGTTGCTCCGTTATATGCATGCTAATGGGGCAAGTATGTTTCTTATTGTGGTTCACCTTCATATTTTTCGTGGTCTATATCATGCGAGTTATAGTAGTCCTAGGGAATTTGTTCGGTGTCTCGGAGTTGTCATATTCCTATTAATGATTGTGACAGCTTTTATAGGATACGTACCACCTTGGGGTCAGATGAGCTTTTGGGGAGCAACAGTAATTACAAGCTTAGCTAGTGCCATACCAGTAGTAGGAGATACCATAGTGACTTGGCTTTGGGGTGGTTTCTCCGTGGACAATGCCACCTTAAATCGTTTTTTTAGTCTCCATCATTTACTCCCCCTTATTTTAGTAGGCGCCAGTCTTCTTCATCTGGCCGCATTGCATCAATATGGATCAAATAATCCATTGGGTGTACATTCTGAGATGGATAAAATTGCTTCTTACCCTTATTTTTATGTAAAGGATCTTGTAGGTCGGGTAGCTTCTGCTATCTTTTTTTCCATTTGGATTTTTTTTGCTCCTAATGTTTTGGGGCATCCCGACAATTATATACCTGCTAATCCGATGCCCACCCCGCCTCATATTGTGCCGGAATGGTATTTCCTACCGATCCATGCCATTCTTCGCAGTATACCTGACAAAGCGGGAGGTGTAGCCGCAATAGCACCAGTTTTTATATCTCTCTTGGCTTTACCTTTTTTTAAAGAAATGTATGTGCGTAGTTGAAGTTTTCGACCGATTCACCAAGGAATATTTTGGTTGCATTTGGCGGATTGCTTACTACTAGGTTGGATCGGATGTCAACCTGTGGAGGCACCATTTGTTACTATTGGACAAATTCCTTCTGTCTTTTTCTTCTTGTTCTTTGCCATAACGCCCATTCCGGGACGAGTTGGAAGAGGAATTCCAAAATATTACACGGATGAGACTCATCGCACCGGATCCTTAGACGGATGAGACTGATCACACCTGATCAGTGATCAATTCTGGCACAATGAATTTATGAGTTATTTTACACAATGAATTTACAAGAAGATTTGATTGATTAGGAAATTCCGGTTTCACCAAGCTGGTATTAATCTCAATGAGAGGGACTTGTTGGTCAATACCGAAAGAACCTACTTATGGTGGTACCACCGTTTCCGGTTTGGCCAAAACAACAACGATGTCATTATTATGAGGAAACTTAAGACATTGGTGTAGGCTAGAAGGTAGCACATCAACATCTCATGAAACCCTAGAAGGAAGCTCTTTACTGATAGGCTAGCCTAGGCTTTGATTCGTGGTTTACTTCAACACTGGGATGACACTCTTCTTAAAAGCAAAACCGGTCGCATATGTCGTTTTCTCGCTTCACTATATGATAATAACTCCTAGTATGGCACCCAATACTGAATGGATAAGCAATTGGGGCTGGTGGTTCCCACTCTAGAATGTACCAGCACTGGGTCAAAGAGGCCTGCTAGGTGAGAGCCTTTCATAGGATGTGCCGAAAAGCCTATCATATCAACTTACTTATACGGAATGGAATGAATTTCACTCCCATTCCTTGGAGTTGAGGGTGAGCACTTGTCTTTTATACCGGTTTCTATACTAAGTCAGGAGCGATAGCGAAGCCGCCTATAGGAGTCGAAGGACGAAAGTCCGTTAGACCTGATGAGCCTCCAAGCCATAGCAACCTCTTGGGGAAATTACGAGCACCGCGTTGCAAATGCACGAGATCAAAGAAATCTAGCGAAGCTGTGGATGAGGCTGGCTAATGGGACGGTCATCTTTCGAACCAAAGTAAAAGGCACTTAAGTTTCATCAGATTCAGACTTACGGTCAGTGCTGAAACCAATGGCCGAACATCCCACTTAAGATAAGAGCCCAACCCACTTCCTTTTTTAGGACTCTGTTTTGCAAGACTGAGGCATCAAAATCTTTAGCAGATCTTCCTTCTGCTTGATCCTTTTTCTACAGGTCGGGATGTCATCAAAGCCAGGGCTTCTCGCCTTTCCTTTTGACGGCTCCTATCCCTAGACACCGGCCCCCGATACCAATACTAGAGATTTGCCTTGGCTGTAGTTCAAAGAAGTTCTTCGGCTTTGGGAAGATGCGAACCTTATACCATTGTCCTTGGACAGATATGAACCTTACGCGGGCAGCGGATGAGCATATCCCTAGAATACCTGCCTATCCTACCTAACACTGGATTTCACCTAACACAAGAGCTAGTACTACGATGCGAGCTCCTTTTACGAGTGATACCTTTGTCTTTGGTGCTTGAGTTGTCCTCCTGGTCCTCGATTTCGGAAATGACATATTGAACCGGTATCTTTAGCATATAAAAAATCCGGCATACCCCTTTGACGGCATCCCTCCTCTAAAGCTGCTTCCTTCCTTCAAGCAACGCATTCGCGAACCAATACGTAGTACACGACGTAGTAAATCAATTCAATAATGCAATCCGGGTTAAAGAAATGAAATGGTTGTTGCCTTCTCGGACAAGAAGGATTTCTTTTACGAGCGCTAGAGGGACGAGCTAGATACCTTTTCTATATGACGAGCGCTAGAGAATAGAAATATCATACTTTTTGCGTTGGATCATCCGATGAAGTGGATGCATACATGTACCTCAAGTGGCATTTTCCTTGTGGTGTAATGTGTTCCCATATGGTATATGTAGGTTACAGAACCCTTTCTCTTCCAATTTGGATACTGATTTCTTCTTCAATAGAACCATCCGCTTTCTTTTGAATCTTGTATACCAATTTACATCCCATTCCAACAATCTATTCGTCGTAAGCCCTTCTAGCAGCAATCCAAACGTCCCTCCATCTGCATCTCCCTAACAGTCTCTGCACGTGGATCTCTTCTACTAGTGATTCAATTGGGGCCAATCCTGCCGCATCCACTTCCTTCTATCAATTAGTGGAATCCCCAAAAGCGGAAGAAGTTCTTTGCGCTAAATACCTTCTTTGCAAGCCGTGGTCCCACAACGGACCGAAATGGCCATCAGAAAGCAGATTCATTTTATGATAGAAAAAGAATCTGCTTTCTTCTGGCACATGTATTTCTGAAAGGACTCCATCTTTGGAAAAGCTCGTTTGCACCTTGCATCGAATTAAACCACTCCTTTCACCGCGGATAAAGACTTGGTGGGTGGGGATGAGACGCTAAGGTAGGGTTCGGTCTGGATGAAACTATCTTTAACACGAGCTTCTTCCTTGTGCGAAGTACTAACTTATTGGAATTCAGCATTGCATATTCACTATCGAGATCTCTTATAAGTTTTGGGACCAGAATGAATTCTTCCTACAGACGCTGTAAAGGGTGCGGTTTAGCAACCAAGCGTACAATGACCGAAACCAACAGCTCCATCATTTCTGAGATACTCAGTTTTTTTCTGGAAAAACACATCCATTTGCTCGATTTCACGAAAAAGCGCACAAGTCACGCTCGCCTGTGTGAAGTGATTTTAGGAGGAAGTTGGATTGGTATTTTCTACTGGATTTGTGCCTATAGACCAAAGAGAAAGTCTCTCTCGCATAGCCGGAAAAGTAAGTACATGGTGTAGAGAGAAAGAAATCGAATCTCGTGTCGACTTGTTTTTCAATAGTAAATCACAGGCAGTATGCCCTATTTGAAAACATGCAATGAGGGTACGAGCAACACTCCCCAAACTTGGCATGACTCATCGCCATCTTGTATTCATGATCTTACCTCTATTGGTCACAAATGCATAGCATATGATCGAGTGGATCGGCACCCAATAGGCCAGATTTTCCTATCTTTGATGTTAGAAGTGATTCCAGTCTATTTTTCTATAGTGATAGTTCACACATTAGCAATTAGCACTGCCTCAAAGCAAACATAGGAACTAGGGAGTTCATCGAGAGAAAGTCCCTTTAGTTTCATACTTCCCTGTTTCGGATTTGCATATGTCTTTAATCGCAATAGTTTTAGATAAATCCCTCAATCACGGGACAATCCTCCAGGGCAAAGGTACTTCCAAAGCTCAGAAGGTTCATCTGTGCATGAAAGGAATGAAACAAATTCCATAGAAAAAATAGGAAAATCCCCACCGAGATTGGTACCTATCTAGATCCCCAGCTTCGACAACAAAACTCCTTTGCATTTTGCGACCATTCCCGCGAGTACTACGATTCGGATTATCTAATGTCATCCCCAAACAGAATTACACCTCTTAAGAGGAAGGGACGGCCCTCTATCCGGTGTGGGTTCCTACGAATTATTGTATGGTTCCGGATCCAGGTCCCTCTGCCCTTGCTTTTTGTTATTCCATAGGGGTATGGATTGAAGTAATCACTAATCCAGGAAAGATGGATCTTTAGCTAGAAAAACGAAAAGCCAATACGCCATGTATCAAAACAATAGGGATAGGGGTAGTTGTATACCACCTACGAATAGGAAGATCCTGGGTTTTGTAAGAAAACTACGAATAGGAAGATCCTGGGTTTTGTAAGAAATCCAATTTCATCAATTCTAAGCACGGTAACGGCAGTGCTCCTATCCAACGGCCGGGGATCTATTCGATTTCTCAATTTGCTAATGCCGATAAGCTTAGGTTGTTATTTCATCGTCTTGCGCTAAAAAGGCACCCTCCTATTATGCTAACAAAGGGACGGATAACGACAAAGCGGAACAGCAATAGCGAAAGCAGGTACAGTAACGGCGCAATCCCTAAAAAAAGAATCAAAATAGAGAAATTTAGAGCGTTGCGAATTTCCTTCTTTTGATAATGCTACCCACACAGTCACGGCTCCTATCCGGTCACCGGGTTAAACAATTGATTCCTCTCAACGCATCCCCGCGGTAAAGAGCTAGTCGTATTCTTTTGATAATTCTCTAGTTGTATTCAAGCAAGAGTCCTCGGCATCCTACGAAAACAAGCGCTAGGAATATCAATAGCGTTAGCGTTAGCGTCCTGGCCTTTGCTTGGGGATTCCTCTATGGAATTCCAAACATGCCATTGCTTTGCCTTTGCTCGTCCCTTTGATTCAATCCTTCTTCTCCTCGAAAGCTACAACTAGAAAATATATTCTTCTTTGCCGGTGCGAACCCTTCTTTTGAATAACAACCATTGGCAAGACCAGCGAAATCCGAATACTAATCCGAGGAAAGCCCATCCCTACTTCCCTTTGCTGTTGTTCCTCGAAATCCTCTACTAGTCATTGGTTTCGAAGCAAAGGTATCCGGTATAGGGGGTCGTGGGCAGGTTAGTGTTTCATTTCGATAGGTGATAGTGGTATACCCAAACCATATGGTATAGGTCTTGGAAAGGAAAGTAAATCAAGTCCATCTTACATGATTTCTTCACTTGCTTGGGCTTAAGCGGTACCAGTACCCGGAGAATAGTTCAATTCTCTTTCTCCACATGACACCCTTGTGTTGTCAAACTAATGAATCCATCTCCGCCCCTGCTCCGACAAAGCAATAAGCACTAGGGTATCCACCCACCCGCCAGTTCGAATAGCCGGTTTCCTCCCCTTCCGCTCAAGCTAAAGGTTCTGGGCTACGGCTTCCGGTTCCGTATTCCGATTCGTCTTCGGATAGCATTAGAAAATCCCTTTCACGCCTTGCCAATACAACTATTATTTTTCTTAGCCGAGGAGCCTTTGGAAGTACCGTTGTTGGATCGGATTGAGCCATTATAGGATCGGATAAAGATTCACTCTTTGCCAATGCCTGCTTCCTTGGTTTCCTACTTTCTGCATCGAAAGTGACTTTTTGCTCAGTATCGAGAACCACTTCTTCTCCTTTTCGAGGCGTAGATCGCCCGTCATCTGATTTGCTTCGTCAAAGCGGATAGCATTATGGAATTGATTATATTCGTAGAAAAAGCACCCCTATTTAATAAGTCCTCAGAAATGATCTCATCCAGTACTTCTCTCAGCCTATTTGCCAAGACTTTGGAGCATAGCTTGTAAATGACATTGCACGAAGATATCGTCCTATACTGTGATATTTCTTGGGGGTTCTACTGTCAGCAAGTGCACTATTATTTACTTCACCGCGTACTTAAAGAATTGTTGGTAGCAAAGAACAGCACCTGATAGAAAGGATGCTAACCAAGCCTCTTCTGTTTAAGCAAGGCTAAGCCAGAATAAGGGGTACAGTAGGCTGGTGACCCTGCCGATAGCACTAAGACTGCCTCGGGAATCTCCTCAATCGTTGAAGAGTGCCTCGGGAATTGAATAAAAGCACTGATATCCATATAATCCTACAATTATGCTCTATTCTCTTGAAGAGAAGACACTTGAACTTCGTCATGTGCTATTGATCCTTTTGAACCTAAATTCACATTGGCTCTTTTTGGCATACAACTTTTGTTTTTCTGTGAAAGTCCTCCTTCCTCTGGGCAAAGATTACATTAGAGGTGCCTCGACCCGAAAGAGCATGATACAATCAATTAGGACTTAGCTCTGCTACAAGAAAGGATAGGACTTTTGCCAAGTCTAGAGTTCGACTTCTAAAAAGAGAAAGCCAATAACAAAAAGAAAGAAAAGAGGAGGAAGCTGGACTTACCTCTGTTCGAGATACAATGAATCGAATAAATAAGTCTTATGGAGGAATGTTGAAGACGGACGATACAACCCTACTAAAAGTCACAAAGCTCACTTCGCTATCAGGCCTAGCAGCTGCTTCATAATATAGGTGAGATAGATTAATTGCTTCCTAATATAGGTGCGATAGATTAATTGATTTTTTCTTTTTTTTTGTTATAGAATTCTAAATCGAACATTAGTTTGAACGACATAGAAAACTCTTTTCCAACTAAGCACTCTTGAGCATCAAGCAATTATATGGCTTGGATTCGGAATGGTCACAGCCCTTTCATGGCTGGATATGCACACCTACAGTTCATTAATGGAAATTCACTTTTCTTAGCGCCCTAGTGTTTCAAAGCACAGGAGATATCTGTGGAACTGTTGTTTTTCTTAGGGCAAGCTAGCAGATAGAAGTAATCTATCTGGTTAGCCAGGCGAAGCATTTAGGGTTCAGTGCCTGGTTTCAAGTGTTCTTCTTCATCGTTTGGCACTTCACTTTTTGTTGAGTAATCCAATGGCCTAATGACACATGCACATCTTTTGGTGCTGTCGCCTTACTTAGTGACTAGCTCAAGTGCATTTGATCGCAAAAAAGACTGGCATTGGCTCCGGGTCAAATCTACAGGGGGCATGCAAATCAAATGCGAAAGAAAGGAAAACATTTCTGTTTCTTCTGCTTCAATGTCGTGATACACTCAGGATGTTTACGATACCTACCCATTAATTGCTCTAACTTCTCGTGGTTCACCCCTAGCTATGCTCGCTTCTATGAAATTCCAAATTATGCTTGCAAGCTCATCGGAGCTAGGCAACTCTTTGTCAGTGATTTCATGCCTACCAAGCAGGTACACTCTAATGTATACACCCTTTAAGAAAAGAAATCCTTCTCGTATTCTGCTGCTTTTTTGATTCATTTTATCCCAATAATAGCATAGACATCATATATTTATTCTTGCAAGCTCAAGTGCTTGATTGTTGACAAATTATTCTCTCAGCAGGGCACCTCAGGTACCTGTCTATAGTTTCCTGTCTTGAAGGGGGGCGACGCAGCTATTTTCTTTAACAACACGTCATTCAACGAAGTGTTTTCGTTATTTGGTCATCACTAAAAAGTTTATAGTGATAAAGTGAGCCTATTATATTAAATTTAGAGGATTCTCCTAACGTGATGAGTTTAGTTTATCACTTTTAAAGATCACTGGTGGCAATGGTACTTCCTTTTATGCAACAACTCCTGTATGTACCATTTGGTAATTGGAGTTTGATAAGACCATGGATCCTTATATACAAAACATACTTGGCCAACTAAGGCCCTGCAGTCCAATGTACGATATATTATCGTCAGCTGAGGAGGTGTTTGGCAAGGGTGTGACCGTTGTTTTTGGGACAATGTTCAAGCAGGAGGCCATGAATCTGTCTAGTCTCGCCATGGGGGGTGAGTTTATCTCATTGCTCCTTCCTGGTGTAAAGCCGATCACTGAGGTTTATGTCTATCAAACCGAGCTCTTGAACCCAATGTTTGGAACATCAACGTCCCTCTCCAGTCGTAATCAGGATTTGATCTATCATGAAGTTTTAGCGCCACATAAGATCCACAGCATGTTATCTGTCGGTGCAGCGGCTTTGAGTTGTCGGAAAAAAGCCAGGAGCTTAAGTAATTCCTCAGTTTAGTATAGGGTGTCCAGGGAGAGCTGCTGAAGGGAAGGTGGGCGAACCCACACGAGTGAAAACCCTACTTTATTAGTCATCAATGCGATTTCTCGCACTTTTTGATACCTCCGAGGGGGTACACTTTAAAGGCATGCAAAACGTGCCTTACAGTCATGTTGGACGAGGCTAGGCGGTGAATGCAACGCTGGGAAGTTTTGTCCCGGTTCGAGAGGTTGAGCGAGCCAACCAATTCGATGTTTTGAATGGCCAAAGAATAGGTGTTTACTCCTCTTACCAATTGAGGTTTCGCACAACTTTTTGACTAGGGCTTCAGAAAGGTTGTAATTTCACGAGGAGCCCATAAAGTGACTTGTTTTACCTATGGGATGTGAAGATTGGCTCTGTACCTGACACGGATTGATTTAAGAACAGTGATGAAAGAAATCAATTTATGAGAGACCATATTTCTGTTGTTTCGGTAGAACTCAAGATCAGTTAAGGAAATAGGGAATAACAATAGTGAAAAGAATAGAAATAGCATGACCCTTGCTTGGGACTTCTTTCTTCTATCTCTATAGAGATGACCAGGAAGCAAATGAGAAAGGGACTTCTTTTTTACTACGGTCAAACTATGATCAAACTCTCTAATCTTACTTCCGTGTGAAAGACCGTCCTAGGCGTGAGTACAAATGTGTCGAGGCGTTCTAAGTGCCGTAGACGAATGCTTCTTGGCGGAATAAATGGTATGACACGACCTCTTTTTGCTCCATATAAACGAATTTGAAAAAGGAAGAAGGCTTTAGCTCCCTTCCATTGTATATGGTTTTGTTCTGGCTTCGGGTGCATCATCACATGTTACTGGTATGTTGGATGACGATCGGAATTCAAAGAAGAAAGAAGAAGGATTGGGGCCCGACCAGAGATAAGAATAGATAGAGTGTAATCAAAGCAAGGGATAACGGTCAAGTGCACATTTCATTCATGTCAAGGCTATCTGAAAAGCAAGGGAAATCATGATACATTGGCAAATCAGACAGATTTTAGAGCTATACTTGGCTAAAGCATAAGACAATACTGCGGTGAAAGCCTTAAGCCAGGAAAATCTCGAAATGTTAATGAATTATTGACCCTAGTCTAAAGGTACCAGTATCTTTCCCAAGCACCAACTCGCTTTCTATTTTATATGTGGGCTCCCTTTTCCTTGTGTGAAAAGTGCCAACTTCTTAGTTTTCGTACTTGAATTCGGAATTGGCAAAACTTGATCCTATTTGACCTACTATATAGATAGCCCTATTTAATAAGTTGCTCCTATTTTGGTATTTTGTGAAGGGGTTAGTGGAGGAGGTAATGGAGTAGGTGTTTCTGGTCGTGGCTTCGGTGGTACTGGTCGCGGGACGGGTAGCTCGACGGTGGTAGGTGCTGGTCGTGGGGGAAAGCCCAGTCACGTGGTCGTGGTACTCCGACTGAAAAGAGGGGAGGTGGTAGGAACAGTCTAAGGGGCTAGGTTTGAATCGTTAGTACTAGTAGGAATCGCTTCTTCTACCCTTCTCTTATTCGCATTTCCTGCTTACTATTGAAAGAAAAGCTCATGGAATGCAAGGAGTGCAAATAGTGAGTTGACTGCTATAGTATGTAGTGCTTAATGACAGGAATCTAAGGACAAGAGAGTATGGTCGAAATAGTGCTTGTTACTCACTCGCTATTTTGGTGCTGGTTTGACTAATTAGCTTTCGTAGTGCCCTCTTTTCGTAGATTGGAAGGACCCTCGCTAGATATGTTGGTGTAGGGAATTCCTGTTCTCTTTCGTAGATAGGAGGGGCATGCGTGCTTACAGCCTGTTCTCACATATAGATAGTGGGACATGCGTGCTTAGAGATAGTCGAAGGTGTAATCTTTCAAAAAGTAGTAATTAAAAATCCATAATAGGGCGAGGGTACCTAAATATCCATCCAGAGCGAGTTGCGATTCTTTTAATTATGACTTTTTGAAAGATTACACCTTCGACTATCTCTAAGCACGCATGTCCCACTATCTATATGTGAGAACAGGCTGTAAGCACGCATGCCCCTCCTATCTACGAAAGAGAACAGGAATTCCCTACACCAACATATCTAGCGAGGGTCCTTCCAATCTACGAAAAGAGGGCACTACGAAAGCTAATTAGTCAAACCAGCACCAAAATAGCGAGTGAGTAACAAGCACTATTTCGACCATACTCTCTTGTCCTTAGATTCCTGTCATTAAGCACTACATACTATAGCAGTCAACTCACTATTTGCACTCCTTGCATTCCATGAGCTTTTCTTTCAATAGTAAGCAGGAAATGCGAATAAGAGAAGGGTAGAAGAAGCGATTCCTACTAGTACTAACAATTCAAAACTAGCCCCTTAGACTGTTCCTACCACCTCCCCTCTTTTCAGTCGGAGTACCACGACCACGTGACTGAGCTTTCCCCCACGACCAGCACCTACCACCGTCGAGCTACCCGTCCCGCGACCAGTACCACCGAAGCCATGACCAGAAACACCTACTCCATTACCTCCTCCACTAACCCCTTCACAAAATACCAAAATAGGAGCAACTTATTAAATAGGGCTATCTATACAGTAGGTCAAATAGGATCAAGTTTTGCCAATTCCGAATTCAAGTACGAAAACTAAGAAGTTGGCACTTTTCACACAAGGAAAAGGGAGCCCACATATAAAATAGAAAGCGAGTTGGTGCTTGGGAAAGATACTGGTACCTTTAGACTAGGGTCAATAATTCATTAACATTTCGAGATTTTCCTGGCTTAAGGCTTTCACCGCAGTATTGTCTTATGCTTTAGCCAAGTATAGCTCTAAAATCTGTCTGATTTGCCAATGAATCATGATTTCCCTTGCTTTTCAGATAGCCTTGACATGAATGAAATGTGCACTTGACCGTTATCCCTTGCTTTGATTACACTCTATCTATTCTTATCTCTTGTCGGGCCCCAATCCTTCTTATTTCTTCTTTGAATTCCGATCGTCATCCAACATACCAGTAACATGTGATGATGAACAGAACATACCAGTACGAGTAATATCCCTGGCTTCGCTCGACGCTCTTACGTTGACATTTCGACGGGCTCCTTTTTATAGAAGTTATACGACCGCTGATACGAGCATGTGCGATCGTGTGGAACGTCGTCTTTTGTTTTGTTTTCTTATGTGATGCCTCCTATTGATTCCTTCTTTCTTTCTTTCCATCTCCGCACATGATTTCTTCCCTTTTTAGCTCATTTCATGTGGAAACACATCAAAGAGAGGATTTATGGTATCCTTTGCATTCATTAGTCATTAGTAGCAATATTGGAGCGAATATATGGGTTTAAACTAAGGGCAAATGAGTGTAAGAGTATCACTCATCACATACCATGTAGCTTTAGTATTGTACTAGTATTAATTTTCGTCACTAAAGCTCTTTTGTTCCTCTCCTGAACAAACTCGGTAGCAAAAGCATTAGTTTTAGAGAAGGATCCAACATATGAAGGAAGCAACGAGGACTGAGTAGCATCAAGGTCCCCCTAACAAAGGGAAGTGGCGAAGGATCATTTCCCGAGCATAGGCAGAGCCCCTCTAGAGCAGACAGGTGAACCAAGGGGAGCGGGCCGAGATAACCTCCCGTCTTATGATTTTTCCAGATAGATAGATGGTTGCGAGGCGGCATCACCCTTCATCCACTACACAAAAAGACACATCTATGGCATTTGTGCAAAATTAAATGAAATTATTTCATAGTAGGCTCACTTCCATGGCAAAATTGGGTAAACATGTGTTGTCATGGATGTGTTGACTAGTTACATCTATGGCTAAATGCTATGATAGAAAATGAAAAAAATTATCCTGGGTAGAAGTGAGGGATATAATATTTTGATAGAAGTGAGGGATAGAATTTATTTGATAATTGCTCGAGTGAGTCTTGCCTCGCTCTCTATATGGTGGGTGGTATTGACCTGGTCGGCACCAGATCACTACAAGAAAAAAAAAACACCTTCATGAAATTTTTGCCAAAACAAAATGAAATTATGTCATTGTAGGTACACATACATGGCCAACAAGTGGGGAAAACATTTACTGTCATGGATGTGTTAATTACCTCCGTGACTAAATATGGTGATAGAAAAGAAAAAATCATCATGGAAGGGCTGGCCGTGTAATTGGATGAAGTTCTTTTAGGATTTTGTGACGAAAAAATTGTTATTAAACTGAGGGCGAGAATTTTTTGGCAGTTCCATGGGTGAGTTCTGCCCAACTCGATATATGGTGGGTGATCTGTCCAGAACAAGATGTTGGGTAGTTTGTGCGTTCGTGCGCGATCACGGGAGACTCTTGCATGCACCGAACGAGCTTAGTCCCGATTGATTGATGTGATACTGCGGCTAGCCTGATGCAAGTGCGTGATAGTTGGATGCCCCTATGCGTGAGTAGAGACCCCATTGTAATCATGTGCAGTAGTTGGAGACCCCGTATGCATGATTTGCTAGTTTTGGAGAAGTGTGTAAGGTACACGCAGGGGCCATAGTTTTTACTATATGCTTCTCTCTTGAAAATAGCATATGGTGGGTAAACAGATTACTGTTGGGCAATTGATAGAAAAACAATAATTATGATGATATCCAAGGCAATAATCGTATATATAGCATCACGTCCAAGACATGTAGACCGACTCCTGCATGCATCTACTACTATTACTCCACACATCGACCGCTATCAAGCATGCATCTAGAGTATTAAGTTCATAAAGAATGGAGTAACGCCTTAATCAAAATGAGATGATGTAGACAAAGTAAACTCACACATGAATAAACCCCATCTTTTTTATCCTTAATAGCAATGATACAATACATGTCATGTCTCCATCTGTCACTGGGATTGAGCACCACAAGATCGAACCCATTACAAAGCACCTCTCCCATTACGAGAAAAATCAATCTAGTTGGCCAAACCAAATCAATAGATCGGACAAAAATATGAAGCTATAATAATCATGCATAAAATAGTTCAGAGAAGACTCAAATAATATCATGGATAATCCGATCATAAACTCACAATTCTTCGGATCCCAACAAACACACCACAAAAAGTCATTATATCAAATAGATCTCTAAGAACATCGAGGAGAACATTGTATTGAAGATCAAAGAGAGAGAAGAAGCCATCCAGATACTAGCTATGGACTCGTAGGGCTATGGTAAACTACTCACACATCATCGACCTGGCATCAAGGTTGATGTAGAGCCTCTCCGTGATCGATTCCCCTCCGGCAGAGTACCGAAGAAGGCCTCCAGATGGGATCTCACAAAAAC
Organism: Secale cereale; assembly: GCA_902687465.1. Taxonomy (NCBI): domain Eukaryota; kingdom Viridiplantae; phylum Streptophyta; class Magnoliopsida; order Poales; family Poaceae; genus Secale; species Secale cereale. Next base: position 613,227,567 of record LR738715.1, on the reverse strand, counting down.
AGAAACTTGCGGCGGTAGAAAACTATTTCGAGGTCTTATCTGATTTGAGGGGAATATTTGAGTAATAATAGATGTGTAATTGGGGTTGGAGGTGCCACGAGGGGCCCACAAGCCTTGGAGGTGCCACGAGGGGCCCACAAGCCTGCCCCCCATGGGGCGCGCCCCTTGAGGTTATCGCTCCCGCGTGGCTCGTCTGGTCTTCTCCCGAACCTTCTAGGGTCTCTTCTGGTCCAGAAAAAATTAATCAAAAGTTATTTCTCCATTTGGACTCTGTTCGATATTGATTTCCTAAAAAGCCAAAAACAGGCAAAAAGTAGCAACTGGCACTAGGCCCTAAGTTAGTATGTTAGTCCCAAAAAATGATATATAATTGCATATAATGGTAGATAAAGCATCCAAGATTGATACTGTAATAGCATGGAACAATAAATCCTTATAGATATGTTGGAGAGGTATCACTATGGAGAATTCAAATAAGTTATTGAAATCATGTATATTGTTGCTTATTACATGATGTGCAATACTGATGCAAGTGTCCTTATTCCATAAGGCCAAAAACAGCAAGAAGGGTGAATCCACTTCAGAGTTTTCTAGAAACTCCCACAACATCGAGAAGGATTCCAATATGAGACATATTTCAATAGAAGCACCCATAAGTAATTTAGAATGTTTTGGCTTCAAAATAATTGTGTTAGCCATCATAGTGTAATGTACTAACAGTGCATGAACAACACTTTGAATCATGATGCAGGCCACAAAGAGGGCTTGTTTAAATGAAGTTATGTCGCAAGTACCTGACATCCAGATTATTGAGGAAAATAGCTCCTCCGCCACAATACTTTCAAGCTTTGGTGCCTCATCACATAATTCGTCCTCTGAAGAATGCATCCATGAGATTGAAGCAAAGATTACAGAATAAGCGACACACACAAAACAGGCAAATTCTACATTTGCAAAAAAATCTTAATGTCCTACTTAGTGCACAGATGCAGGAAATTGAAGCTCAAAAGGAAATAAAAACTAGAAATATGAGTTATCAAGATGGACCAGGAGAGAAAATTCATAGGCTTTGAAAAACAAGCAACAAGAAATGGAGGGAATTCTTAGTCATCTCTTAAGGAAGTCATCGCAATCTTCGCAGGAGATTATGTCACAACCCATCAAAAACTAATGGTCCAGTACTGTTCGTCCTGATGCCGTCTCTAGTGTCTTATTTCTAATGCTTGATAATATGTCATTTGGATGTTCATTTTAATATGTGGATCACTTCTGTGAGATGTCAAGTCCCATTGCTATTAATAAAAGTTGTGATGGGAACGTTAAATTTCAATTTTCTCTAATTCAAATTCAAATTGGCCTGCAGAATCAACTGTGCACATTTTTTATGCTACAATAATACATGTGATGGTACTGGTGATGGAAGTTGTAACCGTCACAACATTCGTGTCGCTACATGTAAGTAGCCATGTCAGCATTGTCCGCCCCGCATGTAAGCAGCCACATCATCACCGTCTGGTCCCACATGTAAGCAACCACGTCGGCATATTTTGGGCACATATGTCTACACAGTTGATAGGTCAAAACTGACAATGAGATATTACCGACGGGCCCGTCGGTGATAAAACCCACAGCGGACCCACATGGAAGAAGGAACATCTGCAACTCTTAGCACCCCACTTGTCTGAATATTCAACCGGTCAACCCCCTGGGCCAATCACCGGTATCAGGTTATCATCATTAAAATGATCTTACGTGACAAACTGTCTATCATAGGTGACATTCTGGGCCATCACCATAAACGGCCATCGGCAACATAATTTGTTTTGTCACCTAAAATGTGATCTAGCGTGACGTAAAAAGTGGTATCATCAAAATTTTATTTTCAATGACGGTGCCTGGGTGAAGGTGGGGGTGACGGTTGGAAAACATCACGGGGGTATTTTCCGCGATGAAAAAGGGTTATACGTGACACAAGTGAAACATCACAAAATAGATCAATTTTTTTATTGCAAGAGAAATACTTGCACCCCGACAGGGGCAAGAGGGTTGTCAATTCCTTTGTACTCATAATTGCAAGGATCAAATCTTATAGTAGGAGATATATAAATTGTAAAAGAAACTAAAAGTAAATAAATTTCAGCAATGCATTTAGGGTTTTAGTAATATGATTTAAATAGACCCGGGGCCATGGCTTTCACTATAGGCATCTCTCTCAAGAACATAGCAATAGGTGGGTACATAAATTACAGTAGGGCAATTGTTAGAAAAGCGCATAGTTATGATGTTATTCATGGCATGATCAATACATAGGCATTATGTCCGTGAAAAGTAGACCGATACACTTCTGCATCTACTACTATTACTCCACCCATTGACCGCTATCCATCATGCATAAATGGTATTAAGTTCATGAAGAACAGAGTAACACTTTAAGCAAGATCCCATAATGTAGACAGAATAAAACCAATCAACATGATCAAACCCCGTCGTTTTACCCTATGTAGCAACACTACAATTACATTCCTCACTACCCCTCCTGTCATAGAGTGAGGACACCGAAAGATTGAACCTACTACTATGCGCCACTTCCACTAGAGATCTACGCATCAACTTGGCCAAATACAACTCATAGATCGGAAAGCATTACATAGCTATAATCATCATGTTTAATAGACTTTAGAAAATGCTCAATTACTTTGACTGAATAGTCTGATCATAAAACCAAAATTCACCAAATCCCAACAAACGCACCACAAATGATTACATCAAATCAATCTCAAAAGAGAACATTGTATTGAAAATCAAAGAGAGAGAGAGAGAGAGAGAGAGAGAGAGAGAGAGAGAGATCTAGCTACTGCTATGGACCCATAGGTCCTGTGGGGAACTACCCACACGTCATTGGATGTGCAATAAGGTTGATGTACAAGCCCTACATGACCGATTCCCCCTCCGACAGAGCATCGGCGAATGCCTCCATATGGGATCACGGAAGAACTTAGACTTGCGGTGGCAGTGTTTTTGTTGGTGCATTTGTGGGTTTTTGAATTTTGGGAATTTATAGTGCTGGAATTAGGTCAGAAGGGGCGATGTGGGGCCTACAAGACATCAAGGCACGCATACCCCCTGGGAGTGCCTTGTTTCCTTGTCGTCTCTTCGTCTGGCTTCCGGACTCCCCCCGAAGCTTCCTAGGTCTCTTTTGGTCCAAAAAAATCATCAAAAAGTTTCATCGTGTTTGGACTCCGTTAGGTACGGATTTTCTTTAAACCAAAAACAAGCAGAAAACAATAACTGGCACCAGGCACTTGGTTAATAGGTTAGTTCCCAAAAATGAAATAAAATTACATATAAAGCATACAATATTGATAATATAACAACATGAACAATCACAATTTATAGATACACTGCAGACGTATAATGCGTGAGTGTGAGGTGAATGTGTGCGTGTGTTACAATATTTGCTAGGTAAGGCAAAAGGAAAACAAGCAACCGGAGCCCACCGTCATGGTTGTGGAGGCCATGAGCTGTAGACTATGGCAAACAATGGCAATAACGTAGGTCCAGCATGGAGGAAGAAGATAGGGGAGGTACGAGGCACCAGGGGCTGACGTAGTACTCGAAGATGAAGTAGGGGAGGCTGGTAAGGTGGAAGTCGAGGGCGTGGACATTGGCAGCAGTGTCCTAGGATCAAGGTCGAGGAAGGTCTCTTTTCGGAAAGAAGGGTCCTAGCATTGTCACGTCGTACCACAAAAAGTGGGAGTGTTCCTTGAGGCGGTAATTAACCTACCCGACGGTGCAAAATACTGTCAGATCCCTCAGTAGGGGGCTACTGGAATCAGAGAATTTGCCATCAGCCATTTCTTTGCCATCTGCTAGCTAATGGCAAAGATGATCTTTGCCGCATGCTTACAAAAAACGGCAAAGAATTGGCTGATGGAAAAGATATTACTTTCCATTAGCCACTTCTATGCAGTCTGCTAGCGGACGGCAAAAAAACTTTGTCGTCCGCTAGCAGATGGCAAATAGGTGGGGTGGGGTCCAGTGGCGGCCAGCTTATTGTAACGGCCCACCCCGCCTATTTTCCGTCCGCTAGCACACGACAAAGAAGCCACTACCTAACGCTCCACCCCTCCTCTCTCTCTTCTCTCTTCCCGACCTGTAATGACTAGGATTCGGCTATAGCTCCTACGTGTGGAGGCATGACTTAGAGTTATAGCCGCATCCTGGGCGTTATACGACCGCACCCCGCCGCCGTCCCCGATTGCACCCCACC
>LR738715.1:613105465-613219617 GCA_902687465.1 Secale cereale | reverse complement strand
GGGGGGGCTGCGAAATCGTTGGTGCTACACAACTGAGAGGATGCAGAAGACGCTTCGAGCAAAATGTAAAAAAAAATGTAGAATTGAAGCATCGATGGCCGAGGCATTCATTACTGAGGAGGCGGCAAACTTCATGATAGCAGACTCTGAATCAAAAAACCATCATTTGCACAATTCGAAGTCTCGGTACAATGCTGGCGACCCTAAAAAAAGGTGGATCCAACCTCAGCCTATTCAAAGGGAAGCTCGCACCAGCCGGTGCTTCGACACCAATAGCGTTGGATGTCAAAGAATAGCGGGCTATTTTGTTGTATATCTTCAACAACCTAACAGAAGTGCGGCCGTACATCAAGTAAGTTCTCGGCACATTGTTTCACAACATCTAATTCCTTTGAACTCCTCTTATTCCCGGATATTTGATACAGTCGATACATCGCCAAATTCTCGGATGGAGTGGTGATCCGAAAGGATTCCATCGAAGAGTATGAGCTTCAGGCAAAGCATGGAGCCGGCTATCCCGGTTTCATCTCTTGGTTCAAACAAACGGTAATTTCTATTAGACCATTTCATTTCTTTGTCTAATTTGCGGCCAATGCAACAATCCTTTCGTATTAAACTTGTAGGCTAATTCAGAGTCTATGGATGCTGAATTGAGACAAGTCACTAATGGTTTTGACTATAACGTCCGTTCATTTGACAAATACGACATCAACGTGTATCGCTTTCGTACCTTTGGCAAAGAGCTATCTATTGCCGACCGAAAGTCTACAAATTGTTGTGTCTCTGCTATCGGCGAAGGAGGTATCGAGTAGTAGGGAAGACTTGAAGCAATTTATGAACTTCTATTCTATGGTGAAAACCCACCGAACGTCGTAGTCTTCAAATGTTATTGGTTCCAACCGAAGGACGCTAGAAGGACTCATGGTACTATAGGGCTAGTCGATATCAAACAAAGCACCCATTTAGATGTTCCCGATGTCTATATTACGGCTCAACAGGCGACCCAAGTTTTCTATCTACCATGGGCGTGCCAAACTGATCCAAATCTAAATGGTTGGGATGTCGTTTATGAAGTGCTACCACATGTTAGACCACCTCCCCCCAATGAAGACAATTATGAACCTCACATTAACCCGGACACATATGAAGGAGAATTCTTCCAAGAAACATGTCTTTCCAAAAAAACATTTCAAGAACCACTCTAATTCACCCCGGAACATTGAAGTAGACAGCGATAGTGAATCCGACTTCACCCCTCAGCCAGAACATGAAGAGGTTACTACTGTGGATGACCTGTCAATGCTTGACCGATTACATAAAGGAGGCCTTCCACATGTTGATGCCGCTGAACCCGATGAGCACGTCATTCATGATAGTGATGAGGATGATGCATCAAGATTATTATTAGTTCACGTCAGGTATTCAATTTTTATTATATATACATATATATTATTAGTTCATGTTAGATATTAAATTTTTATATGTTGTACATGATGATGATACACTTAAATTATATACATATTATTATTCATGTCATTATTCAGTCTTTTTATGTTGTACCAATTTCCTTTACTCTTTGTCATGGCAAGTGTTGAAAGATGGTGGGTGCGGGTCCAGAGCACTCCGAGGCTCGGTCTTCACCGACGCGTGATGGGATGGTTTCTTCCCTTCCACCATAGTCTCTCCGAAGAGTGTTGCTTGACAGTATGCAGACACTGGTGGGAGCTTCTTCGTCGGTGTCGTTTCCCACTGGGAGAGGAGGTCAGGGGAAGAAGAGAGGTAGTAGAGGTGCACATGGCCGCGGGAGAGGTAGGCTAGTTGCTACACCTTCCTCGCCGCCACCCCAGCTGATTCACCCGAGCACAGGAGGGTGGACTCGTCTGAGGAGGAGGCTACACCGACTCCGGTCGACGGTCCTTCGGCCCACGAGACTCCGGACTAGGCTACGTCCTAGGAGACGTCCGGATGGGGTACCTGGCCGGATCCGCCAGAGGGGCCGAGTGGCCATGCTGATGGTGGCGGGGATCAGATTTCTGATAGCGAGGGTGCGTGGTTGAGGGGGACACCATCAAGCAGCGTGGTAGTGCACGGCTCCCGCTCGTGCCAGCGACACGCAACTAGATGTGGTTGATTTGGCCTGACGGGGAGAGGTAAGTGCATTTACTCTTTTTGTGCCTTTTGCCTTCACATTTTTTCAAATGTCTAATGTGTTCGCCTTGTCATGCTGCAGGGGTTGGGTACACGACGATAAGGTCCACAGGCCCAACACCGTCCTTGGTGTGATTTGCTGGCAAAACTTCCCGGGGTTTGTCACGTTTCCCGGTGAGGGTCAGCTTCCACAACTAGGACTGAGCTGGGAGAACTACTTCGCTGCCCCGGCCCCGCCGGAGGAGATGATCGACGATGTCTTGTTCGACACGAGGGCTGACATGGTGATCAGAAAGTTTTGGGTAATATCTCATTTACATAATTAAAAATCAACAATACCTAGTTATTGTACTAATCAGTGTTGTCTCGTTTGATTGCAGATCTTCTACAGGTGTGAGGAGGTATACAATGAGCTTGTGGCACAGGTTATCGATGCCGAGTGCAAGCGCCTACTACAAAACTTACGACATGAGGCTTGGGTGCAGGCTGTTCGAGACTTCTACACCTCACGTGGTGTTAAGAAGGCCAAGTCGTCATGCCGTGGAAAGTTTCATAAGAAGGACCAGTACATGAAGGTAATTACCTATTGTTAAGGCCTTGTACTTAGTTTCCTTGATTTGATTCGTAGGCGTAGCCCTGAATTTTCTCTTTACTAACTTAGGTGCCCCCGAGATGGTGTGCGGATAAGATAGATTGTTGGGAGGTGTTTGGATGAGTGGTGCTCAAACGCATGGCTAGCCCTCCACAACAATGCCAAGGACCGGCGTGCCCAAATGCAAGGTGTGTCACACCCTCAAGGCAGTGCCAACTTATATCAGTACAGGCGGAACTGGGAATGTGGTTTGCTTCATGATTCATGCAATTCATTCTTTCATGCTAGCTTGAGCTCTTTAATTACTAATACTCGTTTCCTCTCTTTTAGGCGGGATACAATAAGACTGAGGTGCTAGAGGTGTTCGAGCTCTATGCCATGGCCCATACTGCCTCGTTAAAGAAGGCCAAGGCATTCTCTGTGTCTGACCTCGATCATCCAGAGAACTTTACCAACATCTCCTCCCACAACAAGCTTGTGAGGTACAGAGATGAGTGGAAGGCGAGGAAAGGGGAGGACTTTAACCCCAGCCAGCGGTTTGATCCCGAGCTGGTGATGATATCAGGTAACGGGAGGCCCCATGGCTCGATTGCCATTGGAGATGGACTTATACGTTGTCCTCACACTCTCCCGGAGATCAAGGCGCGCTAAACGAGCTCCTGTTAAAGTGAACTTGCCTAGTATTACTTGATGACGATAATAAGGCTCTGTGAATAATGACTTGGTAGAACTAATCATCACTCCGTTGAAAATCTATATTAACAGATATAACATTCATATAAGCAAACATTCTAGCAATCAATTCAATCAATCAAAATAACAATCAACAAGGGACACCAAATTAAAACCAAGGAAAACTACACAACAAAACTACTAAAGAAAACTCCGTGACATAACACAAAATAGTTTTGTCCTATAAGTAAAACTTAATTACAATTAAACAAACAATCAAAACTAATTATACAATATAACATTCCAAAAATTATTATTTTGGGATGTTACATAATTAGCGCATACCTGTTTGAAGGAAAAAAATAGAACGTATCTAATCCAGGCCGTCGGAGGGAGATCGGACGGATGCTAGAAACTCACCGGAGAACACAACGCTGGGCATCACCGGAGTTGGGGAAGATGACATGCGGCAGCTCGGGCTTTGGGCGTGGTGTCTCTACGATTGTCCTAGTGGTTCAGCAACTTTACTACGAGGTGCCAAACTAAACTCCGAGTCCGCAGGCGTGCTCCTCGATGACGTATTCTTCCTCAAGTGGCAATGGCAAGTGGCTGGAGCAGTGGGGCGCCGGTGTTTTGCTTGATGCGCTTGATTGGGTACATCCCTGCGTGCGTTAGGGGGTGAGGAACAGAGAGGAGACCAAGGGGAAGAAGACAGAAGGTAAGAGAGGTGTTGGGAACCCGCGATGGCGATGAATTCATCTGGCGGAAGCTTCAGGGGGCAACAAACTCCGGCGAGATCGGGGCTTCGTTCTAGGGCACGGTGATACGTCTCCAATGTATCTATAATTTTTTACTGTTCCATGCTATTATATTATCTATTTTGGATGGTTTATATGCATTAATATGATATTTTATATTATTTTTAGGACTAACCTATTAACCTAGAGCCCAGTGCCAGTTTCTGTGTTTTCCTTGTTTTTGAGTTTTGCGGAAAAGGAATATCAAATGGAGTCCAAATGAGCTGAAAAATTATGGTGATTTTTGATGGACTAGAAGAAGCCGCCGAAGCAAAAGAGTTGGGCCAGAAGAGTCCCGAGTCAACGACAAGGGTGGGGGCGCATCCACCCCCTAGGGCGCGCCCCCCCCCTACCTTGTCGTTGACTTGTGGACCCCCTAACTTGTTCTCGACGCCAAAATTTTCTATAAATACCAAAACCCCCAAAAAGAAACGAGTTCCACCACCGCAAGCCTCTGTGGCCATGAAAAACCAATTGGGAGCCCGTTCCGGCACCCTGCCGGAGGGGGAAACCATCATCGGTGGCCATCTTCATCATCCCGGCGGTCTCCATGACGAGGAGGGAGTAGTTCACCCTCGGGGCTGAGGGTATGTACCAGTAGCTATGTGTTTGATCTCTCTCTCTCTCATGTTCCTGACTTGGCACGATCTTGATGTACCGCGAGCTTTGTTACTATAGGTGAATCATATGGTGTTTCTCCCCCTCTCTACCTTGTGATGAATTGAGTCTTTTCCTTTGAGGTTTTGTTACGTTGGATTGAATCTTTAGGTGTGAGAGCACTTGATGTATGTCTTGTGATGGGATATCCGTGGTGACAATGGGATGTTGTATTGATCCACTTGATGTATGTCTTGGTTATCAAATTGCGGATTTCTGTGGCGACATTGGGGTAATCTATGCATAGGGGTTGGAACGTGTTTTCTTATTCTTTTCTCAGATAGAAATCTCGGGATGCTCTTGAAGTTCTTTGTGTTGGATTGAACATTATGAATCTGAAATTGTCTGATGCACATCGTATAATTAGCCCACAGATACTTGTGCTGACATTGGAGTATCTAGGTGACATTAGGGTTGATTTATGTGAGTCACGTGGTGTTATCCTAGTACGAAGTATAGGTCTGTTTGCGACACTTATAGGAATAGCCCAATAGATTGATAAAAAAGAATAACTTTGAGGTGGTTTCGTACCCTACAAGCAATTTCATCTTATGTTATCCGCGATAGGAACTCTAGAGTGATTGTTTGTTGCATGTTGAGGGATTGTTATATGATCCAATTATGTTATCATTGTTGAGAGTACTTGCACTGTTGAAAGTATGAACCCTAGGCCTTGTTTCCAAGCAGTGCAATACCGTTTGTGCTCACTTTTATCATTAGTTACCTTGCTGTTTTTATATTTTCAGATTACAAAAACCTATATCTACCATCCATATTATACTTGTATCACCATCTCTTCGCCGAACTAGTGCACCTATACAATTTACCATTGTACTGGGTGTGTTGGGGACACAAGAGACTTTTTATTATTTGGTTGCAGGGTTGGTTTACTGAGACCATTTTCATCTTACGCCTCCCACGGATTGATAAACCTTAGGTCATCCACTTGTGGGAAAATTGCTACTGTCCTACAAAACTCTGGGCTTGGAGTCCCAACACGAGTCTATAAGAAAAAGGTTGTGTAGTAGACATCACACGGGAGGTTTCGATTTTGCGAAAATCGGTTTAGGAGAGGATGATGAGTATTTATATTGAGGTGGGCGTGCGGGACGAGCAAGAGATCGATCAAATCGACCGATCTGATTGCGCTCAGGCGTGAAGTCGTGCGTGTGCAGGCTTCCTAGCGAGAGGATGAAGATGATTGCGTGGGGCCCAGATGCCAGTGGGACAGAGAGTTGGAAAGAAAAGAGAGAAAACATAAGGAAAAGGGTTGCGGGTTTGGGCTTCGGCGTGAGCGGGGAAATGGGTCGGCCTACTGGTCTGCCGCGCGCAGGAGGGCGACGAAAAGAAGTCGGGCTGCGGTAGTGCAGCCCGATTCCATAGTGCACGCCTTGTTTTTTAAATAATAAAAAACTTCTGCTACAGACATTGTAAACTAACTAACATAAATACTTAGATACTTCCTAAAAAATGCTAATACACACAGTAAAATACTACTCCTAAAATATACTACATGAATATATTTCCAGCCCCAAATGCAATTTTGTAAAACTGTTTTATGCAATAAAGAACACACAAAGAGAAGTATAAAACAAATCTAAAAATCTTTTGGAGTTCATAAAATTGCAGAAATACATCAGGAGAACTCCAAACAATATTTTTATGATTATGAACTTTTTATAACATGGTAGAAGTCATGTTATCTCCACTATAACAATTTGCCTTAAGTTGCAATAATGATTTAAATATTCAGAAAACTCAAATACGCATAGAAATCATGATGAAAAAGAATGATCATATTAACAAATCCAAATTTCAAAATTTGGGATGTTACACTAGATGGCTTCTTCTCTCTTTGTTCGTCAATACAAAGTTCTCTTGGAGATCTATTTGATGTAATGACTTTGTGCGGTGTGTTTGTTGGCATCCGAGGAATCGTGAGTTTATGATCAGATATGTTTTGCCTTAATATCCATACCTAATTATTATAGCTTTGTATTTATTCACCAATATTTGGGTTTTGTTTGGCCAACTTGATCTATTTATCTTGCAATGGGAAGATGTGCTTTGTGACGTGTTCGATCTTACGGTCTCCTCACCTAGTGACAGAAGGGTAGTGAGGCACGTATGTATCATTGTTATTAAGGATAAAAAGATGGGGTCTATTCCTACATGAATAGATCTTGTCTATATCATGTCATTGTTCTTATTGCATTACTACGTTTATCCATGAACTTAAAACACTAGATGCATGCTGGATAGCGGTCGATGTGTGGAGTAATAGTAGTAGATGCAGGCAGGAGTTGGTCTACTAATCTTGGACGTGATGCCTATATACATGATCATTGTCTTGGATATCGTCATGATTATTCGCTTTTCTATCAATTCCCCAAGAGTAATTTGTTTACCCACCATATGCTATTTCTCGAGAGAAGCCACTAGTGAAATCTACGACCCTTGGATCTATTTTCATATCATATACTTTCATATCTACATTTCTATTTGCCATTTCATTTATTTGCATCTTTTATATTCAGATCTATATTATCAAAAACCCAAAAATACCTTAATGGATTTTATTTGTCGTTGTTCCATTTGCTTTTACATATCTACCTATTTACCAATGTTTTACCTGGGAGGGATTGACAACCGCTCTTACGCGCTGGGTTGCAAGTATTTGTTCTTTGTGTGCATGTACCGTTTACATAATGTTACTTGAGTCTCCTACTGGTTTGATAACCTTGGTTTCACATCTGAGGGAAATACCTACCATTGTTGTGCTGCATCATCCCTTCCTCTTTGTGGAATTACTTACATAGTTCTAGCCGCATCAAGGCACCACTGCCAGCGTGCCTCTGGTGAGTGCCGAAGTGGTCGTCGGTCTTTGGGCTCGCTCCACCTTCTCCGATGGTGACGTCTAGAGGCTAAGGCGGAAGGGTCATTCCCTCCGTACTTGTCCCTTTGTCCATAGAGAGGTTTGCGGTGCCATAGACCTGCGAGCGCGTACTTCACCTTGATTTCTTCAGTCGAGGGATTGGTTCCCCCTGCACCCTTTTGTGCATGGATTGCTTTTCTTTTTTGACTGCCGGCTCCAGCACCTCAACCCCGTGAGCATCTTGCACAACGGGAACTTCATCCAGTTCTGTGGGTGCTTCCTTGGGACCGCCCCTCATATCACCTTGTTCCACCATTTCTTCTATGTGAGGGGACAGGTGAGTGGCGGCGCCATATGTGATATCGGCACGGCGAGCCTCCACTTATAGCAAGATTCCTCATTCTTCATCATGGACCTGGTCGAAGAAATGGTTCTATGTCTTAGGGCTCAAAGGCAGTTTATCAGCCTTTGTCGGTGGGCTCGTGGCGCGTTTGAATTCGTGGGAGTCCCTATGTGCCCAGAGGACGCCAAACTCATGATGGTTGCAGGCGTGGACTTAAAGGAGAAAGGTTTAAAGGGGACCGATATCGCGTGGACCTAGATGGAGCGTTGTGTGCTCCTCTCCATTCCTAGAGCGCCTTGATGTGCTATTACTTCCGCCAGTCCGACCCCTCTCGGGTCTTCCCATACAAGCTCGAAAAGAAGGAGATTCTCCATCGGGTTGCCCTCTTGACGGGGCTGGAGGCCAAAAAGATTTTGATGGAGGTTGTCGTGGCGCCCTTCTGTCAAGATGCCCCATTGGGAGAGGTAGCCCTATTTTCTTGGTCTTTGCCTTCATATGCTTGGGGAAGAGGCCTCTTTCCCGAGCTTAGCGTTCGTACAAGCTCTCAAACTTTTCCAGCCTCTAGTCTCAACCACCTCTTCCAGGTCAAGTCTAGCCCGGAGATGAAGGTTATCCTACGACGGGTGCCAGAGGGACCACCTCCTTTTAAGAAAAGGAAATGGGTCGTGACCACCACCAGGGGCGACGCGATTAGTAGGGCAGCCGATGAGGACGCCCTAGTGTGCAAAGGTTCCCCCATCCTCTCACCGTGGGGGGGGGGGCGAGCTTGCAACTGAGGCTCGTCGGGGGCTGATATGTCTCCAACGTATCTATAACTTATGAAGTATTCATGCCATGGTTACAACAATTTTATATGGTTTTGGTGCACTTTTAGATGATTTAAAAGGAACTAACCCGGGCTGACGTTGTTTTCAGTAAAACTATCGTGTTGTTGTTTTTGGTGCAGAAATAAAAGTTCTCGGACTAGGCTGAAAATTTACGGTGATTTTTTTATGAAACAAAAGAGACCCCCGAAGTTTCGTGGAAGGACTAGAAGAGCCACGAGGACACGAAAAGCTCAGTAGGCGTGCCCCGGGGGTAGTGAGGGGCTACCGAGCTTGTAGCTTCTTCATGGGTCCCCATGACGTGAGACTGGTGACAAAAAAATCTATAAATACAAAAAAAAACAGAAATAAACCTAGAACTTCTGCTCCGCTGTAGCAAGCCTCTATACCAAAGCGATCTCATCCAGAGCCCTATTCCCGCACCCTGCCAGAGGGAGAAATCATAACCGAAGGCCATCGTAGTGATCCCGACGGTCCCCATGATGAGGAGGCATTAGTTCACCCTCGGGGCTGAGGTGGTATGTATTAGTACATATGTGTTTGATCTTTCTCTCTCTCATGTTCTCTATTTCGCACGATCTTGGTGTACCGCGAGCTTTGTTAATATAGTTGGATCATATGGTGTCCTTCCCTCTCTATCTTGTTGTAAGGAATTTAGTCTTTCCCTTTGAGGTTTCACTATTATCCGATTGAGTATTTTGGATTTGATAACTCTTGATGTAATGTCTTGCATGTGGATACCCGTGGTGACAATGGGGTGTTCTGTTGATTCACTTGATATATGTTTTCGCAATCAACTTGCGGATCCACGCGGGGACATTGGGATAATATAGGCATAGAGGTTGATACACGTTTTTGTCCTACTTTCTCCGGTAGAAACTTTGGGGGTGATCTTCGAAGTTCTTTGTGTTGGATTGAATATTATGAATGTGAAGTTGTTTGATGCATATCGTATAAATGACTCACGGATACATGTGGTGACATTGGAGTATCTAGGTGACATTAGAGTTTATTGATGCATATGGTGTTATTTTAGTACGAACTCCAGGGTTGTTTGTGACACTTATAGGAATAGCTCAATAGATTGATCCGAAACTGTGAGGTGGTTTGATACCTACAACAATTTCTTCTTATGTTCTCTCCACGATAATAACTTTGGAGTGATTCTTTGTTGCACGTTCACGAATTGTTATATGATTCAATTATGTTAGCACTGTTGAGAGATTGCACTAGTGATAGTATGAACCCTAGGCCTTGTTTCCAAGCATTGCAATACCGTTTGTGCTCACTTTTGTTACTACCTACCTTTTTATATATATTTTTAGATTACAAAATCCTATATCTAATATGCATACTACATTCGTATCACCATCTGTTCACCGAACAAGTGCACCTATGCAATTTACCGTTGTATTGGGTGTGTTGGGGACATAAGAGATTCTTTGTATTTGATTACAGGGTTGTTTGAGAGAGACCATCTTCATCCTACATCTCCCATGGATTATTAAACCTTAGGTCATCCACTTGAGGGAAATTTTCTACTGTCCTACAAAATTCTGCACTTGGAGGCCCGATAGAGTCTACAAGAAGGAAGGTTGCGTGGTAGACATCAAGCTCTTTTCCGGCGCCCTTGTCGGGGAGGTGAGTGCTTGAAGGTATATCCTTTGATCTTTCGATTGTATAGTTTAGTTTCTTGTTTTTCACTAGTTTGGTTTTCTAAAATAAAACTACAAAAAATGGAATTGAGGTTGCCTCAAATGCTTTATCTCTATGAAGTCTTTCTTGAAAATGATGGATCGAAAAATTGTGCCAAAGTGTTGGAAGAAGAATCCAACAAAATGTTTGGCACAAAATCTTTTAATGATAAGCATGATTGCAATGTTGTTAGTATGCTTTCTATGAATATCCATGATGCCAATGTTATGCAAAGCCATAATCCTGGGGATGCTATGTTTGATGAAGACGATCTTTTTAGTCTCCCTACTTTGATGAGAAAATTTATTATGATGAAGCATGTATCCTATTTATGATGATTATATTGATGAAAGTGGGTTTGGAAGAGTGTCAACTCTAGGAAGTAATGATCCCACTATTTTGGAGGGTGTTGAATCTTTAGTTATCATTATCAAAGTGGGTTTGGAAGAGTGTCAACTCTAGGAAGTAATGATCCCACTATTTTGGAGGATGTTGAATCTTATTGTTATCATTATGAAAATGGGTTTGGAGAGGTCATGACTTTATTTAGTGATAATTCCACTATCTCGGAAGAGGTTTCAATTGACTATGACCATAAAGTTGCTACCTATTATGATTATGGTGATGACATGTATGCTATAGAGTTTACTAAAAGCCATACAACTTGTCATCATGATTTTTATTTTCAATTGGATTATACCAAACAAGTATCACATGACAGTTATTTTGTTGAATTTGCTCCCACTATTATGAATGAGAAGAAATTCACTTATGTGGATACTAATGATTTTTTATGCTTGTGGATCATGGAAAGAATGCTTTATGTGATAAATATATTGTTTAATTCATTCATGATGCTACTGAAAATTATTATGAGAATGGAGAAAATGCTTTTACATATCACAATACTACCAAGTTTCCTCTCTATGTGTTGAAAGTTTTGAAGTCATGCTTGTTTTGCCTTCCTATGCTCGTTGATTCTTGCTCCCATAAATTGTTTGCTCATAAAATACCTATGCATAGGAAGCGGGTTAGGCTGAAATATGCTAGTAATATGCTTCATTGTGCTCCCGTCATGTGTCAATTCTTTACTTTTATGTGAGCATCATTGTCGGTGCCAAAACCGGCAGATCTCGGGTAGGTGCCCAAGCTATACGTCTTAGGATCGATGGTAGTAGGAGACAGGGGACACGATGTTTACCCAGGTTCAGGCCCTCTCGATCGAGGTAATACCCTACTTCCTGCTTGATTGATCTTGATGAATATGGTTACAAGAGTTGATCTACCTCGAGATCGTAATGTCTAAACCCTAAAAGTCTAACCTATGTGATTGCTATGATATATGTCCTCTCTACGGGCTAAACCCCTCGGCTTATATACACACTGGAGGGGGCCAAGGGTTACAAAGGTGACTTGGCGAGGAAGGAATTGTTACATCCGGACATCTTTCTTGCCTTACAACACACATTGGAGTCCTAATCGAATACGAGGGAGGGCCTTCTGCTTCTATCTTCATGGCCCATCAATCCGGCCCAGCATCAATGGCCCGGACGCCTGAGGACCCCCGAATATAGGACTCCCTCAGTAGCCCCGGGACTTGCCTTCAAGGACGAGGTTGTATCCGGCTTCGTGTCTTCGGTCTTGCAAGGTGAGTCCTCCGTTGAATCATATGATAGTTTGGCTTCATATTTAATGTCATACCCTGTCGATCCCCTGCCGCCGTTGGTTTAGATCCCATATGTCAGTCGAATACGAACCGTCTGGGTATTTTTATAATTAACCCCTTGACTGCATTAGAAAGGTGCTAATTTAAAGAGACTAGATCTCAGATGCCATTCCATCCACGCGAAAGATTCTTATAGCCTACCATGACAAATCTCAAACATGGCCGGCGTCCCTAGTTCTTCCTCGCGCCCTCACGGCCACAAGCGGGCGACTGGGAGAGTTCCTCCGTATCTCATGCACATCGAAGAAAACTCCAAGCGCAGGGATATCTCCCTCCCGAGGATCTAGTCCCCGTCTAGGCTGATTAACTTCTCTCGACGGTCAAGCCCTGGCAGAAAGTTTCCCCAATCCTTCCAAATAAGAACGAATGTGCTTCATCTCCTTCCTCCTAAGAGGTGTTGGATTTCCTATTCACCTTTTTCTTAGGGTGTTTCTGGAGTTTTATGGCCTCCAACTGCACGACCTTACGCCGGGATCTATCCTGCACATTGCGGGCTTCGTTGCTCTGTGCGAGCTTTTTCTGGGCTGCGAGGCTCATTTTGGGCTATGGTGAAATTTCTTCTGCCTTGTTCCCTGCTCCTAGAGGGATCCATATTCGAGGTAGGCGGAGCCGAAGTGTCGCGTATAGCTGGGACAGGTTACCTTCCCGGCACTCCGAAGAAGGCATCCGAAGAGTGGCCCTTAGAATGGTTTTATATCGAAGACGTTGTCTTGCCGGATCCAATCCGGCAAGGGCTTCCTGAATACTCCAATGCTCCTCCAAAGAAGCATCTCAACTGGCGTCCCTGCAGTCTCAAGGAAGAAGATAGTGCGGAGGTAAAAAGATTGGCTAGCAAGATCAGACTACTTGCCCACCTCAAGCTAACGATAATCAAGGTGATGGCGATTTCGATAACCCGATGCGTGCAGCCACTCCAGGCCAGAGGATTTCCTATGTGGCACTATAATGGCCAGGATGATGCCTCACGCTACCTACGCTAGGGCCCAGACAACCCCGCCGCTCTAGCTCCTATTCTGGTTGATCTCTATAAAGGAGAGAAGGAGGACTTTCTTCGCTTGGAGTGCCGAGAGGGTTTCTCTATGTACAACCCCATCGATTGGGTAAGGCTTTCCCTGATCGCTAGCTTTACTATGCTTTTATTTAATTAACCGGACTGAGTTCGGCTGCTTTCAACATGAGTGGAGGAAGCTGGTCGGAAAGATTATCAGTCCTATCCCACAACCAGAGGACCATATTCGAGACCTGGATTCCGGATTTGAAGAGGATCGGGATATTGGCATAGATCTTAAAGACGGAACCTTTTACCAGACCAGCCATGACGGTACCGAAGTGGCTATTATAGCCGACTACCCTGGCCTTCTTCCTTCCTTTCGGGTAAATGCCCAGCAGACTCCCCTTCAAAGAGAATATTCCCGGTGCGCCTCACCCACCGTGCTGTCTCATGCTCACAAGGGGCGGCGCTCATCCCGCCGAACTGCATCAAGGGTGTCATCCCCGACGGCGACGGCTATGTAGGCGGGTCTCTGAAGAGAAAGGGGACCGGGGACACCACCGAACGTCCTCCTATATCGAAGAGGTATGACTCTTTTTCATATGTCCGGTGGTGGAGTCGGATCTTGATTTTCTGCTTTATCTTTTCTTTTTAGGAAGAGTACATGCCGGACTGTGTTCGGTGATCCTGCTGGTCATGCCCCAACCAATCCAGCCCCCGGCCCATCCATGAGGACTAGGGCGGATGCGGGGGTAACGCCGGATTGTCCTCTTCAAGAGGATTCAGATGAAGTATCAGTAACTAATTCTGAAGTGGAGAGCACGATGAATCATCGACATCGCGAATCGGCCATGCGGGACCTAGATTTTACTAAGGAGGTGTTTAACGCCTTCAGTTCTGCGTATGTGTATATCCGAGCCGCTCGAGAAGGACTTGCCAGAGCTACTCACCAGCTTTCCAAGGATATGTGGGTGAGTGTTCAATTCAATGTTCATATGTCAGTAGCCCCCGAGACTTAAAGCAGTTAGCCCAACTAATTTAAGGGTCATCGTGTTCGTAGGTACTCAAGGAAAAGAATAACTCTTTATCCAAGGAATTGGAAGAGTGCCAGTTCAAGCTTACTACTGTTACCACCGAGTTGGAGAATTCAAAGAGTCCAAGAATGGCTCTGGTGGTAAGAAGAATAGTATCCGAACAGTATGGTCCCATACCAATCAACGATCTTGTAAGTATACATTATTTTAATCTGTAGCAACAGGGCCAGTAGACCAACTGGGTGGAAAGCTAAGGGCTGCTCAGGAGGCGAAGGAGTTGGCCAAAGGACAAACTGCTGCTGGTGAACGTGCATTAACACGCACCATAGATGAGAAAAACAAGTTGTAGGATAACAATATCAAGTTGGTCGAGGAGTTAAAGGACGTAAGAGCCCAACTCTCGGAGGCTTTAAAAGAGAACAAGAAGCTTAAGGGCGGCATATTTAGTATGATAATAAACTTAGCTTTCATTACAGTCCCTTGATTCAAAGTTTTTTTACGAAAACTGTCCCTGTAGATTTGTTGACTAGGCGGCCCGCGGGCGAGGTGTCCGGATTTCAAGGTGATCTGCTGCAAGAGCTTTCCAATGTACATGAGCGAGCTCGCAAGGCCATGAAGAACAAGGCAAAGGCTTTATGGCCGGCCGAATCTCCTCTAGAAATTATGGGGGAGCTAGCGGGTTTGTTCAAAGGGGCCCGACGCCGCTTTGAATTATGGAAAGCATCAGCGTGCCGCGAAGGTGCTCGAGAAGCATGGGCTGTGGTGAAGAAACGCTATACCTGGCTGGACCCGAACCATATGGCTCGGGTTGGACCTCAAGGGCCCGACAAGCTAGAAATTCGTGTAAGCTTGGTGTACGACCAAGTAGAGACATCCACCAAGTATTCCTAACAAGAATGTAAGTTAGACAGTCTTATAGAGGGTATAGATGAAGAATGAGCATTTGATTCTATGTAACAATGTACTTTATCATCAAACTTATCTCCGGCCGAAGTGAATTAAAAGTTTGTCATGGCCGACCTTCTGCTTTAACCTCCGAAAACCCAAGGGCTGGAGTGTCTCTGAATACTATACATGTGATAAACACGTGGTACATTTGGTGACCAGGCAATCCGGTCATAATTGCTTGAACAGACAAAGTATGTTCGGGGAGTTATGTTATATTATTGTTTAACGTAAGAAACATCTTCCAGAGAGAATCGTTCCATTAAGGGTTCCTTTCCCTGGGTCGGCATGCATATATATGCGTGCGTAGGCTTTGGATCCCGTGAAGAGGACGGTAGGATGTCGTATCCTATTAATTTTAAAAAACAAAAATGTATGCGCTTTTAAAAGCAATACATTGTGTATCCACCGACCGATTATTTGCTTAAGAACGCTAGCTTTCGGCTTCACCCGTCTGAGGTACAGTTCCGGATTACTCGGTTGTAACAATTGCAGAGGTGCTCCCTTTACACCCTAGCCGAACAATCGGGAATGTAGGGTATAAGCACAAGAGCCAGGCAACCCAGCTTGGCTAAAACTTAAGTCATAAAGGTGCATATAATGGCAAGGAGACTGTATGAAACAGACGACATAATAATTTTGAGCAATATGCTTTTTTGATAATGGGCTTCGCTATAGAAGCCCCCAAGTATATTTGAGGTATATACATTTAAGGATGTTCTACCTTGGGATAACCCGGTTGAGATAATAAATTATCGATAAAAATAAGGAAAAAGGAAGAGGAAAACTATAAAAACAAGGAATAAGACCTAGACTAAAAGAGGAGATATGTGCTACCGAACTATCCGTAGAATCATCGGAGCTTAGCAGTGTTCCATGGGTTCGGCTCGAGGCGATTGTTTGATGCACTTCGAAGGCGATAGGCTCCACCGGTGAGTACTTCGTCAATGATGAAGGGGCCCTCCCATCTTGGTTTGAGCTTGTCTTTTTTCTTCTCCGGGAGACGTAATACGAGTTCGCCAACATTGTATGTCTTCGCCCGCACTTCTCTGCTTTGGTATCGCCTGGCCTGCTATTGATAAAATGTGGAACGAGCCTGCGCGATATCGCGTTCCTCTTTGAGGCCGTCTAGGTCATCCTGCCGATCAAGCTCGGCCTTCCTCTCTTCATACATGCGTACTCGATGTGATTCATGAATAATATCGTAGGGCAAGACAACCTCTGCGCCGTACACCATAAAAAAGGTGTGTATCCGGTTGTTCGGTTAGGTGTAGTTTGCAGCCCCCCAGAGTACGAAGTCGAGCTCCTCCACCCAGTGCTTATCTGACTCCTGAAGGAAGCGCACCAGTCAGAGTTTAATGCCACTCATTATCAGGCCATTGGCTCTTTCTATCTGACTGTTTGTCTGAGGGTGGTACACGAAGGCGTAATCAAGTTTAATGCCTAACTTAGCGCACCAATTTTTCCCCTCATCAGCTATGAAGTTGGAGCCATTATCTGTGGTAATACTATGCAGGATGCCATAACGGTGTACTACACTGGATATAAAATCTATCACTGGCCCTACCTCAGCTATTCGGACTAGCTTGGCTTCTATCCATTTAGTGAATTTATCCACCATGGCCAGTAAATATTTCTTTTTATGGCTTCCCCCTTTAAGAGGTCCAACCATATCCAGCCCCCAGACCGCAAACGGCCACTAATGGGGATGGTTCTAAGAGCTGTGGGAGGCATATGACTTTGGTTTACGAAAAGCTGGCATCCAACACAATGTTGGACTAAGGTCTGTGCGTCTACGCGCGCAGTTGGCCAGAAGAAACCAGTCCAGATAGCTTTGGTTACGAGAGCTCGAGCAGCGGCGTGATGACCGCCCATGCCAGCGTGTATTTTGGTTACAAGTTGCCGCCCCTCCTCTTCAGAGATGCACCGCTGGAGAATACCAGTAGTGCTTTTCTTATATAGTTCACCCTCGTGAACCTTGTAAGCTTTAGAACGCCGAATTATGCGGCGGGCCTCATTTTGGTCATCGGGGAGCTCTTGCCTATTAATGTAGGCTAGAAAGGCTCGGTCCAGGGGGCTATAACAGCCATGACCTTGTGAGCTGATGGTGTGATTTCTGTGTCGGAGTCCCTAATGACATCTGTATTGAGTTCGGCAGGGGGCGTTTTCGGGTCCAGATTGGCGTCACTACTCTCGTCCTGCCATGTTAGTGATGACTTGATCAACCTTTCCACAAAAGTGTTAGGTGGGACTGGGTCACGTTTGGCGCCCATGCGAGCAAGTATATCCGCTGCTTGGTTACTGTCCCGAGCCACATGGTGAAATTCTAGCTCCTCGAATCGAGCTGATATTTTTAATATGGCATTTTGATAAGCTGCCATTTTTGAATCTTTCACATCAAACTCTCCGTTTACCTGTGATATGGTGAGGTTTGAGTCTCCGCGCACCTCAAGGCGCCGTATACCCATGGATATGGCCATGCGGAGACCATGCAGTAGTGCCTCGTATTCGGTCGCGTTGTTTGAGTCCGTGTACATGATCTGCAACATGTAGCGGACTGTATCTCCTGTTTGGTATATCAAGATGATGTCGCCCCCCCCCAACCCGGCTCGCATTTTGGAACCGTCGAAATACATTGTCCAATGGGAGTATGATCCATACTCTCTAGGGAGCTCGGCTTCAGTCCATTCCGCGACAAAGTCGGCCAACACTTGGGATTTAATAGTCCGGCGTGGTTTGTACGTTATTTCGAATGGTAAGAGCTCGGTGGCCCATTTGGCTATGTGTCCAGTGGCGTCTTTATTGTTTATGATATCATTAAGTGGTACTTAGGATTCCACTATGATCGAACACTCTTGAAAGTAGTGTCAAAGCTTCCGAGATGCCATGAATACCGCATATGCAATTTTTTGGTAATGGGGGCATCATGATTTGCACGGTGTGAGAACCTCGGATACATAGTATACGGGTTTTTGAACTGGGAATTTATGTTCCTTTTCATCTCATTTGACGACGAGCACCGCACTCACTACCTGATGAGTGGCGGAGATATAAAGCAGCATTGGCTCGCCAACGTCTCGAGCGGCTTGGATTGGATTACCTGCGAATAAGGTTTTTATTTCCTCTAGTTCGGCCGTAGCCGCATCCGTCCATTCAAAGTTGTCTATGCGCCGCAACAGTCTATAAAACGGTAGTGATTTCTCCCCTAATCTAGAGATACAGCGGCTCAAGGTCACTACGCATCCTGCTAGCCTTTGCACTTGTTTGAGATTGGTTGGCGTAGTTAGCTGTGACAGGGCCCGAATTGTAGCTGGGTTTGCTTCGATTCCTCTACGGGATATGATGAACCCTAATAGCTTTCCGGCCGGAATGCCAAATACGCATTTTTCCGGATTAAGCCGTATGTCATATGCTCGTAAATTATCGAACGTGAGGTGGAGATCATCCACCAAGGTTTCGACGTGTTCGGTCTTGACGACTACATCGTCAACATATGCCTCCACTGTCTTGCCAATTTGTTTTTCTAAGCATGTTCGAATGATGCGTTGATATGTGGCGCCAACGTTTTTTAGTCCAAATGGCATAGTGTTAAAGCAAAAGGGGTCGTACAGAGTGATGAATGTCGTAGCAGCCTGATCGGATTCCTTCATTTTTATTTGATGGTATCCGGAGTAAGCGTCGAGGAAACACAACGAGTCATGTCCTGCGGTTGCATTGATAATTTGATCAACGCGGGGCAGAGGAAAGGGACCCTTAGGGCAGGCTTTGTTTAAGTCCGTGAAATCGACACAAAGGCACCAGGATTTGTCCTTATTTGGCACCATGACCAGGTTGGCGAGCCATTGTGGGTGTTTGATTTCCCTTATGAATCCAGCTTCTAATAGCTTGGCTAGCTCTTCCCCCATAGCCTGTCTTTTGGGTTCAGAAAATCGTCGTAATGACTGCTTGACTCGCTTGAGCCCTTTGATAATGTTGAGGCTGTGTTCAGCCAGCCTGCGTGGGATTCCTGGCATATCTAAAGGATGCCAAGCAAATATATCCCAATTTTCGCGAAGGAAGGCGCGTAAAGCGTTGTCTACCGCCAGATCCAGTTGTGCCCTAATAGATGTTGTTTTATTAGGGTCCGTTGGGTGCACTTGGAATTTCACAATCTCATCTGCCGGCTTGAAAGAGGTAGATTTCGATCGTTTTTCAAGGACTACGTCGTCCCTGTCCACCGTAGATCATAAGGTGGTTAGTTCTTCCGCCGCGAGGGTTTCAGATAATGCCTCTAGGGCTAAAGATGCAGTTTTGTTCTTGGCACGGAGTGCTCTATCCGGAACACTTGTAACTGTGATTATTCCATTGGGCCCTGGCATCTTAAGCTTCATGTACCCGTAATGGGGTATAGCCTGAAAGCGTGAGAAAGGGTCCTGCCCTAAAAGGGTGTGGTATCCGATGTTGAAGGGGACAATGTGGAAGAGTAGTTCCTCCGACCTATAGTTCTCGGGTGTACTAAATACTATGTCGAACTTAATGCTTCCCGAACACCGGGCCTCCCGGCTAGGGATGATTCCTCGAAAGGTTGTATTACTTTGTTCAATGCGGGATTTTTTAACCTGCATTTTGCAAGCGTGTCCTCGTATATGAGGTTGAGTTCGCTACCTCTGTCCTTGAGTACTTTAGTGAGGCGGAAGCCATCTACTATGGGGTTCAGTATGAGAGTGGATGTGGCTCGGACCGGCCGGACTCGTGGTTCGTCTTCAGCAGAAAAGGTGATTGTCGTGCCGTTCCATGGGTTGGTAATGTTGATTTGATTGAGCTCTGCAAGTTCGCATTTCGCTCTCTTGCACCGGTTATTTGAGGAGAACATCTCGAAGATGGTGAAGACATCGAGGCCTTTCTCCCCCGGGTGTTGCGGTGGTGAGGATTGATTCACCGCTCTTTGCTACCTGCCGGAGTACCCAACATGTTCTAAGGCAGTGGGTAGGGGTATTGTCCGGGGTGGCATGTATTTGGCAAGGTTGATCCAACAGTTCATCCAGAGCGGATTTGTGCCATGTCAAAGGTCCGGTTTTCTTGCCAATGCATGTGTTACCGAACGCCCTATCAGGGTGTGTCCGTTTTTCCTTGTCGGCGCGTAGTCCGAAGAAGGACTGTTCTAGAGGTGTACTCTGGGATTTCCAAGTGTTTTCCATGGCACAGTACTTTCATACCA
This sequence comes from Secale cereale, assembly GCA_902687465.1. Lineage (NCBI taxonomy): Eukaryota > Viridiplantae > Streptophyta > Magnoliopsida > Poales > Poaceae > Secale > Secale cereale. The sequence goes on along the minus strand of LR738715.1, from coordinate 613,199,121 downwards.
GGTGTGACAATTCTGCAAAGCTCTGTATACGACGACGGTTGAGGGCATTCAAGACTCCCTCGTCCATGCAATAGCGGTGAAATATGGGCACCGTATCGTCATCACAGCAATCCTTAATTTTGTTTTTAACAAAGTAGGAATCTAGCCCAGAAGTGATGAATAACTTCCTGGGGCCGCTACCATATATTCGTGAGGTCATATATGTCTGATAGTCTAGATTTACTTGAAGAGCGCATATTGTGGTGGGTGTGTGTGGATAATTTTAAGTCCCAACCCAACGTAGTGTCCAGGGTTTGCGCAACCTCCGGTGTGGATGTTCTGGGACCGGCAGGGTCTGAGTATTCCGCGGGCCCAGTGTCTGTCGCAGAGCTTGAAGAGCGTGATGCGTGATGTCTACTACGCACCCTTCTTCTTGTAGACGTTGTTGGGCCTCCAAGTGCAGAGGTTTGTAGGACAGTAGCAAATTTCCCTCAAGTGGATGACCTAAGGTTTATCAATCCGTGGGAGGCGTAGGATGAAGATGGTCTCTCTCAAGCAACCCTGCAACCAAATAACAAAGAGTCTCTTGTATCCCCAACACACCCAATACAATGGTAAACTGTATAGGTGCACTAGTTCGGCGAAGAGATGGTGATACAAGTGCAATATGGACGGTAGATATGGGTTTTTGTAAACTGAAAATATAAAAACAGCAAGGTAGCAAGTAGTAAACGTGAGCATAAACGGTGTTGCAATGATAGTAGGCAAGGCCTAGGGTTCATACTTTCACTAGTGCAAGTTCTCTCAACAAGGATAACATAATTGGATCATATTACTAGCCCTCAACATGCAACAAGAGTCACTCCAAAGTCACCAATAGTGGAGAACAAACGAAGAGATTATGGTAGGGTACGAAACCACCTCAAAGCTATTCTTTCTGGTCGATCTATTCAAGAGTCTGTAGTAACGTTTAATCTATCATAGAGTACGTACTAGAATAACACCTTAAGACACAAATCAATCAAAACCCTAATGTCACCTAGATACTCCAATGTCACCTCAAGTATCCGTGGGCATGATTATACGATATGCATCACACAATCTCAGAAACATCTATTCAACCAACACATAGAGTCAAAGAGTGCCCGAAAGTTTCTACCGGAGAGTCAAGACGAAAACGTGTGCCAACCCCTATGCATAGGTTCCCAAGGTCACGGAACCCGCAAGTCGATCACCAAAACATACATCCAGTGGAATACATGATATCCCATTGTCACCACAGATAAACACGTGCAAGACATACATCAAGTGTTCTCAAATACTTAAAGACTCAATCCGATAAGATAACTTCAAAAGGGAAAACTCAATCCATTACAAGAGAGTCGAGGGGGAGAAGAAGATCCAACTAAAATAGCAAAGCTTGTGATACATCAAGATCGTGACATCTCAAGAACACAAGAGAGAGAGAGAGAGATCGAACACATAGCTACTGGTACATACCCTCAACCCCGAGGGTGGATTACTCCCTCCACTTCATAGAGAGCACCGGGATGATGAAGATAGCCACCAGAGAGGGATCCCCCCCTCCGGCAGGGTGCCAGAACGGGTCTAGATTGGTTTTCGGTGGCTACAAAGGCTTTTGGCGGCGGAACTCCCGATCTAGGTTTCTTTCTGGAGGTTTCAGTATTTATAGGAATTTTTGGAGTCGGGACCAAGTAAAGGGGAGTGATACGTCCAAAACGTATCTATAATTTCTGCTTGCTCCATGCCTCTTTTGGGTGATATTGCTATGATATTTATACACTTCCATACACTTTTGATCATATTTGGACTAACCTATTAACTCAGTGCACCCCAGTGCCAGTTTCTGTTTTCGGCTGTTTTTGTATTTCAGGTTTTCACATTACGATAACTGTCAGGAAAAATCCAGAAAAAATATATAAAAAATCAGCGTTCCAGGAACTACCGTGCGGCCAAAGTACAGCCGGGGGGAACCCACAGGGGCTCCAGGCGGCCCACCCCTAGGCCGCGCCGGGGGGGGCGCCTGGGCCCCCCAGAACCCCCCTGGTGACCCCCTTTGGCATATATTTAAGGTCCGTCGAGAAAACCCTGATTCCGGACCCCTTTTCTCCAGACGCGATTCCGATCTCCGCCGCCATCGCCATCAAGCTTCGGGGGACCAGAATTCCTGCGCCGGCACCCTGCCGGGACGGGGAAGTGCCCCCGGATTCATCTCCATCGACGTTGCTTCCTCCCTCCATGATGAGGGAGTAGTTCCTCCTCGGGGCTGAGGTTCTTACCAGTAGCTATGTGGTCAATTCTCTCTCCCATGATGTGATCTTCGTTGTGATCATAGGCTATGTTAATCTAAGATATTTCCCCTTCCTCTATGTATTGGATTGATGTACTCACTTGTCTCTATCTAGTATAATCCCCGAGACCAAGGTGACAGCGGTCTATTGGACATGGATTAGAACAATATTTTCATGAGTGATTCCCTCTCTTGTGTGTTGATTGAAGATTGAGAGTCTCTTGGTGCTTGTCTTTGACTATCCTTTAGATATGTTGTGGTGATTGTGGGACTCTCTTTGGATGGCTGCGGTGACATTGGGAAATCCTTAGATTGAGAACTACGAACTTTGAGGTGTGCTTTTGTAGCCCTACATAATTCTCGTCCTCTCTTGACCACGAAGGAATGACCTCCGAGTGTTTCCCCTTTGCATGTTTTATGGGAAATATCATGTGATTCGATTATGTTAATGTTGTTGGGAGTTGCCACTAGTGAAAGTATGAACCCTAGGCCTTGTTTCCACCATTGCAATACCATTTGTGCTCACGTTTACCACTTGTTTGCTTGCTGCACTTTTTATTACAAATTTATATTACTTTGTTTTGCCATCCATATCACTTGCCATTTAACATCTCTTCGCCGAACTAGTGCACCTATACATCTAACAAGTGTATTAGGTGTGTTGGGGACACAAGAGACTTCTTGTATCTTAGTTGCAGGGTTGCTTGAGAGAGACCATCTTCAACCTCTACTTCCCTGAGTTCGATAAACCTTAGGTCATCCACTTGAGGGAAATTGCTGCTGTCCTACAAACCTCTGCGCTTGGAGGCCCAACATAGTCTACAAGAGTAGAAGCGTGTGTAGACATCAAGCTATTTCTGGCGCCGTTGCCGGGGAGGTGAGCGCTTGAAGGTATATCTTTAGATCTTGCAATTAAATCTTTTTGTTTCTTGTTTTTATTTCACTAGTTATGTTTATGGAAAACCTTGCTATTGGATCGTTGCTTGCGGGAGGACGCCCCACACCTGTGGTGGTTTCTCCTCCTCCTACTGAAATTGTGCCCTATAAAATACCGGCTGGTATTATCGATTATGTTTTGGCTAATCGTTATGCAGGAGACAGACATCCCGGTGAACACTTGCTATATCTGTCACAACTATGTTCATTATTTAAGCTTGCAGGTGTATCGAGGGAGTTTGTCATGAGGAAATTATTTGCCTTGTCACTGAAAGGAAAAGCATTGGAATGGTATAGGCTACTAAATGACTCTCACCTGCTGGAGTGGGAAGAGATCCAGTCTCTCTTTTACTCCAAGTTTTATCCTCTTCATGAAGTCCATGAGAATAGGAATTATGTTTATAATTTTTATCCTCATGACGGAGAGAGCATAGCTCAAGCTTGGGGGAGACTGAAAACGTTAATGCTAAAATGCCCTAACCATGGGCTCCCCAAAGATATTATTATTACTAATTTCTATGCGAGGCTTTCTCGACAGGATAAAGATTTGCTCGACGCTTCCTCTATGGGTTCTTTCACAAACAAAAAGATTGATGCTAAATGGTAACTCCTTGAAAGAATTCAACGCAACACTGAAGATTGGGAGATCGACAAAGGTAAAGAGTCAGGTATAATTTATGAGTATGATTGCATTAAGTCCTTTGTTGAAACTACAAGTTTTAATAAGTTTAGTGCTAAGTTTGGGCTTGATTCTCAACTCCTTGTTGATTTCCTCAAATCTTTTGCTTCACATCTTAATATGCCTAAGGAGGATTGGATCAAGCATCATAAACCTTTTAAAGAGACTTGCAAAGAAAATGAAATTGTTCATGATGATTGCAACATGCATGATCCAATTCCTAAAAATGAAGTTTTATATAAGCATGTTAATTTTTGTGGAGTGGATAGACCTTGTGAAAGTCCTATGATTGAAGAAGAGAAGTATTGTAAGCAACATAAGCATGAAAGAACAATCACTTGGGTCAGAGATTTAAATGAAATTGCTAGAGAATTGTGTGACATTTATCCTTTTACTTGTGAACTTTGCCGTATAGAGGGTCACTTTAATTTTCAATGCATGAACTTTCAAAACATAACTGTTAACCGGTTGTGTGATAACATGATCACCTCTGATCTTTATGATGAGCTTATGTTATTTTTGATGTGTGAAGAGTTATCAGAAAATACTTCTTGGCTGGATGATAATGCCATAGGAATAAAAAACACTTTGCAAAATTTCCATCTCTATTGTGTTGTTAATTGCCATGAAAATGATTACATAAGTAAGATTAGAAAGGAGGGAACTTTACCAAAGTATAAAAATGTCTCTTATATTTCTGCTAATAAAAAGGAGAGTTTCTCCCAAGTTTCCCCTATTGTTTCTAATGATAAACCAGGATATGTGGATAAGCTTCATCTCCAACCACCCCCTCCTAAGGTGAAGAAGAAGAAAAAGAAGAGGAGGAGGAGGAGGAGCAAGAAGGAAGAAGAATGGGTATCAACCTGGCCTGAGCATATTCCTCCCATCAACTTTTATCCTAACGGTTGTAAGTTTAAAGAAGAAGGTGAAGTTCATTGCCTTAATTATCATCTTGATGATACGTCCGTAGGTACTATTGAAGATGATTTTGATTATGATATGCATGTTACTTATTGTGATTGGGAAAATGATGATAATGCTGCTTATGATCTTGAAAATCTTTTTGGTACCAACTCTGAAAGTGAAGATATGGGAAGCTCTCAGCTTGGGGATGATAGGATTGCAAATCCTATCCCCACTAGTGATGTGATAATTGATAATTCTTTTGCTAGTAAGAATAAAGACAACATGATTACAAATATAGTTGCTAGCAATGATAATGCTCTTCTCTACCATGATGATGTCATAACTCCAACCTATAGTGATTATAAAGGTACCTATGACATAAGGAGAAATTATCCTTATGAAACTTGTCATAATCATGGAGGGAATTACTCCCTTGTTGAACACCACCCTCCTAATACACAATTAATCTATAGTGTTCAAGTTGTTTATGATAGTCCTACTCCCACTATTACCAATGAGAAAGATTATGCTTATGTGGAGAGTAAGAGTACCTTTTTGCATGTGGATCATGGTAACAATGCTTTATGTGATGCTTATATTGTTGAGTTCATCCATGATGCCACTGAAATTTATAATGAGAGAGGGAGACTTGGTTCTAAATATCTTAATAATAAGAAGTTTCCTCTCTTTATGGTGAATATTTTGAAGTTATGCTTGTTTTGCCTTCCTATGTAGTTGCTTTGTGCTTCAATGAATTATTCTATTGCAATATTCCTATGCATAGGAAGCATGTTAGGCTTAAATGTGTTTGGTATTTGCTTCTTGATGTTCTCTTTTGTTCTTCAACTCTTATTCCTACGAAAGCATCATTAAAGTCTTAAGCCTATCTTTATGGCTATAAAGAAAGAGCTCTAGGGAGACAACCCTTGTTATGTTTACTTTCAGTTTTAGTGGTCTTGATGTTTGTTACTACTGTAGCAACATCATTGTACCTTTATTTTTCAGCTTTGTGCCAAGTTTAGCCTCTGATTGCAAGAAAGTTCAAAAGTTGTGACGTGCTGTCCAGGAAACAGATTCTGTCCTTGGATAGAAAAATTCGTATAAAATCACCAGATCATCTTTTTGGTCTGAATTTTTTCGACAGCGTGCTCTATACAATTGTCTTTCGTGCGTCTGTTCTGAGTTTTTTTGATTAGAGTTGCAGAAGTGCCCCAAACAAATCATTTACTACCTGCTGTTCTGTTTTTCACAGATTCTGTCCTGTTTTGCCTTTCTTTCATTTTGCAAACCAAGAGCTTGCTTTTTCTTTGCAAAAACCTTTTGGAAATCTTGAGAAACAGTTGAACTTCAAGAATATCTTTATTTCCAGCTAGGAACAATTATTTTATTATGGGTACTAACCTCGCTAATCAGATTATGATGAGTTATGTATGAAGGGAGTTTTCAAGTGTGCGAGGGAAGATGATAAAAAGATTCAGGAGTGTCAAGCGCTCAAGCTTGGGGATGCCCCCGTGCACCCCCAAGAAATATTCAAGGAGACTCAAGCGTCTAAGCTTGGGGATGCCCCCGTGCATCCCCTTCTCCATCAACATTATCAGTTCGTCTTTCGTTCCACTATATTTTTATCACTTCATGTGTTATGTGCTATGCTTGGAGCGTCTTGCTTTTTGTTTCATTTTTAGTTTTCTTTAGCTTTGCTTGTTTTTCATAACGAGTTGGAACTCAGCTTTCTTTGTGTGGGAGAGAAACACGCTCCACTTCAACCTAGAACACAACATAGAATTTTCATGTTTATCTTTGTTGTGTGTGTTCTTTGTCTTTTAATAGCTACTATCATGTTCAGCTCTTAGTATTCATGCTTATCTTTTCAAAGAGCTTTTGTTTAGTTGGTTGCTTGAACTCTCTTTAATTACCATGCTCACCTTATTAAGAGAGTTTGCTTCCGTTGCATTGGTTGATATGTCTATGATAAAGATGCTACGTGCATAATGGCGCTTAGTAGTTCATGTTTTCTTATGGTTAGTCTCAAATAGCTGGGGGATTCCCAATGTGTTATTGGAGTACCAACTTGATTTGTTTGCCTATGATGTGGTATGGTTTAGTAATATCTTCCTTCAAGAATTTATTTTGATTGACTTGGCGTATGCTCACGCATATTTAAGACTGTAAAGAAAGTCTGTCAAGCCTTGATGATCTTTTGTTTCTGTGTAGCGATATAACTACCATGCCTGATTCAATGTTGCTTTGTCGCTCTGCATGATTATGACCGTCATTGCTCTTTTAGTTGGTCGCTCCCAGTCTTTTGCTAACCTCCACCTGTACTAAGCGGACTGACTGCTTGTGCATCCACATTCTTTTAATCCAGTTATGCCATATGAGTCCACCATACCTACCTATTTGTGGTATTTCACCGCCACTCCAAGTAAATTTACATGTGCTACCTTTTAAACCTTCATTTTTGCAATACATAGCTCATGGGAAAGTAGCTTAAAAACTATTGTGGTAAAGAATATGTCGCTTCTGTATCTTATTTCTTATAAGTTGCTTGCTGAGCGGTATCCATGTTTCTGGGGACGCCATCAACTGTTACACTTTTGTTGAATATCATGTGAGTTGCTATGCATGTTCGTCTTGTCCGAAGTAAGGGTGATTTGCCATGAGTTGAATGGTTTGAGTATGCATATTGTTAGAGAAGAACATTGGGCCGCCAACCAAAGCCATGTATCATGGTGGAAGTTTTAGCTTGGACATTAATCCTCAACCTCTTATGAATGCTTAAGCATTAAAGAGGAGTCCATTATCTATTTTCTATGTTGTCCCGGTATGGATGTCCTCAAGTTGAGATCTATCAAAAACGAGAAATCAAATGCGATTTATCTCCTTGGACCTTTGTACAGGTGGCATAGAGGTACCCCTTTGTGACACTTGGTTGAAACATATGTAATGCAATGATAACCCATGGAAATCCGAGCTAATTAGGACAAGGTGCGAGCACTATTGGTATTCGATGCATGAGGCTTGCAACTTATAGGATGTCTTATGCATAACACATATGAAGTATTACTACCGTTGACAAAATTGCTTCTATGTTTTCAAAATAAAAAACTCTAGCACATGAGTAATCCCTACTTCCCTCTGCGAAGGGCCATTTTTTTACTTTTATGTTGAGTCTCCACCTTCTTTTAAAGCACCAACTACTGAGAGCATGATTGTCATTCTGAGTGTAATGTGCATTGTCCCAAAGTAGCATTGTCTTTTGCATGATTGTGATATCGTTTATTCTGAAATCATTGTATCTAGTCATCACTTAAACCTTGAAGGTGCCCCTGCATTTATGTTTTGCTTCACTAAAGGGGGCAAGCTAGATATCACTTTATCATATTTGCATATCATGTTCATTGCAAATCTATTTGATGTTTCAGTATCATATTGTAAAACTTTCAGTTCTTGGTGATTTTATCATGAGGCAACTTAATTACTACAGATTCATTGTCTCAGTAAGCTTTTGTCATATGACTATGAATAAGTCATATATGGTTAATAGCATGTCACCACAGAAATTATTCTTGTTATCATTTACCTACTCGAGGACGAGCAGGAATTAAGCTTGGGGATGTTGATACGTCCAAAACGTATCTATAATTTCTGCTTGCTCCATGCCTCTTTTGGGTGATATTGCTATGATATTTATACACCTCCATACACTTTTGATCATATTTGGACTAACCTATTAACTCAGTGCACCCCAGTGCCAGTTTCTGTTTTCGGCTGTTTTTGTATTTCAGGTTTTCACATTACGAGAACTGTCAGGAAAAATCCAGAAAAAATATATAAAAAATCAGCGTTCCAGGAACTACCGTGCGGCCAAAGTACAGCCGGGGGGGACCCACAGGGGCTCCAGGCGGCCTGCCCAGGCGGCCCACCCCTAGGCCGCGCCGGGGGGGCGCCTGGGCCCCCCAGGACTCCCCTGGTGACCCCCTTTGGCATATATTTAAGGTGCGTCGAGAAAACCCTGATTCCGGACCCCTTTTCTCCAGACGCGATTCCGATCTCCGCCGCCATCGCCATCAAGCTTCGGGGGACCAGAATTCCTGCGCCGGCACCCTGCCGGGACGGGGAAGTGCCCCCGGATTCATCTCCATCGACGTTGCTTCCTCCCTCCGTGATGCGGGAGTAGTTCCTCCTCGGGGCTGAGGTTCTTACCAGTAGCTATGTGGTCAATTCTCTCTCCCATGATGTGATCTTCGTTGTGATCATAGGCTATGTTAATCTAAGATATTTCCCCTTCCTCTATGTATTGGATTGATGTACTCACTTGTCTTTATCTAGTATAATCCCCGAGACCAAGGTGACAGCGGTCTATTGGACATGGATTAGAACAATATTTTCATGAGTGATTTCCTCTCTTGTGTTTTGATTGAAGATTGAGAGTCTCTTGGTGCTTGTCTTTGACTATCCTTTAGATATGTTGTGGTGATTGTGGGACTCTCTTTGGATGGCCGCGGTGACATTGGGAAATCCTTAGATTGAGAACTACGAACTTTGAGGTGTGCTTTTGTAGCCCTACATAATTCTCGTCCTCTCTTGACCACGAAGGAATGACCTCCGAGTGTGTCCCCTTTGCATGTTTTATGGGAAATATCATGTGATTCGATTATGTTAATGTTGTTGGGAGTTGCCACTAGTGAAAGTATGAACCCTAGGCCTTGTTTCCACCATTGCAATACCATTTGTGCTCACGTTTACCACTTGTTTGCTTGCTGCACTTTGTATTACAAATTTATATTACTTTGTTTTGCCATCCATATCACTTGCCATTTAACATCTCTTCGGCGAACTAGTGCACCTATACATCTAACAAGTGTATTAGGTGTGTTGGGGACACAAGCGACTTCTTGTATCTTAGTTGCAGGGTTGCTTGAGAGAGACCATCTTCAACCTCTACTTCCCTGAGTTCGATAAACCTTAGGTCATCCACTTGAGGGAAATTGCTGCTGTCCTACAAACCTCTGCGCTTGGAGGCCCAACATAGTCTACAAGAGTAGAAGCATGTGTAGACATCAGGGAGCTACGGGCCAACCTCGAGATAGGGGGGCGCGCCCTCCACTGGACCACCCCGTGGCTCTCCTGGCCCACCTCTTTTGCTTCGGGGCTTCTTTTGGTCCAGAAAAAATCATAAAAAATTGGCTCGTCAATTGGACTCCGTTTGATATTCCTTTTCTGTAAAACCCTAAAACAGGAGAAAAACAGAAACTGGCACTGGGCTCTGGGTTAATAGGTTAGTCCCAAAAATCATATAAAAGTGTATAATAAAGCCCATAAGACATCCTAGAAGGATAATATAATAGCATGGAACAATAAAAAATTTAGATACATTGGAGACGTATCAGCATCCCCAAGCTTAATTCCTGCTCGTCCTCGAGTAGGTAAATGATAAAGAAAGAATTTTTGATGTGGAATGCTAACCAATATAGTTTTTCAATGTAATTCTCTTAATTGTGGCATGAATGTTCAGATCTGAAAGATTCAAGATAAAAGTCTATATTGACATAAGAAATAACAATACTTCAAGCATACTAACAAAGCAATCATGTCTTCTCAAAATACTATGGCTAAAGAAAGTTATCCCTACAAAGTCATATTGTGTTGGCTATGCTCCCTCGTTATCACACAAAAATATTCATATCATGCACAACCTCGATTTTAGCCAAGCATTTGTTTTCATACTCTATATTTTCAAAAATTTCAACTTTCACATAATACATGAGCGTGAGCCATGGACATAGCACTATGGGTGGAATAGAGGTGGTTGTGGAGAAGACAAAAAGGAGGGAGATAGTCTCACATTGACTAGGCGTATCAACGGGCTATGGAGATGCCCATCAATAGATATCAATGTGAGTGAGTAGGGATTGCCGTGCAACGGATGCACTAGAGCTAAATTCGAATGAAAGCTCAACAAAAGAAACTAGTGGGTGTGCATCCAACTTGCTTGCTCACGAAGACCTAGGGCATTTGAGGAAGCCCATCGTTGGAATATACAAGCCAAGTTCTATAACGAAAATTCCCACTAGTATATGAAAGTGACTAAACATGAGACTCTCTACAATGAAGAACATGGTGCTATTTTGAAGCATAAGTGTGGAAAAAAGATAGTAGCAATTGTCCCGCTTTCTTTTCTCTTTTTTCTCTTTTTTTTTCTTTTTTGGGCCTTTTTTTGGCCTTTCTTTTTTTTCCTTTTTTTCTTTTTTTTTGCCGAAGGGGCTTTATAGATTTAGCCTTTCCTCCCATGGGACAATGCTCTAATAATGATGATCATCACACTTTCATTACAACTCGATACTACAACAAGTATGACTCTACATGAATGCCTCCGGCGGTGTACCGGGATATGCAATGAATCAAGAGCGACACGTATGAAAAATTATGCATGGTGGCTTTGCCACAACTACGATGTCAACTACATGATCATGCATGGCAATATGACAATATGATGCGTGTCATATAAACGAAACGGTGGAAAGTTGCATGGCAATATATCTCGGAATGGCCATGGAAATGCCATGATAGGTAGGTATGGTGGCTGTTTTGAGGAACAATATGGTGGATGTTTTGAGGAAGGATATATAGTGGGTTTATGGCACCGGTGAAAGTTGCGCGGTACAAAAGAGTCTAGCAATGGTGGAAGGGTGAGAGTGTGTATAATCCATGGACTCAACATTAGTCATAAAGAACTCATATACTTATTGCAAAAATCTATGAGTCATCAAAACAAAGCAATCAACGCATAATCCTAGGGGGGAGGTTGGTAGGAGTTAACCATCGCGCGCCCCCGACCTCCACACAAAGGTTGACACTTTACAAATACCTCATGCTCTAACTTCGTCACATAGCGGTTCACCATACATGCATGCTACGGGAATCACTAACCTTAACACAAGTATTCTCAATTTCATAATAACTCCACTAGCATGACTCTAATATCACTATCCTCATATCTCAAAACAATTATCAAGCATCCAACAACTCATTCTATTCAATGCACTTGGTGTGATTTTTTTTACTACATTGACATTGGATGTCTATCATATGAAGACTAGTTTCTTTAGCCTAAACACATTACCATGCTGTTTTAATAGACTCTCAAAAGGATATAAGTGAAGCATGAGAGTTCATCTATTTCTTCAAAATAAAACCACCGCCGTGCTCTAAAAGATATAAGTGAAGCACTAGAACAATAACAAACTACTCCGAAAGATATAAGTGAAGATCAATGAGTAGTTGAATAATTATGTAACTATGTGAAGACTCTCTAACATTTAAGAACTTCAGATCTTGGGATATTATTGAAACAGAAAGCAAAACAAAATAAACTAAATTGACGCTCCAAGCAAAACACATATCATGTGGTGAATAAAAATATAGCTCCAAGTATAGTTACCGATGGATGAAGACGAAAGAGGGGATGCCTTCCCGGGGCATCCCCAAGCTTAGGCTTTTGGTTGTCCTTGAATTTTACCTTGGGGTGCCTTGGGAATCCCCAAGCTTAGACCTTTGCTACTCCTTGTTCCATAGTCCATCAAAGCAATACTCAAAACTTGAAAACTTCACAACACAAAACTTAGACAAAATTCTCGTGAGCTCCGTTAGTATAAGAAAGCAAGCCACTACTCAAAGGTGCAGCAATGAATTCATTCTTTGTTTATATTGGTGTTAAACCTACTGTATTCCAACTTCTCTATGGTTCATACTTCCCAATACTACTCATGGATGCATTGAAATAAGCAAACAACACACGAAAAACAGAATCTGTCAAAAACAGAACAGTCTGTAGTAATCTGCAGGGTTAGCCTACTTCTGGAACTCCAAAAAATTCAAACTAAATTGGTAAATTTGTCTACCAATCATCTGCAAAATGAATCAACTAAATAGCATGCTCCATTAAAATCTGAAGACTACTTTAGCGAGCGCTAATGATTTTGTTTTTCACAGCAAGATCACATAAACTTCACACAAGTCTTCCCAAAGGTTCTACTTGGCACAAACACTAAACAAAACATGAAACCACATCTAATCAGAGGCTAGATGCAATATTTATTCCCTAACAGCAACAAAAACAAAAAATATAAAGTTGGGTTGCCTCCCAACAAGCGCTATCGTTTAACGCCCCTAGCTAGGCATAATGATGCTCACATAAAAGATAAGGATTGAAACATAATGGGAGCATCATGAAGCAAATTACTAGCACATTTAAGTCTAACCCACTTCCTATGCATAGGGATTTTTTGAGCAAACAACTTATGGGAACAACAATCAACTAGCATAGGAAGGCATAACAAGCATAACTTCAAAACTTTAAGCACATAGAGAGGAAACTTGATATTATTGCAATTCCTACAAGCATATGTTCATCCCTCATAATAATTTTCAGTATCATCATGAATGAATTCAACAATATAACCAGCACATAAAGCATTGTTTTCATGATCTACTTGCATAGAAATTTTACTGCTCTCCACATAAGCAAAATTCTTCTCATTCATAGTAGTGGGAGCAAACTCAACAAAATAACTATCATGTGAAGCATAATCCAATTGAAAACAAAAATCATGATGACAAGTTTCATGGTTATCATTATTCTTAGTAGCATACAAGTCATCACAATAATCATCATAGATAGCAACTTTGTTCTCATAATCAATTGGAACCTCTTCCGAAATAGTAGATTCATCACTAAACAAAGTCATGACCTCTCCAAATCCACTTTCATTAATATAAACATCATAAATAGGAGGTATGCTTTCATCATAATAAATATTATCATCAAAACTTGGGGGACTAGAAATATCATCGTCATCAAACATAGCTTCCCCAAGCTTGTGGTTTTGCATATCATTAGCATCATGGGTATTCAAAGAATTCATACTAATGACATTGCAATCATGCTCATCATGAATATATTTTATGCCAAGCATTCTATGTAATTCTTCTTCTAGTACTTGAGCACAATATTCCTTCCCATCATTTTCATAAAAGATATTAAAACGATGAAGCATATGAGGCAACCTTAGTTCCATTTTTGGTAGTTTTGTTTTATAAACGAAACTAGTGATAAAACAAGAAACTAAAAGATTCGATTGCAAGATCTGAAGACATACCTTCAAGCACTAACCTCCCCGACAACGGCGCCAGAAAAGAGCTTGATGTCTACTACGCACCCTTCTTCTTGTAGACATTGTTGGGCCTCCAAGTGCAGAGGTTTGTAGGACAGTAGCAAATTTTACTCAAGTGGATGACCTAAGGTTTATCAATTCGTGGGAGGCGTAGGATGAAGATGGTCTCTCTCAAGCAACCCTGCAACCAAATAACAAAGAGTCTCTTGTGTCCCCAACACACCCAATACAATGGTAAATTGTATAGGTGCACTAGTTCGGCGAAGAGATGGTGATACAAGTGCAATATGGATGGTAGATATGGGTTTTTGTAAACTGAAAATATAAAAACAGCAAGGTAGCAAGTGGTAAACGTGAGCATAAACGGTGTTGCAATGATGGTAGGCAAGGCCTAGGGTTCATACTTTCACTAGTGCAAGTTCTCTCAACAAGGATAACATAATTGGATCATATTAATAGCCCTCAACATGCAACAAGAGTCACCCCAAAGTCACCAATAGCGGAGAACAAACGAAGAGATTATGGTAGGGTACGAAACCACCTCAAAGATATTCTTTCTGATCGATCTATTCAAGAGTCTGTAGTAACATTCAATCTATCATAGAGTTCGTACTAGAATAACACCTTAAGACACAAATCAATCAAAACCCTAATGTCACCTAGATACTCCAATGTCACCTCAAGTATCCGTGGGCATGCTTATACGATATGCATCACACAATCTCAGAAATATCTATTCAACTAACACATAGAACTTCAAAGAGTGCCCCAAAGTTTCTACCGGAGAGTCAAAACGAAAACGTGTGCCAACCCCTATGCATAGGTTCCCAAGGTCACGGAACACGCAAGTTGATCACCAAAACATACATCAAGTTGATCACATGATATCCCATTGTCACCATAGATAAACACGTGCAAGACATACATCAAGTGTTCTCAAATCCTTAAAGACTCAATCCGATAAGATAACTTCAAAAGGGAAAACTCAATCCATTACAAGAGAGTAGAGGGGGAGAAGAAGATCCAACTAAAATAGCAAAGCTCACGATACATCAAAATCGTGACATCTCAAGAACACAAGAGAGAGAGAGAGAGAGAGAGAGAGAGAGAGAGAGATCAAACACATAGCTACTGGTACATACCCTCAGCCCCGAGGGTGGACTACTCCCTCCTCGTCATGGAGAGCGCTGGGATGATTAAGATAGCCACCGGAGAGGGATTGCCCCCTCCGGCAGGGTGCCTAAACGGGTCTAGATTGATTTTCGTTGGCTACAGAGGCTTTCGGCGGCGGAACTCCCGATCTAGGTTTCTTTTTGGAGGTTTCAGTATTTATAGGAATTTTTGGAGTCAGGGCCAAGTAAAGGGGAGCACGGGCCGTCCTCGAGATAGGGGGCGCACCCTTGCTAGGTGGCTTCTCACCCCTCGTTGGTTACCCCAAGTGGAAGGTTTGAGATGCAGTGTAGCAGAAGTTTTCCCTTGCCAATACCAAGGATCGATTTCCCAGAGACTCCCAGATTCAACAAGAAGGTGTCAACTGCTAACGGCGTCGGATATTAGCAATCAACGTGGACCTGCACACACATACAAATAACTTTGCTCCCAACGAGTACATAGAGGTTGTCAATCCCTCCGGCCTTGTAGTTTACAAAGGATCAAACGCAAGTGATAATAGTGATAGATATAATTGCAATAGTAAGTAAAAAGCGGAAAAGTAAATAGCGGATGTGATCAATGATGGTAATATGGACCGGAGTCTCATGATGTTCACTAGTGATGTCTCTCTCCCAAAAGACGATAAAACTGCTATGTGAGGTAAACGAATTACAGCTGGGCAATTGACTGGACCAATGCTGACTAAGTTGCAAGAAAGGTAGAGGTTCAAAGCATGGGCGGTACGCCGAGGTAAGTAGACCGAAATCCATCTGCATCTACTACTAATCATCCACCTTGAGATATCTATCCAGAACATCTCGCTGGTATTAAGTTGCGAGTCCCACCCATAGTGTAAACTCAAAGCAACAGACAACTGCATTAAAAGAACTTTGCATAAAGTAAACAATACTTGCACCCGCGGGCACAAGCACCGTTGTTTTCCCCCTTGTGGCAACGGCACATCCCCTAGACTCATGTTTCTGTCACTTAAACTAGTCATCGAGGGGCATGAACCCACAATCAAGCATAACGTTCCCTCTTGGAGTCACTACCTACTACTTGGCCAAAGCAATAAATAACAACGGAGAACATGGAAGAATTACTTACGAACATAAAAATAAAAGAGGTGAATCAAATATATTACTCAAACACAATCTGAACATAATCTCATAATCCATCGGATCCCAGCAAACTCATCATAGCAACAGCATAAGGATTACATATGTGCCTCGATCATGTAGGGCAGCTCGCGAGGACTAATTGGTGAAGCACAAGAACGGGAGGAGAACATCACATAGCTACTGGTCATGGACCCATGGTCCAAGGGAGACTACTCACAACTCATCTGGGAGGCGTCCATGGTGGTGGAGAAGCTCCCCGTGGTGATCCTCCCCTCCGGCAGGGTGCCGGGAAGATTTCTCCTGGTGCTCCCGATCTTGGAAGCGGCGGCGGTGGCGGAACAGAGATGAGATCGCGAGAAAGAGTTCCCGTCTCGAGGGTTTCGGGAGACGCTTTAAATATATGCCAAAGGGGGGCATCAGCGGAGCCTCGGGGGGCCCAGGCGCCCCCCCGGCGCGGCCCAGGGGGGGCGCCGCCAGGGCGCCTGGAGCCCTGGTGCCCCCCCCCCCCCGGCTGTACTTCGGGCGCACGGTAGGTTCTGGAACGCTGATTTTTTATATAATTTTTCTGGATTTTTTCTGGCAGTTCTCGTAATGTGAAAACCTGAAATACAAAAACAGCCGAAAACAGAAACTGGCACTGGGGTGCACTGAGTTAATAGGTTAGTCCAAATATGATCAAAAGTGTATGGAAGTGTACAAATATCATAGCAATATCACACAAAAGAGGCATGGAGCAAGCAGAAATTATAGATACGTTTTGGACGTATCAACATCCCCAAGCTTAATTCCTGCTCGTCCTCGAGTAGGTAAATGATAACAAGAATAATTTCTGTGGTGACATGCTATTAACCATATAGGACTTTTTCATAGTCATATGACAAAAGCTTACTGAGACAATGAATCTATAGTAATTAAGTTGCCTCATGAGAAAATCACAAAGAACTGAAAGTTTTACAATATGATACTGAAACATCAAATAGATTTGTAATGAACATGATGTGCAAACATGATAAAGTGATATCTCGCTTGCCCCCTTTAGTGAAGCAAAACATAAATGCAGGGGCACCTCCAAGGTTTAAGTGATGACTAGATACAATGATTTCAGAATAAACGATATCTCAATCATGCAAAAGACAATGCTACTTTGGGACAATGCACATTACACTCAGAATGACAATCATGCTCTCAGTAGTTGGTGCTTTTAAAAGAAGGTGGAGACTCTCGAACCGTGGCTTTTGTTGACAAGGTTGAAAACTCGTAGTCGGAAACAAAGATAAAACATGTACCAAAGCTCTTGGTTTTAAAAACAGAGGTAACAATTTATTTTTAGATCATGCATGTTTCGTCAATGAATGCTAGCAGACAACTCAATCACTTCTTGAGATGGACAAGTTTCGAGCAACGGCTCCCTAATGAGGACGATCACATCCTCTTAATCTCCTTTGTTTATCACTGCCAAAGTTTTCTGATTACTCATGAACAAAGCGTGAAGGAGGGTTTGTTTGTTATATTATCTTTTTGAGCCGGGCGCACTCAATGCCAGTTCCTTCTCGTATTATGGGTTTGCACATTATACATGCAATCCCGGGGTGAAGCTTGTCCAACTTAAAAAGATCATGAATTAACCACTACTTCCTCATGAACTTACAACAGAGGCACAAAATAGGAATGCATTTTTTTTTGAATAATTTCGAGATGGCACATGCAAGTCTCCGTTAGGAATGGCAGGTAAATACCATGTAGGAAGGTATGGTGGACTCATATGGCATAACTGGATTAAAAGGATGTGGATGCACAAGCAGTCAGTCCGCTTAGTACAGGTGGAGGTTAGCAAAAGACTGGGAGCGACCAACTAAGAGAGCAATGACGGTCATAATCATGCAGAGCGACAAAGCAACATTGAATCAGGCATGGAAGTTATATCGCTACTCAGAAATAAAAGATCATCAAGGCTTGACAGACTTTCTTTATAGTCTTAAATATGCGTGAGCATACGCCAAGTCAATCAAAATAAATTCTTGAAGGAAGATATTACTAAACCATACCACATCATAGGCAAACAAACCATGTTGGTACTCCAATAACACATTGGGAACCCCCCAGCTATTTGAGACTAACCATAAGAAAACCTGAACTACTAAGCGCCATTATGCACGTAGCATCTTTATCATAGACATATCAACCAATGCAACGGAAGCAAACTCTCTTAATAAGATAAACATGATAATTAAAGAGAGTTCAAGCAACCAACTAAACGAAAGCTCTTTAAAAAGATAAGCATGAAAGTTAAGAGCTAAGCATGATAGTAGCTGTTGAAAGACAAAGAACACACACATCATAGATAGACATGAAAATTCTATGTTATGTTCTAGGTAGAAGTGGAGCGTGTTTCTCTCCCACATAAAGAAAGTTGAGTTCCGACTCGTTATGAAAAGCTAAAGGAAATTAAAAGGAAACTAAAAGCAAGACGCTCCAAGCATAGCACATAACACATGAAGTGATTAAAATATAGTGAAACGAAAGACGAACTGATAATGTTGATGGAGAAGGGGATGCACGGGGGCATCCCCAAGCTTAGACGCTTGAGTCTCCTTGAATATTTCTTGGGGTGCATGGGGGCATCCCCAAGCTTGAGCGTTTGACACTCCTGAATCTTTTTATCATCTTCCCTCGCACACTTGAAAACTCCCTTCATACATAACTCATCATAATCTGATTAGCGAGGTTAGTACCCATAATAAAATAATTGTTCCTTGCTGGAAATAAAGATATTCTTGAATTTCTACTGTTTCTCAAGATTGCCAAAAGGTTTTTGCAAAGAAAAAGCAAGCTCTAGGTTTGCAATATGAAGGAAAGGCAAAACAGGACAGAATCTGTGAAAAACAGAACAGCAGGTAGTAAATGATTTTTTCTAGGCACTTCTGCAACTCTAATCAAAAAACTCAAAACAGATGCACGAAATACAATTATATAGAGCACGCTGTCGAAAAAATTCAGACCAAAAAGATGATCTGGTGATTTTAAACGAATTTTTCTATCCAAGGACATAATCTGTTTCCTGGACAGCACGTCACAACTTTTGAACTTTCTAGCAATCAGAGGCTATACTTGGCACAAAATTGAAAGGCAAAGATACAATGATGATGCTACAGTAGTAACAACATCAAGACACAACAAAAACAAAATAAAATTTATTCATTGGGCTGCCTCCCAAAAGCGCTTTCTTTTATGCCTTTAAGCTAGGCATAATGCATAGAGATCAAGTTTTATCAAGAGTAAAAGAATAGCTAGCCCGTATAACGGACTCAAAAGGTAACTTAATCTTCTTTCGAGGGAAGTGTTCCCTCCCTTTCTTGAGAGGAAACTGAAATTTTATATTCCCCTCTTTCATGTCAATGATAGCACCAACGGTGCGCAAAAAGGGACGTCCCAAAATAATTGGACAAGAAGGATCACATTCAATATCCATAATAGTGAAATCAACGGGAACATAATTATCATTGACAACGATAAGAACATCGTCGATCCTCCCCAAAGGTTTCTTTATGGAAGAATCAATGAGACGAACACCAAAAGAACAAGAATCATAAGGTTTCAATTTAAGCATATCATATATTCTTTTGGGCATAACAGAGGTACTAGCACCAACATCACATAAAGCATAGCAAGAGAAGTTATTCAACTTAATTTTTATCATAGGATCCCAACCATCTTCTAGCTTTCTAGGTATGGAGGCTTCTACTCTAAGTTTCTCCTCCCTAGCTTTGATAAGAGCATTAGTGATATGCTCTGTGAAGGCAAGGTTAATCGTGCTTGTGCGGGGATCTCTAGACATCTTGTGAAGGAAATCAATAACTTCGGTAAGAGTGCAATTGTCAAAATCAAGGTCACTACCATCAAGTAAGGTGGTAGTGGTGTCCTTTAGGTTCACTTGTTTGGTAGTTTCTATAGTCATAGCATCACCATTAATAGGTCCATCGGGACCAGGAGTGCATTGGGTGCTAAGAGTTTGGATATCCTCAACAACTTGGATAGTAGCAACAGTGTGGTGGGTAGGAAGGCTCTTAATTCTATCTTCTTCCTCCCTTTCTCTAGCCCATCTCTCTTTAAGTTTAGCCATCATCCTAATATTTTCATTAAGTTGCACTTGAATAGCATTAATAGGATTGACCTTCCTCTCCTCAAGAGGAGAAGTTCTAATTTTAAGCAATTCTACCTCATTGGCTAAATGGTCTACCTTTGAAGAGAGATCACCTAGTTTGTTTAATTTTTCTTCTACACTATTATTAAAAGCTTTTTGGGTAGTGATGAAATGTTTAAGCATAATCTCTAGTTCAGTAGTGGAGTTCCTGGTGCTAGGATAAGCATTGTTGTTCCCAAAAGAATTAGAGGGGAACGGTCTAGGATTGCTACCAAAATTACTCCTATAAGCATTGTTGTTGAAATTGTTTCTAGAGATAAAGTTCACATCTACTTGTTCTTGAGCAATCAAAGAATTTAAAGGAACATCACGAGGATCAATAGAAGATTGCTTCGAAAGTAGAGACATGAACAAGTCAACTTTTTCATTTAGGGAGGAAATCTCCTCGACAGAGTTTACCTTCCTACCTGTTGGAGCGCGTTCGGTGTGCCATTGGGAATAATTGGTCATCATCTCATCGAGAAGCTTTGTGGCAGCACCAAGTGTAGTTGACATAAAGGTTCCTCCCGCGGTCGAATCTAACAAGTTCCGCGAGGTAAAGTTCAAGCCTGCATAAAAAGTTTGGATAACCATCCAAGTAGTCAAACCATGAGTAGGGCAGTTCTTGATAAGAGATTTCATACGTTCCCAAGCTTGGGCAACGTGTTCATTATCCAATTGTTTAAAATTCATTATGTTACTTCTTAGTTGGATAATTTTAGCAGGTGGATAGTATTTTCCAATAAAAGCATCTTTGCACTTGTCCCATGAATCTATGCTATTTCTAGGCAAAGACTGAAACCAAATTTTAGCTCCTCCTCTCAAGGAGAAAGGAAAAAGCTTAAGCTTAACAATATTACCATCTATTTCTTGGTACTTTTGCATATCACAAAGTTCAACAAAATTGTTCAAGTGTAAAGCAGCATCATCTCCAGCACCGGAGAATTAATCTTTCATGACTAAGTTCAGTAAAGCAGGTTTAATTTCATATGAAGGTGCTGAAGTGGCAGGTGTAGTGATAGGTGTGCTGATAAAGTCATCGTTGTTGTGACTAGTGAAGTCACACAACTTGGTGTTCTCGGTGGAACCCATAGTAGGAAGCAAGCAAGATAACTATTTTTGTGATTTTCGATAAATGGTACTAAAGCAAAACTGAAAGGTAAACTAACAAGACTAAAAGCAAAGGTAAAAGATAGCGTGCAACTCCCCTATCCTGAAGAGTGGAGTCCCCGGCAACGGCGCCAGAAATTGCTTTGCTAGGTGGCTTCTCACCCCTCGTTGGTTACCCCAAGTGGAAGGTTTGAGATGCAGTGTAGCAGAAGTTTTCCCTTGGCAATACCAAGGATCGATTTCCCAGAGACTCCCAGTTTCAACAAGAAGGTGTCAACTGCTAACGGCGCCGGATATTAGCAATCAACGTGGACCTGCACACATATACAAATAACTTTGCTCCCAACGAGTACAGAGCGGCTGTCAATCCCTCCGCAAGTGATAATAGTTATAGATATAATTGCAATAGTAAGTAAAAAGCGGAAAAGTAAATAGCGGATGTGATCAATGATGGTAATATGGACCGGAGTCTCATGATGTTCACTAGTGATGTCTCTCTCCCAAAAGACGATAAAATTGCTATGTGAGGTAAACGAATTACAGCTGGGCAATTGACAGGACCAATGCTGACTAAGTTGCAAGAAAGGTAGAGGTTCAAAGCATGGGCGGTACGCCGAGGTAAGTAGACCGAAATCCATCTGCATCTACTACTAATCATCCACCTTGAGATATATATCCAGAACATCTCGCTGGTATTAAGTTGCGAGTCCCACCCATAGTGTAAACTCAAAGCAACAGACAACTGCATTAAAAGAACTTTGCGTAAAGTAAACAATCCTTGCACCCGCGGGCACAAGCACCGTTGTTTTCCCCCTTGTGGCAACAACACATTCCCTAGACTCATGTTTCTGTCACTCAAACTAGTCATCGAGGGGCATGAACCCACAATCAAGCATAACGTTCCCTCTTGGAGTCAATACCTACTACTTGGCCAAAGCAATAAATAACAACGGAGAACATGCAAGAATTACTTACGAACATAAACATAAAAGAGGTGAATCAAATATATTACTCAAACACAATCTGAACATAATCTCATAATCCATCGGATCCCAGCAAACTCATCATAGCAACAGCATAAGGATTACATATGTGCCTCGATCATGTAGGGCAGCTCACGAGGACTAATTAGTGAAGCACAAGAACAGGAGGAGAACATCACATAGCTACTGGTCATGGACCCATGGTCCAAGGGAGACTACTCACAACTCATCCGGGAGGCGTCCATGGTGGTGGAGATGCTCCCGGTGGTGATCCTCCCCTCCGGCAGGGTGCCGGGAAGAGTTCTCCTGGTGCTCCCGATCTTGGAAGCGGCGGCGGCGGCGGAACAAAGATGAGATCGCGAAAAAGAGTTCCCGTCCCGAGGGTTTCGGGAGACGCTTTAAATATATGCCAAAGGGGGGCATCAGCGGAGCCTCGGGGGGCCCAGGCGCCCCCCGGCGCGGCCTAGGCGGGGCGCGCCGCCAGGGCGCCTGGAGCCCTGGTGCCCCCCCCCTGCTGTACTTCGGGCACACGGTAGGTTCTGGAACGCTGATTTTTTATATAATTTTTCTGGATTTTTTCTGGTAGTTCTCGTAATGTGAAAACCTGAAATACAAAAACAGCCGAAAACAGAAACTGGCACTAGGGTGCACTGAGTTAATAGGTTAGTCCAAATATGATCAAAAGTGTATGGAAGTGTATAAATATCATAGCAATATCACACAAAAGAGGCATGGAGCAAGCAGAAATTATAGATATGTTTTGGACGTATCAGCCCTCCACCCTCGAGGGTAGACCGTGGCTCTCCTGGCCCACCTCTTGTTCTTCGGGGTCTTCTTTTGGTCCGGAAAAAATCATAAAAAATTGGCTCGTCAATTGGACTCCGTTTGATATTCCTTTTCTATAAAACTCTAAAACAGGAGAAAAACATGAACTGGCACTGGGCTCTGGGTTAATAGGTTAGTCCCAAAAATCATATAAAAGTGTATAATAAAGCCCATAAGACATCCTAGAAGGATAATATAATAGCATGGAACAATAAAAAATTATAGATACGTTGGAGACGTATCAATGCGCCACTTGCAAGAGGTGTCTTCGGCTCGATGGGTTCAGAGATCCGAATGGTGCCGGTCTCCGTTTTTAAGGGATGATGTATTCTCAGCTTGATCTTCGATTGCCGCCACTAGGTGAGTGGTCGGGATGGAATTGACTTCGTGACCGGATTTAGGTCCGATCAGATCATCTGACGATCAAAGCCCCAAGGCGGTGATGCGATCCAGCAGCTCGTTTAAACACAAGGAATCTGTCGAGGTCGGGTCATCGGGGAGGTCAGAACCAATGTAGGGGTGGTGCTCGATGGCCGTGAGAAGTGTGGCCGGCCCGGAGGCCACGCGGGCACATACAACGAACCCGCCGAGCCGAAGGATCTCGCCCATGGCCAGGTTGTTCCCGAGGGTGATGTGACAGCCTGGTTTTTGGCCCTTATCCTTTTCTTTTTGATTTATTGGTTTTTGCTATGTTTTTCCTTTTGGAGTGGTTCTGTGGCCTTGTCACCTGGGAAATCATCTTATTTTTCCCTTCCAAGTGGCTCATCCTTCTCAAAACCTTGCCAAGATCATGTCAATCCACTGCTTGACCAAACCCTAATTTCTTTTTCTAGGGAATATTCTTTTTATGTTAAAGGAATAACCCTGTCTGCCCTAGGTTGTGAAGCAACCTATAATTTTGTCACTCCTAATATTCCCAAATAAATTATAGCAATTTGTTTCGGTCATATCTTCATGGAATATGGCAAAACTTTTCCTTGCCATGTTCAAAAAAAATTCTCAAATATTCCTTTTCCTATTCTGCCCTAAATGGCACTTTGTGAAGCAAGTGCTATTTATCTTTGCCCAATTGACCCCAAACTCCTTGGAAATCTTTTTATGTCCAAACATTGCTACATGCCAAATTCAACTATATTTGCCTAGCAAATCTCCGTGAGTGAATTTTCAAAGTTTCTGTCAAACAGAAGCCACTGTGAAGGAAGTGCTAGCTAGGAGCATCCAAATGAGTTGAAATTTTGCAAGCCTCTCCTTGAGATCATTTTATCCCCCTCCTCCAAAAATCAGATCCATCCCATCTACCATGTGAGCACCCCTTCAAATATTTGTTTCTATCCAAATTTTTAGTTTGTGAAGCAAGTATATTTTATATTGCTCCACTATGGCTGAAAATATTCCAGGACCTTCTCTCATCCATATAACCTACCTCTACCAATTTTGGGCACATTTTGTGTAGCCATTTTTCCTTAGGATATTACCTAAGTTTTTGGACAGAAAGGATGCCTGTGAAGGAAATACCATTTTGGTAAATCCAATTGGTATGAAATTTATACAACATCTTACTATGAACAAATCCCTAAGCCTTGCCAAATTTGAGCTCAAGTGGACACACCATTTGAGTGCAACATCCTAATCTCTTTTATGAACCAGATTTGGCAGTTGCAAAGCAACTATGATTTATCTTGGTCCAAATCTTCTCCAACTTACCAGGATGTAAGTTCTTCTTTACCTAAACCTACCTGACAAGCTCCTTGGCTCAAACTCATTTTCTGTGGATCAGTTTTCCTCCTCAAAGTTTATTGCAGTAAACTTCAGAGGATCTTTACCACTCATCTATAGACCTTTTCACCATTCTACCACCACATCTGGTACTTACCCTGTAGAGACTTACCACTAGACATCAATTCCTAGCCTGTTTTCACCACTACATGCCAGTGCCCGTGGTGATCACGCCAAGGGCGTGTCTGTGCGCGCGCTTTATGTGCAGTGGCCGCGCCCAGGCGCTGTTTGTGCTTCGGCACCCCCGCCCCTCATCTTCTTCGAGCTCGTGAGCCTGTCCCTTGGCCTCGCCTCCCCGTCGCAGACCCCCCTGGACCCCTCTCCCCGTCGGCCGCTTCCTCCACCGACGAGCACCGACGGTCGCCGACGCCAGTCGCCGAACACAACAGTGGCACAGTGCCATGTTTGGCCTCGAGCTTCCCTCGGTTGCTTCTTCTGCTTCCCGGCGTCGTCTGCCTCTCCGTGAACCCCTCCACTGTACCCCCTCGTCGCCTGCCTCCGAGCTCGCGGGCGTGGACACGTGCCCGCGGAGACGCCAGCGCGGCTATCCTCCCCTCGCCTATTTAAGCAGCCCCGAGCACGCCACTCCTCACCACCCGCCTCACCACACTCCCAGGACCCCGCCTAGCCACTAGCCCGAGCCGGAGAAGCTCTCCTCGCGGCAGTAGGCTGCCATGGCCGCCGCTCGGCCTCAGCTAAATTTGGCCGACCCAAGCCACCCCTCCACTCCCTGAGTTATCCACTACCTTCCCCACTCTCCGGCGGTCCTCTCCATCCCCTTTGCTAGTCGCCGGAGCCAGCGTGGCCGCGTGTCCCCAAGATTGGTCGCCGCACTTGCTCTCTGCTTCTGTGATGAACCATCGTTTCGCCCCTCCTCGGTGTTCATTCTGTGTCAGGTTGGGTGCGGCGGTGCCTCCCGCATCCGCCGGTGGCCGGAGCTCGGCCGGAGTCGCCGGGGCTAGCGCCGGCGCCGCGCTCTGCCTCGCCCCTGCCTCTGTCCGTCGGGAGGAGGAAGAAGGGGTGAGGGGGAGAGAGTCAATGCCCCCGGGCCCCAGCTGTATGTGCCAGTGGTGGCGCACGTGTGGAGCTGGGATGGCGGGCCCTGCCTCTCCTCTGGGTCCCACTCGTCAGCCGCACCGAAGCCGGCCCCGCGTCGACCCCATCGGTTGCTGACTGGATTAAGTGGAAGCGCATTTCCACATAATGCGCTTTCGTTTCAGTGAAAACGTAAACTAGTACGGCTTCGGCCAAGAATGCGCCTTCACTGTCCCAAAAGCGTATTTCCTGGAAGGTGCTTTCATTTTTTCTGTTTTGGCCCAGTCTGTAAACTTTTATGTTACAGATAGGTCCCTGGTAGAAAAACATTCATAACTTTTTTATCCTAACTCCAAATGAGGTGAATCTAGAGCCCATCTCTTCGTCTCGTCGAGCCCATTCTGTTGACATCATTTTCATTATGTTCCAACATTCTGAAAATGACCATTTTGCCCTTGCCGTTAAATAGCTCCCTCCGGGAGAGAATGTTTTCCGACGATCCTTTCCGCGAGTTTCTCGCACTTTGTCTCGGTGATTTCTTCCACCCCAGGCAAGCCACACCCTCCATTTGCACGATTGCAATGCAGTGAAATGGTTCTTTATTTGAACTTATTTAAAATATTGCATAGCTACGTATGATCTTATTCATGGCATTTCTCGAAGTTGTTTTTGGATCTTGTTATTGCCATGATGTTGCTTGGAGTTCTAGGACTTATATTTTGATGATTATGTGGATGACATGTTGCCTTTGGATTTTTAGTGGCTATTTTCATGCTAGTATCTGCTATTACTTTTCGAGTATTTGCTTTGGATGTCATGCTGCCTTTGGATTCTTAGTCGCTATTTTCATGCTAGTATGTGTTATTATTTTCGGAGTATTGTTTTGGGATGTCATGTTGTCTTTGGATTATTTGTTGGATATTGCTATGACTTGGATTATTAGCTTGATAGTTAATATCGGAGTATCTGTATCACAACTAAAAATAACTTTGGAGATAAGTCCGTCATTAAGTTGGTCAGGTGCCACCGAACCGGGCTTTCCCCAGTGCAACCACATTTGTCTTTATGGGAAGGCTCTAATGCGATGCTATTGTCATGCCTCTCGCCGGCGCATCCAACTAGGGAAGGTTATGGGCGCGCGCTACCCTGATCAGGTAGACGGACATAACCTTGTGTGCCCGTAGTTGGATAATAAGCGCTTTTTCCCCGTTTGGGACTTTTTTTTGTTTTTGCCATGACGGTGGCCGTTGGTGTCTTTGGTAGACACGGGGCCACCCAGGACTATCCCAGTGGGGAATGAGTCGGAGTGGCTGGGAGAGTGTCATGACAGTAGATCGATTTTGTCGGAACGCCGTTGGTCCACCCGAATGGGAGAAAGAGGCCATGGGTTCTGTGGTTTGGGTACAGTGCACTACCTCTGCAGATTGTAATTAATCTATCGATAGCCGTGTCCTCGGTCATGGGCATGGGTTCGTATTAGGTCACACCGTTCGATCAACACTTAAATGACGGAATAAGTAAAATGAACTATAGGTGAATAATATATGTTGATATGAAGAGCAGTGTAGGATATTGATGATGATGTAGACCAAGTGTTGGTCATGATAATGATCACTGGTAAGATCAGGTTTGGTTTTGGACCACGAGGTGATCGAGATGATTTATTACTTGGCCAGTTAGCCAAGAGAGATATTATTCTGAGATAGTAATTTATCCGTATTTTATCAGTTTCATACCATGCTTAGTAGTTGCTTCATCATGATATTTGTTAATTAATTAACCTGTTAATGCTATGTTTATGTTTTGCCTTGATGTTTTTGGTTGTTGTGAGCTTGCAAGTACATTCAATGTACTGACCTGGCATGTCATGCCAAATTGCAGGTGATGCCATGATTGCTTGATTGTTTGTCGAGGTTGTCGTGCGTGCGAGCTAGATCGTGTCCCAGCCAGAGTCCTTGTGGATTGGAGTTCACCACCTTCGTCGTTGTTCCGCTGCTACGAGTTGTTTCGCTGCTAGCATAGAGAAAGTGTAGTATTGCCAGCGTAGTGTCGCCATGCTGATGTGCTCCTTTGTAAAATCAGACCATTGTAATTTTATTCTTGTAATAAGAGCTTACTTGTTCTATGCTAAGCAGTTCCGTATTCCAGAAGACTTCTCCTCGATCTCTGGGCTGGAATACGAGGCGTTCCGGTTTCTCTGAGCCAGGGTGCCACAGCGCTTGGTATCAGAGCAGGTCTGGCTATAGGACGCGTTAGTTAGCGCGAGCGGTAGAACCGTTAGTAAGCGGTGGTATAGGGTCTGGCCTTGTTTGTTGCATTTGGTTGCTATATTTGTTTGTTGCATAGCATGTATATAGCCTTATTATTTTGATACTAACGATTTATCTAGTGAGTGTAGGTGGCATCGGTTCAGATCCACTACAGGTCAGCCTTTGCATTTCTCCAGTTTTATTTTCTTGCTCGTTCTTCGGTGTTTGGTGTCATTTCTGTCCTAGCAGAGTGATGCGAAGTGATCCTGACACGGTTTGCAAAAATGGTGCTCAGGTATTGTGCCGAGTTCCTTTCTTCAGCTCCTTTTGTTTCGGTGGTAGACATGTTTTTACCCAGGATCGTCCTTTTTCTTGTAGTGTTGGCAACCCTTAATGGTCTTAGTCATCAAGAAAGGGCAATGCCAGCAGACTCAGTTTTTCCCCGCGATCCTATTTTCTTGGACGAGTACGGATATTTTCCGTCTGCTTGATAATATTGTGGTTGCAACATTCGTGTCCTGCTACAGGGTTACCAAGTACGTCCTCTCCTCCGAGATAGTCCAGGTTGCCACCTGGCTAAGCTAGCACTTGGTGTAGCGCTGTTTACACCAATCCTTCCACACATTTATTCACTCTCATGCACATCGTCACAACATGCTAGGTCGTAGAACCAGAGATCCCGCGAAATTTTTGTGCTTAAGTAGGCATGCATATTGTGTGATTAGCAGTAATATGTGACATTGATTGTGTGTGACTTGATTGTTGTTGTGTGCTTTGGTTTAGTTGAGTTTTATTTCGCTTCTTTCTTTTGGGCCCCGGTGTTACATTATTTTCACCTATAAAGAATGGCTCATGAACTGACACCAGACTTGAAGAAGTAATAAGGAGTTCAAATATTCAGAAACTTAGCTAAACAGAATGGAATTCTCAGCCGACTGCAGTGAAATGGGAAAAATCTGATGTTGAGACTGATAATCAATTTCGCATCAGTGAGCACTCCTCGCCACAGTGCTGATAACCGAAGTCTACAAAAATACTCACCGTAGTAACAGTCAAGTCAGCAGCAAGACAAGTCAGGTACCAGACCAATGGTATATATTTTCTGGCAAAGGTATGGACCTTGTACAATTTTTTTGACTCAGCAAGGCATGGTGCTTAAAATATGTTATCATCTGAAATAAAGTCAGAATGTGATATACTCGTGGAAGACAGTTAAATCAGTTTTTTCATGCAAATAATCAGCCTCAGAATATTATGGGCGTGTGTATGGATTTCAGTCTGCCTATCAGTACAAAGTTTTGGATATAAGGAATCCAGTATTACTCCACACGCTATCATGAGAGATTTATGAGGCAAGGTTCCTCAATTTTTCCTCAGCATGGTATGTGAACAATTTCCGGTCCAAGATACCCGATCTTTCTTAGCAAGATACCTCGATAAGAGCTTGTGACAGACGAAAATGTTTTTTTCTCAAACAAGCAAACCCGAGGGGGAAGCTTCTCAAGCACAGAACTCGGGCTTCCCCAGCACAATAATCAGACCAAGCTTCGTGTGTAAGCTATAAGAGCCTTCTTCTGCACGATACCCAGACAGAAGATTTGAGCAGAAACTAAAGAGTATTTGTCAGCAAGCTATTCGGATGGCTTCTCTCGTAAGCCACTCAGTCCGCACCAGTATCACAATATTGCACCGACCTCAGATATTATATGATGAGTTTCCAATATGTGGCAGTGCCGCTCAAGAATCAGATCAGCAATATTTTGGTCAGAAGAACAATTTAGTCAAAATGTATGTCTGCCTCAAGAAATCAAGAGAAAAAAATATTAAGATGGTTAAACATGTGGAAATCGGTCCGCATATCACAATGAGAATCTTCTGTTGTACTCTGTCTTCTTCAGCAAGCAACAACAAAAGGCTTCTGACAGACGGTACCCAGTTTTCCCTAGCAATTCATTAAGGGGGGAAAGCTTCTGAAGCACGGTACACAGTCTTCCTCAGCAGGATGCTCTCGATGGTTTCCAGTATAAGCCATCCAATCTCCTTCAGTACGGCATTTGTGCAAATTATTAAATGGTGAAATGACAGCATATGACAGTGCATCCTGAAAATCTGATCCGCAACCGTCTGGTCATATGCAAGAATCAGTCAGAAAACAAGTCTGCCTTGGGATGTAGATTCTCCAATATATGTGAAGGAAGCCAGATATATACCTCAGTGTGATAAGGGATTATCAAGTTTGACGACAACACTGAGCTCTGTACAAGTACCAGTGAACCTGGAAAATGATCCTGATGAGCCATGGTTGAGTTATCCCAGTAATGCCCCAGATAAATGTTACCTGCCATGGGATAAGGATAAAGATACGCCTGTCAAAATAATTCCCCTGACAGAACCCATGGTCATACGAAGAATCAAGGACAAGCATGGCTAGGTTATTTCAGTAAGGTACCCCGCCCAGGGAATCATGACCCTCAAAAGGATGAGGCTGACAGCCAAGGTATAATGATTTTTGCATGACCATCAGGGTCTCGATACCCGAATCAGTTGGAGGCCGTAATTTCATATAGACCCACAAAGGCATACTCTCAGCGGCCTACTCTGTTTTGCAAGGATTACATATCCCGCTGAACCGCTTGGACTGATTAGTGTGGAAAATCCCAATGAGTATACCGACAAAATGAGAAAATCAAAAGCCAAATGATCAACTCAGACACGGTATAGCCATCGACGAAATCAGGTACACGGTCAGTCTGTCAGCAAAATAATTTGTCCGTCAGCCCCCTGTCAGCCAGTCTTAAGATGTAAATATTTGAGGTATGACACAGCTATAACTCCATACACCATTGTGTTGTTCTCAACAAGAGGCAGTCGGATCTTTGGCTCATATCTCATGCTCGAGCCAAAGGAATAAGATCAAAATGAATCAGTACCATCTATGGGAAGTCAAATCCCGTCAGAAGATGGCCATAAAAAATTCTCAGCATTTATTGGAACCGGAAGGCCTGCATTTATTTGAAGCAACCCCACGGCAGAAGTAAAAAGGTTTTCATGACTAAAAGAAAATTTATGCTCAGACGCATTGGACATCACTGCAGAGATGAAAGAATCGGTGTCAGGAAAAGGATTTGGTGTGGGAGCAAAAATCTGTCAGAATTTGGGGAAAGGTAAAGCAAACCACCTCCGAGCAAAGGTAATCAGATCATATAAAATTCTCAGGGGAACAATAAATAAAGGAAATGGATATCCGAGTTGGAAATGGTATCCTCAAAGTTATACTTGTTCCCTGAGCCAACAAATCTCGAGGACGAGATTTCTTTAAGGGGTGGAAGGTTTGTGACAGCCTGGTTTTTGGCCCTTTTCTTTTTCTTTTTGATTTATTGGTTTTTGCTCTATTTTTCTTTTTGGAGTGGTTCTGTGGCCTTGTCACCTAGGAAATCATCTTCTTTTTCCCTCCCAAGTGGCTCATCCTTCTCAAAACCTTGCCAAGATCATGTCACTCCACTGCTTGACCAAACCTTAATTTCTTTTTCTAGGAAATATTCCTTTTCTGTTAAAGGAATAACCCTGTCTGCCCTAGGTTGTGAAGCAACCTATAATTCTGTCACTCCTAAAATTCCCAAATAAATTCTAATAATTTGTTTGTGTCATATCTTCATGGAATATGACAAAACGTTTCCTTGCCATGTTCAAAAATAATTCTCAAATATTCCTTTTCCTATTCTGCCCTAAATGGCACTTTGTGAAGCAAGTGCTATTTATCTTTGCCCAATTGACCCCAAACTCCTTGGACATCTTTTTATGTCCAAATCTTTGCTACATGCCAAAATTCAACTATATTTTCCTAGCCAATCTCCCTCAGTGAATTTTCAAAGTTTATGTCAAACAGAAGCCACTATGAAGGAAGTGCTAGCTAGGAGCATCCAAATGAGTTGGAATTTTGCATGCCTCTCCTTGAGATCATTTTATTCCTCTCCTCGAAAAATCAGCTCCATCCCATCTACCATGTGAGCACCCCTTCAAATATTTGTTTCTGGCCAAATTTTCAGTTTGTGAAGTAAGTATACTTTATATTGCTCCACTATGGCTGAAAATATTCCAGGACCTTCCCTCATCCATATAACCTATCTCTACAAATTTGGGGCACATTTTGTGTAGCCATTTATCCTCAGGATATTTCCTAATTTTTGGACACAAAGGGTGCTTGTGAAGGAAGTACCATTTTGGTAAATCCAATTGGTATGAAATTTATACAGCATCTTACTATGACCAAATCCCTAAGCCTTGCCAAATTTGAGCTCAAGTGGCCACGCCATTTAAGTGCAACATCCTAATCTCTTTTCTCGACCAGATTTGGTAGTTCCAAAGCAACTATGATTTATCTTGGTCCAAATCTTCTCCAACTTACCAGGATGTAAGTTCTTCTTTACCTAAACCTACCAGACAAGCTCCTTGGCTCAAACTCATTTTTTGTGGATCAGTGTTCCTCCTCAAAGTTTACTGCAGTAAACTTCAGAGGATCTTTACCACTCATCTATAGACCTTTTCACCATTCTACCACCACAGCTGGTACTCACCCTGTAGAGACTTACCACTAGACATCAATTCCTAGCCTGTTTTCACCACTACATGCCAGTGCCCGTGGTGATCACGACAAGGGCGTGTCTGTGTGCGCGCTCTGTGTGTAGTGGCCGCGCCCAGGCGCTGTTTGTGCTTCGGCACCCCCGCCATTTGTCTTCTTCGAGCTCGTGAGCCTATCCCTTGGCCTCGCCTCCCCGTCGCAGACCCCCCTGGACCCCTCTCCTTATCGACCGCTTCCTCCACCGACGAGCACCGACGCTCGCCGACGCCAGCCGCCGAACACAACAGTGGCACAGTGCCCTGTTTGGCCTCGAGCTTCCCTCGGCTGCTTCTTCTGCTTCCCGGCGTCGTCTGCCTCCCCGTGAACCCCTCCACTGTACCCCCTCGTCGCCTGCCTCCGAGCTCGCAGGCGTGGATGCGTGCCCGCGGCGACGCCAGCGCGGCTCTCCTCCCCTCGCCTATTTAAGCAGCCCCGAGCATGCTGGTCCTCACCACCAGCCTCACCACACTCCCAGGACCCCGCCTAGCCACTAGCCCAAGCTGGAGAAGCTCTCCTCGCCGCAGTAGGCCGCCATGGCCGCCGCTCGGCCTCGGCTAATTTTGGCCGACCCAAGCCACCCCTCCACTCCCTGACCTATCCACTACCTTCCCCAATCTCTGGCGGTCCTCTCCATCCCCTTTGCTAGTCGCCGGAGCCACCGTGGCCGCGTGTCCCCAAGATTGGCCGCTGCAATTGCTCTCTGCTTCCGTGATGAACCATCGTTTCACCCCTCCTCGGTGTTGGTTCTGCGTCAGGTTGGTCGCGGCATTGCCTCTTGCATCCTCCGGCGGCCGGAGCTCGACCGGAGATGGCTGGAGTCGCCGGGGCCAGCACTGGCGCCGCGCTCTGCCTCGCCCCTGCCTCTGTCCGTCGGGAGGAGGAAGACGGGGTGAAGGGGAGAGAGTCAACGCCCCCTGGCCCCAGCTGTAAGCGGCAGCGATGGCGCACGTGTGGAGCTGGGATGGCGGGCCCTGCCTCTCCTCTGGGTCCCACTCGTCAGCCGCACCGAAGTCGGCCCCACGTTGACCCCATCGGCTGCTGACTGGATTAAGTGGAAGCGCATTTCCACAGAATGCGCTTTCGTTTCTGTGAAAACGTAAACTAGTACGGCTTCGACCAAGAATGCGTCTTCACTGTCCCGAAAGAGTATTTCCTCGAAGGTGCTTTCAGTTTTTCTATTTTGGCCTAGTGTGTAAACTTTTATGTTACAGATTGGTCCCTGGCAGAAAAACATTCATAACTTTTTGATCCTAACTCCAAATGAGGTGAATCCAAAGCTCATCTCTTCGTTTCGTCGAGCCCGTTCTGTTGACATCATTTTCATTATGTTCCAACATTCTGAAAATGACCATTTTTCCCTTGCCGTTAAATAGCTCCCTCCGGGAGAGAATGTTTTCTGGCGATCCTTTCCGCGAGTTTCTCGCACTTTGTCCCGGTGATTTCTTCCACCCCAGGCAAGCCACACCCTCCATTTGCATGATTTCAATGCAGTGACATGGTTCTTTATTTGAACTTATTTAAAATATTGCATAGCTACGTATGATCTTATTCATGGCATTTCTCGGAGTTGTTTTTGGATCTTGTTATTGCCATGATGTTGCTTGGAGTTCTAGGACTTATATTTTGATGATTATGTGGATGACATGTTGCCTTTGGATTTTTAGTGGCTATTTTCATGCTAGTATCTGCTATTACTTTTGGAGTATTTGCTTTGGATGTCATGCTACCTTTGGATTCTTAGTGGCTATTTTCATGCAAGTATGTGTTATTATTTTCGGAGTATTGTTTTGGGATGTCATGTTGTCTTTGGATTATTTGTTGGATATTGATATGACTTGGATTATTAGCTTGATAGTTAATATCGGAGTATCTGTATCACAACTAAAAATAACTTTGGAGATAAATCCGTCATTAAGTTGGTCAGGTACCAACGAACCGGGCTTTCCCCAGTGCAACCACATTTGTCTTTATGGGAAGGCCCTAATGCGATGCTATTGTCATGCCTCTCGCCGGCGCCTCCAACTAGGGAAGGTTGGGCGTGCGCTACCCTGATCAGGTAGACGGACATAACCTTGTGTGCCCGTAGTTGGATAATAAGCGCTTTTTCCCCGTTTGGGACTTTTATTTGTTTTTGCCACGACGGTGGCCGTTGGTGTCTTTGGTAGACACGGGGCCACCCAGGACTATCCCAGTGGGGAATGAGTCGGAGTGGCCGGGAGAGTGTCATGATAGTAGATCGGTTTTGTCGAAACGCCGTTGGTCCACCCGAATGGGAGAAAGAGTCCATGGGTTCTGTGGTGTGGGTACAGTGCACTACCTCTGTAGAGTGTAATTAATCTATCGACAGCCGCGTCCTCGATCATGGGCATGGGTTTGTATTAGGTCACACCGTTCGATCAACACTTAAATGACGGAATAACTAAAATGAACTATAGGTGAATTATATATGTTGATATGATGAGCAGTGCAGGATATTGATGATGATGTAGACTAAGTGTTGGTCATGATAATGATCACTGGTAAGATCAGGTTTGGTTTTGGACCACGCGGTGATCAAGATGCTTTATTACTTGGCCGGTTAGCGAAGACAGATATTATTCTGAGATAGTAATTTATCCATATTTTATCAGTTTCATACCATGCTTAGTAGTTGCTTCATCATGATAGTTGTTAATTAATTAACCTGTTAATGCTATGTTTTTGTTTTGCCTTGATGCTTTTGGTTGTTGTGAGCTTGCAAGTACATTCAATGTACTGACCTGGAGTGTCATGCCAGATTGCAGGTCATGCCATGATTGCTTGATTGTTTGTCGAGGTTGCCGTGCGTGCGAGCTATATCGTGTCTCAGCCAGAGTCCCTGTGGATTGGAGTTCACCACCTTCGTCGTTGTTCCGCTGCTAGAAGTTCCGCTGCTACGAGTTGTTTTGCTGCTAGCATAGAGCAAGTGTAGTATCGCCGGTGTAGTGTCGCCATGATGATGTGCTCCTTTGTAACATCAGACTTTTGTAATTTTATTCTTGTAATAAGAGCTGATTTGTTCTATGCTAAGCAGTTCAGTATTCCAGAAGACTTCTCCTCGATCTCTGGGCTGGAATACGGGGCGTTCCGGTTTCTCTGAGCCGGGGTGCCACAGGTGATCTCATCACTGATGACGAGACGAGCCATCGATCTCTTTTCGTGAGCGTACAGCGGAGCTCCCAATGAAAGCACCATTGTCGGTGTCAAAGCCGGCAGATCTCGGGTAGGGGGGCCAAGATGTACGTCTTAGGATCGATGGTAACAGGAGACAGGGGACACGATGTTTACCCAGGTTCGGGCCCTCTCGATCGAGGTAATACCCTACTTCATGCTTGATTGATCTTGATGAATATGGTTATAAGAGTTGATCTACCTGGATTTCACTAATGGCTAAACCCTAAAAGTCTAGCCTATGTGATTGCTATGATATTTGTCTTCTCTACGGGCTAAACCCCTCGGCTTATATACACGTCGGAGGGGGCCTAGGGTTACAAAGGTGACTTGGGGAGGAAGGAATTGTTACATCCGGACATCTTTCTTGCCTTACAACACACATTGGAGTCCTAACCGAATACGGGGGAGGGCCTTCTGCTTCTATCTTCATGGCCCATCAATCCGCCCCAGCATCAATGGCCCGGACGCCTGAGGGCCCCCGAATACAATACTCCCTCAATCATTGAAATCATCATGCCTAGCTAAAAAGGCATTAAAGAAAAGCGCTTGTTGGGAGACAACCCAATACTTATACCTACTTTTTTTGTGTGTTCTTTCTAAGTTACTACTGCTGCTGTTACTGTTAGTACTGCTACAAAATCATTGCTATCACTGTTACCGTTACTATTGTTGTTACCACTACTATCAAAACTATCATACTACTGTGCTACTAAACACTCTGCTGCAGATAATTAATCTCCAGGTGTGGCTAAATTGAAAACTCAGCTGCTAATACTTGCAAATATTCTTTGGCTCCCCTTGTGTCGAATCTATAAATTTGGGTTGAATACTCTACCCTCAAAAGCTGTTGTGATCCCCTATACTTGTGGGTTATCAAGACCTTTTTCTGGCGCCGTTGCCTAGGATCATAGCTATATTTGTTGAGTCACTTGGGATTATTATCTATTTTTCATTATGAGGAATCTGAAGGACGAAATTACTAAGATCTTTCCCTAACGACGAGGCAAGGTAAGGAATTGCCATCTAGCTCTGCACTTGATTTTCCTTCAGTTATAAGTAAGCTTGCAACACCACAATCTGCTATTAATCCTGATATGTAGTAAGTAATTGATGATGCTACTTCTGCTATTAATGATGCTTATTATGATGCTAGTACCTTGCTTGATAAAACTGTGCCATTGGGTGAATTTCTTGATGAACAACTTGCTAGAGCTAACGATATTGAGAATACTGAAACTGATGAAGTACTTGAAACTTAAAATCTTGAAACTCCTATTAGATCTAGCCATCCTAGATATGAATTGCCTAAAGTACCCGAAGGGTATGTTATGGATGAGGAGACAACTAGAGGCTTTCTTGCTTGCAATGATAGAGATGATCTTAAGAAATTATTATGTAAACTGGAGGAAAAGTCTTTGAATGCTAGAATGAAATGTGATCCTAAGTTTGCTACTTTACCTATCTGTGTTACTGATAAGGATTATGAGTTCTCTGTCGACCCAGAGTTAATTACTTTGGTAGAATCTACTCCTTTCCATGGCTATGAAACTGAAACTGTAGTGGCACACCTTATTAAACTAAATGATATAGCCACCCTATTTGCTCATGATGAGAAGATTCGTTATTATTATATCCTCATATTATTTCCGTTCTCATTAAAGGGTGATGCTAAACTTTGGTACAATGCTCTTGCTCCTGGTTGTGTCTGTAGTCCCCAGGATATGATTTGTTACTTCTCTGAGAAATATTTTCCTGCTCATAAGAAACAAGCTGCCTTGCAGGAAATAATTAACTTTGTGCAAATTGAAGAAGAGAGTCTCCCATAAGCTTGGGGGAGGCTTCTCCAATTGCTTAATGCTTTGCCCTATCACCCACTTAAGAAAAATGAAATACTTGATATCTTCTATAGTGGACTAACCGATACTTCTAGGGATTTCCTAGATAGTTGTGCTGGTTGTGTTTTTAGGGAACGGACTTTTGAACAAGTTGAGGAATTATTGAATAATATATTGAAAAATTATGATGATTGTACTCTTCCCGAACCACCGCGTAAACCTACTTCGAAGAAGAGGGGTATCTTATTTTTCAGTCCCGATGATATGCAAGAGGCAAAGAAAAGTATGAAAGGAAAAAGGTATTAAAGCAGAGGATGTTAAAAAATTACCACCTATTGAAGAAATTTATGGACTTGACACACCCCCACCCAAGGTGGTAGAGGTAAGTTCTTTAATGAAATTTGATGAAGGTGATATCCCTTATAATAAACATCCTAGTTAATGCCTTTATGAGTTTGATAACTACATTAGAAAACAAGATCACTTCAATGCCAATGTCATGAAAGAATTAAAATACAACTGTGACATGACTGCTCACTTGAGTGACTTGTTGTTTATAATCTCCAATGATGTTAGAGGTGTAGGAAAACTTGCCTCTATGGTTCAAACTCAATTAGAACAAGTTTCTCAATCTCAGAAAGAATTGCTAAATGAAATGAATAGTAATATAAATGATTTTGTTGTTAGAGTAGAAACTAGAGGAGGTAAAATGACTCAGGAACCACTTTATCCTGAGGGACACCCTAAGAGAAATGAAAAGATTCACAAAGACTTAACACTAGTGTACCTAGTCCTTTTAGAAAGAAAAAGAAGAAGAAAAATGATAGGACTTTGCATACCTCTAGTGAACCTGAGATAGAAAAACCTCCTAAAACTAATGATATCTCTATCTCTGATGCTGAAACTCAATCTGGTAATGAATATTTACCTAGTGATAATGAGAATGATAATGATGATGTTTGGAAAAACACTCAATCAGATAATGATAAACCACCAGATAATGATGTTGAGATAGAGCCTGTTGTTGATCTTGATAACCCAGAACCTAAAAATAAAAGGTATGATAAAAAGACTTTTTTGCTAGGAAACATGGTAAAGAAAGAGAACCATGGGTACAAAAACCCATGCCCTTTCCACCAAAACCAACTAAGAAAATAGATGATGAAGAATTTGAAAGCTTTGCTGAAATACTTAGGCCAGTCTTTTTACGCACTTGCTTGACTGATATTTTAAAGATGGCCCCTTATGTTAAATATATGAAAGACATCATCACTAATAAAAGAAAGATACCGGAAGCTGAAATCTCCACCATGCTTGCTGATTATTCTTTTAAGGATGGAGTGCCTACAAAACTTGGAAGATCCGGGAATACCAATTATACCTTGCTCCATCAAAAGAAATTGTCTCAAAACTAATTTGTGTGATTTAGGAGATGGTGTTAGTGTTACGCCTTTCTCTTTATATAAAAGACTCTCACACCTACTAAAATATCTTTGCAAATGACTAACAAGTTAACTGCCGTACCTATCAGTATTTGTGAAGATGTGCACGTTGTTGTTGTTGCAAACATTACTATCTTAACTGACTTTGTTATACTTGAGATGCCTGAGGATGACAACATGTCGATTATCCTGGGGAGACCCATTTTCAGTACTACAGGGGCTGTTATTGATTGCAATAAAATTAAAGTCACTTTTCATATCAATGGTAATGACCATATGGTGCACTTTAACGTTATTGAAAAATCTCCGACACTCGCTATTGGAAGTTTTCAACTACCTCTACTATTGTCAAAAAGAGATACGATATACTTATTATTGGGGATATACATATCCCCATTAAGGTAACTTAGTGTTTTATGAAAGTTCTTCGGTTTCATGCTAATTGAAAGTGGTTGTTAATAAGACTTGATCAATCTTATTAATGGATCATTTTTGACAGGTATGAAGTTGATGAATGTAGTAGGCACTACCTTCTGTCCCTACCTTTTATTTTCTGTTTTTCTTAGTTCAATAAAAATAAAATGCCATGCTTTGTTTGTTTACTGTGTTTTCCGTGCAATAAAAAAATGACCCAAAAATAAAAGTGCTCAGAATGCCCTCAAAATTTAATACGATTTTTTTCTAAATATTTCCGAATTTTTAGTGCAAATAACATCAGCGGGGGTGCACCAAGTGGGCACAACCCACCTGGGCGCACCAGCTGCCCCACGCGTGCCCTGGTGGGTTGTGGTCCCCACGTGGGCCCCCTCACTTATCTCTTTAGCCCATGTCATCTCCTACCTCCAGAAAAAAGTACCATTGCTCTCTCTCTCT
Organism: Secale cereale; assembly: GCA_902687465.1. NCBI lineage: Eukaryota > Viridiplantae > Streptophyta > Magnoliopsida > Poales > Poaceae > Secale > Secale cereale. The sequence continues at coordinate 613,158,746 of LR738715.1, read as the reverse complement.
CTCTCTCTCTCTCTCTCGTGTTCTTGCTCTCAAACCCGTGGATTTTGATCTCTTTGCTCGAAGCTCCGTTTCCAAAACTATTTTGGGGGATTGCCACTTGGTATGTGACTCCTCCATTGCTCCAATTAGTTTTTGCTTTAGTAGTTTGTATTTTGAATAATTAGCTACTCTTGGTGCTGCTATAGATGGGCTTGCATGTTGAATTCTTAGACTTCTAAGTAGTCTATGCTCAATATGCTCTCTATGCATGCTTATGAGTGGTTGTTGTTAATCTTGTGAAGTATGCTAGACAAAAAATTTGTGGACCAAATTTTTCCAGAAATTGTACGCAAATAAAATGTACCTATTTGGAAGGGGTTCTTCGAGGAGGAGGTCCTCGGAAGCATCATCCAGTAGTGGCTCAATACGTCGGTCTTATGTTGAACCAAGTGCAAGCTCAATACGAGAGGCCGCTATTAAATCCTGTTTATGGCCATGCAATGAGTTCATAGTGAATGCAGGTATTAAAGAAGAATTTGAGCAATATATTCAGAATGCCGAGCTTGGTTCCTACATCGAAGATAAGTGCAACCAACATCTCAGCCTCATACAATTATTTACTAATGAATTTAAATTTCATCTGTGTAAGTCTATAGTTTCGTTTAAACTTTATGCCAGTCCATTTACCCTGCCTCTAGAGACATTTTCTAATATCTGCAAAATTCTCTTTTGGGGCTCGCTAGACGAACCACCAAGGTCGGAGTATGAGACATTCCTGACTAGTCTTTGTTATGGAGCGGATAGAGGAGTGACACGAGGTAGGATAAAAAGCATTCACTTTCCATCAATTCAATACTTTGCACTATTTAATGGCAAATGTATCATAGGCAAACAAGGCTATAGTACACTATGTGCTCCTGACTTGAGCCTCATACACACTGCTCTCACTGGTATCCAATGTTATAACCTTGGAGCGATTGTTGCACGAGGTTGCAACACAACGCTGGTAGCGGTTATTTTTATGGTGGGATTTATGCCTCATGTTTAGCCAGGGAGTTGCGCGTATCACCTTAGACTAATGACCCTATACTACCCACTCGGAACTTAGACTTTGAGGCCATGAAGCGCCATAATTTTCTTGAGTGCAAAATCAATAATTATACTTATAATTGAGGTTCAATAAGGAACACATTGTACATACCTTTTTGCCTGTGTCTGCTCTCTTTGATTTTCATAGCAAAGGAAGATATTATGTTTCTGAGAGCGAGGCTCATGCACACAACGCGGAGGTCGTTGCTGCTCGACGGGCTGAGGTGGTTGCACTAAGAGCCTCCGTGAGCTACCACGCTGACTAATATTCAGGCTGCAGGTGATGGTTGCCAAGCTAGGCCAAAAGCCTAAGCTTGGGGGAGTACGTGTTTCCACCGACATTATATTCATGCTCACACATTACATTTCAGTTGTCGGTGTTCACAATTTTTCATTGTATGATCCATGCTAGATTTACTTTTCTCGCTTTCTTTTTGTGTGTTTGGAAAACTTCGACAAAACCCAAAAACATTTCCTGTTTCTTTTCAATTTTTCTTTCTGGTTTAATTAGTTGTAGTACTAAAAGAAAACCCAAAAATATTTCTTGTTTCTTCTCTTTGTCTGTTGGGAGCTCTCTCGTGTAAATAGTTTTTCTCGTTTTTGTTTTCTTTATTTTACCTTTTTAGGAAAAAAACAAAAACTCCAAAAATATTTCACTGTGTTTCTCTGAATTTATTTTCTAGTTCTTGAGTCGTACCAAGGAGAAGACCACAATGAAAATGTTGAGTGTCTCTCATATGCATTATCGCTTATCTAATAAAAATCCCAATTTCCCTTGTCTTGTCCTGTTTGAATAAAATGTTTGCAGATTCCAGCTTAGACCACGACACTCTTGCATTATTATTATTCGTATATCATTCGGTCATGCAAGTGAAAGGCAATAATGACGATATTCGATGAACTGGTTGTGGCAGAGAGAAACGGGTATGAACTCAACTTGTTCTGTTTTTGCAAATATGTTTAACCTAGTATCCATGATTGAACCTATTATCAAACATGTTTGCAATGAAAATTAGATATTATAGTTTCTCATGGCATGCTTAGGTAGCCAGGAGTAGATAATGATTTATCTTGGAGGTCAATATTGCGTTAAAATGATTGTGATGTAGTGTGATGATATGGTATCCTCCTCTAAATGTTTCAAGTGGCTTGACTTGGCACATGCTCCTGCATGTGGTTGAATCAAAACCAACATAGCCTCTATGATATTTATGGTCAAGGTGTTCATATCCTACTCATGCTGGCATTCAATGTTTATTATGCATAATGCATGTTCATGACCGTTTTCGCTCTCTAGTTGGCCGTGTCAACCTATTTTCTAGCCTTCGCTTGTACTAAGCGGGAACACTGCTTGTGCATCAAATCCTAAAACCAAAGTTATTCCAGATGAGTCCACCATATCTACCTATATGCGGTATTACCCTGCCATCCTAAGTAAATTTTCATGTGCCACCTCTCAAAATTCAAATAAACATCCGTTTTTGTGTGCCTCGATTGTTCACAGAGCGACAGTGGGTGGTCGGTATCTTCCATGCTAAGCAGGTTATTCTCATGACAAGCATTTATTCACTTGTCCTTGCACGAGAGGGGCGGTAATAGGGATTCCCAGTCTCGAATTCAAAAAGAAAAGAGACTTACAAATAATCAAACAAAACTCCTACGGAGCAAAACCCTTACTTTATCACTTAGGAACCACCACTATTGTGTTTAGCAGGGAAGATATTGATAATTTTCGGTCGTGATGTAAATAGGAAGGGTGCATTTCTCAAAATTACATTTATCTCTATTTTAAAACCTTGAGCTCTGGCACCGCTGCAAATCCATGCTTCCCTCTACGAAGGGATTATCTATTTACTATTATGTTGAGTCATCACCTTCTCAAATAAGCGCAAGATCTGAGAGCACTATTGTCATCCGCATGCATTGTATGTAGTTAATGTTGGGTGTTAGCATGACTGGATCTTTTCTACCGTGAATTACAATGTTTAGTCGATGCTCAAACTTTGGAGGTGCTCTGCATTTATGTTTTGCGGTCTCGGAAGGGGCTAGCGAGATACCACTGTTGTCATATTATATCATGGTTATTTTGACAAAGCGTTGTCATTTGAGATATCTTATTATTGCTCTCTAGTTGTTTATGCTATTGATATGAGCTACTCCCTCCGATCCATATTACTTGTCGCTCAAATGGGTGTATCTAGATGTATTTCAGTGTTAGGTACATCCATTTGAGCGACAAATAATATGGATCAGAGGGGGTAATATAATTTATAAGAGTTATTGTTGACATGGTTAGTCATGATCTTTGCTGAAAACCTGGGTGCTACTTAAGCTTATTTATGTAAACAAGAGCAAAAGAGTTCATAAAAGCTTTTCTTTTTCACTTTCAGTTTAGCAATTGAATTGCTTGAGGACAAGCAAAGGTTTAAGCTTGGGGGAGTTTATACATCTCCGTCGTATCTACTTTTCCTAACGTGTTTCCTCTTATTTTGGACTCTAATTTTCATGATTTGAATGAAACTAACCCAGACTGACGATGTTTTTAGCAGAATTGCCATGGTGTTGTTTTTGTGTAGAAATAAAAGTTATCGGAATGGAACGTAACTTTTTGGAGAATTATTTCAGAATAAATGAAAAATACTGGAGCTAAGAACCACAGAAGGGGGCCCCTGGGTGAGCACAACCCACTAGCCCCCCCCCCCCCTCCAGGCGCGCCCAGGTGGGTTGTGTCCACCTGGTGGCCCCGCGGACCCCGAGTCCAACTCCATAAATACATATTTTTTCAGAAACAATCACGGAGGAAGAATTATCTCGTTTCGCGATACGAAGTCGTCGCCACCTGTTGTTCTTCATCGGGAGGCTAGATCTGGAGACCGTTTGGTGCTCCGGAGAGGGGCATATTTGATCTTCGTTATCACCAACCCTCCTTCATCACCAATTCAATGATGCTCTCCATCGGGAGTGAGTAATTCCTTCGTAGGCTCGCTGGTCGGTGAGGAGTTGGATGAGATTCATCATGTAATCAATTTAGTTTTGTTAGGGCTTGATCCCTAGTAACCATTGTGTTCTGAGATTTATATTGTTATGACTTTGCCATGCTTAATGCTTGACACCTTGGGCCCGGGTGCCATGAACTCAAATCTGAACCATCTATGTTATCACCATTATATCTATGTTCTAGATCCAATCTTGCAAGTCATATTCACCTATTGTGTGTTATGATCTGTAAACCCCAGAGTGACATTATTCGGGATACTTTCCGGTGCTGACCGTAGTTTGAGGAGTTCATGTATTCACTATGTGTTAATGCTTTATTCCGGTTCTCTATTAAAAGGAGGCCTTAATATCCCTTAGTTTCCTTATGGACCCCGCTGCCACGGGAGGGTAGGACAAAAGATGGCATACAAGTTCTTTCCATAAGCACGTATGACTATTTATGGAATACATGCGTACATTATATTTATGAACTGGAGCTAGTCTTGTATTGCCCTAGGTTATGACTGTTATATGATGAATATCATCCAACAAATCGCCGATCCAATGCCTACGAATTTCCTACATATTGTTCTTGCTAAGTTACTACTGCTGTTGTTACTCTTACAACTGCTACAAAATTGTTGATATCACTGTTACCGTTACTTTTGTTGTTACCACTACTATCAAAAATATCATACTACTGTGCTACTATACACTCTGATGTAGATAATTAATCTCCAGGTGTGGCTGAATTGACAACTCAGTTGCTAATACTTGCAAATATTCTTTGGCTCCCCTTGTGTCGAATCTATAAATTTGGGTTGAATACTCTACCCTCGAAAATTGTTGTGATCCCCTATACTTGTGGGTTATCATGAGTTTTCATAGTTCCTTCTTCTTTTGATCCATTTGATCTTGAGGAATGTGTCGTGCACGAAAAGTTGAATGAAATTCCTACCAAGTGGTTACGGTTCCAACAAGCAGCATACGCCTGTGGCTTTCCCACCATTGAGAAGCTGAACCCCTCAGGTGATATGTCGCATAGGTGACGTAACTGGCTGGGGAAACATTAGCCGACTCCATTTGAAAGGCATTGTCACGGAGCCAATCGTTAGCATCTATAGGATCAGATGAGTTACGGAAAGTAAACAGTTTGAGGTGCATGAATTCCTGTAGGGTTACTCAGGCAGGCTATTGATGAGCAATCTGGGTTGGAAATTGGTTCATTAGCCCGGACATGAACTAGCGGTTCAGCTCAAACTGTTGCATCATTGCGGTAATATAGGGTGGAGGCGGAGGATTGCCAGCCATCCTCCTAGGAACGCATGAAGTTTAGCAAGAACAACTGTAAGTGTATAGTCTCATTCATGATGTAACATGAACAATGAACAAGAAGTGCATTAGATACATAATAGTAGTCATTAAAGACATACAGCTCCATGCACAAAGTTGGTTACAAATGGGCAACATGAGTTCGAAAACACACACAGCTAGAAAAAGCAGGCGACAGACAGGCATGTGGTGGAGGGATATAACAACTAGACATAAGAAAGGCTACATCAACCTCGAGGAAAACCACTGCAGCAAGAAATCTGCAGGTGACGACGCAGGGTGCCCTCGATAAAAAGCATCTTCCGGCCTCAACTCTAAGAAGGGTTAATTCAAATCTACGGGTGGATGTGATCATGAGAACCTAGAGTTAGAGTTAGCAAAATCTTTAACCCAAAATGAAGAGAGATCAGAATCCCAGAGTAAAGATGCGGAATAAAGTATCCTAAACCCATCCATTTGCAATGTGGGCCCGTAATCCACACAACAATGTTAGTAAAATAGTTGTCCCAAAGACTAGACTCAACTTCGGCCAAGGAGTTGGAAAGGGTCTTCCTACAGGTAGTCGGCTCTGATACAAACTTGTAATGCCCCCGACTTAATCATGCACTAATCATACACGCAAATGTGCACGATCAAGATCAGAGACTCGCGGGAAGATATTACAACACAACTTATGACACAAATTCAAGTATAAAGCTTTATATTACATGCCAGGGCCATGAAGGCTCGATACATCAGTCAGCGAAAGCAACAATATCTGAGCACAAACATAAGTAGACAAGTTTGCCTTAAGAAGGCTGAGAAAAACAACGACATCTAGATCAAAAAGGCGCAGGCCTCCTGCCTGGGAGCCTCCTATCTACTCCTGGTCGTCAGTCTCCATGCAGTAATAGGCTCCGTCAGGGTAGTAGTATTCAACTGCGGGATCAGCTGGCTTCGGGGCTCCGTCATCTGGTCGCATCCACCTGGTGTAGGGCGTAAAGGGTAGCAAAAAACCTGAGTACTCATCCAAAGTACTCCCAAGACTTACATCAGACTTATGCTAAGTATGCCTCTATATCAAAGGGAAGGGGTTGTATATGTGGACTATACTACAGAATTGCCAGAATAGAGGGGAATGCCTAGCCTGCCGAAGACTAGCATCTTGCAGTGTCTCGCAGCAACAAAAGAGATTAGAGTAACATATAATATGTAGTAACAAGTATATATATATTAGTAATGCACAGAGATCCTTCCTCGACTCCCCTACTAGAAAATGATCCCGGAGCCATCATTACAGTTTAATATCATAAGTATCTAGTTCTAGTTGTGGTAGATCGGGATACAACTCCGAGCATCCGTTACCATGGACACGGCTATTCGAATAGATATACTTCCCTGCAGGGGTGCACCAACGTATCTGTCATGCTCAATTACCTCTGGTTGGACACACTTTTCCTGGTAATGTCCGGCCTTAGATAATCCACACGTCATAGTGCCACCTAGGCTCCATAGAGAGGTTCCGACCGGTCTACATCCTAAGAGCAAAGGGGTCATGGGAGAATTGTCCTAAGCGCTCCGGGTCGTTGCGCGCTGCGCAGACCTAGGAACCACCTTTGTCCTGGATGGTGCCAGCCCAGCTGTGCCGCAATGCTGAACTGGATGTCTGACATAGCTTTCGGGAGAATCATACGACGCCGAGTGCACTTGACTTATCCCGCGTGGTGGTTAGTGTGAAAAGTCCATAGGCCTACTCAGATCAGGTACCCAAACCCATTCGTGTGTTGGGAGCTCGCGGGGACGATCAGTGCTCCTGTCGCCATGTCTCGCGGACTTACGACAAGGGCCATGCCCATCCCTTTCTAGCAGTCTTTGCCAACCCGATCGTGCCGCGTCATTATCTCGCGGGTACCCTCAAGGTCAACCTAACTTCAATAACTCTCACGGGTACCCCTTGGGTCTACCTGACTTCAAGAAAGGACTAAGGTGAAGTTCAAGGTATTTGTGTGTCCATAACATCAAGGGGGAACCTAAGGAATCACCCTCGATGGATTCCTACTCGATGTAACCGACAAGGTGACCTTGGAGGAATCACCCTTGACTGGTTCATGCTTGAGGTGTTGCACGATAGAGTCATCATCGGGAGTGGTGAACAAGGAATCACCCTCTGTAATCCACGACCGATTAGCTACCCTATAGAGATATCATTAGGAGTGATATACGAGGCATCACCCTCGGCACTCGATAGTAGCTCTACAGAGTCATACAACTAAAGGGGGTGTCGGTGATCTGTCGACCTCTGCATGTCGATCACATTGATCTAGTCATCCGGAAGCAAAGCATGGCAACATGGACAAGGGTGCAGGACCACTGATGGATCACTAACAAACCTATACTAAGCATATAGGATAATAGGTAAAGTAAAAAACAACAGGTTACAAAGTAGGCTATGCATCAGAATAAGAGCTATCAAAGAACAGTATCAAAATCTAATGCAAGCATGGGAGAGAAAGAATGGGCAATATAGGAATGATCAAACGGGTTTTGCTTGCCTGGAAGCTCTGCTGCAAGTGGTTGAACGCTCGTGGTGTAGTCATACTCGGGAGCAGCGTCGGCCTCGGGGTTTGCCGGAGAAGAAGAGGGGGAAACAGTAAATATAAAGCACACAGATGCGGCACGATGCATGCCATGGTGATATGCTAAGCTAGGGGTGACCTAATGCAGTGCTACGTGTTTTTTTGACTATATACTGCAAGGCAACAGCCTCACAGTTCTTTATTAAAACTCAAAAGAGTACAAAATACAAGGGGCTGAAGTCTATGGGGATAAAGGAAAAAAATACTTACAACAAAGCTATTGAAGGGAGGCTACCCAAGATAGGAGACTATCTCTATATTTACATTTAATCATATGTGCTAACAAAGAAATATCATGCAGAAAGTTTCTCCTCCAAGCTCTGAAGCTAGGTGTCTCATTTATGAAAATCTTTCCATTCCTTTGGGTCCAAATATTAAAAGTAGCAGTAAAGACTACTTCAGAAAAGAAAGGGAAACCAAATTCCCTCCTAGCAGCCGATGCCATCAAGTATGTGGTTTAGTAGTTATGTGAGGTCCAAGAGATGCCAAGATAGTTCCAAACTCGCTGGCTAAAATTACAAGTAAAGAAAAGATGCACACGATCCTCATGGCTAGACAGATGACACAAGACACAGGTGTCATCTTGCATGTTCCAGTGCCTACGTTGCATCATATCCCTTGTGTTTAGCCGATCCATTAGAAGCAGCCATCCGAAGACCTTAATCTTAAGAGTGAAGAGCATTTCCAAATCCATTTGAAGATGGGGTCAACCACCAGATGAGAAAATGTGAACTCATAGTAGAACTTTGATTGGAAGGCTCCAGATTTTGAGGGCCATTTCCAGATATCCCTACCCTCAGGATCAATATGTATGGATGTCAACAAGAGCCGGAGTTGTTGAAGTTCATTAAAGGCTTCCACAGACAAGGGCAGGTGAAAATTATTAGCCTCATTTGGCATGTCGAAGAAATCTCTTACAGTGATCAGGTCATCAATGACAAACGAATGAAGACGTGGGAATCTTGTTTTCAGTGAGACAGCTTTGTTGTCAATTTGCCAATGATCCAACCATAAGATCACAGAATCACCTGCATGCACCTGTGGGGTAGCGAGTTTGCAAAATTTATTATAAAGGCCGAGAACATCACGCCACCAAAATGAACCACAGCTCTGAGTAGCTTGAGGGGGCGAAGACCCATAATATGTGTCCCAAATAAGAGTGACTCAGGGTATGTCTAGCTTGTTGAAGAACTTAAATAAGTGCTTCATTAACAATGCCTCATTCTGAGAACCCAGGTGAGTGACACCGAGACCACCATACTTCTTGGGTTTGCATATGAGATCCCAGGCAGCTAAAGATTGGCGTGGGGTGTCAGAGTTGCCCCTCCAGAGACATTGGCGCATGATCCGCTCAATTTGCTTGAGAATGCCTTGAGGTAAAGACAATGAACACAAGAAATATATTGGCATGGATGCAAGAACTGATTGCAGTAGTTGTAACCGGCTACGTTGGTTTAACAGGCATGAGGATGCCCATAAGCGTCTCTCGATGCGATCCACAAGAGGTAACAGGTCAGAGATAGATGGTCGAGAGGTGCCCATAGGAAGACCAAGATAGGTGAATGTCATAGAGCCAACTTCACAGCCCAGTAAGCTAGCGATTCTCAAAACCTTCTCCTCGGACATATTCAAAGGTATCATAGAGGATTTACTGACGTTTACCCTTAAACCCGTGGACAACGCAAACTCATCTAGCATCCTTTTGAGTGCAATGATTTGGCTATCAACTGCGGGCAGGATTATAAGCGTGTCATCCGCGTACTGCACGGTCGGGTAGTCATTAGAGCTTGTTGGTATGGGCATTGTGAGGATATTTCTAGTGCACATTTCATTCACCACTGATTGGAGGAGGTCAACTGCAATTACAAAGAGCAGAGGGGATAGTGGATCGCCTTGCCGGACTCCAGTACGACACATAAAATGCTGGCCAGGCACACCATTCAGCAAAACAAAAGAAGAACCCGATGTTAACAGCCCATTCACCCAACCAGTCCATCGATCATCAAAGCCTTTACACTGCAGCATTTTGAGGATAGCCTCATGCTCAATGGTGTCGTATGCCTTGGTGAAATCAAGTTTGAGTAAAATGATAGGCCATTTGGAGGCTTTGCATTGATGAATATATTCAAAGCACCATGCAAGGCAATCTTGGATAGAACGACAACGAAGGAAACCATACTGGTTTTTATGTATGCATTGGAGGATCACCTGTTGTAGTCGGTTGGCTAAGAGCTTCGTTAGAAACTTTAAGCATGTGTTGGTCAATGATATGGGCTGAAAATCACCAACCACTTTCGGCTTAGCTTCTTGGGAATGCGGGTAATTAATGAAGTATTAAGACACTCCACATCGCAAGTACCATCATAAAAATCCTTGACAAGCTGCATAAAGTCAGCTTTCAAAATAGGCCAGCATTTCTTTAGGAACAAACAAGTGAAACCATCTGGTCCAGGAGCACGATCAATTGGCATGTGTTTAATAACATTCTCCACCTCATCATCAGTGAAAGGCCGTGACAAACTTCCAAGCCCATCCACTTTCTGTATAAGGGAATCAAGATCAAAGCCCATTTGGATCCCCTTAGCACGGCCCATACGCTGTTTAAAATCCGCCCAAAACATTCCCGGCAATTGTTGGTGGTCACTGATCACATCACCCGATGCATTTCTGATCGAGGAAATTGTGTTCTAACGGTATCTTTCTGTTGCCATTGCATGAAAAAAATTGGTATTTTCTTCACCAACTTTGATAGACCTGATTGTACAGTGTTGCTTCCAATAAATGAACTGCAAGCGAAGAATCTCCTTAAGATGATCCTTGACTATACGCCGGATTTTTTTTTCGGGCCAGCTTAAAGGACGAAGCTCTTCCAGCTCATCCAGATATAGGATAACTTTGTTACAATCTATAATTAGCGCTTTCACCTTAGACAGATTTAAATGCCACCTTTTGAGAGCATAGCGCAAAGCTTTAAACATGGCCAAAATTGTGGAAGCAATATTGGACCTTCGAAATTGTTTGTTCCACACTTCAGAAACACATTCAAAAAAGCCAGGAAGATTGATCCAGTAGTTTTCGAAGCGGAAGACCCTAGCCTTGGGAATGCATGTAGCAATAGTGACAACACATGGTACATGGTCAGAGGCAGTACGTGCCAGAGGCATTACCAAGGTGTTTGGGTGGTCACATGTCTCGAGCTTGTCGCTCCCTCGTGACTCTTCAGGTCTTCTCCCAAACCATGTAGGGTCCCTTCTGGTCCATAAAAAATCAATCCAAAGTTTTTCTCCGTTTGGACTCTGTTTGACATTGATCTTCTGAAAAGCCAAAAACAAGCAAAAAAATAACAACTGGCATTAGGCACTAGGTTAATAGGTTAGTCCCAAAAAATGAGATATATAATTGCATATAGAACATCCAAGATTGATACTACAATAGCATGGAAGAATAAAAAATTATAGATATGTTGGAGACGTATCAGCAGCCGGTCGGTATCATATACCCATGACCTACATGAAATTAACTAGTAGAATAACATTAACTTTGTATAACTTTTATACCTTTACCGAAAGAATTGTTCTTCTTCTATTGGGCAAGTATTTCTTGTCGTTGCGCTTCCACTATCCTTTCTTCTTGCAGTTGAAACATTCAGTCTCCTTAGTGTTTCTTCCCTTGTTCCTCTTCTGAGACATGGTCGTACCGGTGCCATTAGACCTCTTATTGGACCTACCCTTCTTCTTGAAATTGGCGGTCTTATTAACCATCAACACTTGTTTGTTCTTCCGCATCCCAGCTTTCGCAGTCTTCAGCATAGCAAACAACTCATTTACACTTTTCTCCATCCCATTCATGTTGTAATTCATAATAAAACTATCATAATACGGGAGTGAAGCAAGCACAATATATGTACTGAGTGTTGGAGGAATTACAAATTCCAAAGCAGCAAGTCTATCAACATAGCCCACAAGTTTTACCATATGCTCAGTACCTTCTGACATCTTGCATTCAATCAAGGCCTTGGCTATTTCAAAATGTTTGGTCCTTGCCTGCTTCTTGTATAGAGCATCCAGTGACCCAATTATAAACTATGTACTGGATCATTCAAAATGTTCCTATAATTCAGGATCCATGCAAGTTAGCATAAGGCAATGTACTGATTCATAATCATCTCTATGGGCAGTGAAAGCATTTGTAATTTCATGTGACACCCCTAGCATAGGAGACCTAGGGGTTGATTTGCACATACTCTCTTCTTAGCACTCCTTGAGAACAAATCTCAGGTTCTGGATACAATCCACATTGTTTCCACCATTTGCAGCCAATTTTTCTTTCTCTAACATAGGGGCTAAGTTGAACATATTGCAAGCCATTGATCTACAACGATAAACACAAGATTCACTTACACATTGTTCGTAATTAATTTGCACTAGTGTCTAAACAAATTTTAATATAAAGTGCATTCCCACTCAAATCCATATCTCTCATAATTGAAAGTGAGTGATTCAAGATTCTGCTCTTATTCACAGCCATTGATGTTAGCATCACTGATGACGTGAACTTCAACCGATAGGAAAACTTGCCGATCATATCTCCATATGACTCTTGTTCATCTTTTCATGCTTTCTACTCCAAGTTCAAAACGATTCTGCCAGAACTTCAAGATAACCGAGTATTTCCATAGTGAGTTATTTCCTTCACCCCCTCTTACACTTCACCATTTGTCTGTACTCATGTTGGCAAGACGCACTCCGAAAAGCTACGTGTTGTAGATGGTTGCTACAGTAGGAAGAGCACTAACTACTTGATATTTTCATGTGAGAGATAACCCTAGTAATTGACTACTATGCATTAAAAGTGTGCAAGCAACAAAGGGGTAAACATCTCAATAATTCACAATAGCATGATGTGGTATAGCCCTCCAAGGTCTTTATGAAAATTCTCCAAAAATGTTGTTGTGGCAACAATTTTGAAAACTGCCACCATGGCAACACTTTTGTCCTCTGTGTTACTTCCATCGAATAAATAATAGGGTTGACATGTAGGTCATTAAAATGGCATTCCCTTAGATCCAACCATCATGCCGTACTAGGAAATGTGTAGATTATCATGATACACTTTATTATACTGTTTAACAAGAGTAAAATTGTGTTTTAGATAGAACAATACCAAATTAGAAAATTGCATATGGGGATTTTTCTGGAAAAAAATGTGTTGTTTCCGAACTCATTTAACTTGCCTAGATAGGTAGATTACACATGCTTCACCTCTTGCCATGTTAACCAACATTTAATCTTGCCATGTACATAAATGAGAGCGAACTAAATAATTGAATGTGGAGGTTCGTCAATATGCAACTCGTTGCATATTGAGCTTCGCTTAATTGGTAGTATTGTTTGTTGCTCTTGCCATGCCCTGAATCATTAAACCGGACAGGCATCATACTTGGTTGATCATTATGCTATGTTTATGTGTTGTTTGTTTACCGTGTTGCTTGCTTCTTTCTGATTGTGCTTCTTCTTAATAATTCTTGGTTCCGTTGCAAATGTGAGGGTTCGTTCGACTATGCTTGTTCGTCTACTCATGGACTCGATCTTCTTCCGAGCAGGATTTCAGGCAAGATGACCATTACCTTGGATATCACTACTATCTTTGCTTGCTAGTTGTCTTGATTCTATCACATGTCTCGCTACCTACCACTTGTTTGTCAAGCCTCCGAAATTGCCATGATAATCCTCTAACCTCCACCATCCGAGCAAACTGTTGTTTGGCTATATTACTGCTTTGCTCAGCCCCTCTTATAGCGTTGCTAGTTGTAGGTGCAGTGTAGGTTGTTCCATGTTGGGACATGGATATAATGGGATAAAACAATATATCTTATTTAATTAATGCACATATATACTTGGTAAAGAGTGAAAGGCTTGCCTATTTGCTTGATGTTTTGTTCCACTCTTGTCGCACTAGTTTCTGTCATACTGGTGTTATGTTCCACGATAAGCGCTCCTAACATGTGTGGGATTTTATGGGGACCCCCTGATCATTCGCTTAGGATAAAACTCTTCTAGCAAGGTCCAACTTTGGTTTTAAATTTGCTTAATAACAACTAAAACTTGCGTAGGGACTTTATGGACCCCTTGGATAATTAATCAACAACCCAGGCCAGTGCTCCTCATGAGTGTTGGTCCAAACTAGACCAGCTTATGGTGCCGCCCGGGACAACTTGTGGATTTGGTCATTGTAACCATGGCCCATCCACCGTGGTCTGAGACGAGATACGTACGGCTCCTATCAGGGTGTCGGCATGTCGGGAGGTCTTGTTGGTTTAGTTTTGCCTTTGACGACTGGCTTTTTCACTGGATTCCTTATCGTAAGCATCATGTTATCATGGTGTGATGATATTCCATCAGGCGTGCGGTAATTTATAATGGACTACTTGGAGCACCCCTGCAAGGTTAAATCTATTTGGAAGTCATTCCCGCGGTTATGTGGCGACTTCGAAATTTATAATATCCCGTTGTAGAGAACTTGACGCTAAACCTAATTAAAATAGAACAACTGTGTGTGTAACTGTGATCACCTCTTTTTGAGGGGGTTCGAGAACAGAACACGATGGGGTTATGTTTGACTTGTAAGTAGTTCAAGATCACTTCTTGATCATTACTGGTTTGTGACCGTTATGCGTAGTTTACTATTCTTATTCTTGTATTCATAATTTAGCCACCATACAATGCTTAGTGCTTGCTACAACTTCATAACTTAACCATTCCATACCCATTAAGCTTTGCTAGTCTTGATACCCATGGTAATGGGATTGCTGAGTCCTCATGGCTCACAGATTACTACAACAATAGGTGTGGGTGCAAGTAAACTGGTCTTTTGACGTGAGAGTGATGCTTGTGTGCTTCTGGAGTTCTTCTTCTTATTCCTCTTCGACAGTCATAGGATGGGTTCCCGGTCGGGAGCCTGGGACTATCAGGGTGGATGTCGTTCTTATTTTTCGATTCATTTCATCTATAGTCGTATCCTGCTCTTCTGTATGACGAGTGATATGTATTGATGTATTCATGTTGTAGCTTGTGGTGATTGTAAGCCTTTATCTGGTATTCTCATCTATTTAGTGTGTGGTATGTTGTAATGATATCCACCTTGCTATGCGCTCAAAATGCGATTCTACCCCAATCATGAATTCATCACGTGAACGGGATAGAGTTGCATCTTGGGCATTACAATGTCGTACTGGGACGCGCATGCTACTTAACATTACAACATATAACCATCTCATACATAAACTCATTATCATGACAAAGGCTATACCACATGACATGCAAGTTGTAAAACGGATTTACACGTCCTCTAATCGATTTGGCAAATTTTATTTGCGTGGCTTCTAGGGTTTTTGGATAACACTACCTACCTACATCTTAAGGCGATAATTATTGTTGCTAGATTAACATACATGGTGTGTGTTGGAAGAGACTTAATTAAAAATCTCTAGCCCCACACTAAACTTCGTCAATACGCTTAAGCCCCTAGAAGATAAGACATCTTCATTGGCTCATCGCCCTCTCATGTTTGCGACAGTTCACTATTCTTGACTATGATGAAGCCCAAAGAACTGTTAGCATATCATCGACAGCAAGAGTCGATCGATTGTCCGAACTTTGTACAAAGCTACATCATGTTGTCAATGAAATGAACCAAAGCAACACTCAAGGGATGCATAGAAAGAGCATCAAACCCTCACATCCATATGTGATATGGACCAAAACCTGCATCTACTCATAGAACCGCTCATGATGCCCTCATGATGCCACTATTGGGAAACCTAATAGAAAAGAGAAAAAATGCCCTATGATAAACCAGGAACACTATGAAGATACAATAATGGTTTGGCTTGGATCATTACCAACTCCGAGTTGCGGCAGAAAAAGACGAGTCAGTGTAGATCATACTTGAAGTCCCTCGAACCATTGATGAATGATCCCTCAAACGAACGATCGAAAGCATGACCTATCCATAGATTGCAAGCGTACGGACTTCACAGTCCAGCAACGCTTATTAGAGGGAGGAGATTAGAAACCACACTGGGCTTCTACTTATGAGGATTAAAGGATCTAGATATAGATCTAATTGGATCAACTAGAACTAGAGAACTTGAGGAGGCTCCAAAATGTGTGTATTCAAAAGTGCCAAAACCTCTAGTATATATAGGTTGGAGGAGGGTAGGCCACAGAAGGGGGTGAGTTTCCCCTCTTGGTCAGCCAAGAGGAGGGGGGCCAAGTGGCCCAAGTAGCTTTCCACCACTTGGCCTTTTAAGGCCCATTGATATTTTAAATAAATATAAAAGCCTCTTAATAATATTTAGAGCCTTTCAATAATAATTTAACATCACCGAAAACTATTTCCACCTATATATAATTTATCGGTGTTACCCGGTAAACCCCAAAACCTTTCCAGCGAACCCGAAACGCTTCTGGTTCCTCTCAAAATTATTTCAAATTTTAACGAAACTATTTCATAAATATTTTCTCATTACTCCTATCCTTCCAACCCACAGCAGATCGTGATTACCTTAAGCTTGTGACCCTATAGGTTCGGTACAACATAGACATGAACAAAACCCCTTTCGTTCAATGACCGATGGCGAAACCGTAGACGTCCATATCGATCCCTATGAGTACATGAATGACATTCAAGTGAACTTTTGGTTATCATGTGATATTCCCTTTACTTCATGATACTTTACAAAACCCAAGGTGAGATATATCAGTATTCTCTTGAGTCATACGCATGCTCACTATACTGGTCTCCTCGTTACCGATTTTGTTCTTCTTTCTCATTGACATGTTCAGGCATCCCCGTGACCTAGTCACCTATGTCTGGACAGACGAGGACAAGTGCCTTCACACTGAGAGGGCCCTAAGAATATCTCTCCATCGCCAAGGAGCAAATCCCACTCTCGAGCTATCTTGTCCCTTATTGTATGATCCCCGTGTTACAGATGATGTTTGAGCAACCCCAAAGTTCATTGTAAGGTAAGAAGTGACTATGATACTCTCACAATGTAAGGAACTAAATTACATGTTAACTCTGTCTATTATAAAAATTGATTTCTGACCATATTATCTCAAATTATAACAAACAAGTTTGGGTTGATTCAATATGATCGTTCTTCTAAGGTCATACTCTCAATTTTGTTTTAGGACTATCGTTACACTTAACGATGTCCTAAGATCCGAAAAACATTATCACCAACAACACTTTAGCTAATCCTAGAGGTAGGACTAGGAATCTTATTTTACCACTTATCTTCCACACGTGCATATGAGTTTTCCACTTAATCGCACATTCTGGGATTCATAGCAATTATAGCATAGAATATAAATTCATAATTATGAACACGAAATATAATGATACAATATTATTTCTTCTAGGGCATATTTCCAACAACGTGCACAAAGTAGTATGTGTGAGGGCGCACCGGGTGTGAAGCAAACCACCTGAGAGATGTGGCCCTGGTCTCGCACAATGCCCACATGTCCTAGACACTCGAGGAAAAATGACCGAGTATGTACCAGACACACAGATCCGATGGTCAGGAGCATGCCATGGAGCCATCGGCATGCGGCGCAGCCGAACAGGTTGGACGCACGGACGCCCTCGGCCGGCACAGGCAAACACACCCAACACGGGCCAAAGACGCTAACGGGTGGCCCGACCTCACGTGGCGCATGCGAAGAAGCACCTGAGAGGGTGCACGCGAGTGCGGTCGAAATCACCACATGAAGGGTAGCCCCAGTCGCACCAACGGTCCACCCATCATGGACCTCACAGTCGGGCCGCCGGGGATCACATGGCCTCTCGCACCAACTGGCACTGCAGACACCACACATGCACCCGGCTCACTCGCCCGACATGAGTGAAGGACACCAACAGGTGGGTCAGGCACGCCATCGCGCATGGGGTAGCATGAGGGACATTGCTCGCGGTCGTGCCCGACAGTGCCCAATGCCAATGGTCCCAGGCATGCCCCATGGTCCACTTGTCATGGACCATGGAGGAGGGTTACCCGGGCGTACGCCATCGGGGTAGATCGGACGATGCAGACATCCCTCGAGAGGTGTTCATGGAATGCCCCCACGGGACGGACGGCTCATAGGTGCTCTCAACCCTCGACGAGCCCAGAAGCCGGGTACTCCAGCATCATTTAGAGGAGTAATGCTCATGATGTGGAAAACAAAATCATCATCAATACATGAGCTAGTCTTAGAGGCATGACTAGGGATCATGTTGGTGCTTATGTTTCCACACTGGCAATTGGGATCTTCTTTGAATCTCATATTCATGAACCAACGCAATTATAGAACAAAAATATAAACTTAGTTATGAACATAGAAATAACATAGTGATATATTATTATTGCCTCTAGGGCATATTTCTAATAGTGCATATGTATATAACAACGGATGAAGAGCGCTTATGTGCACTTCTTAATACGGTGAGTCGCACGAGCAAAGACGAATGGTTGAGATGTTGTACAATACTGTATTTGGTCGACTCGAGTACAACTTGGTATGTACATAGTTTTGTAACTGGCGTGTGATCCAAGTACAACTTGTGAAAATGAGCGCTCGATGTATCCGGCCTTTTTCAATGTTGGCGTACTCATATACCATAGCCCATGTCTCAAAATATATTGTCATGTCAACTCAACTTTCTACTACCATGTCTCAAAATGCATTTTTTTTTATCTTTGACATGGCAACAAAACATAATTTAGTTTGCCATGGTAGCTCCATAAATTTTGTGTTGACAAGTTTTATGGCAATGTGTATATGTCTCCTTTTCCTCTATGTCTAATAGTATGAAGGCTTTTGAAACATTCACATAGGTATTTGTATGATTGTTTTGACTTGTTCACATGGCAACTTGTTTCCGGTGTCAATTCTATAGATAGTCAACACAACATCATATGAATTTTGATACATGCTACTTTTGCCATGTGCAAATTTATTATAGGCACCATGGAAATTTTACTAATCAGACCATGGCATTTTCTTACTATTGAGAACATGGTAGTTTTATTTTAGGTACCATGGCAATTTTATTAGTAGGGGCTGCTACGCGTCAGCCGGCAGATCTTTTTAAAAGTTCCACCGCCTCGCGAGCCATTACATCCGATACAATCTTGCGGCTGAACGTCTTGCCCTACTTTGCAACAAACGTGTTGTTGCTGAAACATTTGCAACATAGATTGTGTCACGGGAATTTTTTTTGCAACATAGATTGTGTCACGGGAATATTTTTTTGAAACATAGATTGTGTCACTGGATTTTTTTTAACAAAAGTTGTGTTGCGGAAAGAAAACATATTCATTTTTTAACATAGATAATGTTTCAGGAATCCTTTTGCAACAAGGACAATGTTGCAAAAAAATTGCAATGAAAGATGTCTCGCAGCACCACCGTCGCCGTTTGCAACTCCGTCGTTGTTGCAGAAACTCGTCGGCCCGTGGCCGCACGGCCTGGCGGGCACATATTGATTCCGTTTAACACACGAGGCCGAGGCAGTTCAGGCAGAGGACATCACGGGGTTGCGGCGCTCCTAGACTCCGGACGGAGGGGATGCGCGCGGAGGCGGTTGATATGTCCATTTTGCATCATGCTTTTACATTGATGTTTATTGCATTATGGGTTGTTATTACACATTATGTCACAATACTTATGCCTTTTCTCTCTTATTTTACAAGGTTTACATGAAGAAGGAGAATGTCGGCTGCTGGAATTCTGGGCTGGAAAAAAAGCAAATATTGGAGACCTATTCTCCACAACTCAAAAAGCCTTGAAACTCCATGAAAGTCAGTTTTGGAATATATATATAAAATATCGGGCGAAGAAAGCACCAGAGGGGGGCCACCCACCGTCCACGAGGGTGAGGCGCGCCCTACCCCCTGGGCGTGCCCCTGTCTCGTGGGCCACCTGGCAGCCCCCCGATGCCCGTCTTCTGGTATAAGGTGTCTTTTGCCCTGGAAAAAATCATAAGGAGGTTTTCGGGACGAAGCGCCGCCGTCTCGAGGCGGAACCTTGGCGGAACCAATCTAGGGCTCTGGCGGAGGTGTTCTGCCGGGGAAACTTCCCTCTGGGAGGGGGAAATCGTCACCATCATCATCACCATCGATCCTCTCATCGGGAGGGGGTCCATCTCCATCAACATCTTCACCAGCACCATCTCCTCTCAAACCCTAGTTCATCTCTTGTATCCAATCTTTGTGTCAGAACCTCAGATTGGTACCTGTGGGTTGCTAGTAGTGTTGATTACTCCTTGTAGTTGATACTAGTTGGTTTATCCGATGGAAGATCATATGTTCAGATCCATTATGCATATTAATATCCCTCTGATTATGAACATGAATATGATTTGTGAGTAGTTACATTTGTTCCTGAGGACATGGGAGAAGTCTTGCTGTAAGTAGTCATGTGCATTTGGTATTCGTTCGATATTTTGATGAGATGTATGTTGTCTTTCCTCTAGTGGTGTTATGTGAACGTCGACTACATGACACTTCACCATTGTTTGGTCCAAGAGGAAGGCATTGGGAAGTAATAAGTATATGATGGGTTGCTAGAGTGACAGAAGCTTAAACCCTAGTTTATGCGTCGCTTCGTAAGGGGCTGATTTGGATCCATATGTTTCATGCTATGGTTAGGTTTACCTTAATACTTCTTTTGTACTTGCGGATGCTTGAAATAGAGGTTAATCATAAGTTGGATGCTTGTCCAAGTAAGGGCAACACCCAAGCATCAGTCCACCCACATACCAAATTATCAAAGTAACGAATGCGAATCATATGAGCGTGATGAAAACTAGCTTGACGATAATCCCCATGTGTCCTCGGGAGCGCTTTCCTTTATATAAGAGTTTGTCCAGGCTTGTCCTTTGCTACAAAAAGAATTGGGCCATATTTCTGCACCTTATTTACTTTTACCACTTGTTACTCGTTACAAATTACTTTATCACAAAACTATCTGTTACCGATAATTTCAGTGCTTGGAGAGAATACCTTATTGAAAATTGTCTATCATTTCCTTCTGCTCCTCGTTGGGTTCGACACTCTTACTTATCGAAAGGACTACGATAGATCCACTACACTTGTGGGTCATCAAGACTCATTTCTGGCGCCATTGACGGGGAGTGAAGCGCCTTTGCTAACTGGAATTTGGTAAGGAAAAATTTATATAGTGTGCTGAAATTTACTGTCACTTGTTACTATGGAACATAATCCTTTGAGGGGCTTGTTCGGGGTATCATCACCCCTACCAGTAGATCAAAGAGTTGCTCCTCAACCTACTGAACCTACTTAAAATGTTTACTTTGAAATTCCTTCGGGTATGATAGAGAAACTGCTAGCTAATCCCTTTACAGGACACGGAACATTGCATCCCGATTTGCACCTAATCTATGTGGATGAAGTTTGTGGATTATTTAAGCTTGCAGGTATGCCCGAGGATGTTATCAAGAAGAAGGTCTTCCCTTTATCTTTGAAGGGAAAGGCATTGGCATGGTTTAGGCTATGTGATGATATTGGACCCTGGAACTACAACCGATTAAAATTGGAATTTCATTACAAGTTCTATCCTATGCATCAGGTTCATCGTGATCGTAATTATATATATAAGTTTTGGCCTCGCGAAGGAGAAAGTATCGCTCAAGCTTGGGGAGGCTTAAGTCAATGTTATATTCATGCCCCAATCATGAGCTTTCAAGAGAAATTTGTATTCAAAAAATTTATGCTCGACTTTCTCTCGATAATCGCTCCATGCTCGATACTTATTGCACTGGTTCTTTTATGATGAAGACTATTGAATTCAAATGGGATTTATTGGAAAGAATTAAACGTAACTCTGAAGATTGGGATCTTTACGAAGGTAAGGAGTCAGGTATAACACCTAAGTTTGATTGTGTTAAATCTTTTATGGATACCGATGTTTTACGTGACTTTAGCACTAAATATGGACTTGACTCTGAGATAGTAGCTTTTTTCTGTGAATCATTTGCTACTCATGTTGATCTCCCTAAGGAGAAGTGGTTTAAATATCATCCTCCCATTGAAGTAAAAGTAGTTGAACCTGTTAGAGTTGAAGAAAATACTATCACTTATAATGTTGATCCTATTGTTCCTACTGCTTATATTGAGAACCCACCCTTCCCTGTTAGAATAAAGGATCATGCTAAAGCTTTAACTATGGTTCGTAAGAGTAATACTAGAACACCTACACCCTCCGAGAAAATTAAAATTGAACCTAGTGTTGCTGTAGTTAAGGATCTCTTGGTCGATAATATTGATGGGCATGTTATTTACTTCTGTGATGAAGCTGCTAGAATTGCTAGACCCGATATTAAAAATAAACATAGACCTGTTGTAGGCATGCTTGTTATTTCTGTTAAAATAGGAGATCATTGCTATCATGGCTTATGTGACATGGGTGCTAGTCCTAGTGCAATACCTCATTCCTTGTACAAAGAAATTATGCACGATATTACACCTTCTGAGCAAGAAGGTATTGATGTTACAATTAAGCTTGCCAATAGAGACACTATTTCACCAGTTGGGATTGTTAGAGATGCTGAAGTCTTGTGTGGGAAAGTTAAATACCCTACTGATTTTCTTGTTCTTGGTTCCCCACAAGATGACTTTTGCCCCATTATATTTGGTAAACCCTTTTTGAATACTGTCAATGCTAAGATAGACTGCAAAAAGGATGTTGTTACTATTGGTTTAGGGGATATGTCTCATGATTTTAACTTTGCTAAATTCCGTAGACAACCCCATGATAAAGAATTGCCTAGTAAAGATGAAATTATTGGTCTTGCTTCTATTGATGTGCCTCCTAACGACCCTTTAGAACAATATCTACTAGACCATGAAAATGATATGTATATGAATGAGTGAAGGGAAATAGATGAAAAATTCTTTAAACAAGGACCTTTATTGAAACACAACTTGCCTGTTGAAATTCTAGGGGATCCTCCTCCACCCAAGGGTGATCCCGTGTTTGAGCTCAAACCATTACCTGATACTCTTAAGTATGCTTATCTCGATGAAAAGAAGATATACAATGTTATTATTTGTGCTAACCTTTCAGAGCAGGAAGAAGAGAAATAATTGAAAACTCTAAAGAAGCACCATGCTGCCATTGGATATACTCTTGAGGATCTTAAGGGCATTAGTCCCACTCTGTGCCAGCATAAAATAAAATTAGAGGAAGACGCTAAACCGGTTGTTGATCATCAACGACGGTTAAATCCTAGGATGAAAGAAGTGGTAAGGAAAGAAATACTAAAGCTTGTAGAGGCAGGTATAATTTATCCAGTTGCTGATAGTTAGTGGGTAACTCATGTCCATTGTGTCCCTAAGAAGGGAGGTATTACTGTTGTTCCTAATGATAAAGATGAATTGATCCCACAAAGAATTGTTACAGGCTATAGGATGGTAATTGATTTCCGCAAATTAAATAAAGCTACTAAAAAGGATCATTACCCTTTACATTTTATTGATCAAATGCTAGAAAGATTATCCAAACATACTAATTTTTTCTTTCTAGATGGCTATTCTGGTTTCTCTCAAATACATGTGTCAAAAGAGGATCAAGAAAAGACCACTTTTACTTGCCCTTTCGGTACCTTTGCTTATAGACGTATGCCTTTTGGTTTATGTAATGCACCTGCTACCTTTCAAAGATGCATGATGGCTATATTCTCTGATTTCTGTGAAAAGATTGTTGAGGTTTTCATGGATGATTTTTCCGTTTATGGAACTTCTTTTGATGATTGCTTAAGCAACCTTGATCGAGTTTTGCAGAAATGTGAAGAAACTAATCTTGTCTTGAATTGGGAGAAGTGCCACTTTATGGTTAATGAAGGTATTGTTTTGGGGCATAAAATTTCTGAAAGAGGTATTGAAGTTGATAAAGCTAAAGTAGATGCTATTGAAAAGATGCCGTGTCCCAAGGACATCAAAGGTATAAGAAGTTTCCTTGGTCATGTCGGGTTTTATAGGAGGTTCATTAAGGACTTCTCAAAAATCTCTAGGCATGTGACTAACCTCTTACAAAAAGATGTTCCTTTTGTTTTTGATGATGATTGTGTAGAAGCATTTGAAATACTTAAGAAAGCATTGATTTCTGCACCTATTGTCCAACCTCCTGACTGGAATTTACCCTTTGAGATTATGTGTGATGCTAGTGATTATGCTGTAGGTGCTGTTCTAGGACAAAGAGTTGATAAGAAATTGAGTGTTATCCAATATGCCAGTAAAACTCTAGACAGTGCCCAAAGAAGTTATGCTACTATTGAAAAAGAATTTTTAGTAGTCGTATCTGCTTGTGATAAGTTCAGGCCTTATATTGTTGAGTCTAAAGTAACTGTTCACACTGATCATGATGATATTAAATATCTTATGGAAAAGAAAGATGTTAAACCTAGACTTATTAGATGGGTTCTCTTGTTGCAAGAATTTGATTTACATATTACTGATAGAAAGGGAGCTGAGAACCCCGTTGCAGACAACTTGTCTAGGTGAGAGAATATTCTTGATGACCCACTACCTATTGATGATAGCTTTCCTGATGAACAATTAGCTGTCATAAATGCTTCTCGTACTGCTACATGGTATGCTGGTTATGCTAATTACATTGTTGCTAAATTTATACCACCTAGTTTCACATGCCAGCAAAAGAAAAGGTTTTTCTATGATTTAAGACATTACTTCTGGGATGACCCACACCTTTATAAAGAAGGAGTAGATGGTATTATTAGACGATGTGTGCCTGACCATGAACAGGAACAGATCCTACGCAAGTGTCACTCCGAGGCTTATGGAGGACACCATGCTGGAGATAGAACTGCACATAAGGTACTGCAATCTAGTTTTTATTGGCCTACTCTCTTCAAGGATGCCCTTAAGTTTGTCTTGTCTTGTAATGAATGCCAAAGAATTGGTAATATTAGTAGACGTCAAGAAATGCCTATGAACTATTCACTTGTTATTGAACCATTTGATGTCTGGGGCTTTGATTATATGGGATTGTTTCCTTCCTCTAATGGGTATACACATATTTTAGTTGTTGTTGATTACGTTACTAAGTGGGTAGAAGTTATTCCAACTAGTTGTGCTGATCACAACACCTCTATTAAGATGCTTAGAGAAGTTATTTTTCCGAGGTTTGGAGTCCCTAGATACTTAATGATTGATGGTGGTTCACATTTTATTCATCGTGCTTTCCGCAAAATGCTTGCTAAGTATGATGTTAATTATAGAGTTGCATCCCCTTACCACCCACAGTCCAGTGGTCAAGTAGAACTGAGTAACAGAGAGTTGAAATTAATTTTGCAAAAGACTGTTAATAGATCTAGAAATAATTGGTCCAAGAAACTTGATGATGCATTATGGGCTTATAGAACTGCATATAAAAATCCTATGGGCATGTCTCCGTATAAAATGGTTTATGGAAAAGCATGTCACTTACCTCTCGGACTAGAACATAAGGCATATTGGGTTGGGCCATTAAAGAGCTCAATTATGATTTCAAACTTGCTGGTGAAAAGAGGTTATTTGACATTAGCTCGCTTGATGAATGGAGAACCCAGGCTTATGAAACTGCCAAACTGTTTAAAGAAACAATTAAAAGATGGCATGACAAAAGGATACAAAAGCATGAGTTTAATGTAGGTGATTATGTTTTGCTATACAACTCTCGTTTAATATTTTTTGCAGGAAAACTTCTCTCTAAATGGGAAGGTCCTTACGTTATCGAGGAGGTCTATCATTCTGATGCCATAAAAATCAGCAACTTCGAAGGCACAAATCCAAAGGTGGTGAGCGGCCAAAGAATCAAACATTATATCTCAGGTAATCCCATAAATGTTGAAACTAATGTCATTGAAACCGTAACCCCGGAGGAATACATAAGGGACACTTTCTAGAACGATTCAGACTCCGAAAAGGAAGAGGTATGTGGTATGGTAAGTAAACCGACTCCAAAACAGTTCTAATAGCAATTTTTCTCCGCTTTGGAATATTTAAGAAAATAGGAAAATAAGAAGTAGTCGAAAGGGACACGAGGCACCCACCAGGGTGGAGGGCATGCCCCCTGCCTCTGGGAACCTTGTGTGCCCTCCGGACTCCGATTTCTTGCACGATACTTCTTTTGGTCAGTAAAATTCATTATATAATCCCCCAAAGGTTTTGACCACGGTACCATGACAAAATCCTTAGTTTTTGTTTCGAGCTGTTTTTTGCCAGAGTTGTCAAGGCCAGGCATCATGTCGTCCCCCTCCTCCAACAACGAGGACAACGATGCTTTGCTAATGAAGATAGAGCTGAAGAGAGAAGAACCCGGGGAGATCAATAAGGATGATAGGATCAAGAAGGCCATGGAGGATCAAGCTCAGGCAGCAGAGGAAGAAGACATCCTTCAACCCCATCAAAATCTTTTTACCCCAACTGAGATTGAAGCTTTCAAGATGATTGAATTAGCTCGCATACAAAACAAGTATCTCACACGTGAAAATATTGTGTTGAAGGAGCATATCACCGCACTCAAGGGCATTATCCGCAAATTGGAGGATCTCCAACGCTCGATGTACGACACTCCATCATCACCACCTCCGAAGAAAGAGGCATAATCACATGGGTATGGCCACTCCCCTTGGCAACTGCCAAGCTTGGGGGAGGTGCCACGGTATCCTATCCCCATCACACCTCTATCTTTACCTTTTTTTCTTAGTTCGATCCTTTTGGTAATATCTTGATCTAGTAGAATAAAGTTAGTATGATCTGGTTGTGAGCTTTGCTTTATGATCCTTATCTATGTAATCAAGTCCGTGAGCTATATATAATAAAGATTAGTTTTGAGTCAAGGGTTTGATTATCTCACCATGATCATGAGAGAATAAAAGAAAGACTAAAAAAGAATCAAAGAGATCATATTGATCTTATGGGGAGTAATGACTTCACATATAAAGAGTATGATGAATAAAAATTGTTGAGAGTTGACAAATATAGTTTTGGTCATCATTGCAATTAATAGGAAGTAATAAAGAAAGATAGGTTTTCCCATATAAACATACTATCTTGGACATCTTTTATGATTGTGAGCACTCATTAAAATATGACATGCTAAAGAGTTGATGTTGGACAAGGAAGACAATGTAATGGCTTATGCTTTCTTATATCTGAAATAAAGTATATTGTCATGGATCATCCAACATGTTGAGCTTGCCTTTCCCCCTCATGCTAGCCAAACTCCTTGCACCAAGTAGAGATACTACTTGTGCTTCCAAACATCCTTAAACCCAGTTTTGCCATGAGAGTCCACCATATCTACCTATAGATTGAGTAAGATCCTTCAACTAAGTTGTCATTGTTGCAACTCTCTAAATATGTATGATCTATTAGTGTGGAGAAAATAAGCTTTATACGATCTTGTGATATGGAAGCAATAAAAGCAACGGACTGCATAATAAAGGTCCATATCACAAGTGGCAATATAAAGTGACGTTCTTTTGCGCTAAGATTTTGTATATCCAACCATAAAAGCACATGACAACCTCTGCTTCCTGATGTCTACTACACGCTTCTATTCCTGTAGACAGTGTTGGGCCTCCAAGAGCAGAGGTTTGTACGACAGCAGCAAATTTCCCTTAAGTGAGTAACCCAAGGTTTATCGAACTCAGGGAAGTGGAGGTTGAACGTACCCCTTTCAAGCAACCCTGCAATCAAGATACAAGAAGTCTCTTGTGTCCCCAACACACCTAATACACTTGTCAGATGTATAGGTGCACTAGTTCGGCGAAGAGATGTTAAATGGCAAGTGATATGGATGGCAAAAGATGTATTTGTAAATCTGAAATAAAAAGTGCAGCAAGCAAACAAGTGGTAAACGTGAGCACAAATGGTATTGCAATGGTGGAAACAAGGCCTAGGCTTCATACTTTCACTAGTGGCAACTCCCAACAACATTAACATAGTCTATCACATGATATTTTCCATAAAACATGCAATGAAGACGCACTCGGAGGTCATTCCTTTGTGGTCAAGAGAGGACGAGAATTATGTAGGGTTACAAAAGCACACCTCAAAGTTCGTAATTCTCAATCTATGGATTTCCCAATGTCACCGCGGCCATCCAAAGAGAGTACCACAATCACCACAACATATCTCCAGGATAGTCAAAGACAAGCACCAAGAGACTCTCAATCTTCAATCAACACACAAAAGAGGAAATCACTCATGAAAATATTCTTCTAATCCATGTCCAATAGACCGCTGTCACCTTGGTCTCGGGGATTATACTAGATAAAGACAAGTGAGTACATCAATTCAATACATAGATGAAGGGGAAATATCATGGGATCACCCTAGATTAACATAGCCTATGATCACAACGAAGATCACATCATGGGAGAGAGAATTGACCACATAGCTAGTGGTAGAAACCTCAGCCCCGAGGAAGACTACTCACACATGGCCATGGTGAGCAAGAGATTGATGGTGGTGTTGATGGAGAGGTGCAGCCCGAAGAGGAGGAGGCGGCCGGCGGCAGCCGGGGCGGCGGCGGCAGCCCTCCGGGGCGGCGGCGGCCCTCGGGGCAGCGGCTCCTTGGCCCCCCTTCTTCCTTGTGGATGGTGCTGCAATGGTGCTGGTCCTCCCCTCCAAGACGGCGGCTTGGGAGGAGGAAAATTTGTGGCCCTTGGTGACCTAGGTTTCCTCTCTTTATATAGACTCTCGGATTCCCGTCATTAGATTTTGGGCTTCAGTAAAACGGGCTTTTCTCGGCCGTCCGGACTCCGATTTGGACGAATTTTATATCCAGAAGCATCCTCTCAAAATTCCCCACAACTTTCGCAACTAGTCTTTTTCCGTTTGACGTCGTCTTCGGGCCGGAACGTGACCATCTTCTAAAAACGTTCTCAGACAGATTTCAGGAAAGTCAGAGTCCAACTCCAATACGACTCATTTTGCGTTTTTGTCAATTTCCAAGTAATTCCTACACAATAAAGTGTAAAACAAGAACATTTTGCACTTTTGCAACCATTAGTAGGTTAGTCCAATAAATGCCTAAAAAGATAGAAAAATTTGATATAAACATGAGACAATGATGCAAAACAAGCATGTCACAATCAAAAATTATGGATACGTTTGGGACGTATCAACATCCCCAAGCTTAATTCCTACTCGTCCTTGAGTAGGTAGAATGACAACATAGATAATTTTTTAGGTGACATGCTACTAACACAATCTTGATCAAGTAATATAGTAAAGCACATGAACTGAAATAAAGTGAACCAAAACAATTGTCTATAGTTGAAAGCAAGTAAACAATGAATAACCAAGTGATCATCTAAGTAAATTCTTTTCATGAATAGTACAATTGAAGACATGAAACTATAAAGTTAAGCACAACTGTTAGCCCCAAAGGAGTTCTCTCATCAAAAGCATTCTAGTTAACACAAAAGGAAGATAAAGTTTCAGCAATGCTTTCCACTTTTCAACATTTTATCTCATGGATAAGTTCAATGCACAAGGATTATATATAACTAAGCAGAAATTTTGAACATAATCAACTTGAACCCAGGGTTAACACTAGATGCTTGCTTATGGTGGAGGAAGAAGATTAGAACATAGGAAAACTGACTCAACATTTAAAAGTAAAAGATAGGCCCTTCGCAGAGGGAAGCAGGGATTACTCATGTGCTAGAGCTTTTTATTTTTGAAAACATAGAGATATAAAAGCAATTTTGAGAGATGTATGCTTATGTCAACGAATGGTAATAAACAATGGACGACTACTCATGCCAAACAGAACTTAAGAGCGGCTCCCATAGAGGAATGATAACACTCCCCTTTCTCCTTTGTTTATCACTAGCCAAAGTTTGTCTGATTTCTCAGGTACGATGTGTGAAGGAGGTTTTTGATATTGATATTGATGACATGTAAAGTGGGCTGGGCATACCCTTTTGTCAGCTCTTTTTGCAAAATTAAGGACATGCACATTATTCATGCACGTCAGGGGTCGTTCTGTCCAACACAAGTAATAATGAACTATCTACCACTTCCTCATGAGCTAAAACAGAGACACAAATAAGGATAAATTTTGAAGGTTTTAAAGGTAGCACATGAGCAATTTACTTGGAATGGCTATTAAATACCATGCATGGGTAGGTATGGTGGACACATATGGCAGAATTTTGGCTATGGAATTTGGATGCACGAGCAGCATTCCCGCTCAGTACAGAGTTTTTGGTTTAGCAAGTTTTTAGCAAGCACATGTTAACCGGTACAAGAGAATTATAACATCCTTTCAGCATAATTATAAGACTTCTACACTGTCTTCCTTGTCAACCAACTTACTTCTAAAGAGAAAACAAGAACTTTAAAACTACCAATGGTGAAAAACTAAACAATTGCAAACTTCAAAGGTATTTCTTCACTAATAAGACTTTATTAAATGATCTACATGTTTAGGCATCACTACTTAATTTCTCAAAACAATTGAGAGGGATCAAGTTACTCAATGATCTTCAAAACTATGCAAGCTTTTTATTCTTTGCACCACGGCCACACTTGGCATTTTTCAGATCCAACATATTATTTAGCAATTCAAACCAATCAACTCTCCAAATAGATATAAGTGAAGCAAGAGAGTACTTTCTATAAAAGAACTAATAGCTCTGAACATGATATGAAAGAAAAACAAGAGCTAGAAGCATATAACAAGGTAGCTAAAACACTCAAAAAGATATAAGTGAAGAACATGAGTGTTTCATGAAAAAGCGGAGCGTGTCTCTCTCCCAAATAAGAATGATCAGATGCAACTTATTTAAGACCAGCAAAGAAAACAAAACAAAAAGACGCTCCAAGAATAACACATAATGAGCAAAGGAATAAAAATATAGTGACACGAGGAGAACCTGGTGATTGTTAATGAAGAAGTGGATGCCTTGGGCATCCCCAAGCTTAGATGCTTGGGACTTCTTGAATATTTCTTGGTGGTGCCTTGGGCATCCCCAAGCTTGAGCTTTTGTCCCTCCTGAATCTTCTTTTATCATCTTCCCTCGCACACTTGAAAAATCCCTTCATACATAACTCATCATAATCTGATTAGCGAGGTTAGTACCCACAATAAAATAATTTTTCCCTACTGTAAATAAATATAATCTTGAAGAGCTACTGTTTCTCAAGATTGCCAAAAGGTTTTTGCAAAGAAAAAGCAAGCTCAAGGTTTGCAAAACGAAGAAAAGGCAAAACAGGACAGAATCTGTGAAAAACAGACCAGCAGGTAGTAAATAATTTTTTCGGGGCACTTCTGCAACTCAAATCAAAAAACTCAGAACAGACGCCCGAAAGCCAATTGTATAGAGCATGCTGTCAAAAATAATCAGATCAAAAAGATGATCTGGTGATTTTATTCGAATTTTTCTGTCCAAGGACAGAATCTGTTTTCTGGACAGCACGTCACAACTTTTGAACTTTCTTGCAATCGGAGGCTAAACTTGGCACAAACACGAAATAGAAAGGACACAAAGGAGTCATTACAGTAGCAACAACATCCTTGACTCATAAAAGCAAAATAAAACTGAAAGCAAATAAAGATGGGTTGTCTCCCAAAATCACTTTTCTTTCATGCCTTTAAGTTAGGCATAGTGATTTTTTTAAGCAACTCTCACAAAGATAATAATTGAAGCATATAAGAGAGCATCATGAAGCATATATAAAACATATTTAAGTCTAACATACTTCCTATGCATGGGAATCTTGTAAGAAAATAAATTATTGAAGCATAAAGCAACTAGCATAGGAAGGCAAAACAAGCATAACTTCAAAATATTCACCATAAAGAGAGGAAACTTCTTATTATTAAGATA
The DNA here is from genome assembly GCA_902687465.1 of Secale cereale. Taxonomy (NCBI): domain Eukaryota; kingdom Viridiplantae; phylum Streptophyta; class Magnoliopsida; order Poales; family Poaceae; genus Secale; species Secale cereale. Next base: position 613,126,836 of record LR738715.1, on the reverse strand, counting down.
TTTAGAACCATGTCTCCCTCTCTCATTATAAATTTCAGTGGCATCATGGATGAACTCAACAATATAACTATCACATAAGGCATTATTTCCATGATCCAAAAGCATAAAAGTATCATTACTCTTCATATAAGCAAAATCTTTCTTATTAGGAATAGTGAGAGTAAAGCAATCATAACCATCATGGTAATCATCATATTTAGGAGGCATATCATAATCATAATAAATTTTATCCTCAATAGTAGGTGGACTAAAAAGCTCACATTCATCATTGTAATCATCATATATAGGAAGCAAAGTATCATCAAAGTAAATTTTCTCTTCAAAAGTTGGGGGACTAAAAATATCATGTTCATCAAACGTGTCATCCCCAAGCTTAGAGCTTTCCATGTCATTAGCAATATTGATATTAAAAAAACATACTAATAACATCACCACCATCATGATTGTTATGCAAATAATAAAGTTCCAAAGGTTTTTTAATTTTCCCTTCAAACACATCATGTCCAAGTTCAAGGTAGAGCTTATAAAGCTCTCTCATATTTTTGTTGTTTTCCATTAAGCAAAACTAGTGAAATAAAAACAAGAAACAAAAAGATTTAATTGCAAGATCTAGAGAAGGTACCTTCACTTACCTCACTTCCCCGGCAACGGCGCCAGAAATAGCTTGATGTCTACTACACGCTTCTATTCCTGTAGACAGTGTTGGGCCTCCAAGAGCAGAGGTTTGTAGGACAGCAGCAAATTTCCCTTAAGTGAGTAACCCAAGGTTTATCGAACTCAGGGAAGTGGAGGTTGAACGTACCCCTTTCAAGCAACCCTGCAATCAAGATACAAGAAGTCTCTTGTGTCCCCAACACACCTAATACACTTGTCAGATGTATAGGTGCACTAGTTCGGCGAAGATATGTTAAATGGCAAGTGATATGGATGGCAAAAGATGTATTTGTAAATCTGAAATAAAAAGTGCAGCAAGCAAACAAGTGGTAAACGTGAGCACAAATGGTATTGCAATGGTGGAAACAAGGCCTAGGCTTCATATTTTCACTAGTGGCAACTCCCAACAACATTAACATAGTCTATCACATGATATTTCCCATAAAACATGCAATGGAGACGCACTCGGAGGTCATTCCTTTGTGGTCAAGAGAGGACGAGAATTATGTAGGGCTACAAAAGCACACCTCAAAGTTCATAATTCTCAATCTATGGATTTCCCAATGTCACCGCGGCCATCCAAACAGAGTACCACAATCACCAAAACATATCTCTAGGATAGTCAAAGACAAGCACCAAGAGACTCTCAATCTTCAATCAACACACAAAAGAGGAAATCACTCATGAAAATATTCTTCTAATCCATGTCCAATAGACCGCTGTCACCTTGGTTTCGGGGATTATACTAGATAAAGACAAGTGAGTACATCAATTCAATACATAGAGGAAGGGGAAATATCATGGGATCACCCTAGATTAACATAGCCTATGATCACAACGAAGATCACATCATGGGAGAGAGAATTGACCACATAGCTACTGGTAGAAACCTCAGCCCCGAGAAAGACTACTCACACATGGCCATGGTGAGCAAGAGATTGATGGTGGTGTTGATGGAGAGGTGCAGCCCGGAGAGGAGGAGGCGGCCGGCGGCAGCCATGGCGGCGGCGGCGGCCCTCCGGGGCGGCGGCGGCCCTAGGGGGCAGCGGCTCCTTGGCCCCCCTTCTTCCTTGTGAATGGTGCTGCAATGGTGCTGGTCCTCCCCTCCAAGACGGCGGCTTGGGAGGAGGAAAATTTGTGGCCCTTGGTGACCTAGGTTTCCTCTCTTTATATAGACTCTCGGATTCCCGTCATTAGATTTTGGGCTTCAGTAAAACGGGCTTTTCTCGGCCGTCCAGACTCCGATTTGGACGAATTTTATATTCAAAAGCATCCTCTCGAAATTCCCCACAACTTTCGCAACTAGGCTTTTTCCGTTTGACGTCGTCTTCGGGACGGAACGTGACCATCTTCTAAAAACGTTCTCAGACAGATTTCAGGAAAGTCAGAGTCCTACTCCAATACGACTCCTTTTGCGTTTTTGTCAATTTCCAAGTAATTCCTACACAATAAAGTGTAAAATAAGAACATTGTGCACTTTTGCAACCATTAGTAGGTTAGTCCAATAAATGCCTAAAAAGATAGAAAACTTTGATATAAACATGAGACAATGATGCAAAACAAGCATGTCACAAGCAAAAATTATGGATACGTTTGGGACGTATCACTTCCCTCTGCGAAGGGCCTATCTATTGTTCTTGCCTTATACCTTATACAAGAGTCATGGTGATCTTCACCTTTCCTTTTTTAGATTTTATCCTTTGGCAAGCACATTGTATTGGAAATATCCTGACATATATACCCAATTGGATGTAAGCTATCACGAACTATTATTGTTCACATTACCCTTCAGGTAAAAGGTTGGGAGGCAACACTATAAGCCCCTATTTTTCTCTGTGTCTGATTAAAACTCCATACCCATAAGTATTCCGTGAGTGTTAGCAATTGTGAAAGACTAAATGATAGTTGAGTATGTGGACTTGCTGGAAAGCTCTTATACTGACTCTTTCCGACATTATGATAAATTGCAATTGCTTCAATGATTGAGATCATAGTTTGTAAGTTTTCAATGAAGTTTTTGATTCATACTTGACATTGTGAATGGATTGTTACTTTAGCATAAGAAATCATACGAATATATATATATATATATATATATATATATATATATATATATATATATATATATATATATATATATATACTTTAGCATAAGAAATCATATGAATATATATGTGTGTGTGTGTGTGTGTGTGTTGTTATAAGAATGATCATGATGCCCTCATGTCCATATTTTATTTTATGGACACCTCTATCACTAAACATGTGGACATATTTTTTAAGATCCGCATCCTCTTGAGGACAAGCGAGGTCTAAGCTTGGGGGAGTTGATACGTCCATTTTGCATCATGCTTTTATATTGATGTTTATTGCATTATGGGATGTTATTACACATTATATCACAATACTTATGCCTTTTCTCTCTTATTTTACAAGCTTTACATGAAGAGGGATAATGCTGGCAGCTGGAATTCTGGGCTGGAAAAGGAGAAAATATTGGAGACCTATTCTGCACAACTCAAAAAGCCTTGAAACTCCACGAAAGTCAGTTTTGGAATATATAAAAAATATCGGGCAAAGAAAGCACCAGAGGGGGCCACCCACCATCCACGAGGGTGGTGGTGCGCCCTACCCCCCTGGGCGCGCCCCCTGTCTCGTGGGCCACCTGGCAGCCCCCCGAAGCCCATCTTCTGGTATAAGGTGCCTTCTGCCCTGGAAAAAATCATAAGGAGGTTTTCGGGACGAAACGTCGCCGTCTCGAGGCAGAACCTTGGCGGAACCAATCTAGGGCTCCGGCGGAGCTGTTCTGTCGGAGAAACTTCCCTTTGGGAGGGGGAAATCGACACCATTGTCATCATCATCGATCCTCTCATCGAGAAGGGGTCCATCTCCATCAACATCTTCACCAGCATCATCTCCTCTCAAACCCTAGTTCATCTCTTGTATCCAATCTTTGTATCAAAATCTCAGATTGGTACCTGTGGGTTGCTAGTAGTGTTGATTACTCTTTGTAGTTGATACTAGTTGGTTTATCCGGTGGAAGATCATATGTTCAGATACATTATGCGTATTAATATTCCTCTGATTATGAACATGAATATGATTTGTGAGTAGTTACATTTGTTCCTGGGGACATGGGAGAAGTATTGCTATAAGTAGATGATGGGTTGCTAGAGTGACAGAAGCTTAAACCCTAGTTTATGCGTTGCTTCGTAAGGGGCTGATTTGGATCCATATGTTTCATGCTATGGTTTTGTTTACCTTAATACTTCTTTTGTAGTTGCGGATACTTGCAATAGAGGTTAATCATAAATGGGATGCTTGTCCAAGTAAGGGCAGCACCCTAGCACCGGTCCACACACATACCAAATTATCAAAGTAACGAACGTGAATCATATGAGCGTGATGAAAACTAGCTTGACGATAATTCCCATGTGTCCTCGGGAGCGCTTTCCTTTATATAAGAGTTTGTCCAGGCTTGTCCTTTGCTACAAAAAGGATTGGGCCATATTGTTGCACCTTACTTATTTTTACCACTTGTTACTCGTTACAAATTACTTTATCACAAAACTATCTGTTACCGATAATTTCAGTGCTTGCAGAGAATACCTTACTGAAAACTGCCTATCATTTCCTTCTGCTCCTCGTTGGGTTCAACACTCTTACTTATCAAAAGGACTACGATAGATCCCCTACACTTGTGGGTCATCAGCGGTGAGTTCCTGGAGGCGGCGCAATGGAGGTCGATAACCGACAACGGAATCTGGTGATGGAGGTCGACCATGGCAACGCCTGTTTCTAGATCTGTAGCTAGTTGAGTCCAAGACGTTGCCGCCATCAGAGACTTGGTCGTCGTCACAACCGCAGGGGGTCTGGGCCCACTTGTCCCGGTAGGCCTGCGATGACGCTGCTGTGGGATCCAGCCGTCGTCGCTCTCCCAAGTCCCAGCCACTGCAGGATCTAACTCCCCGTCCGTTTTGCAAGAAAGACCTAGTTGCAGTCTTGCCTTCTAAAACAAGGGTGGAGTTGTAAGAATATGAAGTATGTGCAGGTGGACTCCCGATCATTTGATGAAGAACCAATCTGATGGACAATGAGGCGGCGGATGCTCGCCTAAAATCGGTCGGTTGAAGGCAAACATTTCCCTTTTTATTGGTAGAGGATGGGTAAAAAAATTGACCAGCAGGAAAACATTTTGCCATGGATTTTTTATTGTTTTGTTAAATTTGCATTATCTTAACTTTTTGCCATGTCTCGAAGAATTATATTGTTTTAGTTGATCGTGATAGTTCTTTTTAAGTTGCCATGCCGTTTTTTACTTTGTATTTCTAATTTTCCCATGATATAGACTTTCATGATGTGTATATATACTTGCCATGTGTTATAGGGAAATTTACAAAAACAAACTCTCTAATGTTTCATGACACCTCCTTGTAAAGCCTGGCAGTTCTATTTTAATGAGCATGGCATTTTTTATTATATAGAGCATGTTTATTTTTGGAACGTAAAATTTATCATTTCTACTATGGCCAAAATTTTGAATTGTTGCTAAGAGTCACATGGCAACTTTTAGATGGCAACCATTATTTTTTTCAAAAACATGGCAATTTTCTAGATTTTTTGCTAACTTTTGTTTCTCATGCATGGCAAGTCGTGATTTTCAATTAGAGCATCACGGCAAGTACCATGTGTACATCATGGCAATTCTACCCAAATAGAGTATGTTTTTTGGATCATGGCAATTTTAGTACACTTACCATGGCAAATATATACTATAGTTAATATGCAAATATACTAGACTTACAATGAAAATTTTAGTAGACTTGCCGTGAAAAAAAAAATTGTGGGGCAGCATGGCAATTTATTAGTTAAACCATGGCAGTTTTATTAGGTAGACCATGGCAAATTTATTAATTAGCCCGTATGTGTACTCTTTTTTTCCATTTCACGAGAGTTACGGTTTTGCTTTTGCGAGAGTCACAGCCGTGCCTCTCGGAAACAGAAAAAAAAAGTGTTTTCTGTTGTTTTTTCCTTTCGCGAGAGTCACAGTTTTGCTTCCGCGAGAGGCATGGTTGTCCTTAGGGAGAGTCACGGCCGTGCCTCACGTAAACGAAAAAAAAAACTTGTTTTTTATTTATTTTTCTTTCGTGAGAGTCACGGTGTTGCTTCCGTGAGAGGCACAGTTGTGCTTTCACGAGAGTCACGACTGTGCCTCTCGAAAACAGAAAAAAAACGCATTTTCTATTATTTTTCTTTCGCGAGAGTTACGGTTTTGCTTTCGCGAGAGTTCACGGCCGTGCCTCCTCGGAAACGGAAAAAAACATGTTATCTCTTCTTCTTTTCCTTCCGCAAGGGTCACGGTTTTGCTTCCGCGATAGGCACGGTTGTGATTTCGTGAGAGTTCGAAAAGGGAAAAAACACGTGCTCTTGCTTTCGGTGTTTTCGTCCAGTTTTTTTTTTTTAAAGTTCATCAAAATCTATCAACATGGGATCTTGTTTTGAAAATCTCGAGGCGAGGAGTCCAACGATGAAAGCGATACAAGATTTGAATGAGCGGTTTAAGAGATAAAATATTTTGAATAAACGGATCTACGAAAAAAGAGAAAAACTCGCAGGTTGCGACAAGTGACGCACATGCAGCGCAACACTTGTCGCAACCTGGGAAGGTTGGAGTGATCTTTGCAAGAAGTACTCCTCAACTAATGATTTCGGTTTTGGGGTTCTTTTCTTTCTTTCTTTTTTCCTAAAGCTGGGTCTTCTTTTTGCCCCAGTTTTTCCTGCCACGTGCTACGTGGTTTGCTAGGTTTAACCAATGTTGAAATGACAACCCTGACATTAACAAAATTCAATGTTTAATTCAAAATAATTACTCACTTATTTAAAAAAACATGCTGATTAGATCAGTGGCCGCAATTCTTTGGCTGACCACAAACCATTCAATCGGGTCGTTTTATCTAAATAGTTTAATCCAGTGGACAACAATGTCAGATGCTAATACTTTGACCGAGTATGCATATATCATGAGGGGAGATGCTTGGAAAGAAAAATTACAAGGAATTAATGAAGGGCTTCCTTATTGCCTAAGGCTTGGTTTTCATAGGGAGGCTCACCCACAGGGAATCTTTTCCAGAGAGGGCTAGTGGTTTAGAAGACAAATTATTAGGATAAAAATATGCTTAAAATCGGTGTTGATTAGGTGTAATAATACAAGATAAATTATGAAAAAAGCTTACTATCACCCGACGGATCGTTGTGACTGTGTCCTTCACCTTCCCTGCTTGACACGTGTCCAAACGAGGGTCCGTATGTCGTCCTTTATTGATTGCGCTTCCGCAACAGGTACCATGTTTCTGAAACATATGCGATGTTGCAATGGTCTATTTCTGCAACAGGTATTATGTTTCTGAAATATATGCGGTGTTGCAATGATCTATGATGGATTTATGCTTTGAAACAAAACCTATATTGCAAAAAATTTCTTCTACAAGATCTTAGTTGCAAAAAAATGCAACCAAACCTCGGGCAAAATTTTCTTTTGCAACAGAACAGTTGCTGTAAAAAAAGTTTTGCAACAACGTCTGTGTTGCAATGTTGAAGGCGGGCTCAGGATCTGACGGCTGACGACTTGACTGATCTTTTAAAAAGATCAGCCGGCGAACGCGTAGCACGCTTCATAAATTATTAGTAGTATTATTTTCTTTCAGTCATCCATAATCCAACTCTGTGTGTATCGCTCCCCATATGCCTACAAGGCTCTTCCATGGGAATGCAACACAAGGGCTTCTTTGATTCAAAGGATTCTCAAAGAAATTTTGAAGGATTCAATTCCTTAGGATTTTTTCCTATGTGGGTTGTTTGATTCATAGGATTGTAAACCATAGAGACTTTTCCGTAGGATTCATTTGCACTAGATTTCATAGGAAATTTTCAATCCACTCTAACCTCTTTGAAAGAATCCTACGTTTTTTCTATGCACAATCAAACACTCATAGAATCATATAGGATTCAAGATGACATGCCACCCCAATCCCACGTTTTTCCTATTCCTGCGTTTTGGAAATCCTACGAATCAAAGAGACCCTAATTTGGGTTGCGTTAAAAGAAAACATAATTGGGGTTCATCCCACCAAAAATAAATCAGGTTCGCATGGCTTGTTTGACCAAAATCCAGGGAGGGGTGTGAGTAGGTGATTTTTTTAGGGGTAAACTAGGTGATTTGGTAAGTTTTTTTTTACATCGACCTCTTTCATTCAAATTTTTATTTGGTATATACTCCCTCCGTTCGTAAATATAAGTCTTTTTAGAGATTCTACTACAAACTATGTAAGGATGTATATAAACATACTTTAGAGTGTAGATTCACTCATTTTGCTCCGTATTTAGTCCATAGTGTAATCTCTTAAAAGACTTATATTTAATAACGGAATGAGTATAAGCATCCGTACTTCTCCTTGTACGCCGCCAGGATTAATCAAGCTAATGTGCGGTATGTACTTATAATTTATCTTACACTAAACAATAGTTTACCGGCCATCTGAAACTATTTCATCCTCCATGAACAAATACTCTACACTATTCCATCGGTATCTTGGGAGAAGAATGAAAAGAACAATGTAGCATGCATCTTCATACGAAGTATTTTGTCGAAGAATCGTTTTCTTTTTCAATTTGGTTACGTTGTAGAATTCCATAAAGAAAAGCTGGGTGTCTTTGGGCCGGGGGTACATCTAAGAATCGTTTTGACTAGCTGAACCGGTCAATATTGATTGCTTGGGCTAATGTAAATGTCAAAATCACATGTGTGTCACAGATGGAAAATCAGCGCCCGATCGAAGTCGACGAACGTTTGTACGGAAGGGCACGTCATATGAAGCTTACGTTCATATATATCTGCGTGTGCAAGAGCTATTAGTTAAGAAGAGGATATACTACATGAGTATTGTGTTGGAAAGCGAGGAGTACATATGCCATCGCCAACAAGGTAGCTAGAAGAGCTGCCGTACATATAGACGTACGTAGCTGGTCCGAATGCGTCAGCGTCGTCATATTTGAGTGCTTGAAATTTCTTTGGTACGGACAACGAGACCCGTGTTTGGAGGCAAAGAACTCGCAAGGAGAACAAACAAGCGCTGGCATAGAATTTCTATGGGAACATACACAGTGTTCTCCCAATAGTAACTCTTAGCTTTTCATCATGATTCTTGTAAAAATCATGTGTTTCTCGATCAAATTCAGATGGAGCGTTCATGATGATTTGCTTAAGAATATGGATGCAACCTAATTTTATGAAGAAAGGTTCTCGCTTTATATATAAAGCAACCAACAGCACATTGCATCTGAGCAAGCCGATACAAACACACACCGCAACCTAATTAACCCTGACACCCCGCAACAAAAAAACTAATTAACCCTGACCAACAAAAAAAACTATTAATCATCCAGATGCCAAACAGGAACACAAGCTAGGGTTCATGTACCAAGTAGTTTTAATTAAGGCTCAAGTTGTAGTATAGTTTCATTTCGTTGTTGGGATCTATAGCGCATCACATGGTTTCTGTGCTTGGTCACGTTGTGGTAGCGTTGGAATGCATATATATACCAGGAATATTCGTGAAACGTTCGTTAGGCTTGTAGAGCTGTTGCACATGACTTCATGGGGCGGTAAGGGCACGCACAATGGGCTTATTTATCAGCTATTTGTAACAGTTGCCACCTGTTCGATCTAATAGTGTGGAGTAAAGAGAAACGAGAGAGTTTGTATTGTTATTGCATGGAGGTCGTCTATAAATTATTGTCTTTCCGCAAGAAAAAAGCACTTACAAATTGGTACCCCCTCCCCTAATATAAGAATGTTTAGTGTCTAAAACGTTCTTATATTATAAGATGGAGGGAGTAGTGTCAAAAACGCTCCTATATTATGAAACGGAGGGAGTTTATAACTAAAAATAGATAATTTATAGACGGATCACTATTGCACTTGTCCAAAACCAATGTGAACGGGTAATCACTACTCAACAGTTAACGCATGCAGAACCAAACTATTGCACAACAAATTGTAGTAGTACCTTAAAACATCTACTACAAAGATGAATACCATAACAACTGGCCGCTTTTAGCTACTCCCGGTAACAACTATGACACCACAAGCAAAATAAAAACTCAAATTCATGTAAAATCTACCAGAAAAGTTAAAGAAAAAGCAGACGACAAACGATCCGCGAAAGGGTGACAAACAAAATTGGACTTGGTCTCCCTCTCACGGAATACTGTGCGCAGCATATATAGCATGAAGATCTGCTTGGGATTCCGTACAAAGAGTTGACATTAGGGACAAAATGGTGATGGCGATAGCTTATCATCAATGGCCTCCTCCGTACGGATACGATGCATCGATAAGCATGGATGGGCCTGTCTGCTTATAGTATTAGGAAGAACCGTACGTATAAACCTGAGTAAACGGGACAGCTACGCGCGTGAGGTGGTGGTACACGCGTGATCCACGGCTGTTCACATGATGAGCTCTCTTCCCATGTTATCTCCTTGATTGATTTACTATGTTGATCACGTCAACCGAGGCGATGTTAAATTAACAATATGCAGGCTGTGCTACTAGCTGTTGGCCAGCTGCCCAGTCTAATATAACTAGATAATACCCGCGCGTTGTTGTGAAAATTGATTGCAATATACATTCAATAAAATTTGATTGTCCGGAATATAAATTTTTAGATTAACAACACATGAACCAAAATTAAAAATGCATATGACTAACTATATTTGATTAAAAAAATGCGAGGGATATTTGATATATTATTTATTGAATATAAGTTGAACAATCGAATGATAATTATTTTTTCCATGCATGGTTGCATGTAGTGGTTGGTCTTTATCATGCATGGTTGCATGTAGTGGTTGGTCTTTATCATGCATGGTTGCATGTTATGATGGGCCGTATCCCATTCATAATTGTATGGTGATGTGGCATGCTTACATGTTAAGATAAATAGGTTAGCGGGCATCAATCTCTTACGTATATAGGATTCGAGGATCGGTGATAAGTGAACTTGAGAGACGGGAATAATTTATGGAGTCTATGGAGATGTTCTTAGGGACAAATGGTAAATTTATTGCTGCTGGAAACGGAAGAATGGACTGGTCTGGGGATGATTTCGCAGCTGGGGCCATGGCCTTCCGATTAGGTCTTAATCCAGCCTCAACACTAGGGTGCAATCGCATGGAAGTAAACTCGAACAATGTGGAGGTGATTGAGGCGATGAAGAACGACAGACGACCCTTTGGAGTTGCTGCTGCAATCTTCGATGATAGCTATCATACTGCGTGTGATTTCCCGCATGTAATCTTCGAACATGTTCCCAAAGAGGCAAACTGTGTAGCTCATCTCATGAAATTGCAAGTCTGGCTAGGACGTATGGTATGTAGTGGGTGGATGGAAGAACCCCTGATGAAATTATTACTCCCCTTGTAAACAATGCAACGTTGATTGCCATGCAATAAAGGATGGTTTGATGTGAGGTGTCAAAAAAAAGGATTGTTTGATGTCAAAAAGAAAACTTGAGAAGCGGGAACAATTTAGAAAGTCTATACATTTGCAAAATGCAACGAACAAGTCCATGAACTTGTTATACGGGTACGTATAATGGGTTCAAATCATTGTGAAACAATTCTGGTCACAATTTTTTCGCACACAAAACTGAAGGTAAAAAAATTACACAAATTGGTCATCGATGAGGCCATTTATGCACTTTCATCAAATTTTATTTTCACATATACCACAGAAGAGTAGGGCCCACTTGTAAGAGCCTTCGTCCTCAGCCAGCTGTGTGGCGCATTCATGGTCGCCCGATCCCATCTCTTGTTGCCGCCATCCATGACCATTTGGACACCGCCTCGCACCAGTGTGTTCACCAAGCCACGCCCGTGTCCAACCATATCATCTGCGAGGTCATTCGTGCACTGCTGCACGCATGTCACCTTTGAAGCAATCTCGGCCATCCGCTGTGTCAGCAAATTCTACCGACCCGGTTCACCCCCATCTTTTTCTCTCTAATGTGTTATTAGGAGTAGGCCCGCCTCGGCATGCCTTCAGTCGCCCCTCGGTCTCATATTTCTCTTTCTCACTATGTGTTGTGCGGCGAGAATGCCGTCGGCGTTCGCCCCACACCATTTGCGGTGCCGTTTCTCGTTTCCGCGGCCAACATCCCCTCTGTTGACGCTCAAAAGTGGCACAATCATAAAAATTGCTTTAATCTATGTCAAGATTACTTCAAACTTATGATTGGAAGTCATCATGAGATGGCGTTCTTTGAGAAGATCAAGATGGATATGAAAGTGGTCTAAAACGGAGTCCGGATACAAAAGTTATGACAAGTTCAGAGATGGTCATGATGACACCAGATTAAAGAATGGCTTGAAACCCAATTAACATGAATTCAAATGGAAAAAGTTTCAACACGAAAGTTGTGCGTCTCGTCGAAACGGTCGATTTTGATATAAAAATCGTCTCAATCCGAGTTCGTATGCAAAAGTTACAGCCATCCGAACACAGCCCTGTCACAGAGCCAAAAGTGGCGCTCCCCACCAGTCACGTGTCTGATGGGTAGCGCGAATAACAGCCTGTATTGCGTGACCGTTTTGGCCTATAAGATGACTTTAAATCGAAAAACGTTCAACATGAAAGTTGTTCGTCTCGTCGAAACGGTCAAGATTTCTTTTGGGCTCTTTTTCATCCGAGGTCGTTTACCACCTCAAACATTACCCGCAAGGTACAGCCAGTTTAAACCGAACAGTTTTGAAAAGTTCGGACAAAACCAGTCCGAATTTGGCTAGGGTTTTGGACGTGAATTCAAGCCTTTTCCTTGCACGGGAAGTCCAGCCGCCTCTTATATACCTAAGGGGTGACGGCCGATTGAACAACACACAATCTAACAAACACATCTATCTTCTTTACCTTTACTTTTACCTTCTCCCTTGTTCTTCTTCTTCCTCGTTCTTCGTTCGTTCTTCTTGTTGCAGGGCGGCGAACCTCGAGGCCCTAGGGGCGATCAGGTCGACCTAGGGCAGCCCATAGCCGCCGCGTGCCCTGACGGGGTCCCTCCCGGGCGGGTGGGGTTTCGGGTCCTCAAAAGCGCCCGTCGAATTGCTTGCGTTCGCGCTTCCGGCCGGGTCTCCTTCGACGTGAGCTGCGGTGCATCACCCCCAGCGTCGAGGGTACACGGTGACGTGTTCGTGTGCGAACACCCTCCTTGCCCAACCATCGTGTATGTTAGATTTGCCTCGCCATTCTACCCCTTCCCAAACGAGGAATCGACATGGGAAGCTTCAAACCGTTCATGTAACTACACATGAGGCCCCATGAAAGTTCCCCGGGGATCTTTCTGCCACTGCACGCACAAGGTCATCATGTCATCCCGAAATGGGCCTAGGCCCCCTTTTCCAAAGCTGGCACAGGCGTCCCTTTCCATCCCAACCATGCAAAACAGTTCTATCTCAAACCCATGGACAGAAGAAGAGCAGCTATATATAAACCTTGTGCACTTTGATACTCATCCACTCCAAGTGTGATCCACAATGCCCCCACACTCCCACCTTGTATGCACAGTGCATAGATCGCCCTTTCCATTCTGGCTTCTTCTAACGGAAAGGGGCAAAGGAGAAAAGGGTTTGTGGCATATGGGGAGAGGATGAATGAGATCCAAATCCACCAGTAATAGCACGGAACCCCGGTGTGGGTGTGATCCACTAACCTAACATGGATCATGTGGTTCGCAACAGATCATATATCAGTGTGGGTGTGAACCCCAGAGAGGAATGAAGGCTGGACATGCCATCTTTTTTCCAAGAGATTATATCATTGCCCAGGGAGAAATGAAATAGAAAGGCCGGCTAAACGAATCATCTTTTTTGTGGAGCGACGTACGTACTGTTGGCATATTCCTGATGTCATGTCACAGATCAACGTCCGAATGATCAATATGCTACTCGCTCGATCGGCTTTCAAAACAAACCGTGCGATCTACGTCTCGCTATTTGCTGAATAGGACGTGCCCCTCCGGCGCATGTGCGGCTGCAGATTCGTTTCTGCTGGCCGTGCTGGAAGGAGGTGCGTTTGACGATGCATCTGGCGCGTTACAGGCGCACGTTCAGGTGGCCTTGGTGAGGAACGTTTTGTGACGTCTTCATATGGCGTGAGCGTGACTATGCACTTCGGATTGAACTCCCCGGCCCCTTTTGGCTCTGTGAAAATGGTGGAGAAGCACATTGAGCACGCGTCTCACTCACATTTGGCGCCGCGACTGGTTTCAGCGGTAAGTTCGGGTACTGGCAGAGCTCGAGTTCCACGTCAGTTCTCCTTGACATGATGTAGGGGCTGAGTAGAGACAGGCCCCGAGCGTGAAGCAACTTTTGTCAGTGAAGTCTGGCGATTTCAAGCTTGGCCGAGGCATATATCTTCCTCGGCTTGTCTCGCCGCCAATGTCTACATCGGCACGCTTCTCTAAGGACGGACACTCATCTTGAGGTTGTGCACCGGCTCGAGCTCTACCCTTATCTACGACAGCGACCTCAACTACTTTGAACTGTCCTCGGACGTTCGGGAACCATTAACGTGCGAAGGGTCAAGCTTAACGTAATAAGGGTTTAAAAGGTTATAAGGGTAGACCTTTAGTTGTATTTTCTTAGCTTCTGCAGACAGACATACATTTGCCTTAAATTTAAGCTAACATGCTAACATCGCATAAACACATCACTAAATGCAAGCCACACACATACTCGACTTCATATAAACGTAATGAATATCCATGACGTCCGCAAAATGTCATGACGTAAGGTCAGGTTCCCATACAAACCTGGTATCAGCTGGCCTCCTATTCCCAGCACAAAGATGAGGCCAGCATTGCATACCGCACAACATTAAACAGTATATACACGTGTACAACCCTAGCGTCTGATGTCTGAACTCTCAAGTAATAAAATTTCGATATACAAACTCTACAGCATGCAACCAAAACCCACAGCAAACATGTGAGAACAAGCAGTATGGTACAAGCATACAATGCGATCCACGTCATAGCTAAACAAGTCCAGGCTACCCGTAACTACCAACAAATCTTCTATCGTGGAGCGATACTTCTGATCTCTCCACCTCTCGGCGCAGACACTTCTTTTAGACTGCAGGCTTGAGCGGACTGATTGTATCATCAAAGACAGGCAATGAGGATTCAAAGTGCTTGCAGCTAGGCCAAACTTGCAGTTTTTCATTTCCTATGCTCTGATAAGCATATTCGATTCTCTCCAGTGATGTATGTGGTCTACAGCAAAGCTCCTCTCGGTTATGATTCTGATCTTTCACCTACGGATGATTCTGGTTTGGTGTCGGCATTATCAGGTTGTTCGCTTGCATTGCTCGTACTGATATCATTCCCAGATAAGCTAGCATCCATCGTATCAAGGACATGAGAGGAAGGTGCTAACTCTTCCGCAGACTCCTTGATATCGCCAGTTGATGGCATGTCGCTGCCCTCATTAACCACAACATCTGAAGTCTTGTTCAAACTGCTAGTGGAATCGTCCCTGCGAGCAATATTTTCATCTAGGGCATCTCCCTCGGAGCTTTGAGTTCCTCCAAGAGCATCCTTGTTATCTTCGCTTGCTGGATCAGTGCCTTCATCTTCCAGGTCACCGTTGTTTCTTTCGTTACAACCAAACTGGTTGTCATGATCCTGCTGCAGTTCGCCCACTGTGTTCTCATTCATCAGAACATCCGCCGGTTGCTCCACGCAATCAACTGTTGGATATCTTGGAGCTTCCTCATCATCTTCAAACGACGACCCTAGGGATTCGACCTGTGGCTTATGGTTAGAGCATTGTGAAGCAGAGGCTTCCCCAAATACTCCGTCAACAGATTTTCTGCCTTCTATTGTATCCGCTGCTACATCCATATCACCAATATCATGATTAGTATTTCCCTGGTGGGTCTGTTCTTGAGAACTTACCATGGAGCCCTGTTCTGGGATAGGTGAAACAACTACAGCAGAATCTGGATCATCCTTGACAGCAGTTGCAGGAAGAGATTGGAAAGTGTCCCAATCATCATCCCAGTCATCATCACTAACTTCATTTCCATCCTTCTCTTCAACTGCATCAGCACCAGACTCTATGGCTACAGACCCAGGTTTTTTGCTGCTATCCTGAACATTCTGCTGTGATTGTGCACTCGTATTCAACGGCACCATGATCTGACCCTGGCTGACTGAAGCTCGGATCATGTCCTGCAGCAAAAGGCAAGAATGCAGAGTGCTTTAAGATGCAAAGAATGCAGATATTTTAGCACATCAAAAGATGCCCCAAACCCACAACCCATCAAAAGAAAGCTGTATCGCAGCTGGATATAGAGCACGAAGGTAATCGCTGGATATTTAGCACGAAGGTAATCTCAAATTACAAGAGAATGGATCGCAAGGTGACAAAAAACATTAGAAGCCGTCATTAAAATCAGGATCTAAAAGATGTACAAAGAAAAAATTCACGCAATGACTGACAAGCACATACTAATGCACTACCTGAAGCTGCTGCCTCTTTGTAGGTGGTGCTGACAGCATTACATCTTTGATCTGTATGGCCGCTGATGGAATCTGAATAAAATGCGAGAACAACTTCTTGGAGATGGTATTTACTTCAGTAAGTTCCTGAAAGGGATCCGCTTAGACAGACATTAACAACATCAAACTCAATAGTATACACATGATATCAGATTGGGAAAAAGATATCGATTTGCTACCTGTGAAGCATTATCATCGGACAAATAGAAAACCATCAGTAAGGCATCCAACAGAAGTACTGTAGCCTCTTGCTGGTATTTCTGTGATTGTGCTAGTGTGTGGAAGAGGAAAAGCAATTTTAGACAATCATCAATCACGTTGACAGATTCCTGGCTTGAACAATTCTGGAGGAGGAAAGTTGTCAAAGCATGCCATCTGATTTCATAGAAATGTCAATAATATCAAAATCAATAGAGCTACGAACAGTACCTTCAATGCAGTTTGCATCAAATCAAACACATCTCCTAGTAATTCCCCAAGTAATATCATAAAAGAATGAGTCTCTGTTTGTGAAACTTCAGTTAGCTCTCTCTGTGCACAAGTTTTCAGCACATGTATCCCCAGCATTTGAACCTGATTGATTAAACTGTCTTCTTAGCTACTAACACAATCTGAAATGTTAGGTGCACATAGTAGGCAAAGCCAGTTAGGTACCTGCATGTTGGTGCTACGTAGTGATCCCTGAATAACGTGTAGGCAATGCCTAAAGCTGTCACACATATGCACATCATTCTTAGTGCCATTTTCATTAAGAAACTCGATCTCTTGAACAAGTTTTGCAAGAGCAATGACTTCTCCGGAACAAAAAAATAGTATCTTCGCCAACAGCCTGTAGGAATCAGAAATCTTGTTTTCCAGCATCGAAATCCTATTATCACATTCTGTACAGAAGTATGCCAACAGGCTAACCAAAGCTCCTAATGCCACCTGCGGATTGGTGTGCACATCACCTGGTTCAACTCTTTCTGCAAAACAGATAAACGTAAATATTTATAGTCATTTTCAGTCAGCACTTTCGGGCAGATAAGTTGCTATCTACAATTTTCCTTTTGGCAAAATTCTGTTTTTGGTATATATGGCAAAAATAGATACTCGTATTTTCCAGACTGGTTTGACCAGTCTCCAGTAGTTTACTGAACCTTGAGATGCGTGCAGAAAGGACTAAGGGCAGTTTAGATACTTATTATGTTTTCATGGAAATTCTGAAATATGCAGATATTGTACGGATACAAGCAAAAAGTTCTCTTAAAGGAAGTAGGTCAAGAACAGCAGGATGATGCTACCTCTAAAGCACTTCTTCATGAAAGGCAAGATATTATGCAGAAAGGAGATGATATTTGACAAGCACTGATCAGTCGAGACTAGTTGAAACGATTGATGCGATGTGGATAGCAGTACCATCATTAGCTTCCACAAATGCTGCCACATGAATTAAGCTATTAGTTTTCATAAATCACAAAAGCCCTTCAAAAGGCAATAAGCAATTTTTACACACACAGTCAGAGATATTAGATCATGTTGCCTCATATCACTACCTTATTTTTCATTCGGCAACCCATAGCCTCACTTGCAGAAGATAGTTCAGGAAGTAATGTGTTACTTGGCGATTCCTGAGAATTTCCATCCCTGCTGCAATAAGAGAGAGAAAAGAACCGATTGGCAATATTATGTTGAGGGAAGAAGAAATAATCACGAGCACATAAAATGGGATTTGGAGCTAAGTACATACGGTGAGAAATACCTTTGAAGTACCATGGCAAGACAATGAGAGTATAACTCTAAAGCAACAAAGACAAAATCTTCCGCCTCAAAAAACTTGTCAGGGCAGAATCTTATAATCTTCAACAGGAAAAAATTGTTAGTGAAGTAGCCATGAAAGCATGTTGAAATAGAACAAATCAACAGATGCCCCAAATTCCAAACCAGCAGCAATACTTTTATGGCACAAAGGTACAATGTTCCCACAAGCTTTTAGCACACATGAATAAATGATGATCATATATTCAAAAAAGAAATACAATAGTAGCAAGTCCTTTCTCCTGAGATAACACAAAAGCCACGGGTCTTGATGCATTCATAGATAGAATTAAATAGGTTGTCACAGGCTAGGCGTGGATGGTAATGTGATCTGTAACCCTTCGTGCCAACCGCCACTCAAGAATCGTGCATCTGCTAGGATGGCAGACATCAGCTTAGCGATGGCGGTTGTTGAAGAGGGCAGCATTTCGGCACTTAAATCTACTATGCGAAGAGGATGGAAAGGAAGGCTACACCCCTCCATTGCACCATGGGGCACCCTGTGCATCATGAAGATCTACAACTCTACAAAGTCATCTCCAGACCCAGGTGGCTGTCCAGTGGATTGAATCCATGACAGAATCTCATGTCAAAGCTGCCATGATCAAGAGATGTTGCATTGTTTCTGGTGCTTGGCCCGACAGCAAACAAAGATTAGCGTGTGGTAGCTCGTGCCTGGGCAGATACTCTGCTGTCCAACACCTATCCTGGCAGGCTAGCCGTGTGAATACATGCCTTAACACAGCTGGACACAAGATTGTAAACCTCTGGGCTAACCCCATGATGGTGCAGCAATCAGTTGCGCCGTCATAAAGTTGTCATGGATTATGAGTTCTACAGATGAATGTGCATTAGTTTGTAAGCACAATTGTCGGAAGCTAAGGAGAGAGGCACGATACTAGCATCTAGGCAAAGAGCTTAGCCAATAGATGTATCAGGCTAATTCTGTTTCTCCCAGATCAGCATGATCAATGCTTAACTCAGGTAAATTTGTCAGATGCAGCAGTTTTCACTGTGTCTCGATTCTTTGACAACTTTGGAAGTGAAATTATGTTGTCCCGGCGCCTTGTTCCTGGGGAGTCATTTGAGAACACCCCAAAATACAAACCCCGGCCCAACTCCGGCAGGTTTGTCAGAAGTGGACCCCTTGTGGGAGGGTTGGACTAATTGTGCATCACATATACTCCCTCCGTACAGAAATATAAGAGCGTTTAGATCACTACTTTAGTAATCTAAACGCTCTTATATTTCTTTACAGAGGGAGTACAAATTAAGGTGCCAGATTGACATTCACGAGTTGTTGGACCAAGACGATCCCATGCTGCAAGCTAATGAATGCAATTTACTAATTCAGTAACATCTTATCATAGTTTTGCTGCCAGGCATTCATTCTGAATTTACATTATAATAAGCCGGAGTGGGTTTCTGGTGGTTTTCTGATGAGCCTGTTTTCAACTTTCATCTTCTTTGGCGTCCATGACCTCGAGCGCACCGGCCTCGCACTGCGCATGCGATGGCAATGGCTCAGCCGCGTCGATGATGGCAGGGCCTGGAGCGGCCTCGACTTGCAATTCGCGCCTGAGGAGCGCGCGCTCTTCTTCGCTTCCACTACCATGACTATTGGCAATGGCCAGCTAGCCATGTTTTGGGAGGACAGATGGATCAACGGACGTGCAATCCGCGAGATTGCGCCTCTCCTTTATGCTCGCATCCCCAAGAGGTGTCGCAAGTCCAGAACTGTCGCGGACGGCCTCCACGCGAACCAATGGGCCACGGACATTCACGGCACGATTGGCATCCCGGAGATTGGAGAATACCTACGCCTATGGCACATGATCGCCGACACTGCCCTCAGCGACGCACTGGATTGCATTCGCTGGAAGTGGACCGCGAACGGCGAGTACTCCGCCAAGTCCGCATACCTTGCCACCTTCCACGGCTCCACCCAATGCCAGGCTTGGAAGCTTACCTGGAAGTGCTGGGCACCGCCTCGGGTGCGTTTCTTCCATTGGCTTGCCAACCTCGACCGATGCTGGACGGCCGACCGCCTTGCGCGACGCAACCTGCCGCACCCACAACGCTGCCCTCTTTGCGATCAGGCTCCGGAGACGATTCATCATCTCCTCCTGGAATGCCCCTTCAGCCGCCAGGTATGGCAAGAGGTCCTCTCATGGCTGCGCCTCTCCTGCCGGCTGCCCAATGGTGAGGACTCTCTACATGACTGGTGGCGCTCTGCAAGACGTGACAACCCTAAGCCTATGCACAAGGGTTTGGCTTCCGCTGCCTTGCTTGTCCCTTGGATGATCTGGAAGCATCGCAACGGATGCGTGTTCGAGGGCGCTCCCCCATCGGCTGCCTCCCTGATTGCTAGGATTAAGGAAGAGGCTGCACTTTGGGCCAGAGCTGGAGCATTAGGACTCCGTGCCATCTTGCCACAGACCTGGGATGTCCACTAGCGCGCTTGTACTCCTTGTGAAACCCGCCTCCTAGGAGGATTTGTACCAAACTCCCTCTTTTCAATGCAATGAAACGCAAAAGTCTTTTGCGTTTTCTCGAAAAAACTTTCATCTTCTTTCTTTGCATTCTCACGTGTGTAGTAATAATCATATATCCTCAAACATATTGTACAATGAGGTGAGGATAGTGCTCATGATGAAAGCGCGATGAATTGTGATTGGTAGATTACCTTTGAGAACAGAGATACAACAGGAGCACCGGAGCATTCAGCATATGTTAGAGCCTGCATTGATGCAAATTGCTAACATAAGAATGGCCTTGAGAAGGATACGACACAATTAATGAAGTCAAACTCGCAACTTAATAGAAGTATAAACAGTAACACATCTAAAGCAGGCAGCTTTTTATCTTTTTTGACAACCTCAGACCTGCATACCAATTTGCAACTATGCGATCACCCAGAGATGTCCATGAAGTTTAAGAACACTGATGGTGTATCAGAATTGCAGCTAGGCATCTCATCATTTGGAATAGTTGGGTATGCCGACGCAAGTTTCCTCAGAAATAGAAATAACTAAGATGCAAGACTCTCTTGTCATATTAAAAGCTAAATACTTGAGCTTATTA
Source organism: Secale cereale (assembly GCA_902687465.1). Classification (NCBI taxonomy): domain Eukaryota; kingdom Viridiplantae; phylum Streptophyta; class Magnoliopsida; order Poales; family Poaceae; genus Secale; species Secale cereale. Next base: position 613,105,687 of record LR738715.1, on the reverse strand, counting down.
GCCAATGGTAGAGACTACCATGGCCAAAGTTGTTCCCTTGCATTGAAATTTGCATGGCTATTAGTAAGGCTCAACCGCTCTACTACCTCAAGGTTGACAGAAACATACTCAAAACTAAACTAGAGAACCATCGCACTGATCAAATGTGTATATGCACCTAGTAATGCATACATTAGTACTATACTTAGATTCCCATCATAATCAAGAATACAAGAAAATATC
>LR738715.1:613041405-613087893 GCA_902687465.1 Secale cereale | reverse complement strand
AAAGGGGGGGGGGGGGTGCATGTAGTTCCTGCTTGCGCAGGGGAAGGGTCCGACCACTTTGGGTCTATAGTACGCAGCCTTTCCCTACATTTCTGTAAGAGGCTGTTTCCAGGACTTGAACCCGTGACCTCATGGTCACAAGGCAGCAGCTTTACCACTGCGCCAAGGCTCCCCTTCATATTCGATTCATACTAGTTTAGATAATTGAAAACAAGCATCAAACTGCTGGGCTCTTACAAAGCGCATGTTTAACTTCTTGTGTCACATTTCTGTCATCTATACGTGAACTCATTCCATGTGGACATGTCACATCTCTAGGTAATTCATGCAGCTGCACCAATCCGTCCTCAAAATAAATTCTAATAAATTGATAAACCACATGTGGAAAAAGCAGTCTCTCTTGTGAAGGAAATATTTGCTGACAATACAGCCATTTAAAAACATATTCATCGTTGAAAAAAAAAATTGATATACAAGTTCAGACTTAAAACCAAAATTGACGAAGGGAGCTACCAGTGCGTGTGGATCAGGAGAACCATTCCCTTGGAGAATTTCCATCACTTGTACGGCATAGTTTTGAAGTTCACTGTCCAGGGTACCGTACTTCATATGGATCATCTGCGCCAGATAACATTTGTTAATGGAGAGAAATGAAATATCAATGTGCTGCAAAATGCAATCGAGCTACTTGTGAATTAAGGTAAATTTAGTAGAGTTTAGGCGTATAATCTTTCTAGTTCAATAGGAAGATCCTTTTCTGGGCGAGACAAGTGAAATAACTAGGAGGAAGTAGGTATGTTTCCTTTTTTGCTAGCTAGAAGATAAGCACCGATGTTCAAGTTTGGGGTTGTACATCCACTCACCCACCCAACTGAGCTAGGCCGGTTGCTAATTCAGTACAGCGGCAAGCTAACAATGTAAAGATAAATATAATGAAGTTGAGATGGCTAATGATGCATCCCTTAGGATGGAAGTGAACGGCGACAACCTTTGAAAGGGTATTTACTACTCAGCAACCTTTTTAGGTGTTCATGATAATCAGTTTGGTACATTGTACACATAAGATAATTCAACCCAATGGTTTTATTTTTGAGCGAAAACAGTAGGGAAGGCCCCTACTGCACCATTTTATAAAAAAATTAAAGATGGGATATGTACAATGGATGAGAGGATGGGGCATAGTCAGATTACAAAGTGTCTGAGCCCACTTCAGCATTAAATTTCTCTTATCTTTGTGCATATTTGACCTCTGTGCCATGTGGCGCTCTCACTCGGATGTTTTCGTACTGTTTTTACTAACTTTGTTGTCAGTTACGTTTAATAGCTCATCCTTGTAGTCTCCTTGCATAAATTTAGTCACCTTAGTATTGCACTATTCTAATTCCGTGATTTTTCTTTTACATCTTTGCGTTTAATTCCTACAAAACCTTTATTCCTTTTTGAACAAAATTTTACCTGCAAAAAGAACACCCACGATAGAGACAACCCTACCCGGAGTTTCTTTGCATTTGCTCCATTTGCTGCAATAGGAAAACAGGAAACATTTCAGTGAATGCACATAAGCATGGATTATCAACTAAGTCACACATGATGCATCCAAGCTATCTGAGCCATATGCAGAAGCAGCAATGTGCTTACATTACGATATAATTGATAAAAAGAGCACCATAGCATAAATTTAAATAATTACGGAAAATAAGAAAAGGAAAGCGTTGCACATTATATCAATATAAAAAGAGGACCAAGAGGAAAGGAACCCTGGCGATACATTCCTAGGTGGATGACACTTGGATACACATGCCACCATTGAGCTACCTAGGAATTCCCCGTGTGCCCTATTCAATGCTGAGAATGCTAATTATAGATAGCCTTGAGCCGTTGAGCGTGCTACTAGCAATAAGCACATACTAGGATCAATGCCCATTTTCGGTATGGATTCAGCAACAAGTTTAACAATTATGGCAAACATTGTTTTACTTTCACATGCCTCTCTTTCATAATGCTTTCATATTAGTTCCTTTTAGAATAAAAGCAGAAAATATGCAAGACTTGAATGAAAAAACAGTATTCGAAACAGTGTTACAATAACATACATACACACTCATGTCTTTAAATATCTTTCGTCACGCTTAGAAAAGGATGCCATATTATTTACCTTTAACAAATGGTAAAATTAAATGCTTCTGTATACCATCATCAAACTTCTTTGCAGAAACATTTTGCTTTTTTCCTCCTTTAGTTACCTGTCAACTGAAGTCATATACAGAAACTAACAGGAAAAAGGTTAAGAACATGTCAAGCTACATACCTGTGCATCTGGGTTCACTGCAAGAGCAAGTATGGCACCAAGTGCTTCCGCAAATGAATCTCTAACTGCTGACACATTATCTTCCAAGCCCTATAAAATGTCATCAAACAAAGAACAAATTCAGCTAAAATAACTGCAACCAAGAACAAATTCAGCTAAAATAACTGCAACCACTGGTTTTTAACTTGCAGTAAACATTATGAATAAATAAAATGAGTAAACGATACCTTAACACAACAAGACATTGAAGTATCAAGTTCAGCCATCCCCAACCCAGGCCCACCTATATTAGCAAAGGCCTTCAAGCATCGCGCTGCTGCTACTCTAACAATATATGATTTGTCACTTATGCCTCCTCGCATGATTATGCGGAAAGCCTCCAAATAAGCTGCACCACTACCACCACCACCCGAGCCTTCCAATGCATTCTCAAGCAAGAGGAGTGCATCTTGCCTTACAAAGTCCTGAAGATTCAAGTAAGAAAAAGAAATGCTTTTACTGGTAGAAACTAGAAAATGAACCAGGAGCCAAAAAAACCCAGAAACAGGACTGGAGGTCTGCAGCAACACTTAAAATCGTGGGTCCTTGGAAACGAGCAAATAAGGAACAAAAGGTCCCATAGGTGAACATGTTCAGATTTACAGTAAGTCCCCGATCTTGTAGGAATCATTGTTTCCAGACAAACAAAAGCAAGTACTCCACATATTTTAAAATAGATGGTGCATTGCAAGAGAAATAAATGAATGATATGAATACCAAATAACAGTCAGATAATATTCTGTCAAAAGGACAGGAACGAGAAAGAATAATAAGGAAACTGAAGGGAGAAACGCGACCTCATGATACTTCATTAGTTTTGCTACGATGTTTGATGTCTCAATCAATCCTGCAGTAATCTTGCGCCCGAATAAGCAGTAAATTTCTCCTAGGCATTGCGCTGCACCTGTTAGGAATTATTTGGTTTTACATCATTAGAAACACAATGACAATCCATAAGCCACATCACTATAGTGTGACTTCTACGAGAAATAGCGGGCGACATCACCAGATCATTGCACAATGCACACCAGAAAAATGCATTACTACATCATATCATACTATTATTTTTTGCAGGCACATATCATAACCAAATAATCTAAGCACATCTTTGTATCTGATAAAGGTACCTGAGGCTAGGGTCTGTTTGCACATTTTTAGAGGTAACAACAGAGATTAAGATCTTCCATGAAGAAATTATGGTGTTTGTAACAATAGGCTTGCAATTGTGCTGTGCCACAAATTTCGAAAAAAAATTGATAAATGGTACTTTTCTTCGGAAAAGAACAATTTCTTCCAATCTAAGAGTCGGGAAAGCCCGATGTTGGACCAAGCAGTTAACCGGGTAAATAAACCCAACCTCCCTTCCTTCACTTGATTGTGTGGTTGGTGACTCCACTTAAGTCATGTTGGAAAAGTCACAGCTCCTTGAGGAATTGCACTAATTTTAATGCCATTGTGTTTCTCTTATTTCTTTCTTTTTGTTATTCAAGGGACGTGTAGGTAATTTTTCAATGCGGTAGCTTAGTTCAGATGACTAGGTTCCTTGTGGTGGAACCTGCCCAAATGGGTTCAAGTCCTAGACTTGGCACGGGTGATCGTGTTTTCCTGGATTTATTCCAGGCTTTCCGGCGCTGCTCTTTCAGCCGTATGGCGTACCCATCAGCTAAGGGGTGTCTGTGGTGACTTCATGAATCTCAGGATCTGACGGATCTGTCTCTCCAAGGTGCTCTGGGTAGGGTGTGTGTGCGTTTATAGGGGTGACTGTGCGTGCGTGTATGTGAGCGTCTGCATCTGTACTATACAACAACAACAAAGCCTTTAGTCCCAAACAAGTTGGGGTAGGCTAGAGTTGAAACCGATAAGATCTCGAAACCAACTCATGGTTCTGGCACGTGATAGCTAACTTCCACGCACCCCTGTCCATGGCTAGTTCTTTGGTGATATTCCAGTCCTTTAGATCTCTCTTTACGGACTCCTCCATGTCAAGTTTGGTCTACCCGACCTCTCTTGACATTATCAGCATGGTTCTGGCACGTGATAGCTAACTTCCACGCACCCCTGTCCATGGCTAGTTCTTTGGTGATATTCCAGTCCTATAGATCTCTCTTTACGGACTCCTCCATGTCAAGTTTGGTCTACCCGACCTCTCTTGACATTATCAGCATGCTTTAGCCGTCCGCTGTGCACTGGAACTTCTAGAGGCATGCGCTGAATACGCCAAAAAAATCTTGACAATGTTGGACAAGCTTCTCTTCAATCGGTGCTACCCCAACTCTATCCCGTATATCATCATTTCGAACCTGATCCTTTCTTGTGTGGTCACACATCCATCTCAACATGTGCATCTCCACTACACCTAACTCTTGAACATGTCGCCTTTTAGTCGTCCAACACTCAGCGTTGTACAACATTGCGGGTTGCATCGACGTCCTATAGAACCTGCCTTTTAACTTTTGTGGCCCTCTCTTGTCACAGAGAACGCTAGAAGCTTGGCGCCACTTCATCCATCCAGGTTTGATTCAATGGCTCACATCTTCATCGATATCACCATCATTCTGCAACACTGACCCCAGATATCGAAAGGTGTCCTTTCCAAAGTTTGTCTTCATGGCTCTAACTTTATATTAACCCCGTCCGACTATCATCGACTAGCACCACATCATCCGCAAGGAGCATACACCATGGGATATCTCCTTGTATATCCCTTGTGACCTCAACCATCACCAAAGGAAAAAGATAAGGGCTCAAAGTTGACGCTTGGTGCAGTCATATTTTAATCAGGAAGCCATCAGTGTCGCCATCACTTGTTTAAACACTTGTCACAACATTATCGTACATTTCTTTGGTGAGGGTAATGTACTTTGTAGGGACCTTGTGTTTCTCCAAGGCCCACCACATGACATTCCGCGGTATTGTATCGCAGGTCAATAGTATTTCCATTCAGCTAATGAGAGTATTTCCATGATTTCTCTTTTTTTTTATAATTGTGGGCACTTATGTTCACCCGCTGGCTACATGTCTATAAGTAAACAAATTTTATACTCCCTCCGTTCCAAATTAAGTGTCACTGATTTAGTACAATCTTATACTAAATCAGCGACACTTAATTTGAAACGGAGGGAGTAATATATAAGTTACAACTGCCAACACATTTGAAATCAGTCAAGATATCTATACAGCATGAATTACAATTCCTAACCTGCACATGCCATGGGATCTGCTCTTTTCACATCTACCAACCACCCCTGCAAGGTGCTCGCTCTTGAGTATACTGATATTGCATCACCTTTCTGAATTATCCGCCCCATTGCTGATGACGCCAACCGTCGAACAGGGCGGCAAGCACCAAAGACAAGCAAGGACTGGAGAGCATCCTCACATTTCCTTTGCCAAAGCTGTATGGTGTCCTGAATAGCAACATCAAACACGCATTTCAAAATCAGAGGTACCAAGGAAATTCTCCATTCATCAACTGTAGCTGCATATTACACTGGGTTAACATAATCAAAGAGCAACCTTCCTTAAGGTGGCTCATGCATGGCAAGTTTGACACGTGCAAGCAGGAAGGGAGGTAAAATTGTGACCAATTTTCAGTTCAAATGCGTGTCAATCATGAAGCATTTATTTACTCTTTCTGCCCCCCTCAGCCGCAGCTAAAAGTAACCACATGACCCGATACTAGGATCCTCCGACCCAGCAACTAGAACAGACTAGAGCTTTGCAAGGAGCCAAGGACACCAAACTCTAGCAGTGAACTACCGAAATTACTCCCCATAAGGAGCCAATTCAAGCAGATCACGGCACAGCAACGCCGATCCAGGGAGCTCGTACGGAAGTAGCATACGCGTAGGCATTGCTATAGCAGCAGGGATCTGGAAGGTGAGATCTAGGGCACTGGGAAAGGAGGGTTGGGGCGCGACCTTGGGGGCCTCGTCGAGGGCGGAGGAGAGCTCGGAAAGGAGGTCGAAGCAGAGGAGCGCGTCTGGGGGCTTCTGCCTGGCCGACGCCACCACGGACTCCAGCTGCGCCACCAGAGCGCCGAACCGCGACAGCGGGATTGGCTCGCCGCCGGCGACGCCGCGCTTCGCCATGCGAAAGGTGGGGGCGGAGGGAGCGGGAGGGCGTGCGGGTGTTTGGGCCGATGGCCTTTTTCCGGTACGAGTGAGATGGCAGCGGGATGGAGATCTAGAGTAGACGTGCCGCGCGGTAGGGTGCTTGGTTGGTAGTCAAAAAACAGATGACAACATATCAATCAATCAATCATATGTTTTCAGTTTTACTATTTTTCAGTCATCTGTTTTTAAATTCGCTTCAGGTCGTTTTTCTGTCCGTCCGATCCGTCACGAATCTCTGCGTATCGCGTGCCCTAAGCCATGCGTAACGGGTGGTTATTTGTCGCGGGTTTTCATTGGGTCTCTTTTCAACCCGCGTCATGGTCTTTTTTTTAATTTGTTATTCAGTCGGGGTGCGGCTGCTTCTGTCTGGTTGAGGGGGGGATTGGATGGGGTTGGCCGAGCCGGGCGAGACGGCGGAGGGCAGAGGGCTCCTTGTTGGTGATTAGCGGCAGGTTCGGCGTGGCGGAGGTGGCGCGCGGCGAGCCTCCCGTTGGCAGTGCTTGTAGGCGGGAGGTGTGATTCACTGGGACGGCTGTAGGTAGGTCGGGCTGGAGAGGAGCTCGGCGGACCTCTCACATCGTGTTCGCCATCAGCATGCGCCTGTCGGATGGGGAGGTTGTAGTCGACAACGCCGGTCAGGCGCAAAGGTATTTCATCTCCCTGCTGCCCTCTCCCTCTGTCCATTTTTTTTCTCCTTATGTGTTCTGTGCCTTCGTTCTCGATTCAGTTCATTGTCACCGGTCAGAGATCCACTCTGCCTGATCTGTTTATATCCGTGGACCGCTGGGGTAGCACTATCATTTTTCATGTGTAGCATTGTTCAGCATGAGGGGTGGTCACATATTGATGCGCTTTTGAGTAGTTCATTGAAAACGCCCCTGTTGTGCGTTCAGTAACTCTGCATTCTGGAGATTGTTGGGGCTGGGGTGGGGTTGTGGAGGGTGGGAGGTGTGCTTCATTCTCTGTACATGGATGTGTTGTTGACGTGCACGATTTTGCTTAAGAGGCCTGAGCTTGGAGCAGACTTATGGTGTTTTTGGTGCGATTTTCAGCTAAATTGGAATGGACCTGAAATGTTTGTTACCTGCTCTGTCATGGTTGTTATAATTATTCAGTACGGTTTTAGGTTGAGACTGTTTTTATGCACCATCAATGGTTGATATGCTGTAGTGTTCTCTGCAAACAGAGCAAATTTTGTAGTTGTTGTTTTTTGTTTCTGTATTGTAGAGCCCCAAGAAGAGTATATTGTCGCTTTATTTTTGCATTTTTCAGTCTCCATTAGTTCCCTTGTCATTCAGCCATTAGGTTTTTAGATTTTGTTTGTGTGATAGTTGTCATCAGTCTTTAGACATCGATTATTATTTTGTAGTGGTTTTAGTCATTAGTTTTCATGTATTCTTTATTATTAGCCTCCATGATGTCAGTATTAAGTAATTACTCTTCTTCTTTTTTCAGTGATTATTCTCTGTTGTCTCATGTCTGCTCAGACCTCCTTTTTCTTCTTGTTTCAAATTGATGAAAGATTCTGCATATAGGTATTCTTATAGTTAGTATTCAGTGCATGTTTCTTTCAGTTTCCGATTTGTTTTCTCAGTACATGAATATCTCCTTTTTTAGTTATTCATTCTCTTCAGTTTATTCTCTTCAGTTTAGGTCTCGGTTATCTTAGTCTAAGCAGTGTAGTATTTCTACCCAAGTTCTTCAGGTCTCGGTATCTCTGTCTTGTTGCTCATTGTCATTTCCTTTGTCCATTCTCTATTTCACTCTCTTTTCTTATGTCTTCGGTTTATGTTTTAGCAGTCCTTAGTCTTTACTAACTCTGTCATTGGGCTAGTTATTTTCTTGAGTCAATTTTTCTTTGAGCGTTGTGCTTTTCTTAAGTCTTTGGTCTTCCTTTCATTCTCCCTGTCAGATTTTCTCCCTTTCAATCTCTTAGTTCTTATTAGTTTTTTTTAGTGTTTATCGGTTATTAGTTCTCAGGCATAAGTGTTTGTGATTTTGTTGCTTAGTTTACATTCTATCAGTTTTAATTTCATTTAGTATCTTCATTTGTGGTTCATCAGTATCTCAACATGTTTTATTTCTTTGTTCTCTCAGTCTTGGTTTAGTTCTTATTAGTAGTCATCAGTCTCCGTGGTTTATTATTCAGTTTTCATTCATATTGTTTCTCATTACTCGGTTATATTCTTCTCTCTTCCTCATTATGCCATTTTCAGTTTGAGTCATCTTCGTTGCATGTTTCTTTCAGTTATTCAGAGTTTTCTCCAGTTATAGATATTCATTTCTTCAGTTTGTCATTTCATTATTCTCTTTTGTCCTGAGTGCTCATTTTACCTCTTCGTTCATTCATATTTAGTCACGGTCCTTGTTTTGTGTTTCATTCAGTAATTATCGTTCAGATCAGTAGTCATCATTCATAGTTCAGTGTTTGTGTGTTCAGTCCTTCATGTTGTGATTGGTCAATTTATTCAGTCGATCGTTTCCGTGAGTGCTCAATGTTCAATTTTTATTCATTGTCTATCTCAGTCCTTCAGTATATATATCCTTAGTTTTCGTCAGTTTCAGATTTTTGTATTTTAGGTTCAGTGTCCTTTTAAGTCTTATTCAGATTCCAGTAATTGTCCTCAGTTTTCTTCATGGTTTTATACATTGTCTATCTCAGTCCTTCAGTACATATGTCCTCAATTTTATTATTCCTCGGCCATCAATTATCTTCTTTTGTCCTGATTGTCCAGTTTGCCTCTTTGTTAGTCTGTTCATGATTAACTCAGCAAGTCTCCCACACTAGTGTTTATCAGTATCTCAGTCTAGTTTTCATTTTCCTCATGATTGCACTGTTTTAGTGTTAGTTTATTCAGTCTCTGTTAAGTGTTTGTATACTCAATGATTGATCAATTTATCAGATTTTTATGCAGGAAGGTGATCACGTTTTTATTGAGTTCTTCTCGGCCAAGTGGAACAACTGGGACACAAGTAAGCCTTATCTAACTCTAGTATATTTTCTTTGTGTGTAAAATGATTCACAATTAAGGTGATCACATAAATGCAACATGTATGTATAAATGAAAATTTCAGGGAAGGGAGGGCAGTGTATTATTGCCTGAGAATGATTCCCCTTGGGGTGGCTCCAGGTGGTAGTGCTCTGGATCGTAAGTGGCATCCCCCTCAGATGCTTCCTCCAGCTCAGCTTGCATGTTAGTTTCATTTGATTTAGGTGTGTGTTCTCCACCTGCAGCAACTGAACCCTACGTTGCATGTTTTTTCAGTTTTCATTAGTCCGTATCTTAGGAAGTAGTTTCACATGCGCCTCTTTTCTAAAGGAATGGAAAGTCACACACTGTCAAGCGTTCCCTTTTTCAGTCAAGTTTTTTGACTTATATCACTCAGCTGACAATGCATGGTTCCTTCATGTTTTGTCATTTAATAGTTGCTTCTGTCCATTCATGTTTGTATTATTTCAGTATCTCAGTTTGTTTTTTATTTCCCCCCTTCACAGTATGACGTGGCAAGTGTGTTTCTCCTACTGCCAAGACACGGATGCAAACAGCACATCGTTCCTTTAGTTTTAGTTTTCTGTATTTCATGGTTAGGTTTAGTGTTATTTTCAGTCTTATTCAGGTTTTAGTCTGTACCTTTCTCCCGCTACTAATTCATGGTCATTGTTTTTAATTGTCGATGTAGGGTTGCTGTCAAATCTTGGCTGCTTTGTGAATTGCGGCATTTTATTAGCAAGTATAGGTATCTTCTCTCTGTTTTCAAGTGTGTTTTTTTAGCATGGATCATAAGGTAAGAATCCCGTTTTTTTTATGTAATCAGTACATGATCATTTCGCAGTGTTATTCATTTTTATCAGTACTCAACACACACTGGATTATTCTGTATAATCAATGGGTGATCATTTTTTAGTGTTATTCAGTATGAACAGCTTGTTTTATACTCCTACTAGATTATTCAGTTACCAAGGACCTAAGTTAGCCTTGTATCTAGTCATTTGTTGTCATTTGCCAGTTTCAAGTGAAGAAAGCTGGATGGCCATGTGCGAATGCTCAGTCGAAAACCATGCCCTGCTATTTTGTAAGCATCTCCTTCCATCATTTTTTTTAGCCTCAGATTCTGCATGTCCTTGAGTCAAGTTTTTGAGTTATCTACATTTTTTCCAAGGGGGAAATCTGCCACTAGCACTAGGTAAAATCCCACAATATAAGATCGTTTTTGAAGCCGACATAGCTAGAAAACGGATCTATATTGTGAGACGGAGGGAGTAGTTATTTCACTAATAGAAATGTCTTCAACGTTTTCTGAATCTCAGCTTTTATGCCTAGCACACAAGGTTTTCAGTAGGGCGGCTCCAAGTCAGTCGTGATCTGGATCAGAAGCAGCAGCACACCCAGCTGCCCGCCCCGGCTCAACATCCATGTCTTCTCCCCTCGACAGCCGCATTCGCATACTGCGCTATGTGCCTTTTCTTCATTCAAGAAGAAGAAGAAGAAGGAGGTGATCTACTGGGAGTAGGTGGCCTGTTAAGGGAGCGGGTTTGACGCGCTATCGTTAGAAGGCCAGAGCTGGGCTACAGATTCGACCTAAACCACTGAAGAAAACATATGTATTTTTTCCTACTGAATCTGGACTGAGTACTAAGTATACACACTTGTCAAAACGTGATTAGAAGGGGAAAACGACCTGAAGCAAATTTGAAAACAGACGTCTGATGGATAGACACACCCGTTGTTTTTGGTGTGCTGCCATGTTAAAGCATCTCCAGTCGTTCAGCCTCCCAATGACGCTTTTAGGCGAAAATAATGTCTTTTGATGGCTTGCCGGCGATAATTTCTACGTGGGGGGGTCGATTCCCAGCCGCGACCGCAACGGCATCGGCAAAAAAAACACAAAGTCTACGAAATATAGGCATTTTCATTGATACTTAGGTGAATTTATATAGATAAAAACATTAAAAAAAACTACTACTAGTTGTTCATGCCGAGGGGGTTGTAGAAGGCGATGTAGTCGTCGTCGTCTCGCTCGGTGGCAGGGCGGCCTGGCTACTACAGCCCTGGATCACTGTTGCGGACCGGCTGGCTAGGCGCAATGACCTCCTCATCGTTGTCGGAGAGCACGATGACGTCGCCCTCGTCGCAGCCGCGGCGCCGCGCGGTGATTTCTTTCGAAGCGTGGCGCTAGCGCTCCATCTCCTGCGCCACGTAGTCCTGCCGCGACCAGGCGAGGCCGCTCTCGTGGTCGGCAGCCATGGCCTCATGATCATGCTTCACCATGACAGTCGTCGCCAACTCCTTCTTCGGCTTGACCAGGCGGTAGTGGCTGGGAAGGGAAGGGACGTGGCCGCCCTCGTTGATGACGAGGTTGCCGCCGCGGCTGCGCCGACGGAACGGCGTGTCCTGCGGCTCGGGATTGACGGGGGCGAGTGTCGGCGCTGACCCGAAGGAGCAGGAGCCCGAGGACGACGAGGGCGACGTGTCCATTCATACGTCTCCAACGTATCTGTAAGTTTTTATTGTTCCATACTGCTATACTATCAATGGTAGATGTTTTATATACATTTACTAGCAACTTTATATATATATTTGGACTAATCTATTGACACAATGCCTAGTGCGAGTTATTATTGTTTGCTTGTTTTTTACTTCGCATAATATCAATACCAAGCGAAGTCCAAATGCCACATAACTTTTTGAAGATTTTTTTTGCCCAGAAGACACCCAAGGAGCCAAAGGAGTGCACGAGGGGAGGCCCGTGGGGCCTACAATCTGATTTTTATTGGCCTACTCTTTTCAAAGATGCTCGTAAGTTTTGTGTTGGCTTATGATGAGTGTCAGAGGAAATGCCTATGAATTATTCACTTGTTATTGAACCATTTTGTGTTTGGGGATTCGATTATATATGACATTTTCCTTGCTCTAATGGGTATACACATATTCTCGTTGTTATTGATTATGTTACTAAGTGGGTATAAGCTATCCAACTAGTAGTATCGATCATAACACTTCCACTAAAATGCTTCAAGGAGTTATCTTCCCGGGGTTTGGAGTCTCTAGATATTTAATGACTGATGGTGGTTCACATTTTATTCATGGTGATTTTCGTAAATTGCTTGATAAGTATGATGTTAACTATAGAATTGCATCTCCTTATCACCCTCAGTCTAGTGGCCAAGTGTAATTAACTAATAGAGAAATAAAATTGATCTTGCAAAATACTGTTAACCGATCTAAGAAGAATTGGTCTAAGAAACTCTATGATGCATTATGGCTTATAGAAATGCATATAAAAATTCTATGGGTATGTCTCCATACAAAATGGTCTATGGAAAAGCATGTCACCTGCCCCTTGAATTAGAACACAAAGCTTAGTGGGCAATTAAATGGCTCAACTATGATTTAAACTTCCCGGTGAAACGAGGTTATTTGACATTAGCTCACTTGATGAATGGAGAACCCAAGCCTATAAAAATGCCAAGTTATTTTTAGAAAAAAAATAAAAGATGGCATGACAAAAGAATACAGAAGCAGGAATTTAATGTAGGTAATTATCGTTTAAGTTTTTTCGCGGAAAAACTTCTCTCCAAATGGGAAGAACCTTATGTTATCGAAGAGGTTTATCGTTCTGGTGCCATCAAGATCAACAACGCCGAAGGCAACAATCTGAAAGTGGTGAAGGGGTAAAGAATCAAACAGTATATCTCCGGTACTCATGTAAATATTGAAACTAACATTATCCATTCCATCACACCGGAGGAGTACATAAAGGAAACGTTCCAGAACCCTGAAAAGAAATAGTTATGTGATACGGTAAGTAAACCGACTCCAAAAGTCCTCTAAAGGCAATTTTACTCTGTTTTGCAATATTTGAAAATTAGGAAAATAAAAAGTAGTCCGGAAAGCGCACAAGTAGGCAACAAGCCTGGGGGCGCGCCTCCCGAGCTTGTGGCCACCTCGTGTGCCCTCCGGACTCCGTTGTCTCCCAGATTACTTGTTTTTTATGATAAAAAATCATTATATAATCTGCCAAAGGCTTCGTCCACCGTATCATGACAATATCCTTTGTTCTTGCTTCGAGCTATTTTTCTAACAAATCTAGATCGCCATGTCGTCTCAAGGTGCCTCCAAGGACAAGTTCTTTGAGAAGGTCATCAACGCCCTATCTTTCGGATGTGATGAAACACCCTCAAACCATTGAGATGCGCGAGGGGGTGCTTCACATCTATGATTGTAATGCCCAGGATGGAGTTATACCTCCTACGTGTCGAGGCACGACTTAAAGGCATAAATCCATCCTAGAATGATCTCAAGTTTGGTATCTTTGCACAACTCATGTAAAAGAGGGATTAAATTGCAAAAGGAGATAGTTGGCTTACACTCGCCACTTCACACAATACATTACATAAACAATCATCATTTAGAACATCACAACCCGACTACGGGTGAAGATCCAAAGAAAGATACCAAAAACAACATAAAGCCACAGGCCAAGATCGAATCCTAGTAGAAACCACTACTGAACATCGAAACGTCACAAGCAAACGGCCACAACTTCAACGAACTCCAAGTGAAGAACTTGAACCAGCTTCTGCTTCGAGCTCGGCTGAACCTGCATCTGGTGTGGTGAAGTAACTGTGAGCCACAGAGGACTCAGCAATCCCGTTCCCGGGTAACAAGACTATTTAAGCCTTGGGTGAGGATAAGGCTGAAGAAAGAACGAGAGGTGAAGGAACAAACAAGAGTCTGCAGCAGCAACTAGCACTAACTTACGCAAAAGAGAGCGAGAAGAGAAGAGCATCGGTCGAAAGATGATCACGAAGTGATCCTAACTAAAGCCGGTCAAACATAACCCCACCGTGTTCAACTCCCGAATCCCTATTCGGAAATTGACAGTCATGGTACACACGCTGGTAGTGTATTGAATCATTGTGTCAAGTTATCTACAACCGGATATTAACAAGCTCCCATCTGCCACATAACCGCGGGCACGGCTTTCGAAAGTTCAAACCCTGCAGGGGTGTTCCAACTTGACCCATTACAAGCCCACGATCCGCGGAGTCGCAACTCCATAGTTGGGAAGACCCGAGTATTCTCGGAATCCCGTGCTCAAGTTAAACCGAACTAAGGTAAGGCTAATCCAGCAAATCCTCCCGGCGTGTCGACACCCTGATAGTAGCCGCGCGTATCTAAGTCTCAGGACACGACCGGATGGGCGATGCTACAGGTATACCAGATACCTCGGGTTGCCCCAAGGCGGCCCTGCAGGACCCCCGTTTGGGACCAACACCATCAGCGCTGGCCCCCCCTGCTATGTAGAATTAAGAATCCTCGGGGACGCGACCCCCTATGCAAATTTAATTATTTAATTAAGTTGTTATTATGAGGCAAATAGTACCAAATGTTGGGACTTGCTGGAAAAGACTTAGCACTTAGCGGTTTATCAAGGGGGTCCCATACACCCCAACCGTGTTAGGAACGCATAATCAAGGAACATAACACCGGTTTATACGGTTCCTAACGGCATGAGTGGAACAAAACACCAAGCAAAAGGCTTAGCCTTCCACCCTTGCCAGTATATAGGTGATTTCATTTTAAGCATTTATATAGTGTGATATAACCCAACCAAACTTCAACATGAAGCAAGCATCTTCAATCTTCACCTGCAACTAGCAATGCTATAAGAAGGGCTGAGCGAAGCGTACTTAGCCAAGCAACGGTTTGCGTAGGTAGGGTGGTTAAACAAGGCAATGGTTACAAGTAGGAGGCTGACAAGAAGACATGGGCATCGAGGCAAAACTAAAGATCGAGACTACTAGCAATAGGCAAAGATAGTAATGGTATCCGGGTTCGGTCATCTTGCCTGGAATTCCACAAGGGAGAAGAACGGATCCAAGAAGTAGACGGAGCAACAGTCGAGCGAATCCTCACAACTCCGGAACGAAACCGAAGCTAACAAGAGAGCAACCGGAAAGAAGAAACAACACGGTAAACACACAAGCATAGACATGGCATACGATGCACAAGCAAGCATGATGCATGTCCGGTTTAAATATGCATGGCATGGCAAGTGCACAAACAACACTACAAATTAAGTGGAGCTCAATATGCAACGAGTTGCATATTGACGAAACACCACATTTAAATATTTAGTTGACTCTCGTTATTTACAAGACAAGATTAAATGTTTTAACATAGCAAGAGGTGAAACAAAAAAATAAACCTACACTATTAAGACATTTTAAATGAGGCCGGAAGAAACAACAACATATCCGGAAAAATCCCCATATGCATGTTTAATAATTATAAAGCAACAACAATTCAACATTCTAGTGTTGTTAACATGATGCGGATGACATGATCAAGTTTATGCAATTTTATTAAAAGGTTGACTTAAAAGAGATATGAAGCATTGTCACCGTGGTGGAAGAAAAGGGTGCCACGGCAACGATCCGAAAATGAAGCATGGCAACATCTCGGTTCCGGTAACTCGGTGAGGGACCGGTGCAAAACAAAAGGTGGAGTGAACGAGTAGAACAAGATGATGGGGTGATCCCGTTGCCGGGTTCCCACGAGTCGGTGGCGAGGCAACCGAGGAACATGACAAAAGGTGGAACGGGCACGAAGCACACACGGGAGACATTTCATACAACACAACAAACATGCATCCACGGGTCACGTCTCGGGGTTATACCTTCGGAACCATCGTTCTCGGAGGGGTTTGAGGTCGTAGTGGAAGTAGAGGAAGTAGTCGTTCCGTCGGCGGTAGTTGTACTCGGGCGACGGTAGAGGAAGTAGTGGTACTCGGCGACGGTAGACGTTCGGGCGACGGTAGACGTTTCCGTTTCCAAAGAGGTACTTGTCGCGTCGGCGTTCGTAGGGGTACTCGTGGCGACCGTGTAGTCGAACTTGACGGTCATCGTGTGTAGTCGTACTTGGCGAAGGTAGTTGTACATGTCATTTGTCGCCGTGTAGTCGTACTTGACGGGTCGTCGGCGACTCGAAGGGGTACACGGGTCGTCGTTCTCGTACGCGGTCATGGCGGTAGACGTTCTCTGTTCAGGTTAACAACACCAGCAACAAAACAAAAAAAAAAAACTACAACAGCAACTTGGCGTGAAGGGCCACGAGGCCACGGCAGCAGCACGACACCGAAGGAGGCAGCAGGGCGCACGGCGAGGCGCCCGGGATGGAGAAGCCGTGGTCGCGGAGGTGGGAGCCTCGGTCGCCGGGCGACGGGAGGGCGCACGGGGGTTCGACCCGGCTGGGAAGGGCGCCGGTGCTTTGGCGCGGCGGCGGCTGGCAGTGGCCATGGCTGGCCGGAGGGAGGCCGCAGGCCACGGCGGAGGGACGGGCGCGGGCCGCCTCCTGGCGCTGGAGGACGGGGTCGGCGCAGGCTGGAGAAGGGCAGGCGCTCCTGGCCTTGGCGACGAGGCTGGAGGGCGAGCCGGCTGGCTGGCCGCGGCATCGAGCGGAGAACAGGCGCTGCAGGGGAGCTCGGCGCTGAGGAGATCCTCTGGCGCGACGGGATGAAGCCGCAGGGCGCCGGCGACCCTGGAGGACGGGGAGGGAGCCGCGCAGCTTGGGGAACCCGAAGGGAGACGAGGCTGCGGGAGATCGGGGGCTCGAGGTGAGAGGGGAAACGCGAGGCTCGGTCGAGGGGAAGAGGGAAACGGAGTGGCGGCGGGGTCGGGACGAGAGGGAGAGAAAGCGATGGGGAGTTGGGGTCGCTAGGGTTCGATCGCCAGGAGGAGTCGGGCTGGGCCTGAGGCCTGAGGCCTGGGCCAAAGGCTGCGGTGAGGAAAAGGAGGAGGGAGGAGATGGCCAGGGAAGGCTGCAGAGAGGCCCAAGAGGCTGGCTGCACTTCTTTTTTTTATTTCCCTTTTAGCACAAAACGAAAGAGAGGATAAAAGAAAGAAGATGGAGGTTAGAGCAAAACTAGCACATGGAATTAATTTTCTCGGGCTCGTAAAAATGAGCACGACCGGAGAAAAAATATAAAAGGCTAGATCGGAAAAATAATTCAAACATATTTGAATTTAATTCAAATAGTTTGAACTAAGACTTGAATATTGAAGTGTCCAAAAATGTTCCAATTTTTGGAGGAACCTCGAAACAACGGAAAAGAATTATTGGCAAGATTTTGAAGGTGAAACTCGAAGTGAAAAGACATGGGGAAATTATGCAAGTGTGTTATGGTGATTCCGAAGCAATGGAATAATTATTAATATAGCTCCATAATTATTAGGAGGCTTTTATATGTTATAAAGAGAAGACATTCTTCCCTCGATTTAAATGGACCGAAGGTCCACACGGTTTGTTTAGGTTGAGATGCAAAAATTAAAATGACATGATGGCATGATGACATGATGCAATGCAAAAAATAAATAACACAAGCTCAAAAGAAACACACGGGCAGCCCGGAACATCTGGAATCTCGGGAATCTTCTGGAATCTTCTGGGACGTCGGTCTCGGGCGTCACAATGATGTTCAAGGGGCAAAGAAGACCGGGAGCATGGAGGCCAAGATCGAAGCGGTGGAGCAGGAGGTTTTCAAGTGCCAAGGGATGGTGGAACACGGACTAAAAGCAAATCACTCAATGATCACGGGATTCACCCGTGATCGCAAGTTGGATAATGATAACATTGGGGAGGCCATCTTCAAGCTTCATGAGAAAACCGAGCACCTCCAAGCCCAGATCCATGACCTGCAAAACCAAAACTATGAGTATGACTACAATTTAAAGAGAATGAGTTTGGCTGCGGATTTGAGGATTCTGGAAACTCATTCATCCTTTTACGATGGTGATCCTATGCCCTAGAAGATGGAGGACATGCCTTCCACATCATCAACTTCACTACCACCACCTCTGAAGAAGGAAACTTGAGTGTATGGGTACGGGCACTCCCCTTGGCTGGTGCCAAGCTTGGGGGAGGTGCCCCGATATAATATCATCATCACACCTTTATCTTTATCGCTTATCTTAGTTTGATCTTTTTAGTTAAATCGTGATCTAGTAGAATAAAAGTTTTTTAGTATGATCTAGTCTTTAAGTTTTTGCCTTGTATTCTATCTATGTAATCGAGTGTGAGAGTTATATAATAAAGATTAGTTTTGAGTTGAGGACCTTACTTTCTTGCTTTGATATTGGAAAAGAAGAAGAATAAAATAAATAAAAAGGTATTATATAATAATCTTATGGAGAGTGGTGACTTCACATATAAAAAGTTTGGTACATGAAATTTGTTGAGGATTGACAAACATAGTGATACGGGGTGATAAAGGAAGAGAGATATCACATATAAATACACTACCTTGAACGTCTTTTATGATTGTGAGTGATGATACCACGGACCTAGGGTAGGGTCACAGGCCTGACCTAGGTACCCTATCCAAGGTCACTACCCTAAGAACAAAGACGTTTCAAGGATGATAGAAGATACCGACTGGTATGGCCAAAGAGAGTGATTCACTCGACCATATACCTCACTCGGATATCCCAATTCCATTCAACGGAATGAAGTCACTCGACTGTGCAAGAAACCACTCGATGCACAGAAGGTCTAAGGTCACACAAGGCTGCGGAGTGACCTTAGACCTTCTGTGCGTCAAGTGGTTTCTTGCACGGTCGAGTGACTTCATTCTGTCGAATGGAATTGGGATATCTGAGTGAGGTATATGGTCGAGTGAATCACTCTCTTTGGCCATATCAGTCGGTATTGATAACCCACAAGTGTAGGGGATCGCAACAGTTTTAGAGGGTAAAGTATTAAACCCAAATTTGTTGATTCGACACAAGGGGGGGGGGGCAAAGAATACTCTTAAGTATTAGCAGCTGAGTTGTCAATTCAACCACACGTGGAAACTTAGTATCTGCAGCAAGATAGTTTAGTAGCAAAGTGATATGATAGTGGCGGTAGCAGCAATAAAAGTAAAGATAGTGTTTTTGTAGTTTTTGTGATAGTAGCAACATACAAGTAAATAAGCAACTAGTAATATGGGTAAAACTCGTAGGCATTGGATCGGTGATGGGAAATTATGTCGGGTGCAATTCATCATGTAGAAGTTATAACCTAGGGTGACACAGAACTAGCTCCAGTTCATCAATGCAATGTAGGCATATATTCCGAATATAGTCATACGTGCTTATGGAAAAGAACTTGCATGCCATCTTTTGTCCTACCCTCTCGTAGCAGCGGGGTCCTACTGGAAACTAAGGGATATTAAGGCCTCCTTTTAATAGAGTACCGGACCAAAGCATTAACACATAGTGAATACATTAACTCCTCAAACTATGGTCATCATCGGGAGTGGTCCCAATTATTGTCACTTCGGGGTTGCCGGGTCATAACACATAGTAGGTGACTATAGACTTGCAAGATAGGATCAAGAACACACATATATTCATGGAAACATAATAGGTTCAGATCGGAAATCATGGCACTCGGGCCCTAGTGACAAGCATTAAGCATAGCAAAGTCATATCAACATCAATCTCAGAACATAGTGGATACTAGGGATCAAGCCCTAACAAAACTAACTCGATTACATGATAGATCCCCTCCAACCCATCACCGTCCAGCAAGCCTACGATGGAATTACTCACACACGGCGGTGAGCATCATGGAATTGGTGATGGATGAAGGTTGATAACGACGATGGCGACAATCTCCACTCTCCGGAGCCCTGAACGGACTCCAGATCAGCCCTCCCGAGAGAGATTAGGGCTTGGCGGCGGCTCCGTCTCGTGAAACGTGATAATTCCTTCTCCTTGATTTTTTTCTCCCCGAAACGGAATATATAGGACCTGGGGATACGTCGGTGTAGCATCGGGGGGCCCTCGAGGAAGGGAGGCGCGCCCCCCACCCTCGAGGATAGGGTGTGGGCCCCCCAGTGCAGATCTTCTTGCAGATATTTTTTATATTTTCTGAAATAATTCTCCGTTGATTTTCAGGCGATTCCGAGAACTTTTTATTTCTGCACAAAAACAACACCATGGCAGTTCTGCTGAAAACAACGTCAGTCCGGGTTAGTTCTATTCAAATCATGCAAGTTAGAGTCCAAAACAAGGGCAAAAGGGTTTGGAAAAGTAGATACGTTGGAGACGTATCAATTCCCCAGCTTAAACCTTTGCTTGTCCTCAAGCAATTCAGTTGATAAACTGAAAGTGATAAAGAAAAACTTTGACAAACTCTGTTCTCTCTTGTTGTTGTAAATATGTAAGCTAGCATTCAGGTTTTCAACAAGATCATGAACTAACCACATTCACAATAACTTTCAGGTCTCAAGGCTACTCACATCAATGGCATAATCAATTAGCGAGCAATAATAATAAACCTCGAATGACAACACTTCCCAAAACAATCATGATATGATATAACAAGATGGTATCTCGCTAGCCCTTTCCGAGATCGCAAAACATAAATGCATAGCACCTTTAAAGATCAAGGACTGACTAGACATTGTAATTCATTGTAAAAGAGATCCAGTCATGATCATACTCAATGCAAATTAATAGTAATACATACAACGACAGAGGTGCTCTCCTACTGGTGCTCTTTGATAAGAGAATGATGACTCTGCATAAAAGTAAATAGATAGACCCTTCGTAGAGGGAATCAGTGATTTGTAGAGGTGCCAGAGCTCGATTTTTAAATAGAGATTGAATAACATTTTGAGCGGTATGCTTTCATTGTCAACATAACAACCAAGAATCTCGATATCTCCCATGTTACGCACATTATAGGCGGTTCCCAAACAGGATGGTAAAGTTTATACTCCCCCAACCACCAACAAGCACACTCCACGGCCAGCCGAATCCACGGGTTACCGTCCAAACAAGCAACAGCCCTGGGGGAGTTTTGTTTAATTATTATGATTTTGAGCATGGAACTAGGCATCCCGGTTACCAGCCATTTTCTCATGAATGATGAGAGGAGTCCACTCATCGTGTGAATAACCCACCTAGCATGGAAGATATAGACAACCCTAGTTGATACATGAGTTGTTCGAGCATACAAAACAGAATTTCATTTGAAGGTTTAGAGTTTGGCACATACAAATTTACTTGGAACGACAGGTAAATACCGCATATAGGAAGGTATGGTGGACTCATGTGGAATAACTTTGGGGTTTATGGAAGTGGATGCACAAGCAGTATTCCCGCTTAGTACAGGTGAAGGCTAGAAGGAGACTGGGAAGCGACCAGCTAGAGAGCAACAACGGTCATGAACATGCACTAAAATTAATCAACAATGAATGCAAGCATGAGTAGGATATAAATCACCATGAACATAAATATCGTGAAGGCTATGTTGATTTGTTTCAACTACATGCGTGAACATGTGCCAAGTCAAGTCACTTAAATCGTTCAGAGGAGGATACCACCCATCATACCACATCCCGACCATTTTAATATCATGTTGGCATGCAAGATAGACCATTATAAACTCTCCGCTAATTAAGCATGGCATAAGCAACTATGATCTCTAATTGTCATTGCAAACATGTTTCATTCATAACAAGCTGAATCAAGAATGACGAGCAATCATATTTACAAAGACAAGAGAGGTCGAGTTCATACCAGCTTTTCTCATCTCAATTAGTTCATCATATATCATCCTTATTGCCTTTCACTCGCACGACCAAACGCTGTGGATAATAATAATAGTGCACGTGCATTGGACTAAGCTGGAATCTGCAAGCATTTAATATAGGAGAGAAGACAAGGTAATATGGCTCAAGGTTAAATCTACAACAAAGCATATGAGAGCCACTAAGCATTTTAATCATGGTCTTCTACTCTTAACCCCTAAAGAAAAGAAAAGAAACTATTTACACGGGAATGCTCCCAACAAGAAAAAGAAGAATGGGAAATTATTTTGAGTTTTCATTTTTAGTTACTACTACAGGCAAAGAAAGTAAACTAGCTAGAAGCTACATCTAATATATTTTTATTTTTCTGGGTTTTTCTAGCACACAAGAAAAAGACTAAGAAAAAGAAATTTAAACTAAACATGGATGGTACAGTGAAAGAGTGTGAGCACCGACAACTAGAATAAGTGTGTGAACATGGATGTAAGTCGGTGAGAAACACGTGCTCCCCCAAGCTTAGGTTTTTGGCCTAAGTTGGTCTATGGCCACGGATTGAAGCCACTCCCTCCAGTGTACTGAGATGTGTCCTCTGGATGCCACTGGTTGGCGAGCTCGTCCAACTCCCACCGATAAATAGATTGACGGGAAGGATCAAGTGGTGGTTCTGGCTCAGGCTCTGAAGCTTGTGCCTGGCCTTGATACTTGTAGAAGACATATGAGGTGATGAGGAATACGCCTGTAGATAGATCAAACAAAGAAGGTGCAGGCAAGGTAACAATTCACAGTATATTTCATCAAACCTCAATTTATAATGGAGCTGCATATTTTTGTCTTTAACAATAAAGTCATGAGCTACCATGCTCTTGTACTCTAGATAAACAGGGGCAAGCAATTTTTCTTCCTTCTCATGATGCCTAATGGGTATATTAAAATATTCAACAAGGCGAGAAGCAAAGATGCCTCCAAAGACGGGCCCTCTTGAGCGGTTAAGACTTAATCGTTTGGCAACAACAGCGCCCAAGCTAAAAGTTGTGTCACGAAACAAAGCATGGCGTAAAATGATAATATCGGGGGCACTAAGATTCCCACTATTCCCGCGACCAATTAAACATCTACTAGCAAATAAAGCAAAGTAGCGCAGAATAGGGAAGTGTATACTAGTTATTATTGCCCCTGCAACTTGTATAGTTTCACCTATGGCTATCATATCAATAAACCCTTCGACGTCTTCATGACGTGGTTCATCGAGTCTACCTCCAAAGGGTACTTTGCATATTTCACAAAAGTCTAACAGTGATATCTCCTTACTCACATCATATAAGCGAAACTCCACCGTAGGTGGTGTTTTCCTGGAATCAAAATGAAAACTTTGCGTGAAAATATTGGTGAGTAAGAGATAATGTTCTTTTTGGTCGTTGAGGAAGTCGGTGAGGCCTGCATTATTCGCCATCCAATAAAAGTCTTCGTAAATACCGGCGGACATCATGAAATTATTACAAGGCCATTCGCACGGTCGAACTTCCGCCATGCGAGGAAGATGATACTTGGGCTTATTATTTTCTTCTTTCTACTTCTCCTCTGAGCTCTTGCTGGAGGAGCCCCTCAATAATATTTTTAACATTTTCCTTTTGTGAAAATTTCTGAAATTTTTAGTAACTCACAATAAAAGTTAACCAAACTCAACAAGATTGATAGCAACAACTCCTATAAGTGCCTAGAGGCTATATCATGCATTAGAACTACTTGGGACCAAGAAAAATTGGCATGCAAGCTCAAGAACAAGGTCGCCACAGCAGCACAAATTTGCAACAAATAAAGCACTAGAACAAAAACTAATTAGACCAATGGAGGAGTCACATACCAAGGAACAATCTCCCCAAACAGTTTGGTGAATGGTGCTTTCAGCAAGGAGATCGAAAATGGCAGCAAAATGAGCTAGAACTCGGGTTTGAGCTGGTTGGGGATTTTTTTGGGAGGAGGAAGAAGAGCAAGGGTGAAAGGATAAGTGGAGGGGGGCCACGTGGGGCCCTCGAGGCAGGGGACGCGCCCTGGGAAGGGGGGCGCGCCCTGTGCCCTCGAGGCCACGTGCTGGCTCCCCTCGCTATGTGTTCAGTGCCATATTTTCTTAAATAATCTAGAAAAAAAACATATTTCATTTTCATGGCATTTGGAGAACTTTATTTTTCGGGATATTTTTTATTGCACGGATAAGTCTGGAAGCAGACAGATAATGCTATTTTTTCTTTTATTTAACCTAATTAACAGAAAGTAAAAGAAGGGTACAGAAGATTTGTGCCATCTAGATTCACCCATCCCATGTTCATCAAAAGGAATCCATTAACAAGGTTGATCAGGTCTTGTTAATAAACTCTTTCCGAGTAACATGAAATCGGAGAATTTCGAATAACAATATATTACCTCAATGGGGATATGTATGTCCCCAACAATAAGTATGTCATATGCCTTCTTGATAGTAGGAATAGGAAACTCAAAACCTCCAATAGTGATAGTTGAAGTTTTTCCAATATAATTGATACTATGGACCTGAGGTTGTTTCCTCGGGAAATGCACCGTATGCTCATTACCATTGACATGAAAAGTAACATTGCCTTTCTTGCAATCAATAACAGCCAATGCAGTATTCAGAAAAGGTCTCCCAAGAATAATAGACTGTAATGCCCCGGATGTAATACTTTCCCTTTTGGGTATATAATATATCTCCGGCTTCATCTATTTCCATTCCGGGTTCTTGTCTTTCGGGTTTTCGTCGTTTTGTTGTGTGAGTGTGTGGCATTCATTCATATCATGTAGACATGTGCATTGCATTGCATTTGTGTTGTGGGTTGCATCCGGTTCGTCGTGTTTCTTCCCGTTGTCCGTTTCGCGTTCCGGAGCTCCCTCACGTGTCCGTGACGTCCCGTAGGCTTACTTTGTTGTTCGGGCGTTTTACGTTACCGGTGTGCCGCGAGGTTGTTTTGTGTGTTGTTGTTTTGTTGTGTGCAACCCGCCTCTCAAATCTCGTCTCGTTTGGACTCCGTTGACTTTTCCATCCGTTGCTCGTGTGGGTCCGATGTGCTTCACTTCGTGTCCCGGAAACACCCCTACCGCAGTCTGTTATCTCCTTCTAGGCCTTTTAAATCTGTCCCTGCGATCGGATCCGTCAGATCGCGATCGGAGGGCTCCTAGCGCCCCTAAATCCCCTCCTAACCCTAAAAACTGCTACATATAGACCCCCCTAGTCTATTTTGGGCATCCCCTTCTTCTTCCTCCTCTCTCCCCTCTTTTTTTTTCCATTTTCACTTCAGATCCAGATTTCTCCCGGATCCCGAGGGGATCCATCGGATCCAACCAGCACCGCCGACCGGATCCTCGATCTGGGCGAGGTCAACGCCACCCAGCCTCCGACCGCAACCGGCCTGGTTCCTTCCCTCGAGCGCCAGGCCGACCGCGCCGGGATCCGCCCCCGCAGGACCACTTCGTCGCACCCGGCGCAGAGGCCCGATCCGTCAGGCGCCAGGCCTCCCCGCGCTCCCGAGCGGGCCCTCCAGCCGCCGCCCTTCGCCAACCGCTCCTGCGGGCGCTGCCTCGCCAGATCGCCAGCGCCGCCTGGGCCAAGGCCCGTACCGCACGCCGCCGCGAGCGTCAGGCCCGTACCGCATCCCCGGCCCAGCACCGGGCAGGCCTCCTCCGCCGCGCAGGCCGCCGCGCCTCCGCGCCGCAACACCGCGCCTGGGCCGCCGAGCCGCATCCCACCGGATCCGCGCGCCGGGCCGCAGCCGAGGCCAGGCGGGCCTCCCTCCGCTCCGCACCGCGCGGGCCGCCGCCCCGCTCCGCGGTGGGCCGCCACCGCACCGCACAGTTCTTCCTCGCGCGGGCCAGCCCAGTCACCAGATCCGGCCCGTCCGTTTTTTTTCCAGATCCAGAGGTTGAACCCTAGATCTAAGTCTCTGTTTTACTGTTCTGATATGCAATCTTTGACCTGCTGTAACTTTGTGCCTGTTGCTCCGTTTTGCGCGTGTAGCATGTCCAGACGTTCGTGGAGATGTGCACTACGTTTTACCTGTTGTTGTCATGCATGTTAGAGGTCATCTAGACACTTGTTTTGCTGTTGCAAGAGTGCATCATGATATAAACTGCTGTTGTGTGTTATTTTCATGTCACCTTTGCCATGTGATAACTTTTAGCTCGTTTGTCCAAACGATGCAAATGACATGTCCACGTGTTCGTCTTGCCACGAACTACGTGTTGCTTGTGATAGGTTGCATGGTAGATTTGTTATTGTCTTGTTATCATCGTTGCAAAGTGCCATGTTCATATGTTGTGTTTTCACTTGTTATGAAATGCCATCTTGATGAGCTCGTTGTAATCGGTGTGTTCACCCCTATGAAGCATGCTTGTGTGTTTCGGGATCACCTTCATGTGCACTTTGATGAGGTGCTTACCCTTTGCCATGTTTAGTTTCGAGGTGACTTAAACATGCTCTTTTAGTTGCTATGTTGTTATTGCTGTTTTAGGACTTAGTGATTTTTCACTAAGTCTAAAATCTGTAACGTTCCGATGCCATGTTCGTGTGATGTTCTAGGGAAAAGCATGATAGTTTTGGGGTGGATTTTGTTTGTTCCTTGTAGTATATATTGTTGTCTTTCCATCCATGTCCTCACATGTCCATTTGAGTGGCTGTAGCATGTTTATCTTTTGCTCTAAAGTTTCAATAAAATTCTGCTGCCAGAATTTTATTGCAAAGTTCAATATGTCCAAGATCATTGCTATTGATCCGTGACTCCGTTGGGGGTGCACTTTGGACCTAGTTGCTGTAGTATATGTCTAGTTTGTGTTCATGTCCTTTGCCATGCTTTTTGGGTGCTGTAGCTTAATTATTTTGAGCTCCAAAGATGCTATGTTGCTGTAATTTTCAGCTTTCGCTCAAATCTTGTTTCGGGCATAACTTTTAGCCCGTAACTCCGATTTCAGCGAATATTATATCAAACTTGGTTGTTTTTCTGTGTAGATTAATAATATCAGCTTGTTATCTTGTTTTGAGGTGTTTTGCTTGAGTGATGTTTTACGTGCTCCATGTGCATCCTTAGTGCATCCATCATGCATTCATGTTTTTCGAGTGCGCATTGCATCTTGTTGATTGGTGCTTTGTGTGATTGTTTTGTTTAGAGCCGGAAGCTGAGAACGAGTACGAAGTTGAGCACGAGGTTTCCAACGAGGTTGAGCACGAGGACCCTTCTTACGATCCGAACGACTTCTCTTCAGGCAAGATGACCGAACCCCGATAACATTACTATCTTTGCCTATTGCTAGTAGTCTCGATCTATAGTTTTGCCTCGATGCCCATGATCTTCTTGTCAGCCTCCTACTTGTAACCAATTGCCATGTTTAACCACCCTACCTATGCAAACCGTTGCTTGGCTAAGTACGCTTCGCTCAGCCCTTCTTATAGCGTTGCTAGTTGCAGGTGAAGTGAAGATGCTTGCTCCATGTTGAAGTTTGGTTGGGTTATATCACACTATATAATTGCTTAAAATGAAATCATCTATATATTGGCAAGGGTGGAAGGCTAAGCCTTCTGCTTGGTGTTTTGTTCCACTCATGCCGTTAGGATCCGTATAAGCCGGTATTATGTTCCTTGATTATGCGTTCCTAACACGGTTGGGGTGTATGGGACCCCCTCGATAAACCGCTAAGTGCTAAGTCTTTTCCAGCAAATCCCAACATTGGTACTATTTGCCTAATAACAAACTAAACATGCATAGGGAGTAATTAACCCTCTTTCTTAATCAACAACCCCGGGCCAGTGCTCCATATGAGTATTGGTCCGAAACGGGGGTCCTGCAGGGCCGCCTTGGGGCAACCCGAGGTATCTGGCATACACCTGTAGCATCGCCCATCCGGTCGTGTCCTGAGACCTAGATACGCGCGGCTACGATCAGGGTGTCGACACGCCGGGAGGATTTGCTGGATTAGCCTTACCTTAGCTCGGTATATCTTGAGCACGGGATTCCGAGGATACTCGGGTCTTCCCACTTTGGAGTTGCGACTCCGCGGATCGTGGGCTTGTAATGGGTCAAGTTGGAACACCCCTGCAGGGTTTGAACTTTCGAAAGCCGTGCCCACGGTTATGTGGCAGATGGGAGCTTGTTAATTCCGGTTGTAGATAACTTGACACAATGTTACTAATACACTACCAGCGTGTGTTCCGGGACTGTCAATTTCCGAATAGGGATTCGGGAGTTGAACACGGAGGGGTTATGATTGTGGAGCTTGTAGCTAGGATCACTTCGTGATCACTTCTCGCCGATGCCTTCTCTTCTCGCTCTCACTTGCGTAAGCTAGATGCTAGTTGCTGCTGCAGACTTGTTCTTTTCTTCAGCCTTTCCCTCACCTAAAGGCTTAAATAGTTCTGTTACCCGGGAACGGGATTGCTGAGTCCTCTGTGGCTCACAGTTACTTCACACACCAGATGCAGGTCCAGCTGTGAGCTATCCAGGTGATGGCACCGAGCTGGATTGGGAGTACGACGAGGAGCGTAGTCGGTACTACGTGCGCTACCCGGACGATCAGTAGTGGAGTCTCTTACTAGGATTCGATCCGCCTGTGGTTTATTTATCTGAGTTTGGTACTTTGACATTTGGCTTTTGCCCTTAGAGGGTTGTAGTGCTCTTAATGTATGATGTTTGAGACTTGTACTGTAATTCTGTGACGTGGCGAGTGTAAGCCAACTATTTTCAGTTCACTATCCCTCTTTTACATGAGTTGTGCAAAGATTACCAAACTTGAGATCATTCTAGGATGGACTTATGCCTTTAAGTCGTGCCTCGACACGTAGGAGGTATAACTCCATCCTGGGCATTACAAGTTGGTATTCAGAGCCTTCTCCGACCTAGGAGCCCCCACTGTTTGATCGAACCGTTGACGGTTGAGTCTAGGCACACACTGAAAACTTTTTGAGTCCTATATTATATCGGAGAGTAGGATTTCTTTGCTTCTCATCCCCTTTCTCTCTGGTGAGGACTCCTGACGTCTACTCTTGTCTCTCCTATCTTCAAAATTTGCACAATTTTTTTTTTAGGAATCCCGCGAGTATTCTCGGATTGTTTCGATGTTCTTGTGACAAGGATATTGTTCCCGATGCCTCCTGTTACCGAGGAGTTGAGCTTCGGGGTATCATTGTAACAAGCATATCGCGACAGTACTAAATACTTAAGACGGTCGACATCGAAAATCTCCCCTATACGGCCAGTGGCAAGATAACCCCGACATCACCCAGTACTGGGGAGGTAGTTCGGGAGTATTGCCATAGCTTGTTATAGTGGATGCTTTTCGAAGGTCCTAGGTACACAGTTTCCGAGAAAGACTGGTTATGTGTTGAAGGATGGATACACCTGGATGTAGGTTAGAGTTGATTGCGCGGTGCTTCCCGTGTATCCCCAACACCTGATTGCATAACTGGAATCTTTCGGAAAACTATAGGTGGGTTTTATCCAGTAGATCGTAGGCATTCTTCCAACGAATGCAGGTTAGTGAGTTCGGGGTTCGACATTGAGTGAGGGGTTATATGACCGATGTTACTATCAGGAGTTGCATCTTAAAGGGTCCTTGGCTATGCTGATCCGGGGATTGCAAAACCTTTTCGTAACGCGTTCATATGCTTTCAGCACAAAGATGTTAGAATGAAACTCCTCTCTTGTGTTTGTTCCTTTCCGTACCTTGTTGTTTACTTATTTTATCCTTTTGATCCCTATGTGGCTTCTCGTGAAGATGATGTTATCAATTAACTAAGAATATCATTCGATTCCTCTTGTTCGGATGATTTCATTCGTTCTTATTGTTCGAATGATTATTGTGAAGACTTGTTGCAATTCATTCCATTGATTCAGCTTATTCCTTTTGTCAATCAATTGCTGATTCGTGGTCATCTCTTACAGGATGGCTCCGAAAAGGGTTCCGAATGCTAACCCAGAGGGTGAAGAGGTTCCAGAACGTCCTCCTTCACCTCCTCCTCCGCCTGAGGCTTGGAGAGCAATTATGCAGACTACTGCTCAGAACACTCAGTTGATGATGCAGATGATGCAGCAAATGCAAGCTATGCAAGCTAATCAAGCTAATCAGGGTGTTCCAGTGAACCAAGGCAACTTCTTCCAGCAGCACCATGCTACTCTCAACCAGTTCCTGGCTAACAATCCTAAAGCTTTCAGTTACTGTGTCGACCCTCTTGATGCTGAGGATTGGCTGACCGACATAAAGAAGCATTTTGAGTGCAGTAACGTCAAAGAAGATGACTATGTGAAGTTTGCAGCCTTCCAACTGAAAGATCAAGCAGCTGACTGGTGGCAGCAGTACAAAGACTCAAGGCCGGGTCAAGTGATCTCTTGGGAGAATTTTTGCAAGGATTTCCGCTCGCATCACATTCCTACAAGTGTCATCGAGGGTATGCGTGAGCAATTCCGCAACCTCAAGCACGGCTCCATGACAGTCTATCAGTATAATGTCAAGTTCCAAAACCTCGCTCGCTATGCAAAGCAAGACATTCCTGATGCAAAGAGTAAAATCTATCAGTTCCGTGGAGGTCTCATAGATGAACTTCAGCTTGCTCTCACTTTGTTCGAGCCAGACGAATTCGATAAGTTCTATAACATGGCTTTGAAACAAGAAGCAGCTCAGCTTAAGATGGAGGCTTCTAAGAAGAGAATTCGAGATGCTGTTCACTCTTCCTCATCGTCTCAGTTGGCTGCGAAACAACAGAAATTCTGGCTTCCTCCTCCTCCAGTGATTCGAGCTCCATACAACAACTCCAGCAACTTCAACAACTCCAACAACAAGAACTCTAGTGGTCGTGGTTTCTCCCACCCACCCAACCCGAGCAACCAGTCGAAGAAGCAGTTTCAGTCTCAAGGCTCCAAGTCCAGTGGCTCTCATTTCCGTCCTCTCTCTGAAGTGGTGTGCAACAAGTGTGGCCAGAAGGGTCATTATGCCAACAGATGTCCGAATCCGAAGCGTCTTCCTCCTCCTCCACCTGTGAGTTCAGCTATTGTCAGACATGATCCAAAGGCAGCAAGGGTAAATCTAATGAATGCAGCACAAGCGGAGGCTTCTTCTGATGTCATTCTAGGTAACCTTCCAGTTAACTCTTTTCCAGCTAAAGTGTTATTTGATTCGGGTGCTTCACATTCTTTCATGTCATACCCGTTTGCATCCAAGCACAATTTTGTCACAAAAAATCTGCCAAGGGAGTTAACAGTTATTTCTCCGGGAAGACGAATGCACTCCACTGTCTATGCTCCAGATGTTTCTATTCGCATGGGTGATTATCGATTTTTGGCTTCTCCGGTGGTTCTTGGTCATTCTGATATTGACCTCATTCTCGGAATGGATTGGCTTTCTCAGCACGATGCTCACATTGATTGTGCTCAAAAGGAAGTCAAATTGACTCATTCTGATGAAGATGTGATTATCTCCGCCTCCACGGATAATACTATTCGGCTTTTCTCTCTTAATGATAAGGGCGAAATTAATGCCATAGAGCAAATTCCAGTGGTGAACGAATATCAAGACGTCTTTCCAGAAGATCTTCCTGGCATGCCTCCACACCGTCAGGTGGAGTTTGTCATTGAACTCGAGCCGGGCACTGAGCCTGCTTGCCGGCGTCCATACAAGCTCTCTCCGGATGAATTGAAGGAATTGAAGAAGCAGCTTGATAAGCAGGAGAGTATGGGTCTCATCAGACCGAGTACATCTCCGTGGGGCTGTGGTGTCTTATTTGTCAAGAAGAAAGATGGCACGGAGCGTCTCTGTGTTGACTACCGGCCATTGAACAAGAAGACGATTAAGAACAAGTATCCGCTCCCCAACATCAACGAACTCTTTGAGCAGCTCAGAGGAGCTAAAGTATTCTCTAAGCTTGACCTCCGAATGGGCTACCATCAAATTCGCATTCGCGAGGAAGACATTCCCAAGACGGCCTTCAGAACGAGCTACGGTTCATATGAGTATACCGTCATGTCCTTCGGTCTCGCCAATGCTCCTCCTACCTTTTCAAGGATGATGCATTACATTTTCAACCCCTATACTGGCGAGTTCGTGCTTGTGTATCTGGATGATATTCTGGTGTTTTCCAAGAATGAAGAAGATCACGAAAAGCACTTGCGTCTGGTTCTTGATCGACTCCGAGAGCATAAATTCTATGCCAAGTTCTCAAAGTGCGAGTTCTGGCTCGATAAGGTTTTGTACCTGGGCCACATCATCTCAGCTGACGGTATTGCGGTTAATCCCGAGAAAGTTGAAGCAATTGTCAACTGGGAAGCTCCTCAGAACGTCAAGCAGCTCCGCAGTTTTCTGGGTCTTGCCAGCTATTGCAGAAGGTTTGTGGAGAACTTCTCCAAGATTGCCAAGCCTCTTTCCAACCTGCTTCAGAAGAATGTCAAATACTTTTGGTCTCCAGAATGTGAAGTGGCATTCAAAACCCTCAAAGAGAAGCTTGTTTCTGCTCCAGTTCTGACTCCTCCGGATGAAACCAAGCCCTATGAAGTGTTCTGTGACGCTTCCCTTCAAGGTCTTGGTGGTGTGCTTATGCAAGATAAGAAAATTGTGGCATATACTTCTCGGCAGCTCAAGCCAAGTGAGAAGAACTATCCCACACACGATCTCGAGCTAGCAGCTGTGGTACATGCTCTGATTACGTGGAGACATCTGTTGTTGGGCAGAAAGGTCGACATCTTCACTGATCACAAGAGCTTGAAGTACATCTTCACACAGCCGCATCTGAACCTCCGCCAGACTCGTTGGGTTGAAATGATCCAAGAGTACAACCCCAGCATTGAATACACTCCAGGCAAGGCGAATGTGATTGCAGATGCTTTGAGCAGAAATGCATATTGCAACAGCCTTCTTATCAAGCCGTACCAGCCTGAGCTTTGTGAAGCTTTCAGGAAACTCAACCTCCAGGTTGTTCCGCAGGGTTTTCTTGCAAATCTCCAGATTGCTCCTACCTTGGAGGATCAAGTCCGTGAGGCCCAGCTCAGTGATACCATGGTGAAGAAGGTGAAACATGGGATTGCAAAGGGCACTCCAAAATACAAGTGCTTCCGTGTTGATGAGAGAGATACCTTGTTCTTCGAGGACAGACTCGTTGTTCCCAAAGGTGATCTCAGGAAGCTCATAATGGAAGAAGCTCATGATTCTCTCCTTTCCATTCATCCTGGCAGTTCCAAGATGTATCAAGACCTCAAGCAATCTTACTGGTGGACACGCATGAAAAGGGAGATTGCCCAATTCGTGAATGAATGTGATGTATGCAGAAGAGTGAAAGCAGAACATCAACGTCCAGCCGGTCTTCTCCAACCTCTTCCTATTCCTGAGTGGAAGTTTGACCACATTGAAATGGACTTCGTCACTGGCTTTCCTAAATCCAAGCAAGGAAATGATGCTATCTTTGTGGTGATTGACAAGCTTACCAAAGTCGCTCACTTTCTTCCAGTCAAAGAATCAATCAATGCAGCTCAACTTGCAGAGCTGTACACTTCCAGAATTGTGTCCCTACATTGCATTCCTCAAGTGATATCCTCAGACCGTGGCAGCTTGTTCACATCAAGGTTCTGGGACTCCTTTCAGTCTGCCATGGGCACGAAGATCAGGTTCAGCACTGCCTTTCACCCTCAGACTAGTGGTCAAGTTGAGCGTGTGAATCAGATCCTAGAAGATATGCTCAGAGCCTGTGTCATCTCATTCGGCATGAAATGGGAGGACTGCCTTCCATTCGCTGAGTTCTCTTACAACAACAGTTTTCAAGCAAGTGCAAGCAAAGCACCTTTTGAAATTCTCTATGGCAGAAAGTGCCGTACCCCTCTCAACTGGTCTGAAACAGGCGAACGCCAACTTCTTGGCAATGACTTGATCTCAGAAGCCGAAGAAATGTGCAAAGTCATACGTGAGAATCTCAAGGCCGCTCAGTCGCGTCAAAAGAGCTACTATGACGGAAAGCATCGTGATTTGGCTTTCGACATCGGTGATCATGTCTATCTCCGAGTTTCTCCGATGAAAGGAACCCAAAGATTCGGTATCAAAGGAAAACTTGCTCCTAGATACGTCGGGCCTTTCAAGATTCTTGGCAAAAGAGGCGATCTAGCTTACCAGCTCGAGCTCCCTTCCAACTTTGCAAATGTTCATGATGTCTTCCATGTGTCTCAACTTCGCAAATGCTTCAAGGCACCTGAGCGCATGATTCCGTTTGAGGAGATTGATCTTCAACAAGACCTTTCCTACCGAGAGAATCCAGTTGCAATTCTCGAAGAAACCGAACGCAAGACTCGCAACAAGTCCATCAAGTTTCTGAAAGTCAAGTGGTCACATCACACAGACCGAGAAGCTACCTGGGAACGAGAAGATCATCTTCGTTCCGAGTACCCTTCCTTTTTCCAGTCCTAGATCTCGGGACGAGATCTTTTTGTAGTAGAGGAGAGTTTGTAATGCCCCGGATGTAATACTTTCCCTTTTGGGTATATAATATATCTCCGGCTTCATCTATTTCCATTCCGGGTTCTTGTCTTTCGGGTTTTCGTCGTTTTGTTGTGTGAGTGTGTGGCATTCATTCATATCATGTAGACATGTGCATTGCATTGCATTTGTGTTGTGGGTTGCATCCGGTTCGTCGTGTTTCTTCCCGTTGTCCGTTTCGCGTTCCGAAGCTCCCTCACGTGTCCGTGACGTCCCGTAGGCCTACTTTGTTGTTCGGGCGTTTTACGTTACCGGTGTGCCGCGAGGTTGTTTTGTGTGTTGTTGTTTTGTTGTGTGCAACCCGCCTCTCAAATCTCGTCTCGTTTGGACTCCGTTGACTTTTCCATCCGTTGCTCGTGTGGGTCCGATGTGCTTCACTTCGTGTCCCGGAAACACCCCTACCGCAGTCTGTTATCTCCTTCTAGGCCTTTTAAATCTGTCCCCGCGATCGGATCTGTCAGATCGCGATCGGAGGGCTCCTAGCGCCCCTAAATCCCCTCCTAACCCTAAAAACTGCTACATATAGACCCCCCTAGTCTATTTTGGGCATCCCCTTCTTCTTCCTCCTCTCTCCCCTCTTTTTTTCCATTTTCACTTCAGATCCAGATTTCTCCCGGATCCCGAGGGGATCCATCGGATCCAACCAGCACCGCCGACCGGATCCTCGATCTGGGCGAGGTCAACGCCACCCAGCCTCCGACCGCAACCGCCCTGGTTCCTTCCCTCGAGCGCCAGGCCGACCGCGCCGGGATCCGCCCCCGCGGGACCACTTCGTCGCACCCGGCGCAGAGGCCCGATCCGTCAGGCGCCAGGCCTCCCCGCGCTCCCGAGCGGGCCCTCCAGCCGCCGCCCTTCGCCAACCGCTCCTGCGGGCGCTGCCTCGCCAGATCGCCATCGCCGCCTGGGCCAAGGCCCGTACCGCACGCCGCCGCGAGCGTCAGGCCCGTACCGCATCCCCGGCCCAGCACCGGGCAGGCCTCCTCCGCCGCGCAGGCCGCCGCGCCTCCGCGCCGCAACACCGCGCCTGGGCCGCCGGGCCGCATCCCACCGGATCCGCGCGCCGGGCCGCAGCCGAGGCCAGGCGGGCCTCCCTCCGCTCCGCACCGCGCGGGCCGCCGCCCCGCTCCGCGGTGGGCCGCCGCCGCACCGCACAGTTCTTCCTCGCGCGGGCCAGCCCAGTCACCAGATCCGGCCCGTCCGTTTTTTTTTCCAGATCCAGAGGTTGAACCCTAGATCTAAGTCTCTGTTTTACTGTTCTGATATGCAATCTTTGACCTGCTGTAACTTTGTGCCTGTTGCTCCGTTTTGCGCGTGTAGCATGTCCAGACGTTTGTGGAGATGTGCTCTACGTTTTACCTGTTGTTGTCATGCATGTTAGAGGTCATCTAGACACTTGTTTTGCTGTTGAAAGAGTGCATCATGATATAAACTGCTGTTGTGTGTTATTTTCAAGTCACCTTTGCCATGTGATAACTTTTAGCTCGTTTGTCCAAACGATGCAAATGACATGTCCACGTGTTCATCTTGCCACGAACTACGTGTTGCTTGTGATAGGTTGCATGGTAGATTTGTTATTGTCTTGTTATCATCGTTGCAAAGTGCCATGTTCATATGTTGTGTTTTCACTTGTTATGAAATGCCATCTTGATGAGCTCGTTGTAATCGGTGTGTTCACCCCTATGAAGCATGCTTGTGTGTTTCGGGATCACCTTCATGTGCACTTTGATGAGGTGCTTAACCTTTGCCATGTTTAGTTTCGAGGTGACTTAAACATGCTCTTTTAGTTGCTATGTTGTTATTGCTGTTTTAGGACTTAGTGATTTTTCACTAAGTCTGAAATCTGTAACGTTCCGATGCCATGTTCGTGTGATGTTCTAGGGAAAAGCATGATAGTTTTGGGGTGGATTTTGTTTGTTCCTTGTAGTATATATTGTTGTCTTTCCATCCATGTCCTCACATGTCCATTTGAGTGGCTGTAGCATGTTTATCTTTTGCTCTAAAGTTTCAATAAAATTCTGCTGCCAGAATTTTATTGCAAAGTTCAATATGTCCAAGATCATTGCTATTGATCCGTGACTCCGTTGGGGGTGCACTTTGGACCTAGTTGCTGTACTATATGTCTAGTTTGTGTTCATGTCCTTTGCCATGATTTTTGGGTGCTGTAGCTTAATTATTTTGAGCTCCAAAGATGCTATGTTGCTGTAATTTTCAGCTTTCGCTCAAATCTTGTTTCGGGCATAACTTTTAGCCCGTAACTCCGATTTCAGCGAATATTATATCAAACTTGGTTGTTTTTCTGTGTAGATTAATAATATCAGCTTGTTATCTTGTTTTGAGGTGTTTTGCTTGAGTGATGTTTTACGTGCTCCATGTGCATCCTTAGTGCATCCATCATGCATTCATGTTTTTCGAGTGCGCATTGCATCTTGTTGATTGGTGCTTTGTGTGATTGTTTTGTTTAGAGCCGGAAGCTGAGAACGAGTACGAAGTTGAGCACGAGGTTTCCAACGAGGTTGAGCACGAGGACCCTTCTTACGATCCGAACGACTTCTCTTCAGGCAAGATGACCGAACCCCGATAACATTACTATCTTTGCCTATTGCTAGTAGTCTCGATCTATAGTTTTGCCTCGATGCCCATGATCTTCTTGTCAGCCTCCTACTTGTAACCAATTGCCATGTTTAACCACCCTACCTATGCAAACCGTTGCTTAGCTAAGTACGCTTCGCTCAGCCCTTCTTATAGCGTTGCTAGTTGCAGGTGAAGTGAATATGCTTGCTCCATGTTGAAGTTTGGTTGGGTTATATCACACTATATAATTGCTTAAAATGAAATCATCTATATATTGGCAAGGGTGGAAGGCTAAGCCTTCTGCTTGGTGTTTTGTTCCACTCATGCCGTTAGGATCCGTATAAGCCGGTATTATGTTCCTTGATTATGCGTTCCTAACACGGTTGGGGTGTATGGGACCCCCTCGATAAACCGCTAAGTGCTAAGTCTTTTCCAGCAAATCCCAACATTGGTACTATTTGCCTAATAACAAACTAAATATGCATAGGGAGTAATTAACCCTCTTTCTTAATCAACAACCCCGGGCCAGTGCTCCACATGAGTATTGGTCCGAAACGGGGGTCCTGCAGGGCCGCCTTGGGGCAACCCGAGGTATCTGGCATACACCTGTAGCATCGCCCATCCGGTCGTGTCCTGAGACCTAGATACGCGCGGCTACGATCAGGGTGTCGACACGCCGGGAGGATTTGCTGGATTAGCCTTACCTTAGCTCGGTATATCTTGAGCACGGGATTCCGAGGATACTCGGGTCTTCCCACTTTGGAGTTGCGACTCCGCGGATCGTGGGCTTGTAATGGGTCAAGTTGGAACACCCCTGCAGGGTTTGAACTTTCGAAAGCCGTGCCCGCGGTTATGTGGCAGATGGGAGCTTGTTAATTCCGGTTGTAGATAACTTGACACAATGTTACTAATACACTACTAGCGTGTGTTCCGTAACTGTCAATTTCCGAATAGGGATTCGGGAGTTGAACACGGAGGGGTTATGATTGTGGAGCTTGTAGCTAGGATCACTTCGTGATCACTTCTCGCCGATGCCTTCTCTTCTCGCTCTCACTTGCGTAAGCTAGATGCTAGTTGCTGCTGCAGACTTGTTCTTTTCTTCAGCCTTTCCCTCACCTAAAGGCTTAAATAGTTCTGTTACCCGGGAACGGGATTGCTGAGTCCTCTGTGGCTCACAGTTACTTCACACACCAGATGCAGGTCCAGCTGTGAGCTATCCAGGTGATGGCACCGAGCTGGATTGGGAGTACGACGAGGAGCGTAGTCGGTACTACGTGCGCTACCCGGACGATCAGTAGTGGAGTCTCTTACTAGGATTCGATCCGCCTGTGGTTTATTTATCTGAGTTTGGTACTTTGACATTTGGCTTTTGCCCTTAGAGGGTTGTAGTGCTCTTAATGTATGATGTTTGAGACTTGTACTGTAATTCTGTGACGTGGCGAGTGTAAGCCAACTATTTTCAGTTCACTATCCCACTTTTACATGAGTTGCGCAAAGATTACCAAACTTGAGATCATTCTAGGATGGACTTATGCCTTTAAGTCGTGCGTCGACACGTAGGAGGTATAACTCCATCCTGGGCATTACATAGACATACTATCATCCTTAGAAATATCAAGTATAACAAAGTCCGTTAGAATAGTAACATTTGCAACCACAACAGGCACATCCTCACAAATACCGACAAGTATAGCAGTTGAGTTATCAGCCATTTGCAAGGATATTTCAGTAGGTGTCAACTTACTCAAGTCAAGTCTACGATATAAAGAGAGAGGCATAACACTAACACCTGCTCCAAGATCACACAAAGCAGTTTTAACATAGTTTCTCTTAATGGAGCAAGGTATAGTAGGTACTCCTGGATCTCCTAATTTCTTAGGCATTCCACCCTCAAAAGTGTAATTGGCAAGCATGGTGGAGATTTCTACTTCAGGTATCTTTCTTTTGTTGGTAATAATATCTTTCATATACTTGGCATAATGATTTGTTTTAAGCACATCAGTCAAATGCATACGCAAAAAGATAGGTCTAATCATTTCAGCGAAGCGCTCAAAATCCTCATCATCCTTTTTCTTGGATGGTTTCGGAGGAAAAGGCATGGGTTTCTACACACAAGGTTCTCTTTCCCTACCATGCTTCCTAGCAACAAAGTCTCTCTTATCATAACGTTGATTCTTTGATTGTGGGTTATCAAGATCACCAGCAGGTTCAATCTCTACATCATTATCATTGCTAGGTTGAGCATCATCATGAACATCATCATTAATATTATAACTAGGTTCATGTTCATTACCAGATTGTGTCTTAGCATCGGAAACAGATATATCATCGGGATTCTCAGGTGGGGGGGCTACAGGTTCACTAGAAGCATGCGAGGTTCTATCATTTTTCTTTTTCTACTTCTTAGAAGAACTAGGTGCATCTAAATTAGCTCTCTGAGAATCTTGCTCAATTCTCTTAGGGTTGCCTTCAGGATACAAAGGTTCCTGAGTCATTTTACCACCTCTAGTAGCAACTCTAACAACATAGTCATTATTCTTACTATTTATTTGAGCAAATCATTCTGAGCCTTAAGTACTTGTTCTACTTGAGTGGTGACCATGGAAGCATGTTTACTAATAAGTTTTAGTTCATCTTTAGCACTAGACAGATAATCACTCAAGCGTTCAATCATATAAGCATTGTGTTGTAGTTCTCTACCAACATAAGCATTGAAGTTTTCTTGTTTCACAATAAAATTGTCAAACTCATCTAAGCATTGGCTAGCAAACTTATAACGAGGAATATCACCTTCATCAAATCTATAAAGAGAATTTACCGTTACTACCTGTGTCGGGTTATCAAGACCATGTATTTCTTCAATAGGCGGTAAATTCTTAACATCTTCAGCTTTAATACCTTTTTCTTTCATAGATTTCTTTGCCTCTTGCATGTCTTCAGGACTGAGAAATAGAACACCTCTTTTCTTCGGAGTTGGCTTAGGGGCTGGTTCAGGAAGTGTCCAATTATTTTCACTGGCCAGCATATTATTTAATAGTAATTCAGCTTGTTCCACTATTCTTTCCCTGAAAACACAACCATCACAACTATCCAGGTGGTCTCTGGAAGCATCGGTTAGTCCATTATAAAAGACATCAAGTATATCATGCATCTCAAGAGGATGATCAGGCAAAGCATTAAGTAACTGGAGAAGCCTCCCCCAAGTTTATGGGAGACTCTCTTCTTCAGTTTGAGCAAAGTTATATATTTCCCGTAAGGCAGCTTGTTTTTTATGAGCGGGAAAATATTTAGCAGAAAAGTAATACATCATATCTTGGGGACTACGCACACAACCAGGATCAAGATAATTAAACCAAGTCTTAGCATCACCCTTTAATGAGAACGGAAATAACTTAAGGATATAATAGTGGCGAATCTTTTCATCATTGGTAAACAGGGTGGCTATATCATTCAACTTAGTAAGATGTGCCACAACAGTTTCAGACTCATAGCCATGGAAAGGATCAGATTCAACCAAAGTAATTAACCCAGGATCAACAGAGAATT
Organism: Secale cereale; assembly: GCA_902687465.1. Taxonomy (NCBI): domain Eukaryota; kingdom Viridiplantae; phylum Streptophyta; class Magnoliopsida; order Poales; family Poaceae; genus Secale; species Secale cereale. Next base: position 613,047,231 of record LR738715.1, on the reverse strand, counting down.
CATAATCCTTATCAGTGACACAGATAGGTGAAGTAGCAAAAGCAGGGTCATGTTTCATTCTAGCATTCAAGGACTTTTCTTTCAGCTTAGCTAATGACTTCTTAAGATCATATCTATCATTGCAAGCAAGAAAGTCTCCAGCAGTTTCTTCATCCATAACATAACCCTCAGGCACAACAGGCAACTCATATCTATTGGGAGTAGTTTCATCATCACTTTCATAAATATCATCAACATTTGCACTCTCCCTAACCTTAGCAATTTGTTCATCTCGAAATTCACCTAGTGGCACAGTATCAGGCCTAGAGGTAGTTTCATCATACATAGCAGAAGTAGCATCATCAAGAACATACGACATATCAGATTCAATAGCAGGAGTAGGTGTCGCAAGTTTACTCATAACAGAAGGAGAATCAAGTGCAGAGCTAGATGGCAGTTCCTTACCTCCCCTCGTAGTTGAGGGTAAGATCTTGGTTTTTGAGTCCTTCAAATTCTTCATAGTGATAAACAGATATAAATCCCAAGTGACTTAAAGAATAGAGCTATGTTCCCCGGCAACGGCGCCAGAAAATAGTCTTGATAACCCACAAGTGTAGGGGATCGCAACAGTTTTCGAGGGTAAAGTATTGAACTCAAATTTGTTGATTCGACACAAGGGGAGCCAAAGAATACTCTTAAGTATTAGCAGCTGAGTTGTCAATTCAACCACACCTGGAAACTTAGTATCTGCAGCAAGATAGTTTAGTAGCAAAGTGATATGATAGTGGCGGTAGCAGCAATAAAAATAAAGATAGTGTTTTTGTAGTTTTTGTGATAGTAGCAACGGAAAAGTAAATAAGCAACTAGCAATATAGGTAAAACTCGTAGGCATTGGATCGGTGATGGGAAATTATGTCGGATGCAATTAATCATGTAGAAGTTATAACCTAGGGTGACACAGAACTAGCTCCAGTTCATCAATGCAATGTAGGCATGTATTCCGAATATAGTCATACATGCTTCTGGAAAAGAACTTGCATGACATCTTTTGTCCTACCCTCCCGTGGCAGCGGGGTCCTATTGGAAACTAAGGGATATCAAGGCCTCCTTTTAATAGAGTACCGGACCAAAGCATTAACACATAGTGAATACATGAACTCCTCAAACTATGGTCATCACCGGGAGTGGTCCCGATTATTGTCACTTCGGGGTTGCCGGGTCATAACACATAGTAGGTGACTATAGACTTGCAAGATAGGATCAAGAACACACATATATTCATGGAAACATAATAGGTTCAGATCTGAAATCATGGCACTCAGGCCCTAGTGACAAGCATTAAGCATAGCAAAGTCATAGCAACATCAATCTCAGAACATAGTGGATACTAGGGATCAAACCCTAACAAAACTAACTCGATTACATGATAGATCCCATCCAACCCATCACCGTCCAGCAAGCCTACGATAGAATTACTCACACACGGCGGTGAGCATCATGGAATTGGTGATGGAGGAAGGTTGATGATGATTATGGTGACGATCTCCACTCTTTGGAGCCCCGAACGGACTCCAGATCAGCCCTCCCGAGAGAGATTAGGGCTTGGCGACGGCTCCGTCTCGTGAAATGCGACAATTCCTTCTCCTTGATTTTTTTCTCCCCGAAAAGGAATATATAGGACCTGGGGATACGTCGGTGGAGCATCAGGGGGCCCTCGAGGCAGGGGGGCGCGCCCTGGGAAGGGGCGCGCGCGCCCCACCCTCGAGGACAGGGTGTGGGCCCCCGGTGCAGATCTTCTTGCAGATATTTTTTATATTTTCTGAAATAATTCTCCGTTGATTTTCAGGCGATTCCGAGAACTTTTTATTTCTGCACAAAAACAACACCATGGCAGTTCTGCTGAAAACAGCGTCAGTCCGGGTTAGTTCCATTCAAATCATGCAAGTTAGAGTCCAAAACAAGGGCAAAAGGGTTTGGAAAAGTAGATACGTTGGAGATCAGGTATCTTCTATCATCCTTGAAACGTCTTTGTTCTTAGGGCAGTGGCCTTGGGTAGGGTACCTAGGTCAAGCATGTGACCCTGCCCTAGGTCCATGGTATCATCAGTAGCCCCCGAATGGATTGAGGTCCGAGTGAAAAAAGAGGGTTGAAGTTGATTCCGACCTGATTATGATGCTCCGGAGGCATCCTCTTCGAACCGGGGGATCGAGCTGACCCTTCAACCTTACTTCAGTCGCCTTGATCAATTCAGAAACCGTCGAGTGAACTTTTACGAGTACCTTTCGAGTGCCGGTGAGGCGTGCGGTTTACTGCGCGATAAGCTACTCTACGGTTCCCTAGTTTTGTGGGATTCAAATTTTGAGAAAGCGCGTGGGATGGAATGAGCCGCGGTAATCGAACCGGATATACACGGACGCCTTGATCTCCGTGCCGCCTTTTTTGCCACGTATCTGGCGTGCGACTGTTGCGGGATTTGACAGGATTGCATGGGCCCACAAGTCAGTCACTCGACCGTTGGGCTATAAGAGGGCGTTGCGACCGATGCGTAGGCAATGTGTGCCCACACTTCTTCTTCTTCCTCCGCGTCCTCGCCGCATCACTGCTCCTCGCCCACCGCCACCCCGCCCGCGCACAGCTCGCCCGCATGGGTAAGGACAAGACGGCGGCCCTGGAGCGCGCAAAGAAGGTGCCGACGACAGTGAAGGGCAAGAAGGTGAACCGGGGGTCGACGTCGAGAACTGGGTTGTCGCCCGACTGGATCCAAGGGGACTGGATCAGGTCCTCGATGCAGCTGGAGGACATGGCGGAGCTGGTGGATGGGGCCCCGATCGCCCATGATTCTTGGAGTCTGCCGGGGGACGAGCTCGAGCCGCAGCCGCAGGAGGGCGAGGGCGTCCTCCTCGCGACCCACGTCGACCGAGGTTTCTCTTTGCCTCTGCATCCTTTATTTCGAGGTTTTTTGAACTTCTACGGCGCCCAGCTGCACCACTTTTCCCCCAACACCATTACGTATCTCGCTGCCTTCATCTCTTTGTGTGAGAATTTCTTCGGATGTCGACCGCACTGGGGTTTGTTCAAACATATTTTCACTTGCCGTTCTCAATCTGTCAAGAAAGCAAACCCGACTGACGAGAAGACGCACGTGATCCAGATGTGCGACGGCTTAGGCATTCAGAGTAGGGGTAGGAGCACCTTTCCTTCCATGATTCTTCGTGAGTCGGTCAGAGGATGGCAGTCGACCTGGTTCTACTGCAAGGACATCCCGACCCGTGGTTAGTTGACCGGTCTTCCTCCTTTCACCTTGGATCGAGTCAGTCAGCCTCCTACATTGCTTGTGAGTCGGGCTGAGAAAGTAGAAGTAGATATGTTGGTCGAGCGAGTGGTTCAGCTAGTCCGTGACGGAGTGACTAGGATGGACCTGCTGGAGGTATTCCTCAGTCGACGGATTCAACCCCTTCAAGTCCGCGATCATCCGATGTGGATGTACTCGGGTACCAATGACACCGCTCGGGTCCACCTAGAGGAGGTCACCGAGAAGACGATGGAGCAGTGGCCGTGGTGCATTACAGGGAACAAGGACAACCCTAGGGGGCCAGGAGAGTCCGTCCATTCGACGCAGATCACGAGCCGGGCAAGGTTTGGCTTCTGCTCTGAATGAATTCTCCGTTTCAATCTGTAACTACCTCTGAATCCGATTGTTGTTTGATCGACTCTTTGTCTTGCAGATTTATAATGAGATGTATTTGGTGCCCAATGGAGAGCAAGTCCAGGAGGGGGCGGAGGGTGTTGGCGAGGTCAGCGATTGGAAGTATGATGAGGAGACTGACGAGCAAAGCGAGGACTCGAGCAGTGGTGAAGAGGTTGAGTCGCTGCCTCGCATCGAGAGGCACTCCAAGCTGACCCACGATCCAGAAGGTGTGCGCGCCAAGACAACTCCCTCCAATTCTCAGGTACAAAAACGCACTCGGACGACTTCCCCTGACCCAACTGAGAAGGCCCCAAAGCAGCCCAAGGTTGCGGCTTCAAAGCCCCGGAAGGCCCTGCCCAAGATCAAGGTGGATGTTTCGATTGCTTCCACGTGGGTGTCATTCTTCCATGTTCTTCTCTTGTTCAAGAAATCTAATGCATCTTGTCGATTCATCTATCTGTTTAACCGAGTGTGTTCTGAAATCTTTAGTGTTGCTGCTTCTGGGACCTCTATGGAGATTGACAAGGGCCACAATGACGACGAGACTGTGGACATGGCCACCTCCAGCGCAGGTATAGTTCTTCGATCGTGTCTTTACTTTTGTTCATCACTCTGTCAGTCGACTGAACGTTCTTTTTGGTCGAATGTTTAGAAGCACCACCCAATGTTATCGAGTTGCCTGATGATGACGACGAGTATGTAGAAGTGCCTCGGGGGAACACAGGAAGGAGAGGCCGGAAGACGCCAGCTGCTTCGGACGCTCAGCAACAAGGAGACACGGCTCGGGCTGCAGTTTATTTTGCCGTTCCTGTGTCGACTGCTTGTCCTTCTGCGCTGACTGCCCAAGTTCCTGCCTCGTCTGTGCAGCCCCAAGCTTCAGATCCTCTGGCTGCTCCGACTGCTCCGTCGTCTTCACTCTTTGCTGCCCACCATGTCCCGGAGGACCCAGTGAACGCAGCTAAGGAAGCCATCCGTCAAGCAGGTCTGATGATGGAGCAGACGAAGGCAGCGTATGAGGCCAGCATGGCTGCTTATAATGCCAGTTCAGCCCTTCGAACCAACATCCAGGTGAGTCCTTTTCCGACTGACTGTTGTTCTATTAGGATATTCTACCTGAAAACCGTTGCTTTGTTCGTAAGATAATATTCCACATGAAAACTGCTGCTTTGTTCATAAGATGATATTCCACCCACTGGGTGTTCTGGATTATGCTATATAAGTCTTGTAATCCAATCGGTCCGGTTGTGTCGATAGAGTGCACCCACTGGGTGTAGTCCCCGAGGCCATGGTCGACTGCGGGCAGTCGGCTATGGTCTAAGAACTAACGCTGTTGTTGGCTTTTGTACTCCTTCCACTCATACTTGACGGATCAAGCCGAGTGGGAACCAGTGGGGCACGCCAAATGCACCCACAGGGTGTAGTCCCCGAGACCGTGGTCGACTGCTGGCAGTCGGCTATGGTATAAGAACAATTTGCAACTCTCTTTTTTCCCACTCGTACGGTACGGATCGAGTCGAGTGGAAACCAGTGGGGGCACGCCAAGTGCACGCACTGGGTGTAGTCCTCGAGGCTACTGTTGAGTTTTGACTCGGCAGTAGTCTTAGAACTCTTTTGGCGTAACACTTTGCTCTCTGCACCTCTCCGAGTGGAAACAATTGTCTTTATCCTTGTCGACTGACTTGTCTTTTTTGTTGATTGTAGAAATCTTGTGAGTTTGGGCTCAGTTTGCGGATCTCGAGAAGAAGCAGATCCAACTTAATTTTGATCTCGGGCTGGTCAGGGAGAACTTGCAGAAAGTTAGAGATGAAGCATCTGGTATGAAAGGTACAAAACATGTCGATTGTATTTGAGTGAATGCGTCTAGTGGAACAAAGACATCTTCGGGCTCATCTGTCCAGCATTATCTCTTGCAGATCAAATGAAGGCAGCCTTGGAGCTGAAGGATCTTGACTTGGCAACAACGCAACAGAAAGCGCAGGAGAAAACCGAACTTGCTGAAAAGAAGCTGGCTTCAGTCGGCAAGTTGGAAGAAGAAAATGCTAAACTGAAGACCGCCCTTGACGAGGCCAACAGAGAAGTGATGCGACCAAAGAAGGACAAGCTGGCTCTGGACGACAAGGTTGGAGACCTCTCGCAAAAGAGGGACGGGTTGGAGACTT
>LR738715.1:613001331-613041341 GCA_902687465.1 Secale cereale | reverse complement strand
GGGGTCTTGCCAAAAAGATGTTCCTCATGCTCGAAGGTATCTTCCTTTGTCCGACTGAATCATAAATGTCGACTCATAGCCAACTGTCGACTCACCATATCTCTATATGTGCAGAATTCTGCCAAAACTTTGAGAAAGAGGCTGGACGAATCGAGACGGGTCTAGACCTTGCCAATTCTCTCGTCAAGGACGAGGTTGCGATGAACGTCTTGCGGCTGGAATCTCGTCTTACCAGTGCCATCGGTTATCTTGTACAACTGAAGGCAGTGATGTCGCGGATTGACACGACGCTCTGGCGGGGAGTGGTGCTCGAGAACGACCTCGAGTCTCTGATGACTCGGCTTAATGAGATTCCCAGTCGAGTGCAAGAATGGAAGAAGTCATCTGCTCGGTGTGGCACTGACGTGGCACTGTCTCTGGTCCGTGTCCATTGTAAGGAGGTCAAGGAAGAAAGGTTGGCTGCTCTCAAGGTTGCCAATACCAAGAAGCTTCAATTTCAGTCATTCATGGAGATTTTCCTCGAAGCCGCCACTCGCATTGCTGACGGAACCGACCTGGACGTATATGTCGCGCCCACAAGCCCTCCTCCTCCTGAGGAGTGAACAAACTATACGTCCTAATTTAATTTGCCTCGGAATGCCGAGTGGTTTTGTAACCGTTAAACTCTTTCGGGCTTGATGCCCGGGTACCTCTGTGTCACAGCCCTAGATTAGTCCTTGCCTGTCTTTGCATAAGCATTCATGCATAAAGTTTCAACTCAAGAAAGTTGAACTGAGGAAATTTGAAAAGCCTCAAAAATTTAATTAAAAGAAGGGCAAATAACCCTGGAAAATGCATTCAATATTTCCAAAATGCTCTTTAATGATGTTTGACATTTTGGGCAAGGATTTTGATCCAAACCAAAAATATGGAACATTTTTGAAGGAATTATTTTGGCCATTTGGATTTAAACCAATAGCTATTTGGATCGGGTTTATATTGCTTAATAATATAAATATATACCCAATAATTCTGCAAATTGGTATGTGGCTTTGGACAAGTCCACTTAGTCCAGATATAATTTCCCAGAAGTTACAAAATGGTTAGATACTTTAATCAAGCCAAATTTTTTTTACAGAAATGAAACAATTCAAAAATAGAAAGAAAGAGACAGAATCATACCTGGAGGCCCATTACTGTGCTCGGCCCAGCTAATGTGCAGCCCACGGCCCAGCTGCCGGTCATCTTCTTCCCTGGACAGAAGGACTAGAGCGCGTGGCCACGGCACGCCGGCACGCGCGAGCCACCTCATGCCTGCCTGCCTCATCCACGATGCGCCTAGGCATTGCCACGCACCCCCTGGACCCCCTCCCACTCTCCCTCGGCCTCATCCCCTCCTCCGTCTCGCTCTTCTCCCCACCGCCGAGCGCTGCCATCGCCTCCGCTCGTCGTTGTCGTAGCCACAGCCCCCCCCCCTTGCCTCATAGACATGTCCAAGAGCTCCACCGTAACGTCTACGTCCTCCGCACCGAGCCACACGACCGGAAGGGCCTTTGTAGGATCGAAAGTATGTCTAGAGGGGGGTGATTAGACTACTTGACCAAATAAAATCTAGCCTTTTCCCAATTTTAATTCTTAGCAGATTTTAGCAACTTAGCACAAGTGAAGCAATCAACCTACACATGCAATTCTAAGAGTATAGCAGCGGAATGTAAAACAATTGCATATGAAGGTAAAGGGAGGAGTTTGAGGGAGCATACGCAATGTAGACAGGAAGATTTTTTACCCGTGCTTCCGATAGGTGATGCTATCGTACATCTACGTTGATGGAGACTTCAACCCACGAAGGGTAACGGCTGCGCGAGTCCACGGAGGGCTCCACCCACGAAGGGTCCACGAAGAAGCAACCTTGTCTATCCCACCATGGCCATCGCCCACGAAGGACTTGCCTCACTAGGGTAGATCTTCATGAAGTAGGCGATCTCCTTGCCCGTACAAACTCCTTGGTTCAACTCCACAATCTTGTCGGAGGCTCCCAAGTGACACCTAACCAATCTAGGAGACACCACTCTCCAAAAGGTAATAGACGGTGTGTTGATGATGAACTCCTTGCTCTTGTGCTTCAAATGATAGTCTCCCCAACACTCAACTCTCTCTCACAGATTTGAATTTGGTGGAAAGATGATTTGAGTGGAAAGCAACTTGGGGAAGGCTAGAGATCAAGATTCATATGGTAGGAATGGAATATCTTCGTCTCAACACATGAGTAGGTGGTTCTCTCTCAGAACAATGAGCAGTGGAAGTGTAGGTATGTTTTGATGGCTCCCTCTTCAAATGAAGAGTGGGTGGAGGGGTATATATAGCCTCCACACAAAATCTAACCATTACACACAATTTACCAAACTCGGTGGGACCAAATCAGAAAACTCGGTCAGACCGATTTAGTTCATAATGTGACCGTTAGACATTTCGGTGGGACCGATGTGATCAACTCGGTAGGACCGATTTCATTAGGGTTAGGGCATAACGTAATCTCGGTGAGACCGATTACACAAACTTGGTAGGACCGATTTGTGTAATAGACTAACCAGAGAGTTGGTCACGCAAACTCGGTGGGACCGATTTGCTCGTTTCGGTTGGACCAAAACGTTACGAAGGCGAAACAGAGAGTTTGCATTGCGAACTCAGTGGGACCAATCGCTCATCTTGGTTAGACCGAAACATTACGAAGGGAAACAGAGAGTTTACAATCCCATCTCGGTGAGACCGAGATCCCTATCGGTGAGACCGAAGTGATTAGGGTTTTGTGGCTATGTCAAATAAACTCGGTGGCGCCGGATAGAATGTTTCGGTGGGGCCGAGTTTCACTTTTGGTTTGGGACATATGTGGATGTGAGAAAGTGGTTGAGGGTTTTGGAGCATATCACTAAACACTTTGAGCAAGAAACCCATTAAGCAACACCTCATCCCCTTTTAATAGTATTGGCTTTCCTATGGACTCAATGTGATCTTGGATCACTAGAATAGAAAATTTAGAGTCTTGAGCTTGAGCCAATATGCGTCCTTAGAATTTTGAGGGGTCCACATTCCTAAGCCATGCCATGCCAGTCATTGAACTTTCTGAAATGATCATCTTGAAATAGCATTAGTTCAATGAGCTATATGTTGTTAGGAATTACCAAAACCACCCAGGGATAGTTGCACTTTCAATCTCCCCCTTTTTGGTAATTGATGACAACATATAGATCAAAGCTTCGACAAATGATAATAAGATATAAATATATCATCGCTTTGAGAAGTATGTGATAAGCAAGAGCTCCCCCTAAATTTGTGCATTATTTAAAATTAGCGTTTGAATGCAAATGCACAATCGATTAGGATCATGGGTTACTCTTCCATGTCACATACATCTTGGTGGAGCGGTCAAAATGATATAAACTAAAAGCATGCACTCATCACCAAGCAAAGTGAGTGATCATATAGAGATAATATCATTCAAGCAAGCATTAAGGTAGCATATGATCAATCACATGATCAAATAAGTATCTCACACAAAGAACGTAGAGTATCAAGCAAACACACAATAAAGTTCAACCAAAAGCAAGAGACCAAGAAGCAAAACACTCTCTCTCGAAGCCTATTATCTATACATATTTCTCCCCCTTTGGCAACAAGTTACCAAAAAGTTTGAAAATGCATAGTGCAATGCGTCTCTCAGGCTTGATCTTCGGGAGGCGGTGTAGAGAGAACTCCAAGGACGAAGGCTTCAGATGATGTAGTTGGAGCTGGTGGAGTGGCTGTTGGAGGTGGCACTGAAGCTGTGGCTGCTGGTGCTGATGTAGTAGCTCTTGTATCAGGTATAGGCACTACAGCAAACCTCTGACCTCTAGGCACTCTCTGAAAGGCATCTGTGGTAGCCTGCCCTCTCCTCTCCTCTGCTTCCTCTTGGAGCTGCTCAACTGTAGTCTGTATCTCAGTCACTTTCAGATCAAGACCATAGAACTTTTTTCAATGATCCTCTCCAAGCTCTACCGATTTTGAGTCAGGGTGGCCAATCCCTTCTCAATCCACAAAGTTGCTTGAATCAAATATGCCATTTGATCTTGCTTAGACTTAAGGGACACTTGAGATGCCTCTTCAACACTTGGCATATTTGCAGCTTTCTCAGCTCTAGCTTTGGCTCTCTTCTCCTGTGATTGCACTGATGAAGGTTCATTCTCATCCATCACAATTGTGTTGTCCTCAAAGTCTGGATACAGGGGTAGATGTTCTTTGTCCAACAAGTATATGCCTATGCCCATCTTGGAGTTGATGAGCTCCTGAATGTGTGGAGCATACCCACATGATATTTTCTGATCTGCAGCAGTCCTCTTGATTGTTTCAACAATCAGACTCATGACTTTGAACTTTTGAGGGACATAAAAAATGTGCATCAAGTTGATTGAATGTCCTCTGATCATCTCGTGATCTCCAGATTTGGGCAACAATGTATGCCTCAAGATAGTGTTGATTGTAGCTTGACCAGACAACAAGAAGTGTACAGATCCAAACTGATATGTTTCCAACACTTTGTCTGGGATCTCTTTGTACATGTTTTCCATAGAGTTGTGGTCTTGCTTCTTCTTGGCATACACATCCAAGTCATCCTCATGCTCTCTAGGGGCTTTAATCAGCTTGGCCCACTCATCAATAGTTTACTGGTACCTTGTACCTTCAGACATCCATACAATTCTTCCATCTGGATAAAAGTGAGTTGTGGAGTAGAATTGCATGATGAGTTCATCATTCCATTTTGTCAGCTTCTGACCCACAAACTTGTCAACACCCCATGCTTTGAAACTTTCAAGCACACTTGGGAAGTGATCTTCATTGTTCTTGATGTAATCCCAATCAAACCATCTCATAACACACACTATGGGATTCTTGTCAAGCAGAACTGTCCCATAGAAGTATTGTTGTTATTTGGTATGAAATCTGTAGTCCACAACAGTCCTTCTCCTTACAACATATGGGTCACTTTGTCTCCATCTTCCGAGACATGCATCCTTCCTCAACTTCATGTCCTCAGCAACAATATGAGTATTATCATGATCAGGGATCTTGGGCTTCAATTTTCTAAGCACTTGGACCTCAGCATCTTCATCAATCTCAAGCACTGGGGCCTTGTTCTTATCTGAAGCTGGAATGTTCCTTGTGCTTCTCTTGGGTACAGACTTGGTAGCTTGAGTAGCAGCTTTGGGAGTAGTCTTGGACTTTGAAGGAGCAACCCCTGACTTGATTGCATCTCCCATAAGCTTCTGAGCTTTAGGTGCTGGTGCAGCAACCTCTTCTTCTTCTTCAGCTGCATCATCATCCTCCTCTCTCATGGATGGCTTGCCAATCACTCTGGCTGTGGTCTTTCTAGCTCTCTTCTTTGCTCCTGCTGGCTCATCATCTTTGGTTTCAAGAGTGAAAACCATTGTCTCTTGAGTAGATGCTCTGGCCTTTGACATTGGAGCTCTTTTGGCAGGTGCCTTCTTGTTCAGACCTGGCTTTGTTGCAGCAGTTGTGCCATACTCTTTCCTGAGCACCTTCTTCTTTGAAGTGGCCTCATCAGCCTCAAAGTCCTCATCATCAGTGTCATGAGTTTTCTTCTTTCTTGTCTTGGTAGCTGCCTTGGGCAAGTTGCTAGGTGTGCTTTCGCTACCCTCATTAGAACTGCTAGAGGGACTAGTGCCCCCACTCATGTTAACTTGCTCCTCAGACAAGTTCTGGCTGTCACTCTGGTCAGACATCTTGGCATATACACTGACAGCAAACCCTGTGAATAGATGTAGATGAGGTAGAGTGGATGAGCATCACAAAGTGCAGAGTTTTTGTAAAACAGATGAATCAAAAACTTAGTTTTAGTTCTCTACAAAAAGCATTTCGGAGCTACCGATTCGTTAAACTCAGTGATACCGAAGTAATTCAGTAACCTAAACTAGTGAACTTGGTTAGACCGAGTCATAGTTCGGTGGCACCGAGATTGCTAGGGTTTCACAGAGAGTTGAACTCGGTCGGACCGATTTGCAGTTTTCGGTTAGACCGAAAAGTGCAAGTGCAATGGCCTAAGCCAAATCGGTGTGACCGATTTCTACAACTCGGTCGGTCGGGGATGAGTTCGGCGGAGACCTAACCCTAAATTTTCGAATCAAACCTAATTTATATGGAGTTTCTGCTGGACAGGATGATTTCAACCGTGGCAAGAATCATGGCAAAGCAATGTGCTATGAATCAGAGTTAAGGAATAGCACATGGATCGAGTTCATATCCTAACTCGGCGGCGAGCTCGCTACGACGGCAATGGTGGAGCAGATTGCCGTTGACGGCGGCGGAGACCAGCGGAAGGAGGTCGCTGGCGGCGAGGAGATGATCCGGAGACCCGAGACGGCAGAGCAGGTCACGCGCGGGCGAGAAGTTTGTGGAAAGTTTTCCAAAATTCAACTCGTCGGTATATATAACCTGACCCTGTCGGTGTGACCGAATGGAACAACACCGAGATGCAAAACTGCTAGCAGTTACTGCAATTCGGTGTGACATAAAAGTTCAAATCGGTTGCACCGAGATTGAAAACCTATATCAACTTAGTGAACTCGGTGTGACCGAAGTGGATGACTCGGTCATATGGAAATGCACAAAGAGGTTTCGGAAGTTTAAGTTTATGATGAATCGGGGACTCCGAGTGCCCCTCACACAGAGTGGTTTGAATCTGACTTGATCAAACTTTGTGATGTAGCATGAATAGAGTTTGAGACGAGAAAAGAATAGATAGCTAGAGGGGGTTCTTAGGCATTCTTGTCCATCCATTTGGCAAAATATAAAGAGCCAAACAATTAAAGCAACAAATGGATGTCCTCGAATGAGAAAAATATGCATTCAACATGCTCACACAATAAGATAGCAAATGAAACATGTGGCAAAGCATACACAACCATTCTAGCATCTATCAAGCAATTGGCGATGACTAGGTCATCTATATATGATCATATTGACTTAGGAGTCAAATGAGAACATTTGATCATAGGTCATACTCATCGTTTAAGCACAAGTGGGGTTACCACTTTTACACAAAGCATTGTTGTGTTCACATCATTAGAGTTGCTTTAGCTCAACTTTTAGAGTAAATCTCCCCCTAGATGTGATATCCCCCTAAGAGGGATGAACTAACCTTGGGTTTTGTCGATGATGACTTCATGTAGATGTTGAAAATGTAGATGCTCAATGTTGATGTAGATTCTTTGGAGCAATCCGTTGAAGTGAGTTGCACTTTCAATACCTACACGGGTTAGTCCCACAAGGAACAAACAAAGATATCCATGGACATAGAGTGAATTGCACACAAGATGATGTCCAAGAAAGCATTAGGTTACCTTGTCCCTTGTCTTACCAACAAGAGGGTTTGTGACTCCTTGAACTAGTGCAAGATATGGAAGTTGTTTGCACTTGTCCTCACCAAAATGATATGAGTGAAATATGTTGGCGGAGTCACCCTCGAGAACTCTCTAGTTCTTATTCTTCGGGATCCTCACCATCTTGATGGGAATCCTTGGAGTTGTAGATGTACTTGATGAAGTAGAACTTGAAGTAGTCTCGGGAACCCACTTGACCAAGGCCTTGGGAGCTTCTTAAAATGCATCAATCTCCTCTTGAAGCTTGTCCTTGCCCTTTAGCTTATGGTCTTGTGGTGGAAGATCATCTTGTGCTTGTGTCCCTCGAAAAGAAGTAGGATCATACTTCTCTTGTTGAGGAAAAAACTTCGTCTTGGGGTATTGATCTTCTTCCCACTCAACTCCATTGGCATTGAAATTTTGTTCAAAACCAACACCTTGATTCTTCCGGTGTCTTCCTTGCTTGCGTACAATCTCCTCAAATTGCTTACTTCCGGCAAGGCTCTTGTAAACACCTTTCTCTATAATTCCCTTCAATAAGCTATTTTCTTGCCCAAGTGTAACTTGTTTAAGAGAATCATTAGTGGAATCAAGAGAACTACTAGAAGCAACAATATTGGATTTAGCATGATTGTTGTAACTACTAGAGGAAGAATCTTTCTTGTTCTTGTTGTAGGTTTTACTTGTGGCATGTAAGTATACAAGAGTAAACGCTTGGCAATGTAAGAAGAACTTTTCTTGCGAAGATCATCATTGATTGATTTTAAGAACTCATGCTCTTGCTCAAGGTTGAGCTTTTCAAAGCGTAACTTCTCATGAGTCTTTAAAAGTTCTCGATGATCTTCCAAGGTAGTTTCATGAGCTAACTTAAGAGTGTTTAATTCTTCAGTTAGATGCTCAATCTTCTCCTTATCACTGTCATTCATTTTATCTTGATTAGCATGATTAATAGCAATTCCATCATAGTTTTCATCATAGGTTTCATCACTATTGCTACCAACAAGTAAATCATCATCTCCTAGCAAGTCATCTTCATCACTATTAAAATCAAGATACTCGGGGTGTGATACCTTAGGGCCTTTAGCCATGAAGCATATTCCAATTCCTTCATTTGGTGAGTCAAATATGTCATGGGAGTTGGTTGACACAAGAGCAATTCTGACAACACCTTCATCTTGAGTATCTTCGGAGTCGGAGTAATAGCTTCTCTCGGAGTGGTCATCGGAGTCGGAACCAACATGAGCATGATGTCTTCATCTTGTATAGCTCCTTGATGATTTGTCCTTCTTTTCTGAATCTTTGCTTCTCCGAGAAGGTCTTTGTTCATAACGATCATCTCTACTCCTCTCTCTTGGTGGTGAATCTTATCTTCTACTTCTCCATTTAGGTGAGTCTTCTCTTCTTTTGTGGGGACCCGTACACCCATTGGAGTAGTGTCCGGGTCTTCCACAATTGTAGCAATTTCGGTCACGACTAGAAGATCTTTTGTCATTGTAGGACCTTGACTTGGAACTTCTCTCTTTGCTTCTATTCTTGTAGAACTTGTTGAAGTTCTTCACCATTAAGCTCAATTCTTCATTGAAGACTTGTTTCTCACTTGATGATGTAGGAGTATCACATGAGGCTTTGTAAGCACCACTAGACTTATTGTGAAGCTCTTCTTTATCCTTGAGTGACATCTCAGGAGCAACAATTCTTCCAATGACTTCCGTTGGCTTGAGATCTTTGTGATTGGGCATCATTTGGATCAATGTGCACACGGTATCATATTTTCCATCCAAGGCTCTTAGGATCTTCTTGATGATGAATCTGTCGGTCATTTCTTCGCTTCCTAAGACGGCAATCTCATTTGTGATGAGAGCAAGCCTACAGTACATTTCAGCGACACCTTCACCATCCTTCATCTTGAACTTGTCAAGTTGACTTTGAAGCACATCCAACTTGGATTCCTTGACGGAGTTGGTACCTTCGTGCATATCAATCAAAGTATCCCAAATTTTCTTTGCATTCTCAAGACGGCTGATTTTGTTGAATTCTTCGGGGCACAATCCGTTGAAGAGGATATCGCAAGCTTGAGCATTCTATTGCAACATCTTCAATTCTTCTGCGGTAGCTTCACGATTTGGTTCCTTCCCATTGAAGAATTCACCTTGCAAACCAATACACACAATAGCCCAAATGACGGGGTTATGTCCAAGAATATGCATTTTCATCTTATGCTTCCAACTAGCAAAATTAGTACCATCAAAGTAAGGACCTCTACGGTGGTAACTCCCCTCGCAAGACGCCATACTCTCCTAGGTTGTGAAACCAAGGCTATGATCACCAAAGCTATGAAAATCAAGGCAAATGGAGACCAAAGCTCGGATACCACTTGTAGGATCGAAAGTATGTCTAGGGGTGATTAGACTACTTGACCAAATAAAAATCTAGCCTTTTCCCAATTTTAATTATTGGTAGATTTTAGCAACTTAGCACAAGTCAAGCAATCAACCTACACATGCAATCCTAAGAGTATAGCAGCGGAATGTAAAACAATTGCATATGAAGGTAAAGGGAGGAGCTTGAGGGAGAAAACGCAATGTAGACACGGAGATTTTTTTACGCGTGGTTCCGATAGGTGGTGCTATCATAGATCCACGTTGCTCGAGACTTCAACCCATGAAGGGTAATGGCTGTGCAAGTCCACAGAGGGCTCCACCCATGAAGGGTCCACAAATAAGCAACCTTGTCTATCCCACCATGGCCATCGCCCACGAAGGACTTGCCTCACTAGGGTAGATCTTCACGAAGTAGGCGATCTCCTTGCCCGTACAAACTCCTTGGTTCAACTCCACAATCTTGTCGGAGGCTCCCAAGTGACACCTAACCAATCTAGGAGACACCACTCTCCAAAAGGTAATTGACGGTGTGTTGATGATGAACTCCTTGCTCTTGTGCTTCAAATGATAGTCTCCCCAACACTCAACTCTCTCTCACAGATTTGGATTTGGTGGAAAGATGATTCAAGTGGAAAGCAACCTGGGGAAGGCTAGAGATGAATATTCATATGGTAGGAATGGAATATCTTCGTCTCAACACATGAGTAGGTGGTTCTCTCTCAGAACAATGAGTAGTGGAAGTGTAGGTATGTTCTGATGGCTCTCTCTTCGAATGAAGAGTGGGTGGAGGGGTATATATAGCCTCCACACAAAATCTAACCATTACATACAATTTACCAAACTCGATGGGACCAAATCAGAAAACTCGGTCAGACTGATTTAGTTCATAATGTGACCGTTAGGCATTTCGGTGGGACCGATGTGATCAACTCGGTAGGACCGATTTCATTAGGGTTAGGGCATAACGTAATCTCGGTGAGACCGATTACACAAACTCGGTAGGACCGATTTTGGTAATAGACTAACTAGAGAGTTGGTGAGGCAAACTCGGTGGGACCGAAATGTTACGAAGGGGAAATAGAGAGTTTGCATTGCGAACTCGGTGGGACCGATCGCTCATCTAGGTTAGACCGAAACGTTACGAAGGGAAACAGAGAGTTGCAATCCCATCTCGGTGAGGCTGAGATCCCTATCGGTGAGACCAAAGTGATTAGGGTTTTGTGGCTATGTCAAATGAACTCGGTGGCCGGATAGAATGTTTCGGTGGGGCCGAGTTTGACTTTTGGTTTGGGACATATGTGGATGTGAGCAAGTGGTTGTGGGTTTTGGAGCATATCACTAAGAACTTTGAGCAAGAAACCCATTAAGCAACACCTCATCCCCTTCTAATAGTATTGGCTTTCCTATGGACTCAATGTGATCTTGGATCACTAAAATAGAAAATGTAGAGTCTTGAGCTTGAGCCAATATGTGTCCTTAGTAGTTTGAGGGGTCCACATTCCTAATACATGCTACGCCAATCATTGAACTTTCTGAAATGATCATCTTGAAATAGCATTAGTTCAATGAGCTATATGTTGTTAGGAATTACGAAAACCACCTAGGGATAGTTGCACTGTCAGCCTTGAAGCGCCGTCCTCGACCTCTTCTTCGTCCTTCGACCGCTGAGATCGCCGGCAACGCCACGACACCGTCCGTGTCTCCCCTGCTCGCTTGTCTGCTCTACGCATCCGCCGTGAGTCCCTACGTCGAACCCCTCTCTCCCCTCGCTCGTTTGCTCCCCTCAACCGCAATGGCCATCACGGCCGAGAGCCTAGCTCCGCCGGCCATGGCGCCGCCGTGGATAGATCCCACCCACGCCGCGTATGAGAGCTTCACCATGCTTGACACGGCTCTGTGAGGCCATAACACCCACCCGCTGCTCTTGGCATGCCCTGAAGCGCCGAACCTGAGCTCGCCCGAGCTCCGGCCGCCTCCTGGCTCGACACCGGCGTCATTTCCGGCCACCCTAGCACACACCGCTTCCACCAATCGATGCGCGAGATCGTCAGCAGCACGTAGGTGCTCTCCGCCGTCCATTTGACCGCCGGAGCACGAAACCCGCAGCTCACCGCCGCGTTTGGACTCGCCGGCGGCCAAACGCCGGCGTGTTTGACCCATTTGACCGGGGGTTTGACTCCCCTGGGTCACTGACTTGTGGGGCCAGCCCCTGACTAATCGGAGATTTGGTTTTTAGTTAGCACACTGTTAATTATTTAGGTCAATGACATGTGGACCCCGCGGGTCAGGTTTGACCTGGAGCGGGTCAGTTGACTTGCTCACCTCAGCCTGATGTAATGTTGACACAGTAAAGCTTTTCTGTGATTTTAAATAAGTCAGAAATGATTTATTAATTCCAGAAAATGTTTTGAACTTCAGAAAATCATAGAAAATAATCTGTAACTAAATCAGAAATGATTTATTAATTCCATACAATGTTTTAAACTCTAGAAAATCATAGAAAATAATCTGTAACTCTAAATGAAATAATTTATATACGAAAAATTATCAGAAAAATCCAAAGAATATGTTTATGGCATTTTCATGCATGTTAGAACAACTTATGGTTAATGTCTAGGACAAATCAAATAAGTGACATTTGAATAATCACATATGGAGTTGAATTTGAACCTTTGGTCCAAACCAACTTCATTTAATCTGGTTGGTAGTTGCATTATCTCAAATCATAGCATGTTGCCATGTCATGATCATGCATCATATTGTTGCATTGCATTGATTGTGTTCTCTCTGTTGCCGATGTTTGTCCCCTCTCAGCAGACGTTGTTCCGACGATGTGATCGATGACACTGATGAACACACAATGCTATCTTCAGAAGTGCCAGGCAAGCAAAAAACCCTTGTTCATTCCAATACAATCCCACTCTCTCGCTCCTACTCTCTTTTACTGCATTAGGACAACAATGATTCAACTGTTACATGATGCGGTAGTTGTACCCCTTTCCATTGCATGACCTGTCTTTGCCACAGTAAATAGTTAAAACCCACTAGCATGAGTAGGAGTTGTTTGAGCCATTATGTGCCTACTCATTCATGCTTGTTTGTCATGCCTGCTACTGCTTAGATTTGAGTCCGGTCTGATTCACCGGGGATGAATTGGAATGTGGTGAACATGTCTTATTGTTGAGAGCTAAGTGTGTGAACACGATTTGGTAAAGGTAGCGGTAAGAGGCCATGTAGGAGTATATGGTGGGTTGTCTCGTTGAAACCGTCCTCATGAACTAAGTTCTGTGTTTGTGATCCATGAACAATTACTACCACGCATTGGTATGCTTAAGTGCCCCTCTCGACTTATTAATCAACTCGATCTCTGTCTAGGAGCTGCAACTAGTTTCTGGTGTTTGTAGGTAGTGTTAGTAGTCTACCAAGTGGCACCCGGTGCAGGTGGGCTTGGGACAGACTAGGCACCGTGGCACGGTGTACCAAGCATAGATCCATCCGGCGAGGTGGGCTTGAGAAACCTGCACACATCATTTGGGGCCATGAGCGACACCCCGGTCGGATCTTCTTACGAATGGAACCTGAATAGGCGATAAACCTGGACTAGAGACTTGTGTGGTTAGTCAGGTCGTGGCCGACTCCCTCGCCAAGCTTCCGCTTGAAGGTTGTCGAGATACATGATGTGTACATGGTGGTAAGTGGCGAGAGCGTGTGTGAAGAAATACACCCGTGCAGGGTTAACATCAACTATTCGAATAGTCGTGTCCGCGCTAAAGGACTTCTGGGTTTCATGTACAGTTCATAGACAAGTGAAAGTGGATACTCTAAAATGCGCAAGCTAAGCATGAATGCCATGGATGGCCTTCTCGTAGGGAGACGGGAGCGGATCCATAGTGGTGTATTGATATGGTGAATATGTGGACTCGTGTGCACCACCTCAAAAGAGTTACTAGCAATCGTAGTACATGATAGCCACTGAGTCAAAGCTGGCTTGCTGCAGTTAAACTCCACCACCCCTTTGTTGATACTGATGCATATGTAGCTAGTTCCGATGTAAGTCTTGCTGAGTACATTTGTACTCACGTTTGCTTAATTTATGTTTTGTATAGAGACTTCAGTCTCACTAGTGGTTCCGCGTGGACTTCGATGTTTAGCTTGTTACCTCAGCTACGATCTTGTACCCTTGGGAGGGTCTTGTAAATAGTCAGGCTTCTCAGCCTTTTTCATTTGTAGTTGTCTGTACTCAGACATGTTATGCTTCTTTTGCTTGTATGCTCTATATGTTGGGTCATGAGACCCATGTTTGTAATATCTGGCTCCTCGGAGCCTAACGAATAAATACTTTGATTCATAGAGTTTTGTTCTGATGCCATGTTGTATTTGCACATATCGAGGATATTGTGTGTATGTTATTGAAATGCTTGGTATGTGTTGGATACGACACCTAGTTGTCTACCCTTGGTAGCCTATCTTATGGGGAAATGACTCCTAGTGCTTCCAATGAGCCTTGGTAGCTTGCTACTGCTCCGGAACACATGGATTGACTAGCATGTATCCTTCCTTGCTCCTGTGTCTGACCCCTATGAGGAAATGTCACGCGGTGTATACCGGAGTCCTATTAGCTTGCTACAGCCCGGCAACACTCGCTGCTGACCGACACTATCATATACGTGAGCCAAAATGCGCAAACGGTCCCGGGCCAGGTAAGGTGGCACCCATGGGGATACCGTGCGTGAGGCCGCAAAGTGATATGATGTGTTACATGCTAGACCGGTGTGACTTAGGATCGGGGTCCCGACAGCTTTGGTATCAGAGCCTGACTGCCTGTAGGATTACCAAGCCAAACTGGTCGAAGTCGTGTCTATAAATTCGTTAGTAATATAAGAGAATTGATTGTGGAAGGGAACGCAAGGCTCTTTTTACTCCTTTATCGTATGTCCTTCTGATCTGAGTCACCCTCTTCTTCTACGGGGATTAAGAACTAGGCTTGTCATCATATTATTAGGATCACGTTAATGGTGGATTCAACTCTCAATTCCGTTTCAAGTACTTCGGTTGGTTAAACAGTTGGTCTCAGAACCTTGACATTATGATGTTGAGTGGTTATGCTATCATTTTTGCATGGATCTCAAAATACTTTTGAGCAATTACAGCCATTATGTTGTCCGAGTCATCCCAGGTTTCTAAACAATCTAATGCATTTGCAAATCTTTCCTCCCTGTTCTTAGTGTCCTTGTAGGCCAGATTAACCACACTAGTCGGTGTGTTGAGGTACTCCGTTGCCTCGACATATAGGTTGGAGCTATTATTATGACCCTATGTGTCTTAGGGAATCACATAGTAATCTAGCCATGTTTTGTGTTCCCAGTGTGATGATTCTGGCCATCATTCTCAAAAGCATCCCGTGATGGCATTTAGTTAGTAGGCATTCTATTCCTGGGTTCTTGAACCCAATATCCACTCTACTCACCTCGTGTTGATAGTGTTTTCTTGTTCCTTTAGGATATTAGTAACCTTTGTGATAGTCTTCGAGGTCTATGGTGTATCATTCTTCCAACACCATGAATCATCCTTGGCAGAAGTTCGCTCGAACCAAAAGACCACAATAATAGTGCTCGTGATGAGTGCTCCATTCCATAATTGTGACTCTGCCAATTCTACCTTTTTGCATGGGTTATCTAGAAGAAATATGTTGAACTAATTCGACATGCTAATCTATGCGTCCACAACTCAGAAAAATCATATGTTTCCTTGAGTTGTTTCCTTTGTAGTTGTATTCGGACCTTCGCCTATCATTTGATAGCCGAGAGTATGTGTGCATTCGTATTCATCAATGCCTATTATTCTTATGGTCCGTCGAGCCATTCTATTTTGGAATGATAAGGAGAAACAAACTCTAGTAACTCACCCATTACTAGGATTGGGTCAAAGCATTTGTATTCCGCAGATCAGAATGCCAATCCAGCTTCTAATCTATTCTACCTTGGAGTGTTACCCTCTTGCATGTCAAGTGTGTCATGGGAATTGCGCCACCTCCTATGAACTCTTGATACCGTGATACTTCTCACCATCACCGTTTATTCCTCGGTCTCCGTGTTGTTGTAACCGGAATATTGACAAGTGAATCATGATGTGTGAAATCAATACTCCTATCAACTCCGTTGCTTGGTAGTTAATGGACGATAATCTCATTCTTAGTGTGCTGGTTACTGAATCATCATTCTAAGATTGATCGTGCTACCTAGTCCATTTTTATGGTGCACTCTTCGATCAATGAGTTAGGATTGTGTCAATCTCTCGCTCTTTCGATCATATCGTCTTGCCCTGAAAAGCAAGGTTATTCTCGAGCTTCATAACATATCGGTGGTACGTGATTTTCCGAATACCTGCTCAGAAGTATTACCAGGTTGTTCCCTGACCATTATGTTGAGCTCGTGATCAAGTTGGTTTTCTTATAAACCACCCCTTATCCAAGAATATGTGTTGGATACCCCGAGCTAGTTGGTTAAGCTAAACAACAACTTGGATAGTTGGAAGATAAAAGCTTGATCTAACGTAGTTCATTTTGAAGGGATGTCTTCTGTGTGTATGTTGAAGAAAGATGATATTTTCATCAATTGATCTTCGTGTTCAGTTGCTGGACCTATCGTCTTATCCTAACTTTGATTTGAGTATGGGCTATTGTCAAGTCAAAAAAGAACCAACGATATTTGTAATGTTGTCTTACTCGTGGTTGATCCCTCGAGTATACACCATTACATCCTTTGGTCTGACCAATGCTATCACTTTGTTCACATTGTCATGGAATTCCATCTGTATGGAAACCTGGATGAATTGTTGTTGAGCCCATCGACAACATCCTTATCTTCTCCATTATTTCGTTGGACATTAAGCTAGTGTTGGAAACTTTGTAAGCGTTGCCTTCGTCTCCCGTTCATGAGGCATATGTTTGGATGAGAGAAGGGACTTTCCCTAATTCATGTGTAATTGATGGAAGTTGCCACCGTGAATTTGAGAAAGTTTGTTTTGCTTCCTCTGGAATCATCCCAAGTCAGTCATGCATGTGCAAAGTATTCTATGGTTTGATAGACTGATCATCTCCATTCCATATGCAATTCCTAGCATACCAAGCCACTAATTGATTTGTTCAAGGAGAAGAAGTTCCTTCATAAGAGCTAATCATATGACTTATGCAAGGACTTCGTTATCCACAATGATGGTTCCCAACCAAAACACAGTAGTGTTTCATTGTAAGACTACAATGTGGTCATGCTTGTCTGGGACAACGTGTTCACATGTGTGTAGCAGAACCAGATCATGTTTTGGAGCTTGCTATCGTAGTTCATTTCTCGAGAATCACGCAACGTCATCTTGTCGATTTGCGTTGCAATCTTTCCTTTTCAGACATGATGAGTCCGAAATATCATGTTACCAACCAGATCTGAATCTCAGGCGGATATATGGTTGGAACATTCCCAACATTTGCATTTTGTTCCCAGCTTGCACCCGCCATTGTCCAATTTTCCATGGGCTGCCCTTCTGAGTAATTGATGTTCAGGATCATCTCCAAAAGTGGTCCTACCGTGGGTCCCATCCATTCCGATGATACGCAAGAATCACTCATTGCCTTGTCTTCAACAAGGAAGTCCACATCATCCATTCTAGTCTGAGTATGCCATTCTTCCGAACTCCTTCAAACAATCGTTGTGAATTGCCTTAGACTAGTATAGAGAGTTTCAATGATCTATGTATCAAAAGTAATTATTTTTGCCACACAAGCGTGGAAATGTTGCCTACCAAATTGAACCTTTGTCATCTGTTCCTCTCAATCCCTCTAGATGTGTGTTATGTGTCTCAGCTCAAGAGATGTTTCAACGTCTCACTCCATGAGTTGATCTTGAGTTGCTCGATCTTTGAGAAGATCGATTCATGTAGAGTTTCTTCCGTCGTCATTGGGTTCGACCAAGATCTCGAAAGCAAGGATGTCAAGATCAACATGATGCAAGCAATCAACTTTCTTATGAAGTGCAATTTAGATCGTAAAGATTGTGTTGGCTTTGTGTCCCCTCTGTCTTCTTACCTCACGTCTTGAATCTCGGGACGAGATTCTCGTTTAGTGGGGGTGAGTTGTCACAGCCCTAGCTTAGTCCTTGCATGTCTTTGCATAAGCATTCATGCATAAATTTTCAACTCAAGAAAGTTGAACTGAGGAAATTTGAAAAGCCTCAAAAATTTAATTAAAAGAAGGGCAAATATCCCTGGAAAATGCATTCAATATTTCCAAAATGCTCTTCAATGATGTTTGACATTTTGGGCAAGGATTTTGATCCAAACCAAAAATATGGAACATTTTTGAAGGTATTATTTTGGCCATTAGGATTAAAACCAATAGCTATTTGGATTGGGTTTATATTGCTTAATAATATAAATATATACCCAATAACTCTGCAAATTGGTATGTGGCTTTGGACAAGTCCACCTAGTCCACATATAATTTTCCACAAGTTATAAAAATGGTTTGATATTTTAATCAAGGAAAATGCTAACCTTGAGCCGGCTGATGCACGCACAACATCCGCCGCCTGCGTAGCCGTCGGATTGATTTTGATCGAGCGCTCACACTGACAGCAAGTCCCGTGCAGCTAGTTGTTTTTTTATTTTATTTTTTGCAACAAGCATCTTGTTTCAAAAGCTTTCTGTAACAGAGATCTTGTTTCAGAAAGAAAAAAGTGTTTGGTGGTGAAGTTTTTCTTTCGGCAACAGGGTCTAGTTTCAAAAAAAAAAGCTGCAACTGAGGTCTTATTTCAGAAAGAAGAAAAATGGTTCGACGATGAATATTTTCTCTTCTGCAACAAGAGTATTGTTTCAGAAACATATCCCCGGTTGCAGAAAGCGCAGAACGAGCGCCCCGCGTTAGAGCGTACAAGGGCAAGCATTGCAACAAGACACATGTTTCAGAAACATAGATCTGATTGCCGAAATTGCCAGAGGAGTGCCCGGCGTGAGACTTCATCATTATCATGCTGGAGTAGAGGCAGCTGCTCGGGGTGTGTAACACCCCAATTTTTTTGAATTGGTTTTTCTTGCAGACTTTTGGCCTTTTGAAAAGGGAATTGTTTGATCCTTTCTTTTGCCCTTCTAAAATCCCTTTTTGCCAAAGTTTGTGTGTCTTCTCAAGCTTGGTTTTTGGCCTTGAAGTTCTCCTCTTGTGTTTGGCTCAAGCACAAGTTGAGATTCAAAAGGAGTTGTTTGAGTTCACCACTTCTTGTTTTGAAATTCTCAAGTTTAACCTTGACTTATTTCCCCTCCAACCTTCATCTTGCCATGATCCCAACAGGAACAATCCTCTCCAAGACTCTCTTCACACCATGGGACAAGCATTTCATCAATTCCAGCAAGTTGTGAGCTTATTGGGATTTTTCTCCTATTTATTTCATTCCAAAAATAATTCTGTCATTTATAGTGGACTTTGGTGATTTACAAAGGAACCACCATTTGCATCTACCTAATTGACTCCAAACCAACTCTCCTAGATAGTCCTTAGTACCCACAACCTAGACCCATCTTGTTTACTGGTCCATAGTTCAAAATTTTCAATTTTTACGTGCTGCAAGTTTGGATCAGATTTGCAAAGTTTGGTGAAATTCATATTTATCTTCATCCAAAAATTCTGTGAAAAATCATGCAGCCTCTAGATACATCAAGAGGCCACTCCACCAAAAATCAGCTCCAGAGGCATTGCACAAATACCAGAATCAATTCATCAAACACCTAGCCTACCCTGAACTGTTAGCTGTTAACTGAAACTGTCGACAGTTTAACACTTCGTCAGTTTCGTCAGTTTCGACAGTCGTCGGGCGAGGCGACAAAACCTCGTCTGTGCTTCCTTGGCTCGACGCTGCACTGCAGCTTCTCCTTGTCCATGCGCCGCACGGTCGCTTGGCTGTTTCTGGGCGTCGGTGGCGCCTTGGCCCGACCGCGCCGGCGGCTGCCACGACCACAGCGCCGCCCGTGGCGGCTGACAGAAGCAACGCCGCAGCCCCACGCCGTTTCGCGCCGCCCAGACCATCCCAGTGCTCCGCGTGTCCCTCCCCACAGCCAACGCACGCCTGGCATACCGTCGTCGTGGCCTGGCACGCGCAGAGCGCCGTTTCTGCCGCCGACAAGCCGCGCGGCCGTTCCGTCAAGGGCAGGCCGTAACTCCACCTCTATTGCTAAGTTAAGCGCGGGAATGGAGCTTCTACATATCATAGATGATGCTCAAGCCCCTAGCCCCGCCGTCAGACCATTGCAGCGCCGTAATTGGCTCGCCGGACTTATCCGTTCGCGGCAGCCACCTCGAGCCGCCTATAAAAGGCACCCCCGAGCTCGTGCTCGAGCACACACGCCTCCACTACTTCCCTAGATCGCGCCCAACCTCTGGAAGAGCCCCGAGAGGCTTTTCTTCCCCGGCTCCGGCCAGCTACCTCCGCCTCGGGCTCCAGCTCCGTTCACTCCGGTGAGAGCTCCCCCGCCGCCGTGAACTTGAACGTAGTACCCTGGCATCCACCTAGTCCTAACCCCCAACCCAATTTCTCTCTAGAAGCCTTCTCCGACGAGGTCCACGAACGCCCGAGCCGCCGTCCGCCGGAGGTAAGTCCGCCGTCGGCGTGGGACTCGCCGGCACCCAACTCCACCACCGTTTGACGCGGAAGACCACCGCGAAGCCATAGGTACCACTCCCCTCCCCTATCTCGCCGTGGATCGACGCCGGCGATCACCGCAGCACTGGCGCCGGCGCGGCTCTGTTTCTTTTTTTCAAACCTGACAGGTGGGCTCCCTCTGTCAGCCTCTCACATCTCCCCCTCGAACTGTTTTTTGTTGGCGTATTTTTGCAAAGTGCATTTTCCCTCTGCGGGTGATGTACTGCGTACTGGTTCGCTTTGTCCTTTTCTGTTCTAGCCCCTGGATCTTTTCTGTTTCATTACAAATGGGTCCCTAGACAGAAACCTTAATATCTTTTAAACTAAAAGTGATTTTGAGTTGATTCTTTTTCTGTCCACTTTGGTATTCTGTCTAGTTTTTTGTCATATTTATGTGGAAATATTTAGATCAACTTTATTTGCACGCTTGGTATTTATGTTAGTATATATTTTTGTTTGAATACATAGATACCGGAGGCCGTGACGGAGATGCGAATCACACCGAGTTAGGCTCCGACTTTTCAGATCCAGGCAAGCATGTTTGAACTCTTGATATGATGAGTGTGTTGCATGTTTGCTTGAGTAGCTCGTTTCATAAGCATGAGCATATGGGCATATGTGTATGGCATATTTCATGCAAGTTAGCTTCTGGTGAGTCTCGAAGGAGAATGTTGAACCACCTCGATCATATGGTGATATGATGGGGTGGAATGCTGGTATTGTTGGAGCATGCCAGTAGTTGGTCAACTTAGTATCAACGAAGATCATGTGATGATTCCGTTCGTCTCCTTTTCGGTACTATCATAGGCCGTCCGTTGGGATTACGGTCTAGTCGGTTGCAAACCACTTTCCGAGTACACACCAAATAGAGGGGCCGGGATGAGGGTTCCATGGCCCTGGATTAAAGCCCGTCATCCGGTCAGGGGGCATGGGTGTTTCCGGTTGGGACCGAGAGGGGGGCACCCCTTAGAGCGCGCATATATAAATTTGATCCCATGCTATTCGAGGTTGTAGCCTCCTCGTCTTAAAGTTTTCCGTGAATGTCGCCGCGGGTGATTCCGGACGACACGATGTTAAATGGGTGTGTACTGGTTAGTTGAGTTTCTGCTAAAACACCGTAGACGGGACTAGCCCACGTGGCTAGTAGAACCCGTTGGCTATGAGTTAATGGTACAAGCTCTGCAGAGTTAAATTCCTTCAGTAGCCATGTTTATGGCCTAGGGTCAGTCTTCAAGTCAACCCGGTAACCGCTCTCGAGTATATTCTCGTTGGTAACTAGAGTAGTAATTTCGTCAAGTTCATTTGGTAGATGAACTCCCCTACTATCTCTGTATTTGTTTATTTCCAGAAGCACTTCATCATTACACTAATGCTATTTATAAGCCCTTTATGTGATGTCGCTCAGACGTCCGACTATGGCATTCTTTTATTTATAAGCCCTTTATGTGATGTCGCTCAGACATCCGACTGTGGCATTCTTTTATTTATAAGCCCTTTATGTGATGTTGCTCAGACGTCCGACTGTGGCATTTTGTTATTTACTTTTGTTATAAGCCCTTTATGTGATGTCGCTTAGAAGTCCGACTGTGGCATTCTTTTTTTTATAAGCCCTTTATGTGATGTCGCTCAGACATCCGACTGTGGCATTCTTGTTATTTACTTTTGTTATAAGCCCTTTTTGTGATGTCGCTTAGACGTCCGACTGTGGCATTCTTTTTATTTATAAGCCCTTTATGTGATGTCGCTTAGACGTCCGACTGTGGCATGCTTGTTATTTATTTTTGTTATAAGCCCTTTCTGTGGTGTCGCTCAGACGCCCGATTGTGGCGTGTTATCATTTATTATTTTCCTATAAGGCGTCACTCAGACCCTCGTTTGATCTCGCTATTTTTATCCTTTGGATTTCGGGAGGATTACCGCCCGACTTCCGTTCTTTACCTTCAGCGCATTCACATTTTATTCCGGTCGCATTTTTGCTGGAATACTCATATGCATTCATGTTGGCATTTGTTATATCCTAAGTCCGAACTGTCTTGCGAGTACATTCAAAGTACTCACCTGGCATGTTGATTTGGCCAGATGTGGACGAAGGCGATCTCATGGATGAAGAGTTCGATAGCGAGTCCGACGCTTAGAGGAGTCCCAGTCAGTCTCTTGCGATCCTGGAGTTGATCACTGTTTTATAACCGCTTCCGCCTACCACCAAATAAATTCATCGAGTCTCACTCCGACACTTGATGATCTGTAAAATATTGGAGTCACACCACCCATTTCACTGTGACTTATTTCACCGCCTTTTATTACGAGTCAGTAGTATGCCACCCTACCTTGTGCCATATCCGCCTCTATGTAATATATTGGCGCGCTTGTAATAAAATTGGTTGAGCCACCCCTAGCTCACCCTTGTATAATATTCAGTGTACTGGAAATTCTGTATCAAGGAATTGTCGGCCAGCAGGAATATTATTCCTCGCTGGTTTATTAAAGAGATCGGTCTTCCGGTAATTATTTTGCTGAAAGACCGGTCGCGACAACCTTGGTATCAGAGCCAGGCTGACTGTAGGAAGCCACTAGGTGCGCTCGCTAATCGGTTATTAGTGAAAAATCTGCTTTTCAGCATTTTTACATCTGTAGCAATTTTCTGTTGGTCAGCATAAATTTATGGCCTGACTATTCGGAATTTTTGTCTACTTTTGTAGATGGCCAGCAACGACTGTGATGCACAGGTGTTCGCCAACATTCCTGAGGGGTTTGTCAAGCTCCTCATCGCCATCACCAAAGTCGCAATTGGGCCATCCACCCGTCCCGAATTTACACTCTACCGTCACAAGCTCAACGACAGCGTGTCTATGCATCAGGCTGTGGTACACTTCAAAGGAGGGCGCTCTGAAGCGCGCCGCCTTTGATTTGTGGGCAGAGCCATGCCTACGGAGAGGCATGCTATGAAGATGGCTGCCCGTGAGGCGATAGCTCATCTCCGGGACATCCTCCCTTCGATGAAGACTCGTCGCTTCCATTACCTCCCATGCCACGTGCCTTATACGTGCCACTATGCATTTGCATGCGCAAATGGGGAGCATGACGAAGCCATTGAATCAATGGTTGAATACCTCAAGGCTCTTGAGGCAGCCTTTGATAACCTGGTGGACGACCTGGTGGCCGCCCGTATGGAGATGGTCCAGAGTGGCTCCGCCAACAGGAGGGAGCTGCTCCATACCGCACCACCAATGACTTTTGTCTCGTCCGCCGCATCCTATGCACCTTCCATTGTAGCCACCGCTCGCCGTCTGCCTACCACTGAGGAGTTTGATCAAGTCATTGCTCCTACTCCAGTCAGAGCTGCACCGCCTGCTGCACCTGCTTCGACACCTCGTACTCATACTCCGCGCCTGGAGCCCATCAGTGAGGAGGAAGTTGAGTCTCCAGCACCACTGGGCCTTACCCTCGGCAGGTCGAGGGAAATCTTCAACATCTCCGACTAGCGCGTCATTTCGCGACGCGCCGCGCTCGCTTGTAATATTTGTGTGATATGTAAAATAGGTTGATGGGAGTAGTCTGTTTGCGCATCATGTTGGACCTTGGAGGAGTACACTAGTTTCGAATAACATGTCAGGATGTGTGCGCACACCCTGAGTGATGTATGTATAATTAGGATTCTGCGTGTAACATATGTACTAGCAGCCTTCTCCGTGCGCAATCGACCAGTTTATTTCAAAAATCTTTTTCGAGCTTGTGTTTGACCGCTTTTGCAAAATCTTGGTTTATTTTGCTGCTCGGTTCTTCTCAGGTTTTCTGCTTTGTTACCCCAGAGTAAGAAATGACTCGTCCCTGGACACGTTCCATGCCAAGTCCGCCGGAGGAAAATTATGGCACGCAGACAAACAACAATTTCTCACAGGGGCAGTCAAGTCAGCAGGGCAGTGAGACAACATTTTCTCAAGTATGCCGCCTTTATGAGCAAAGTCAGCAACAGCACCAAGAAATGATGAACCATGTCATTAACATGGGAAATCACCGCGAACCATACCAGCAGCACTCAAAATTGTCTGAATTTCAGAAGACGCGTCCAACAACATTTTCACACACAGACAAGCCTCTTGAGGCCGATGACTGGCTTCGAGATATTAAAAGGAAATTAATTGTGGCACAATGCTCAGATCGCGGAAAAGTGTTGTACGCACCGCATTATCTCACGGGAGCAGCCGCGTCATGGTGGGAAAATTTTCTGCTTATGCATCCCGACATAAATAATATCACCTCGGAAGATTTCAAGGAAGGCTTTCGTGGGGCACATATCCCTAAGAGTATCATGAAAATCAAGAAAAGAGAATTTGATGATCTCAAGCAAAGAGGCATGACAGTACAGGGGTACAACAGTTAGTTTCCGCAGTTATCACGATATGCCAACGAAGAGCGAATGATAGAAAATAAAAAGATGGAGAAATTCCTGGACGGACTGGCACCAGCACTAAAATGCCAGTTAGTCGTACATACTTTTCGAGATTTCAAGACACTGGTAGACAAAGCTATTACACTGGAAAATGAACGTCGCAGTCTGGAGGATATTCACAAGAGAAAAAGGGATCAGACCAACCACCCCCGCAACAACAAGAATAAAATGAATTTCTAGAGGAACGTTGTGAACAAACCCACGACCAACGACACACGTCCAAATAAGAATTTTCATGCAAGAGACAAGGATTTCATCTATCGCCCGGGTGTTACCTGCTATGCATGTGGAGAGGAAGGACACTATGCTAAACAGTGCCCTAAGCCAAGAAACTCAGAGCCAAAGCCGAACAACAACGGGAACAATTCCGCGCCCAAGCGTAACAATTTCAACCCCAATAACAATCATAGGAAAGGCCACCTGAACCATGTGACCAAGGAGCAGACACTAGATGCACCGGATATCGTACTCGGTACGTTCCCTGTCAACACAATACCTGCCACGGTTTTGTTTGATTCTGGAGCTTCTCATTCGTTCATTTCGAAGAGTTTTGCTTTGCAACATGGTTTTTCAATGCTTCCCTTGGGAAAATCAATGACTATCAAGTCCCCCGGAAGTAAGCAGATCACTCGGAATTACTACCAAGGTTTGACCATTGAGATTGAGGGATTAAAATTCCACGCGAACCTCATCGTATTGGAAAACAAAGGACTGGATGTTATCCTGGGTATGGACTGGCTAACCACCAATAAAGGATTTATCGACTGCTTCAACAGAACAGTGATTCTTACCCATCATCATGGAGAAACAATAAGAGTCGCAGCTCAGGAGAGACCAGTATCTCGGCAACCAAAATTAAACAAAGTCGATGCATCTGAGTTAAGCAAGGTTCTAGTCGTATGTGAATTTCCGGACGTATTTCCCGAGGAATTACCAGGCATTGCCGCCAGACAGAGAGATAGAGTTCATTATTGAGCTAGCACCAGGAACCACACCCATATATAAGAAACCATACAGAATGGCGTCATCTGAGTTGGTTGAATTAAAGAAGCAAATAAAGGAATTGCTGGACAAGGGATTTATACGGGCCAGCTCCTCGCCTTGGGGCTCGCCGGTATTATTTGCCAAAAAGAAGGATGGGACCATGAGGCTGTGTATAGACTACCGAGCGCTCAACATGGTCACAATCAAAAATAAATATCCGATGCCACGGATAAATGATTTATTTGACCAGCTCGCACAAGCCAAAGTTTTCTCAAAAGTTGAATTAAGGTCAGGTTATCATCAGCTGAAAGTACGCACAGAAGATATCCCGAAAACAGCATTCACCTCGAGATACGGACTTTATGAATTTACAGTGATGCCGTTCGGACTGACCAACGCCCCCGCATATTTCGTCCACCTCATGAATAAGGTATTTATGAAATTCATGGACAAATTTGTGGTGGTATTTATTGATGATAGTTTGGTATATTCCAAAACACCGGAAGAACATGTTGAACACCTCCGCATTGTACTGGGAGAATTAAGGAAACACCAACTTTACGCCAAATTCAGCAAATGTGAATTTTGGTTGAGACAAGTGGGTTTCCTAGGACACGTATTAACGCAAGAAGGAATTGTTGTGGACCCAGATAAAGTCAAGGCTGTACTTGGCTGGAAGTCGCCAGCCAGTGTAACGGATATACGCAGTTTCCTCGGTATGGCCGGATATTACAGAAGGTTTATTGAAGGATTTTCCATCATAGCCAAACCAATGACCCAGCTACTCAAGAAGGATAAGAAATTCGAGTGGACCGAAGCATGTGAGAAAAGCTTCCAAGAGCTCAAAAAGAGGTTAACGACAACCCCAGTATTAATTGTGCCAGACATACACAAGAGCTTTGAAGTATATTGCGACGCATCCCGGAAAGGCCTCGGATGCGTACTAATGCAAGAAGGCAAAGTAGTCGCCTACGCATCCCGGCAACTGCGAAAACATGAAGAAAATTATCCTACTCACGATTTGGAGATGGCAGCAATCATTCATGCACTCAAGGAATGGAGGCACTTCTTGCTTGGAAATCGCTGTGAAATATATACGGACCACAAGAGCCTCAGCTATATTTTCACACAGCCAGATCTAAATTTACGACAACGACGCTGGTTGGAACTGGTAAAGGATTACGACGTTGGTATCCACTATCACCCCGGGAAAGCAAACGTAGTAGCCGATGCTCTCAGCCATTACCCCAGCCCGAACAGTGGCAGCATACAGAACCTGAGACCCGAATTTCAGCGAGAATTCGCCAGACTCAACCTACTGATGGTCCCGGAGGGCGAAGTATCCAAGCTAGAAATACAGCCTACACTGATAGAGCAAATAAAGAAGGCTCAACTCGGACACCCCAGCATCGAAGGGATAATAAGAAAAGTAAGTCAGGGCAAGGCTTCAAAATTCACCATAGACACTGAAGGAATATTGTGGTTCAGAGACAGACTTTGCGTACCCAACAGCAACGACCTCAAACATCAAATTCTTGCGGAAAGTCATACCACTCCATACTCAATCCACCCTGGAGGTACGAAAATGTACAAAGATATTCAGGAAAGATTTTGGTGGCACGGCATGAAGAGGGATATAGCCACCTTTATTGCATGCTGCGATTCATGTCAACGCATTAAAGCCGAGCACCAAAAACCCGCAGGGCTATTACAGCCAAATAAGATACCAGAATGGAAATGGGATGATATCAGAATGGATTTTATTGTTGGACTACCATGATCACAACACGGTAACGATGCCATATGGGTCATCACAGATAGACTGACCAAGGTGGCACATTTCATACCCGTCAAGACAACACACACCACTCAGAAGCTCGCCAAACTTTACCTCGCCCGGATAGTATGCCTACATGGTGTTCCCAAGACTATAATATCCGACAGGGGCACTCAGTTCGTCTCAAAATTTTGGACCAGTTGCAGCAAGCCCTCGGGACACAACTAACGTTCAGCACGGCTTACCACCCCCAGACTGGAGGACAAACGGAACGAGTAAATCAAATACTCGAAGACATGCTAAGGGCATGTGTCCTCACTTATGGGGCCAGTTGGGAGGAAAGCTTACCATATGCCGAGTTCGCATATAACAATAGTTACCAAGCTAGCTTACATACGGCACCTTTCGAAGCCTTGTACGGACGAAGATGCCGTACTCCATTGAATTGGTCGGAAACAGGGGACAGTCACATATTTGGCCCGGATGTGTTGAAGGAAGCCGAGGAGAAAGTAAAAATGATACCGGATCGACTCAAGACCGCCCAGAGCTGACAAAAGAGCTATTACGACCAAAAGCATCAGGAAATAAGTTTTGAGCCCGGTGACGACGTATACCTGCATGTGTCACCGATGAGAGGACTACAACGATTCAAAGTCAAAGGGAAACTAGCACCACGATTCATCGGACCCTTCCGTATAGTTGCACGAAGAGGCACATTAGCTTACCAAGTGGACCTTCCCAAGGAACTGTACGACGTCCACGACGTGTTCCACGTCTCACAACTACGGAAGTGTGTAAGCAACCCAGAGAAACATGTGTCACATGAAAATCTTGATGTGCAACCAGATCTTACATACCGAGAACACCCAGTGAAGATTTTGGAGGAGTCTGAAAGGAGGACCCGTCAGAAAACTATTAAATTTCTCAAAGTTTAGTGGAGTAATCACGCAGAGGATGAGGCAACATGAGAAAGGGAAGATTTCCTTCGGAAAGAACATCCACACCTATTTGAGGATCAGCTGAAATCTCGGGGACGAGATTTTTCCTAAGGGGGTAGGTGTTGTAACACCCCAAATTTTTTGAATTGGTTTTTCTTGCAGACTTTTGGCCTTTTGAAAAGGGAATTGTTTGATCCTTTCTTTTGCCCTTCTAAAATCCCTTTTTGCCAAAGTTTGTGTGTCTTCTCAAGCTTGGTTTTTGGCCTTGAAGTTCTTCTCTTGTGTTTGGCTCAAGCACAAGTTGAGATTCAAAAGGAGTTGTTTGAGTTCACCACTTCTTGTTTTGACATTCTCAAGTTTAACCTTGACTTATCTCCCCTCCAACCTTCATCTTGCCATGATCCCAACAGGAACAATCCTCTCCAAGACTCTCTTCACACCATGGGACAAGCATTTCATCAATTCCAGCAAGTTGTGAGCTTATTGGGATTTTTCTCCTATTTATTTCATTCCAAAAACAATTCTGTCATTTATAGTGGACTTTGGTGATTTACAAAGGAACCACCATTTGCATCTACCTAATTGACTCCAAACCAACTCTCCTAGATAGTCCTTAGTACCCACAACTTAGATCCATCTTGTTTCACTCGTCCATAGTTCAAAATTTTCAATTTTTACCTGCTGCAAGTTTGGATCAGATTTGCAAAGTTTGGTGAAATTCATATTTATCTTCATCCAAAAATTCTGTGAAAAATCATGCAGACTCTAGATACATCAAGAGGCCACTCCACCAAAAATCAGCTCCAGAGACATTGCACAAATACCAGAATTAATTCATCAAATACCTAGCCTACCCTGAACTGTTAGCTGTTAACTGAAACTGTCGACAGTTTAACACTTCGTCAGTTTCGTCAGTTTCGACAGTCGTCGGGCGAGGCGACAAAACCTCGTCTGTGCTTCCTTGGCTCGACGCTGCACTGCAGCTTCTCCTTATCCATGCGCCGCACGGTCGCTTGGCCGTTTCTGGGCGTCGGTGGCGCCCTGGCCCGACCGCTCCGGCGGCTGCCACGGCCACAGCGCCGCCCGTGGCGCCTGACAGAAGCAACGCCGCAGCCCCATGCCGTTTCGCGCCGCCCAGACCATCCCAGTGCTCCGCGTGTCCCTCCCCACAGCCAACGCACGCCTGGCATACCGTCGCCGTGGCTTGGCACGCACAAAGCGCCATTTCTGTCGCCGACAAGCCACGCGGCCGTTCCGTCGAGGGCAGGCCGTAACTCCACCTCTACTGCTAAGTTAAGCACGGGAATTGAGCTTCTACAGATCATAGATGATGCTCAAGCCCCTAGCCCCGCCGTCCGACCACTGCAGCGCCGTAATTGGCTCGCTGGACTTATCCGTTCGCGGCAGCCACCTCGAGCCGCCTATAAAAGGCACCCCCGAGCTCGTGCTCGAGCACACACGCCTCCACTACTTCCCTAGATCGCGCCCAACCTCTCGAAGAGCCCCGAGAGGCTTTTCTTCCCCGGCTCCGGCCAGCTACCTTCGCCTCGGGATCCAGCTCCGTTCACTCCGGTGAGGGCTCCCCCGCCGCCGTGAACTTGAATGTAGTACCCTGGCACCCACCTAGTCCTAACCCCCAACCCAATTTCTCTCCAGAAGCCTTCTCCGACGAGGTCCACGAACGCCCGAGCCGCCGTCCGCCGGAGATAAGCTCGCCTTCGGCGTGGGACTCGCCGGCACCCAACTCCACCACCGTTCGACGCGGAAGACAACCGCGAAGCCATAGGTACCACTCCCCTCCCCTATCTCACCGTGGATCGACGCCGGCGATTACCGCAGCACCGGCGCCGGCGCGGCTCTGTTTCTTTTTTTCAAACCTGACAGGTGGGGTCCCTCTGTCAGCCTCTCACATCTCCCCCTCGAACCGTTTTCTGTTGGCGTATTTTAGCAAAGTGCGTCTTCCCTCTGCGGGTGACGTACTGCGTACCGGTTGATACGTCCAAAACGTATATCTAATTTCTGCTTGCTCCATGCCACTTTTGGGTGATATTGCTATGATATTCATACACTTCCATACACTTTTGATCATATTTGGACTAACTTACTAATCCAGTGCACCCCAGTGCTAGTTTCTGTTTTCGGCTGTTTTTGTATTTCAGGTTTTCACGTTTCGAGAACTGCCCAGAAAAATCCAGAAAAATTATATAAAAAATCAGCGTTCCGGAAACAACACTACGTCCGAAGGGCAGCCTGGGTGGGGCCACCAGGGCCCCAGGCGCCCTGGCGGCGCCCCCCCGGGCCGCGCCGGGGGGGCGCCTGGACCCCCGAAGCTCCCCCGGTGCCCTACTTTGGCATATATTTAGAGGGTCCTCCGTAACCCTCAGAACATGAACTCTTTTCGCGATCCCATCTCTGTTCCGCCGCCGCCGCCGCTTCCATGATCGGGAGCACCAGGAGAACTCTTCCCGGCACCCTGCCGGAGGGGAGGATCACCACCGGGAGCTTCTCCACCACCATGGACGCCTCCCGGATGACTCGTGAGTAGTCTCCCTTGGACCATGAGTCCATGACTAGTAGCTATGTGATGTTCTCCTCCCATTCTTGTGCTTCACTAATTAGTCCTCGTGAGCTGCCCTACATGATCGAGGCACCTATGTAATCCTTATGTTGTTGCTATGTTGAGTTTGCTGGGATCCGATGGATTATGAGATTATGTTCAGATTGATCTTGAGTAATATATTTGATTCACCTCTTTTATATTTTAGTTCATAAGTAATTCTTGCATGTTCTCCGTTGTTATTTATTGCTTTGGCCGAGTAGTAGGTAGTGACTCCAAGAG
Organism: Secale cereale; assembly: GCA_902687465.1. Classification (NCBI taxonomy): domain Eukaryota; kingdom Viridiplantae; phylum Streptophyta; class Magnoliopsida; order Poales; family Poaceae; genus Secale; species Secale cereale. The sequence continues at coordinate 613,009,905 of LR738715.1, read as the reverse complement.
GGATCGTTATGCTTGATTGTGGGTTCATGCCCCTCGATGACTAGCTTGAGTGACAGAAACACGAGTCTAGGGGATGTGTTGTTGCCACAAGGGGGAAAACAACGGTGCTTGTGCCCGCGGGTGCAAGGATTGTTTACTTTACGCAAAGTTCTTTTAATGCAGTTGTCTATTGCATTGAGTTTACACTATGGGTGGGACTCGCAACTTAATACCAGCGAGATGTTCTGGATAGATATCTCAAGGTGGATGATTAGTAGTAGATATTGATGGATTTCGGTCTACTTACTTTGGCGTACCGCCCATGCTTTGAACCTCAACCTTTCTTGCAATGTAGTCAGCATTGGTTTGCGTTCGTGGTCCTGTCAATTGCCTAGCTGTAATTCGTTTACCTCACATAGCTGTTTTATCGTCTTTTGGGAGAGAGACATCACTATTGAACATCATGAGACTCCGGTCCATATTACCATCATTGATCACACCAGCTATTTACCTTTCCGTTATTATTTACTATTGCAAAACACTATCTATCACTACTATCATATTGCTTTTAACCCTTTGTGAACTACAAGGCCGGAGGGATTGACAACCTCTCTGTACTCGTTGGGAGCAAAGTTATTTGTATCTGTGTGCAGGTCCACGTTGATTGCTACTAATCTGGCGCCGTAGCAATTGACACCTACTTGTTGAACCTAGGAGTCTCTGGGGATTCGATCCTTGGCATCTTTGCTAAGGGAAAACACTTCTACAATACTGCATCTTACACCTTCCACTTGGGGTAACCAACGAGGGGTTCGAGGCCCATCAAGGAGAATTTTCTGGCTCCGTTGCCGGGGACTCCACTCTTCAGGATAGGGGAGTTGCATGCTATCTTTTACCTTTGCTTTTTAATCTTGTTAGTTTACCTTTCAGTTTTTGCTTTAGTACCTTTTTATCGAAAATCACAAAAATAGTTATCTTGCTTGCTTGCTACTATGGGTTCCACCGAGAACACCAAGTTGTGTGACTTCACTAGTCACAACAACGATGACTTTATCAGCACACCTATCACTACACCTGCCACTCCAGCACCTTCATATGAAATTAAACCTGCTTTACTGAACTTAGTCATGAGAGAACAATTCTCCGGTGCTGGAGATGATGCTGCTTTACACTTGAACAACTTTGTTGAACTTTGTGATATGCAAAAGTACCAAGAAATAGATGGTAATATTGTTAAGCTTAAGCTTTTTCCTTTCTCTTTGAGAGGAGGAGCTAAAATTTGGTTTCAGTCTTTGCCTAGAAATAGCATAGATTCATGGGACAAGTGCAAAGATGCTTTTATCGGAAAATAATATCCACCTGCTAAAATTATCCAACTTAGAAGTAACATAATGAATTTTAAACAATTGGATAATGAACACGTTGCCCAAGCTTGGGAACGTATGAAATCTCTTATCAAGAACTGCCCTACTCACGGTTTGACTACTTGGATGGTTATCCAAAGTTTTTATGCTGGCTTGAACTTTACCTCGCGGAACTTGTTAGATTCGGCCGCGGGAGGAACTTTTATGTCAACTACACTTGGTGCTGCCACAAAGCTTCTCGATGAGATGATGACCAACTATTCCCAATGGCACACCGAACGCGCTCCAATAGGTAGGAAGGTAAACTCTGTCGAGGAGATTTCCTCCCTTAATGAAAAAGCTGACTTGATCATGTCTCTACTTTCGAAGCAATCTTCTGTTGATCCTCGTTATGATCCTTTAGATTCTATGATTGCCGATGCTTATAGGAGTAACTTTGGTAATAATCCTAGACCGTTCCCCTCTAATTCCTATGGGAACAACAATGCTTATCCTAACATAAAGAACTCTTTCCAAAAAGATAGAGATTTACCTGGCTATGAGAAACTGCTAGAAATAGAGAAGGCCACTAAGAATTACATGCACACCCAATATGAATAAAACAAAACCTTCTCGAGGCAATTAAATGAGCATACTGCTATCTTGCAAGACATTAGTAGACGATTATAGAACATAAATATTGAGATTTCTAACCTCCAGACTAGACTCACTATCACTGAGACCCAAGTTTCCAATATGTCCCTTACACAAGCCACTTTGATAAACCAAATGGCAGCTAAACCCGAAGTGGTTGCATCCCTAAGGGAGGAAGAGGATAGAATTAAGAGCCTTCCTACCCACCACACTGTTGCTACTATCCAAGTTATTGAGGATGTTCAAACTCTTAGCACCCAATGCACTCCTGGTCCCAATGGACCTATTAATGGTGATGCTATGACTATAGAAACTACCAAACATGTGAACCTAAAGGATACTACTACCACTTTACTTGATGCTCGTGACCTTGATTTTGATAATTGCACTCTTACCGAAGTTGATTTCCTTCACAAAATGTCTAGAGACCCCTGCACTAGCACGCTTAACCTTGCCTTCACAGAGCATATCACTGATGCTCTCATCAAAGCTAGGGAGGAGAAACTTAGAGTAGAAGCCTCCATACCTAGAAAGCTAGAAGATGGTTGGGATCCTATGATAAAAATTAATTTGAATGACTTCTCTTGTTATGCATTATGTGATGTTGGAGCTAGTACCTCTGTTATGCCCAAAAGGATATATGATATGCTTAAATTGAAACCTTATGATTCTTGTTCTTTTGGTGTTCGTCTCATTGATTCTTCCATAAAGAAACCTTTGGGGAGGATCGACGATGTTCTTATTGTTGTCAATGATAATTATGTGCCCGTTGATTTCACTATTATGGATATTGAATGTGATCCTTCATGTCCAATTATTTTGGGACGTCCCTTTTTGCGCACCGTTGGTGCTGTCATTGACATGAAAGAGGGTAATATAAAATTTCAGTTTCCTCTCAAGAAAGGGATGGAACACTTCCCTCGAAAGAAGATCAAGTTACCTTTTGAGTCCGTTGTACGGGCTAGTTACTCTTTTACTCTTGATAAAACATTATCTATGCATTATGCCTAGCTTAAAGGCATAAAAGAAAGCGCTTTTGGGAGGCAGCCCACATGAATAAATTTTTTGCTTTTGTTGTGTCTTGATGTTGTTTACTGCTGTAGCACCATCATTGTATCTTTGCTTCTCATATTTGTGCCAAGTATAGCCTCCGATTGCTAGAAAGTTCAAAAGTTGTGAGGTGCTGTCCAGGAAACAGATTCTGTCCTTGGATTGAAAAATTCGTATAAAATCACCAGATAATCTTTTTGGTCTGAATTTTTTCGACAGCGTTCTCTATATTATTTTCTTTCGTGCGTCTGTTCTGAGTTTTTGATTTGAGTTGCAGAAGTATCCCGAACAGATCAATTACTGCCTGCTGTTCTGTTTTTCACAGATTCTGTCCTGTTTTGCCTTACCTTCACTTTGCAAATCAAGAGCTTGCTTTTTCTTTGCAAAAACCTTTTGGCAATCTTGAGAAACAGTAGAACTTCAAGAATATCTTTATTTCCAGCAAGGTATAATTATTTTATTAAGGGTACTAACCTCGCTAATTAGATTATGATGAGTTATGTATGAAGGGAGTTTTCAAGTGTGCGAGGGAAGATGATAAAAAGATTCAGGAGTGTCAAGCGCTCAAGCTTGGGGATGCCCCCGTGCACCCCAAGAAATATTCAAGGAGACTCAAGCGTCTAAGCTTGGGGATGCCCCCGTGCATCCCCTTCTCCATCAACATTATCAGTTCGTCTTTCGTTCCGCTATATTTTTATCACTTCATGTGTTATGTGCTATGCTTGGAGCGTCTTGCTTTTAGTTTTCTTTTTAGTTTTTCATAACGAGTCGGAACTCAGCATTCCTTTATGTGGGAGAGAAACACGCTCCACTTCTACCTAGAACATAACATAGAATTTTCATGTCTATCTATGCTGTGTGTGTTCTTTGTCTTTTAAATAGCTACTATCATACTCCACTCTTAGTATTCATGCGTATCTTTTCAAAGAGCTTTTGTTTAGTTGGTTGCTTGAACTCTCTTTAATTACCATGCTCACCTTATTAAGAGAGTTTGCTTTCGTTGCATTGATTAATGTGTCTATGATAAAGATGCTACTTGCATGATGGTGCTTAGTAGTTCAGGTTTTCTTATGGTTAATCTCGAATAGCTGGGGGGTTCCCAATGTGTTATTGGAGTACCAACTTGGTTTGTTTGCCTATGATATGGTATGGTTTATTAATATCTTCCTTCGAGAATTTATTTTGATTGACTTGGCGTATGCTCACGCATATTCAATACTGTAAAGAAAGTCTGTCAAGCCTTGATGATCTTTTATTTCTGAGTAGCGATATAACTTCCATGCCTGATTCAATATTGCTTTGTCGCTCTGCATGATTATGACCGTCATTGCTCTCTTAGTTGGTCGCTCCCAATCTTTTTGCTAACCTCCACCTGTACTAAGCAAATTAACCATGCAATACATAGCTCATGGGAAAGTAGCCTAAAAACTATTGTGGTAAAGAATATGTTGCTTATGTATCCTATTTCTTATAAGTTGCTCGCTGAGTGGTAACCATGTTTTTGGGGACACCATCAACTGTCACACTTTTGTTGAATATCATGTGAGTTGCTATGCATGTTCGTCTTGTCTGAAGTAAGGGTGATTTGCCGTGGGTTGAATAAGTATGCATATTGTTAGAGAAGAACATTGGGCCGCCAACCAAAGCCATGTATCATGGTGGAAGTTTTAGCTTGGACCTTAATCCTCAATCTCTCATGAGAATATGCTTATGCATTAAAGAGGAGTCCATCATCTATTTTCTATGTTGTCCCGGTATGGATGTCCTCAAGTTGAGATCTATCAAAAAACGAGAAATCAAATGCGATTTATCTCCTTGGACCTTTGTACAGGTGGCATAGAGGTACCCCATTGTGACACTTGGTTGAAACATATGTAATGCAATGATAACCCATGGAAATCCAAGCTAATTAGGACAAGGTGCGAGCACTATTGGTATACGATGCATGAGGCTTGCAACTTATAGGATGTTTTATGCATGACACATATGAAGTACTACTACCGTTGACACAATTGCTTCCATGTTTTCAAAATAAAAAGCTCTAGCACATAACCATTCTTTTACCTTTATGTTGAAGCACCAACTACTGAGAGCATGATTGTCATTCTGAGTGTAATGTGCATTGTCCCAAAGTAGCATTGTCTTTTGCATGATTGTGATATCGTTTATTCTGAAATGATTGTATCTAGTCATCACTTAAACCTTGAAGGTGCCCCTGCATTTATGTTTTGCATCACTAAAGGGGGCAAGCTAGATATCACTTTATCATATTTGCACATCATGTTCATTGCAAATCTTTTTGATGTTTCAGTTTCATGTTGTAAAACTTTCAGTCATTTGTGATTTTCTCTTGAGGCAACTTAATTACTTTAGAATCATTGTCTCAGTAAGCTTTTGTCATATGACTATGAAAAAGTCCTATGTGGTTAATAGCATGTCACCACAGAAATTATTCTTGTTATCATTTACCTACTCGAGGACGAGCAGGAATTAAGCTTGGGGATGTTGATACGTCCAAAACGTATCTATAATTTCTGCTTGCTCCATGCCATTTTTGGGTGATATTGCTATGATATTCATACACTTCCATACACTTTTGATCATATTTGGACTAACTTACTAATCCAGTGCACCCCAGTGCCAGTTTCTGTTTTCGGCTGTTTTTGTATTTCAGGTTTTCACGTTTCGAGAACTGCCCAGAAAAATCCAGAAAATTTATATAAAAAATCAGCGTTTCGGAAACAACACTGCGTCCGAAGGGCAGCCTGGGGGGGCCACCAGGGCCCCAGGCGCCCTGGCGGCGCCCCCCCCCCCCCCGGGCCGCGCCGGGGGGGGGCCTGGGCCCCCCGAAGCTCCCCCGATGCCCTACTTTGGCATATATTTAAAGGGTCCTCCGTAACCCTCAGAACAGCAACTCTTTTCGCGATCCCATCTCTGTTCCGCCGCCGCCGCCGCTTCCACGATCGGGAGCACCAGGAGAACTCTTCCCGGCACCCTGCCGGAGGGGAGGATCACCACCGGGAGCTTCTCCACCACCATGGACGCCTCCCGGATGACTCGTGAGTAGTCTCCCTTGGACCATGAGTCCATGACCAGTAGCTATGTGATGTTCTCCTCCCGTTCTTGTGCTTCACTAATTAGTCTTCGTGAGCTGCCCTACATGATCGAGGCACCTATGTAATCCTTATGTTGTTGCTATGTTGAGTTTGCTGGGATCCGATGGATTATGAGATTATGTTCAGATTGATCTTGAGTAATATATTTGATTCACCTCTTTTATATTTTAGTTCATAAGTAATTCTTGCATGTTCTCCGTTGTTATTTATTGCTTTGGCCGAGTAGTAGGTAGTGACTCCAAGAGGGAACGTTATGCTTGATTGTGTTTTCATGCCCCTCGATGACTAGCTTGAGTGACAGAAACATGAGTCTAGGGGATGTGCTGTTGGCACAAGGGGGAAAACAACGGTGCTTGTGCCCGCGGGTGCAAGGATTGTTTACTTTACGCAAAGTTCTTTTAATGCAGTTGTCTGTTGCATTGAGTTTACACTATGGGTGGGACTCGCAACTTAATACCAGCGAGATGTTCTGGATAGATATCTCAAGGTGGATGATTAGTAGTAGATATTGATGGATTTTGGTCTACTTATTTTGGCGTACCGCCCATGCTTTGAACCTCAACCTTTCTTGCAATGTAGTCAGCACTGGTTTGCGTTCGTGGTCCTGTCAATTGCCCAGCTGTAATTCGTTTACCTCACATAGCTGTTTTATCGTCTTTTGGGAGAGAGACGTCACTAGTGAACATCATGAGTCTCCGGTCCATATTACCATCATTGATCACACCCGCTATTTACCTTTCCGTTATTATTTACTATTGCAAAACACTATCTATCACTGCTATCATATTGCTTTTAACCCTTTGTGAACTACAAGGCCGGAGGGATTGACAACCTCTCTGTACTCGTTGGGAGCAAAGTTATTTGTATCTGTGTGCAGGTCCACGTTGATTGCTACTAATCTGGCGCCGTAGCAATTGACACCTACTTGTTGAACCTAGGAGTCTCCGGGGATTCGATCCTTGGCATCTTTGCTAAGGGAAAACACTTCTACAATACTGCATCTTACACCTTCCACTTGGGGTAACCAACGAGGGGTTCGAGGCCCATCACCGGTTCACTTTGTCCTTTTCTGTTCTAGCCCCTGGATCTTTTCTGTTTCATTACAGATGGGTCCCTAGACAGAAACCTTAATATCTTTTAAACTAAAAGTGATTTTGAGTTGATTCTTTTTCTGTCCACTTTGGTTTTCTGTCTAGTTTTTTGTCATATTTATGTGGAAATATTTTGAGCAACTTTATTTGCACACGCGGTATTTATGTTAGTATATATTTTTGCTTGAATACATAGATACCGGAGGCCGTGACGGAGACGCGAATCACACCGAGTTAGGCTTCGACTTTTCAGATCCAGGCAAGCATGTTTGAACTCTTGATATGATGAGTGTGTTACATGTTTGCTCGAGTAGCTCGTTTCATAAGCATGAGCATATGGGCATACGCGTATGGCATATTTCATGCAAGTTAGCTTCGGGTGAGTCCCGAAGGAGAATGTTGAACCACCTCGATCATATGGTGATATGATGGGGTGGAATGCTGGTATTGTTGGAGCATGCCAGTAGTTGGTCAACTCAGTATCAACGGAGATCATGTCATGATTCCGTTCGTCTCCTTTTCGATACTATCATAGGCCGTCCGTTGGGATTACGGTCTAGTCGGTTGCAAACCACTTTCTGAGTACACACCAAGTAGAGGGGCCGGGATGAGGGTTCCATGGCCCTGGATTAAAGCCCGTCATCCGGTCAGGGGGCATGGGTGTTTCGGTTGGGACCGAGAGGGGGGCACCCATTAGAGCGCGCATATATAAATTTGATCCCATGCTATTCGAGGTTGTAGCCTCCCCGTCTTAAAGTTTTCCGTGAATGTCGCCGCGAGTGATTCTGGACGACATGATGTTAAATGGGTGTGTACTGGTTAGTTGAGTTTCTGCTAAAACACCGTAGACGGGACTAGCCCACGTGGCTAGTAGAACCCGTTGGCTATGAGTTAATGGTACAAGCTCTGCAGAGTTAAATTCCTTCAGTAGCCATGTTTATGGCCTAGGGTCAGTCTTCAAGTCAACCCGGTAACCGCTCTCGAGTATATTCTCGTTGGTAACTAGAGTAGTAATTTCGTCAAGTTCATTTGGTAGATGAACTCCCCTACTATCTCTGTATTTGTTTATTTCCAGAAGCATTTCATCATTACACTAATAATATTTATAAGCCCTTTATGTGATGTCGCTCAGACGTCCGACTGTGGCATTCTTTTATTTATAAGCCCTTTATGTGATGTCGCTCAGACGTCCGACTGTGGCATTCTTTTATTTATAAGCCCTTTATGTGATGTCGCTCAGACGGCCGACTGTGGCATTCTTGTTATTTACTTTTGTTATAAGCCCTTTATGTGATGTCGCTTTGACGTCCGACTGTGGCATTCTTTTATTTATAAGCCCTT
>LR738715.1:612979207-612994474 GCA_902687465.1 Secale cereale | reverse complement strand
CCCAGCTATTTGAGACTAACCATAAGAAAACATGAACTACTAAGTGCCATCATGCACGTAGCATCTTTATCATAGACATATCAACCAATGCAACGGAAGCAAACTCTCTTAATAAGGTAAGCATGGTAATTAAAGAGAGTTCAAGCAACCAACTAAACAAAAGCTCTTTGAAAAGATAAGCATGAAAGCTAAGAGCTGAACATGATAGTAGTTATTAAAAGACAAAGAACACACACAGCAAGGATAGACATGAAAATTCTATTGTATGTTTTAGGTAGAAGTGGAGCGTGTTTCTCTCCCACATAAATAAAGCTGAGTTCTGAATCGTTATGAAAAACTAAAGAAAACTAAAAAGCAAGACGCTCCAAGCATAGCACATAACACATGAAGTGATTAAAATATAGTGGAACGAAAGACGAACTGATAATGTTGATGGAGAAGGGGATGCACGGGGGCATCCCCAAGCTTAGACGCTTGAGTCTCCTTGAATATTTCTTGGGGGTGCATGGGGGCATCCCCAAGCTTGAGCGCTTGACACTCCTGAATCTTTTTATCATCTTCCCTCGCACACTTGAAAACTCCCTTCATACATAACTCATCATAATCTGATTAGCGAGGTTAGTACCCATAATAAAAATAATTATACCTTGCTGGAAATAAAGATATTCTTGAAGGTCTAATGTTTCTCAAGATTGCCAAAAGGTTTTTTGCAAAGAAAAAGCAAGCTCTTGGTTTGCAAAATGAAGGAAAGGCAAAACAGGACAGAATCTGTGAAAAACAGAACAGCAGGTAGTAATTGATTTGTTCGGGGCACTTCTACAACTCTAATAAAAAAACTCAGAACAGACGCACGAAAGACAATTATATAAAGCACGCTGTCGAAAAAATTCAGACCAAAAAGATGATCTGGTGATTTTATATGAATTTTTCTATCCAAGGACAGAATCTGTTTCCTGGACAGCACCTCACAACTTTTGAACTTTCTAGCAATCAGAGGCTACACTTGGCACAAAATTGAAAAGCAAAGATACAATGATGATGCTACTGTAGTAAACAACATCAAGACACAACAAAAGCAAAATAAATTTATTCATGTGGGCTGCCTCCCAAAAGCGCTTCTTTTATGCCTTTAAGCTAGGCATAATGCATATAGATCAAGTTTTATCAAGAGTAAAAGAATAGCTAGCCCGTACAACGGACTCAAAAGGTAACTTGATCTTCTTTCGAGGGAAGTGTTCCATCCCTTTCTTGAGAGGAAACTGAAATTTTATATTCCCCTCTTTCATGTCAATGATAGCACCAACGGTGCGTAAAAAGGGACGTCCCAAAATAATTGGAAAAGAAGGATCACATTCAATATCCATAATAGTAAAATCAACGGGAACATAATTATCATTGACAACGATAAGAACATCGTCGATCCTCCCCAAAGGTTTCTTTATGGAAGAATCAACGAGACAAACACCAAAAGAACAAGAATCATAAGGTTTCAATTTAAGCATATCATATATTCTTTTGGGCATAACAGAGGTACTAGCTCCAACATCACATAATGCATAGCAAGAGAAGTCATTCAATTTAATTTTTATCATAGGATCCCAACCATCTTCTAGCTTTCTAGGTATGGAGGCTTCTACTCTAAGTTTCTCCTCCCTAGCTTTGATAAGAGCATTAGTGATATGCTCTGTGAAGGCAAGGTTAAGCGTGCTAGTGCGGGGATCTCTAGACATCTTGTGAAGGAAATCAATAACTTCGGTAAGAGTGCAATTATCAAAATCAAGGTCACTAGCATCAAGTAAAGTGGTAGTGGTGTCCTTTAGGTTCACATGTTTGGTAGATTCTATAGTCATAGCATCACCATCAATAGGTCCAATGGGACCAGGAGTACATTGGGTGCTAAGAGTTTGGATATCCTCAACAACTTGGATAGTAGCAACAGTGTGGTGGGTAGGAAGGCTCTTAATTCTATCCTCTTCCTCCCTTTCTCTAGCCCATCTTTCTTTAAGTTTAGCCATCATCCTAATATTTTCATTAATTTGCACTTGAGTAGCATTAATAGGAGTGACCTTCTTCTCCTCAAGAGGAGAAGTTTTAATTTTAAGCAATTCTATCTCATTGGCTAAATGGTCTACCTTCAAAGAGAGATCATCTAGTTTATGTAGTTTTTCTTCTACACTCTTATTAAAGGCTTTTTGGGTAGTGATGAAATCTTTAAGCATAATCTCTAGTTCGGTAGTGGAGTTCTTGGTACTAGGATAAGCAATGTTGTTCCCATAAGAATTAGATGGGAACGGTCTAGGATTGCTACCAAAATTACTCCTATAAGCATTGTTGTTAAAATTGTTTCTAGAGATAAAGTTCACATCTACTTGTTCTTGAGCAATCAAAGAATTTACAGGAACATCACGAGGATCAACAGAGGATTGCTTCGAAAGTAGAGACATGATCAAGTCAACCTTTTCATTAAGGGAGGAAATTTCCTCGACAGAGTTTACCTTCCTACCTGTTGGAGCGCGTTCGGTGTGCCATTGGGAATAGTTGGTCATCATCTCATCGAGAAGCTTCATGGCAGCACCAAGTGTAGTTGACATAAAGGTTCCTCCCGCGGCCGAATCTAACAAGTTCCGCGAGGTAAAGTTCAAGCCTGCATAAAAAGTTTGGATAACCATCCAAGTAGTCAAACCATGAGTAGGGCAGTTCTTGATAAGAGATTTCATACGTTCCCAAGCTTGGGCAACGTGTTCATTATCCAATTGTTTAAAATTCATTATGTTACTTCTCAGTTGGATAATTTTAGCAGGTGGATAGTATTTTCCAATAAAAGCATCTTTGCACTTGTCCCATGAATCTATGCTATCTCTAGGCAAAGACAGAAACCAAATTTTAGCTCCTCCTCTCAAGGAGAAAGGAAAAAGCTTAAGCTTAAAAATATTACCATCTATTTCTTGGTACTTTTGCATATCACAAAGTTCAACAAAGTTGTTCAAGTGTAAAGCAGCATCATCTCCAGCACCGGAGAATTGATCTTTCATAACTAGATTCAGTAAAGCAGGTTTAATTTCATATGAAGGTGCTGAAGTGGCAGGTGTAGTGATAGGTGTGCTGATAAAGTCATCGTTGTTGTGACTAGAGAAGTCACAAAACTTGGTGTTCTCGGTGGAACCCATAGTAGCAAGCAAGCAAGATAACTATTTTTGTGATTTTCGATAAAAGATACTAAAGCAGAAACTGAAAGGTAGACTACCAAGACTAAAAGCAAAGGTAAAAGATAGCGTGCAACTCCCCTATCTTGAAGAGTGGAGTCCCCGGCAACGGCGCCAGAAAAACTCTTGCTAGGCTTCTCGCCCCTCGTTGGTTACCCCAAGTGGAAGGTGTGAGATGTAGTGTTGCGGAAGTTTTTCCCTTGGCAAAGATACCAAGGATCGAATCCCCAGAGACTCCTAGGTTCAACAAGAAGGTGTCAACTGCTACGGCGCCAGATATTAGCAATCAACGTGGACCTGCACACAGATACAAATAACTTTGCTCCCAACGAGTACATAGAGGTTGTCAATCCCTCCGGCCTTGTAGTTCACAAAGGATTAAATGCAAGTGATAGTAGTGATAGATATAATTGCAATAGTAAATAATAGCGAAAAGTAAATAGCGGATGTGATCAATGATGGTAATATGGACCGGAGTCTCATGATGTTCACTAGTGATGTCTCTCTCCCAAAAGACGATAAAACAGCTATGTGAGGTAAACGAATTACAGCTGGGCAATTGACAGGACCTTGTGCGCAAACCAATGCTGACTACATTGCAAGAAAGGTTGAGGTTCAAAGCATGGGCGGTACGCCAAAGTAAGTAGACCGAAATCCATCAATATCTACTACTAATCATCCACCTTGAGATATCTATCCAGAACATCTCGCTGGTATTAAGTTGCGAGTCCCACCCATAGTGTAAACTGAATGCAACAGACAACTGCATTAAAAGAACTTTGCGTAAAGTAAACAATCCTTGCACCCGCGGGCACAAGAACCGTTGTTTTCCCCCTTGTGGCAACAGCACATCCCCTAGACTCATGTTTATGTCACTCAAACTAGTCATCGAGGGGCATGAACCCACAATAAAGCATAACGTTCCCTCTTGGAGTCACTACCTATTACTTGGCCAAAGCAATAAATAACAACGGAGAACATGCAAGAATTACTTACGAACATAAATATAAAAGAGGTAGATCAAATATATTACTCAAGCACAATCTGAACATAATCTCATAATCCATCGGATCCCAGCAAACTCATCATAGCAACAGCATAAGGATTACATATGTGCCTCGATCATGTAGGGCAGCTCACGAGGGCTAATTAGTGAAGCACAAGAACGGGAGGAGAACATCACATAGCTACTGGTCATGGACTCATGGTCCAAGGGAGACTACTCATAACTCATCCGGGAGGCGTCCATGGTGGTGGAGAGGCTCCCGGTGGTGATCCTCCCCTCCGGCAGGGCGCCGAGAAGAGTTCTCCTGGTGCTCCCGATCTTGGAAGCAGCGGCGGCGGTGGAACAGAGATGAGATCGCGAAAAGAGTTCCTCCCTCGAGGGTTTCGGGAGACGCTTTAAATATATGCCAAAGGGGGGCATCGGAGGAGCCTCGGGGGGCCCAAGCGCCCCCCCGACGCGGCCCGGGGGGGCGCGCCGCCAGGGCGCCTGGAGCCCTGGTGCCCCCCCCCCCCTAGCTGTCCTTCGGGCGCACGGTAGTGTTGGGGAACGTAGTATTTTAAAAATTTCCTACGATCACGCAAGATCTATCTACCAGATGCATAGCAACGAGAGGGGAGAGTGTGTCTACGTACCCCCATAGACCGGGAGCGGAAGCGTCAAGTGACGCGGTTGATGTTGTCGAACTTCTTCGCGATCCAACCGATCAAGCACCGAACGTACGGCACCTCCGCATTCAGCACACGTTCAGCTTGATGACGTCCCACGAGCTCTTGATCCAGTTGAGCTTCACGGGAGAGTTTCGTCAGCACGACGGCGTGGTGACGGATATGATGTGTTCACCGGCGCAGGGCTTCGCCTAAGCTCCGCGACGGTACGACCGAGGTGTGATTCTGTGGAGGGGGGCACCGCACACGGCTAAAACAATTCAACTTGTGTGTCTTTGGGTGTGCCCTGCCCCCGTATATAAAGGAGCAAGGGAGGAGGGCCGGCCAACTCTCTATGGTGCGGCTAGGGAAGGGACTCCTACTAGGAATAGGATTGCAATCCTATTCCTAGTAGGATTCACCGAAAGGAAGAAGGGGGAAAGGAATAGGAGAGGTGGCGCCCCCCCAATCCTAGTCCAACTAGGATTCCTAGGTGGGGGCGCTGGCCAGCCCTATGGGCTGCCTCTCTCTCACCCTTTAGGCCCACTATGGACCATCCCCTCTCGTAGGGGGTTCCGGTAACCCCCTCCGGCATTCCCGATAAATCCGAAACTTTTCCGGTATACTTCCGGTGTCCGAATATAGCCGTCCAATATATCAATCTTTATGTCTCGGACATTCCGAGACTCCTCGTCATGTCCGTGATCTCATCCGGGACTCCGAACTACCTTCGGTACATCAATACTCAAAAACTCATAATACTGATCGTCATCAAACGTTAAGCGTGCGGACCCTACGGGTTCGAGAACTATGTAGACATGACCGAGACTCATCTCTGGTCAATAACCAATAGCGGAACCTGGATGTTCATATTGGCTCCTACATATTCTACGAAGATCTTTTATCGGTCAGAACCGCATAACAACATACGTTGTTCCTTTTGTCAAACGGTATGTTACTTGCCCGAGATTCGATCGTCGGTATCTTTATACCTAGTTCAATCTCGTTTACCGGCAAGTCTCTTTACTCGTTCCGTAACACATCATCTCGTGACTAACTCATTAGTCTTTTGCTTGCAAGGCTTATTGTGATGTGTGTTACCGAGAGGGCCCAGAGATACCTCTCCGACACTCGGAGTGACAAATCCTAATTTTGATCTATGCCAACACCACGACTACTTTCGGAGACACCTGTAGAGCATCTTTATGATCACCCAGTTACGTTGTGACGTTTGATAGCACACAAGGTGTTCCTACGGTATTCGGGAGTTGCATAATCTCATAGTCATAGGAACATGTATAAGTCATGAAGAAAGCAATAGCAGTTAAACTAAACGATCATAGTGCTATGCTAACGGATGGGTCTTGTCCATCACATCATTCTCCTAATGATGTGATCCCGTTGATCAAATGACAACTCATGTCTATGGCTAGGAAACATAACCATCTTTGATCAATGAGCTAGTCTAGTAGAGGCATACTAGGGACATACTGTTTTGTCTATGTATCCACACATGTACTAAGTTTCCGGTTAATACAATTCTAGCATCAATAAAAGACATTTATCATGATATAAGGAAATACAAATAACATCTTTATTATTGCCTCTAGGGCATATTTCCTTCAGTCTCCCACTTTAACTAGAGTCAATAATCTAGATTACAAAGTGATGATCCTCACACCCATGGAGTCTTGGTGCTGATCATGTTTTGCCCGTGGAAGAGGCTTAGTCAACGGGTCTGCAACATTCAGATCCGTATGTATTTTGCAAATCTCTATGTCTCCCTCCTTGACTAGATCGCGGATGGAATTGAAGCGTCTTTTGATGTGCTTTGTTCTCTTGTGAAACCTGGATTCCTTCGCCAAGGCTATGGCTCCAGTGTTGTCACAAAAGATTTTCATTGGACCCGATGCACTAGGTACTACACCTAGATCGGATATGAACTCCTTCATCCAGACTCCTTCATTTGCTACTTCCGAAGCAGCTATGTATTCCGCTTCACACGTAGATCCCGCCACGACGCTCTGCTTGGAACTGCACCAGCTGACAGCTCCACCGTTCAATAAAAATACATATCCGGTTTGTGACTTTGAGTCATCCGGATCAGTGTCAAAGCTAGAATCGACGTAACCGTTTACGACGAGCTCTTTGTCACCTCCATATACGAGAAACATATCCTTTGTTCTTTTCAGATACTTTAGGATGTTTTTGACCGCTGTCCAGTGATCCACTCCTGGATTACTTTGGTACCTCCCTGCTAGACTTATAGCAAGGCACACATCAGGTCTGGTACACAGCATTGCATACATGATAGATCCTATGGCTGAGGCATAGGGAATGACTTTCATTTTCTCTCTATCTTCTGCAGTGGTCGGGCATTGAGTCTTACTCAACTTCATACCTTGTAAAACAGGAAAGAATCCTTTCTTTGACTGATCCATTTTGAACCTTTTCAAAATCTTATCAAGGTATGTGCTTTGTGAAAGTCCAATTAAGCGTCTTGATCTATCTCTATAGATCTTGATGCCTAATATGTAAGCAGCTTCTCCGAGGTCTTTCATTGAAAAACTTTTATTCAAGTATCCTTTTATGCTATCCAGAAATTCTATATCATTTCCAATTAACAATATGTCATCTACATATAATATTAGAAATGCTACAGAGCTCCCACTCACTTTCTTGTAAATACAGGCTTCTCCAAAAGTCTGTATAAAACCATATGCTTTGATCACCTCATCAAAGCGTATATTCCAACTCCGAGATGCTTGCACCAGTCCATAGATGGATCGCTGGAGTTTGCATACTTTGTTAGCACCTTTTGGATTGACAAAACCTTCTGGTTGCATCATATACAACTCTTCTTTGAGATATCCATTTAGGAATGCAGTTTTGACATCCATTTACCAGATTTCATAATCATAAAATGCGGCAATTGCTAACATGATTCGGACAGACTTAAGCATCGCTACAGGTGAGAAAGTCTCATCGTAGTCAACTCCTTGAACTTGTCGAAAACCTTTCGCAACAAGTCGAGCTTTGTTAAACAGTAATATTACCGTCTGCGTCGGTCTTCCTCTTGAAGATCCATTTATTTTCGATGGCCTGCCGATCATCGGGCAAGTCAACCAAAGTCCACACTTTGTTCTCATACATGGATCCCATCTCAGATTTCATGGCTTCAAGCCATTTTGCGGAATCTGGGCTCATCATCGCTTCCTCATAGTTCGTAGGTTCATCATGGTCTAGTAACATGATTTCCAGAACTGGGTTGCCGTACCACTCTGGTGCGGAACATACTCTGGTTGATCTACGACGTTCAGCAGAAACTTGATCCGAAGTTTCATGATCATTATCATCAACTTCCTCACTAATTGGTGTAGGAATCACTGGAACAATTTCCTGTGATGTACTACTTTCCAATATGGGAGAAGGTACAATTACCTCATCAAGTTCTACTTTCCTCCCACTCACTTCTTTCGAGAGAAACTCTTTTTCTAGAAAGGATCCGTTCTTAGCAACGAATATTTTGCCTTCGGATCTGGGATAGAAGGTGTACCCAACAGTCTCTTTTGGGTATCCTATGAAGACACATTTTTCCGACTTGGGATCGAGCTTATCAGGTTGAAGTGTTTTCACATAAGCATCGCAGCCCCAAATTTTAAGAAACGACAACTTTGGTTTCTTGCCAAACCATAGTTCATAAGGCGTCGTATCAACGGATTTAGATGGTGCCCTATTTAACGTGAATGCAGCTGTCTCTAAAGCATAACCCCAAAACGATAGTGGTAAATCGATAAGAGACATCATAGATCGCACCATATCCAATAAAGTACGGTTACGACGTTCGGACACACCATTACGTTGTGGTGTTCCAGGTGGCGTGAGTTGTGAAACTATTCCACATTGTTTCAAATGAAGACCAAACTCGTAACTCAAATATTCTCCTCCACGATCAGATCGTAGGAACTTTATTTTCTTGTTACGATGATTCTCTACTTCACTCTGAAATTCTTTGAACTTTTCAAATGTTTCAGACTTGTGTTTCATTAAGTAGATATACCCATATCTGCTCAAATCATCAGTGAAGGTTAGAAAATAACGATACCCACCGCGAGCATCAACACTCATTGGTCCACATATATCAGTATGTATGATTTCCAACAAATCTGTTGCTCGCTCCATAGTTCCGGAGAACGGAGTTTTAGTCATCTTGCCCATGAGGCATGGTTCGCAAGCACCAAGTGATTCATAATCAAGTGATTCCAAAAGTCCATCTTTATGGAGTTTCTTCATGCGTTTTACACCAATATGACATAAACGGCAGTGCCACAAATAAGTTGCACTATCATTATTAACCTTGCATCTTTTGGTTTCAATATTATGAATATGTGTATCACTACAATCGAGATCCAGTAAGAATAGACCACTCTATAAGGGTGCATGACCATAAAAGATATTATTCATCAAAATGGAACAACCATTATTCTCTGATTTAAATGAATAACCGTCTCGCAATAAACAAGATCCAGATATAATGTTCATGCTCAACGCTGGCACCAAATAACAATTATTTAGGTCTAAAACTAATCCCGAAGGTAGATGTAGAGGTAGCGTGCCGACGGCGATCACATCGACTTTGGAACCGTTTCCCACGCGCATCGTCACCTCGTCCTTAGCTAATCTTCGTTTAATCCGTAGTCCCTGTTTCGAGTTACAAATATTAGCAACCGAACCGGTATCAAATACCCAGGTACTACTACGAGCATTAGTAAGGTACACATCAATAACATGTATATCACATATACCTTTGTTCATCTTGCCATCCTTCTTATCCGCCAAATACTTGGGGCAGTTCCCCTTCCAGTGTCCAGTCCCCTTGCAGTAGAAGCACTCAGTTTCAGGCTTGGCTCCAGATTTGGGTTTCTTCGTTGAAGTAGCAACTGACTTGCTATTCCTTTTTAAGTTCCCTTTCTTTCCCTTGCCCTTTTTCTTGAAACTAGTGGTCTTGTTAACCATCAACACTTGATGCTCCTGTTTGATTTCTACCTCCGCAGCTTTGAGCATAGCGAAGAGCTCGGGAATTTTCTTTTGCATCCCTTGCATGTTATAGTTCATCACGAAGCCTTTATAGCTTGGTGGCAGTGATTGAAGAACTCTATCAATAACACTATCCTCGTCAACTTTGCAACCAAGTTGAGTCATATGATTGTAGTACCCAGACATTCTGAGCAAGTGTTCACTGATAGAACTATTCTCCTCCATTTTGCAGCTGTAGAACTTATTGGAAATCTCATATTTCTCAATTCGGGCATTTGCTTGAAATATTAACTTCAACTCCTGGAACATTTCATATGCTCCATGACGTTCAAAACGTCGTTGAAGTCCCGGTTCTAAGCCGTAAAGCATGGCACACTGAACTATCGTGTAGTCATCAGACCGCGACTGCCAGACGTTCAAAGCGTCTGCATCAGCGGAAGGGGGCTTGTCACCTAGCGGTGCTTCAAGGACATAATTCTTCTGTGCAGCAATGAGGATAATCCTCAGGTTACGGACCCAGTCCATGTAATTCCTACCATCATCTTTCAACTTAGCTTTCTCTAGGAATGCATTAAAATTCAAAGGAACGGTAGCACGGGCCATTGATCTACAACGACATAGATATGCAAAACTATCAGGACTAAGTTCATGATAAATTAAAGTTCAATTTAATCATATTAATTTAAAGAACTCCCACTTAGATAGACATCCCTCTGGTCATCTAAATGATCACGTGATCCAAATCAACTAAACCATGTCCGATCATCACGTGAGATGGAGTAGTTTTCAATGGTGAACATCTTATGTTGATCATATCTACTATATGATTCACGCTCGACCTTTCGGTCTCCAGTGTTCCGAGGCCATATCTGTATATGCTAGGCTCGTCAAGTTTAACCCGAGTATTCTGCGTGTGCAAAACTGGCTTACACCCGTTGTATTTGAACGTAGAGCTTATCACACCCGATCATCACGTGGTGTCTCGGCACGACGAACTTTCGCAACGGTGCATACTCAGGGAGAACACTTATACCTTGAAATTTAGTAAGGGATCATCTTATAATGCTACCGTCGTTCTAAGCAAAATAAGAAGCATAATAAGATAAACATCACATGCAATCAAAATATGTGACATGATATGGCCATCATCATCTTGTGCTTTTGATCTCCATCTCCAAAGCACCGTCATGATCACCCTCGCAAAACATGATCATCTCATACAAAACCGTATAACTCATCATGTCTTGACCATATCACATCACAACATGCCCTGCAAAAACAAGTTAGACGTCCTCTACTTTGTTGTTGCAAGTTTTACGTGGCTGCTACGGGCTTAGCAAGAACCGTTCTTACCTACGCATATAAAACCACAACGATGTTTCGTCAAGTATGTGCTGTTTTAACCTTCACAAGGACCGGGCGTAGCCACACTTGATTCAGCTAAAGTGAGAGAGACAGACACCCGCCAGTCACCTTTAAGCAACGAGTGCTCGTAACGGTGAAACCAGTCTCGCGTAAGCGTACGCGTAATGTCGGTCCGGGCCGCTTCATCTCACAATACCGCCGAAGCAAAGTATGACATGCTGGTAAGCAGTATGACTAGTATCGCCCACAACTCATTGTGTTCTACTCGTGCATATCATCTACGCATAGACCTAGCTCATGATGCCACTGTTGGGGAACGTAGTATTTTAAAATTTTCCTACGATCACGCAAGATCTATCTACCAGATGCATAGCAACGAGAGGGGAGAGTGTGTCTACGTACCCTCGTAGACCGGGAGCGGAAGCGTCAAGTGACGCGGTTGATGTTGTCGAACTTCTTCGCGATCCAACCGATCAAGCACCGAACGTACGGCACCTCCGCGTTCAGCACACGTTCAGCTTGATGACGTCCCACGAGCTCTTGATCCAGTTGAGCTTCACGGGAGAGTTTCGTCAGCACGACGGCGTGGTGACGGATATGATGTGTTCACCGGCGCAGGGATTCGCCTAAGCTCCGCGACGGTACGACCGAGGTGTGATTCTGTGGAGGGGGGCACCGCACACGGCTAAAACAATTCAACTTGTGTGTCTTTGGGTGCCCCCCTGCCCCCGTATATAAAGGAGCAGGGGAGGGAGGCCGGCCAACCTCTCCTGGTGCGGCTAGGGAGGGAGTCCTACTAGGAATAGGATTGCAATCCTATTCCTAGTAGGATTCACCGAAAGGAAGAAGGGGGAAAGGAATAGGAGAGGTGGCGCCCCCCCAATCCTAGTCCAACTAGGATTCCTAGGTGGGGGCGCCGGCCAGCCCTATGGGCTGCCTCTCTCTCACCCTTTAGGCCCACTATGGACCATCCCCTCTCGTAGGGGGTTCCGGTAACCCCCTCCGGCATTCCCGATAAATCCGAAACTTTTCCGGTATACTTCCGGTGTCCGAATATAGCCGTCCAATATATCAATCTTTATGTCTCGGACATTCCGAGACTCCTCTTCATGTCCGTGATCTCATCCGGGACTCCGAACTACCTTCGGTACATCAATACTCAAAAACTCATAATACCGATCGTCATCAAACGTTAAGCGTGCGGACCCTACGGGTTCGAGAACTATGTAGACATGACCGAGACTCATCTCTGTCAATAACCAATAGCGGAACCTGGATGTTCATATTGGCTCCTACATATTCTACGAAGATCTTTTATCGGTCAGAACCGCATAACAACATATGTTGTTCCTTTTGTCAAACGGTATGTTACTTGCCCGAGATTCGATCGTCGGTATCTTTATACCTAGTTCAATCTCGTTTACCGGCAAGTCTCTTTACTCGTTCCGTAACACATCATCTCGTGACTAACTCATTAGTCTTTTGCTTGCAAGGCTTATTGTGATGTGTGTTACCGAGAGGGCCCAGAGATACCTCTCCGACACTCGGAGTGACAAATCCTAATCTTGATCTATGCCAACACCACGACTACTTTCGGAGACACCTGTAGAGCATCTTTATGATCACCCAGTTACGTTGTGACGTTTGATAGCACACAAGGTGTTCCTACGGTATTCGGGAGTTGCATAATCTCATAGTCATAGGAACATGTATAAGTCATGAAGAAAGCAATAGCAGTTAAACTAAACGATCATAGTGCTATGCTAACGGATGGGTCTTGTCCATCACATCATTCTCCTAATGATGTGATCCCGTTGATCAAATGACAACTCATGTCTATGGCTAGGAAACATAACCATCTTTGATCAATGAGCTAGTCTAGTAGAGGCATACTAGGGACATACTGTTTTGTCTATGTATCCACACATGTACTAAGTTTCCGGTTAATACAATTCTAGCATGAATAAAAGACATTTATCATGATATAAGGAAATACAAATAACATCTTTATTATTGCCTCTAGGGCATATTTCCTTCAGGTAGTTTCTGGAACGCTGATTTTTTATATAATTTTTCTGGATTTTTCCTGGCAGTTCTCGTAATGTGAAAACCTGAAATACAAAAACAGCCGAAAACAGAAACTGGCACTGGGGTGCACTGAGTTAATAGGTAGTCCAAATATGATCAAAAGTGTATGGAAATGTATAAATATCATAGCAATATCACCCAAAAGAGGCATGAAGCAAGCAAAAATTATAGATACATTTTGGACGTATCACGTGTGTGAAGAAGTACACCCCTGCAGGGTTAACATCATGTATTCAAATAGCCGTGTCCGCGGTAAAGGACTTCTCGGTTGCCTGTACAGTTCATAGGCAAGTGAAAGTGGATACCCTAAATTGCGCAAGATAAGTGTGAGTGCTATGGGTGGCCTTCTCGTAGGGAGACGGGAGCGGATCCATAGTGGTGTATTGATATGGTGAATATGTGGACTCGTGTGCACCACCTCAAAAGAGTTACCAGCAATCGTAGTACAAGATAGCCACTGAGTCAAAGCTGGCTTGCTGCAGTTAAACTCCACCACCCCTTTCTTAATACTGATGCATATGTAGCTAGTTTTGATGTAAGTCTTGCTGAGTACATTTGTACTCATGTTTGCTTAATTTATGTTTCGAAGCGATACTTCAGTCTCACCAGTGGTTCCGCGTGGACTTTGACGTTTAGCTTGTTACCTCAGCTACGATCTTGTACCCTTGGGAGGGTCTTGTAGATAGTCAGGCTTCCCAGCCTTTTTCATTTGTAGTTGTGTGTACTCAGACATGTTATGCTTCCGTTGCTTATATGCTCTGTATGTTAGGTCATGATACCCATGTTTGTAATATCTGGTTCCTCAGAGCCTAATGAATAAATACTTTGATTCATAGAGTTTTGTTGTGATGCGCCATGTTGTATTTGCACATATCGAGCATATTGTGTGTATGTTATTGAAATGCTTGGTATGTGTGGGATCCGACACCTAGTTGTCTACCCTTGGTAGCCTATCTTATGGGGAAATGCGTCCTAGTGCTTCCATTGAGCCTTGGTAGCTTGCTACTGCTCCGGAACACATGGATTGACTGGCATGTGTCCTTCCTTGGTCCCGTGTATGTCCCCTATGGGGAAATGTCACGCGGTGTATATCGAAGTCCTGTTAGCTTGCTACAGCCCGGCAACACTCGCTGGTGACCGACACGTGCATTGTTGGGTCATGTATGCATGTCCCTGTAATTTAGTGGCACTTCTGGTTTATAACTAGTCATGTCGACCCGGGTTCTCTGTCATATGGATGCTAGCGACACTATCATATATGTGATCCAAAATGCGCAAACGGTCCCGAGCCAGGTAAGGTGGCACCCGTGGGGATACCGTGTGTGAGGCCGCAAAGTGATATGTTGTGTTACATGCTAGACCGGTGTGACTTAGGATCGGGGTCCTGACACTCTGCTCGAACCTTGCGAGATTTATCCAAACTTGATTTCCTTTGGAATATGTTTGCTTTGCTTCTGATGCTTTTGGATCTTCTGGGTTCCAAATGGATATTGTACCTGCGGCGCAGCTCGGAGAGCCAAGGTACACTGTACTTCTAGCGTATCTCTGACAGCCAAGGTACATTGTACTTGTGGCGTAGCTCGAAGTGCCAAGGTACATTGTACTTGTGGCGCAGCTCGAAGAGCCAAGGTACATTGTACTTGTGGCGTAGCTCGGAGTGCTACCAAGTCCGCGAGTGAGGGGGTTGCTCTTCGCTCGGAATGTTTTTGAATAATTAGGCTAGTACGGGGTCTCAACCAAGTCCCCGAGTGAGAGGGTTGCTCTTCACTCAGAGTGTTTTTGAATACTTAGGCGAGTACGGGGTCACAGCTAAGCCCCCGAGTGAGAGGGTTGCTCTTCACTCAGAGTGTTTTCGAATACTTAGGTGAGTACGGGGTCGCAACTAAGCCCCCGAGTGAGAGGATTGCTCTTCACTCGGAGTGTT
>LR738715.1:612933064-612977321 GCA_902687465.1 Secale cereale | reverse complement strand
AAACTAAGCCCCCGAGTGAGAGGGTTGCTCTTCACTCGGAGTGTTTTCGAATACTTAGGCGAGTACGGGGTCGCAGCTAAGCCCTTGAGTGAGAGGGTTGTTCTTCACTCAGAGTGTTTTTGAATACTTAGGCGAGTATGGGGTCGCAGCTAAGCCCCCGAGTGAGAGGGTTGCTCTTCACTCGGAGTGTTTTTCAAACTTAGGCGATTACGGGGGTCGCAGCTAAGCCCCCGAGTGAGAGGGTTGCTCTTCACTCGGAGTGTTCTTGAAACTTAGGCGAACCGGATTCGCGCTAAGCCACCCACTGGGGGATTTGAACACATGTGTCTTTGGAACAACAATCATTATGATACTGCCACAAACTTGTCTTTGAAAAGAGAACTGAAGGATTCTTATTACAACTCGTCCGTTCGAGTGCTTTAAGTGTAAAAGCGGCGGAGCAGATCTGCATTCCATGAGTGTGGCTCACCTATTTTCTTGGCCACGTTGTAGAGGTGGTATGCCCCATTGTGCAGCACTTTGGTGATGATGAAGGGGCCCTCCCAGGCTGGAGCAATCTTGTGAGGTCGTTTCTGTCATACTCGGAGCACAAGATCTCCTTCCTAGAATGCTCGGCTTCGGACATTGTGGGCGTGGAATCGACGCAGGTCTTGTTGGTATATGGTCGACCGGATCAGAGCCATATCGCGCTCTTCCTCTAGGAGGTCGACTGCATCCTGGCGAGCTTGTTCGGCTTCAGCTTCTGAGAAGAGTTCCACGCGAGGAGCGTTGTGCAGTAAGTCACTCGGAAGTACGGCCTCCGCACCATATACCATGAAGAAGGGGGTCCGACGGGTCGACCGGTTCGGAGTTGTTCTCAGTCCCCACAAAATAGATGGCAGCTCAGTCACCCAAGCTCCAGCGGCATGCTTGAGATCACACATCAGCCATGGTTTCAACCCTTGAAGGATCAAGCCGTTTGTCCTTTTTGCCTGCCCATTCGAGTGCGGATGTGCAACAGATGCGTAGTCGACTCGAGTGCTCTGGGAAGTGCATAATGCTCTTAACTCATCCGAATCAAAGTTGGAGCCATTATCCGTGATGATGCTGTGAGGGACCCCATATCTGAATATCAGTTCTTTGATGAAGCTGACGACGGTGCTTGCACCGAGGTGCTTGGCTTCGATCCATTTGGTAAACTTGTCGACTACCACGAGCAAATGAGTGAAGCCACTTCTGCCGGTCTTGAAGGGCCCAACCATGTCTAATCCCCAAACAGCAAACGGCCAGACCAACGGGATAGTCTTCAAGGCATACGCATGCTTGTGGGACATGTTCGAGTACAACTGACAGCCCTCGCATTTGTCGACTATATCTTTCGCCATCTCATTCACACATGGCCAGTATAATCTGGCTAGGTATGGTTTGGCAACAATGGTCTGAGAGGACGCATGGTGACCACAGGTCCCCGAGTGGATCTCATTCAAAATCATTCGACCTTCCTCGTAATGCAACGCTGAGCGACTCCCGTGACACTCCCTCTGTAAAGCTGTCCATGTATCACCGTGAAGGCTTTGGATCGACGGACAATCTTGCGCGCCTCATCCTCATCCTCTGGGAGTTCCTGCCTGAGCAAGTACACGATATACAACATTGTCCAGTCGAGTGTGATCACCAAGACTTCCATGATCAAGTCGGCCACTGCCGAGACTTCAATCCCAGTCGGGTTGGACGAACTTATCGGTTGCGGGGGCTCTTCCGTGAAGGGGTCTTCCTTGACTGATGGGGTGTGGAGATGTTCTAAGAATACATTCTTGGGGATAGGTTTTCGAGTGGAACCTATCTTTGCCAGATCGTCAGCAAGCTGGTTCTTGATTCTAGGTACATGGTGGAGCTCCAATTCTTCGAACTTCTTCTCGAGCTTCCTCACTGCGCTACAATAACTGGTCATTGCTAGGCTCCTGACATCCCATTCCTTCATCACTTGATTGACCACTAAGTCTGAGTCGCCGTATACCATCTGTAAGTGCATCTAGTGCCCCCCAGTTGGTTTTGGGGTATTGATGACAAACGTGGTTGAGAGACTAACGTGTTTGTGAGAATTGCAGGATAACACAGGTAATAGTCCCTCACTGATTCGGTTTACCTTCCAGAGTTGACCCCTAAAAATGTGTGAAGACATTGAAGACAATGGTGGCTCGTGAAGACATTCACGTGAAGATAATGACCTATGAAAACATTCATCGAAGACTATAGAATGTGAAGACATAGTTTCTTTCGTAGTTCTTTTTGTTCTTTCTTGAGTCATAGGAACCACCGTACTATTAAGTGGGGTCCAAGTGAACATAGTCAAATGACTGAAGTGATGCTCAACCAAAAGCCTATGTCTTTGAATGAAGACAATGCGAGCAAATCTTATCCAGAGTTGGATAAGTCGGCTTTACTTGGAGCTCAAGCAAAGTTGTCGCGTGTGTTCATAATCCGACCGTTGGACACGTGTCAGTTCCTTAGTGACCAAGGGTCATTTCAGACATATCATGTCGGGTTTCCTCGTGGCTATAAATAGCCCACCCCCTACACCATAAATTGGTGGCTCCTCGAAGTTAGTGCACGACTTTTGTCGTTTGAGAGCAACCCACCTCCGAAGCCTTTGAGACAAAAGATCCTTGCAAAGACAAAACCCAAAACACCTAGAGCCAAAGAGTGTTAGGCATCACTGAAGTCTTTCTGTCTGTGTGACCTGAAGACTTGTTACACTTGAGGACTGTGTATCCTCCAGCCGGTTAGGCGTCACGTTCTGAGCATCCAAGAGTCATTGTGGATCGCCGGTGAACGAAGTCTATGAAGGTTCGAAAGTCTACCTTGAAGACTTACCAGAGTGATTGGGCGAGGGCTGGGTGTCCTTAGCTCAAGGGGAATAAGGTGAAGACACGGTCTTCAGAGTTCAATCTCAGCCTCCCTAGCCAGACGTACAATTTTCATAGCAACTGGAACTGGTCTACCAAATCCCCTGCATCTCCAAGCTACCGGTTCTATCTTACAACTCATTTACATTCCAGTCTGTCCTCGTGAAGTCATTGCTAGTTTGTCTGATCTTTTTGACTTCACTGTGTGAAGTCTGTCCCCTGTTTAGCTTCATTTATATCTTCCATCTCGATCCATGTTATATAGCTATCAATCGTCTTCGTATTATCCTTATGATGGTTACTTGACTATTGTGTGTCTGGAAACATTTTTCTTCCACTGCTTATCATATAGGTTCATTTCATCTATTTGTCTTCAAAATAATCGTGTTTTGAAGACTTTCGTAAAAATCGCCTATTCACCCCCCTCTAGTCAATAACTTGCACTTTCAATTGGTAACATAGCAAGGTGCTCCCTTGTTCTGTGTGATTCGGTTTACCACCTGGAGTTTTAGTTATGTCGACTGCAGAGATAATCAAAGTCTCCGCTGCGTGCCCTGTCTTCGATGGGACTGATTACCCGTACTGGAAGAATAAGATGCGCATGCATCTTGAAGCTATCGACAACGACCTCTGGTATGTCGTCAAGACTCGTGTTCCCAAGGCTGGTGAAGGTGTCACCCCTGCTGATGTCAAGAAATTTGCACAACTGGACTCAATCGCCAAGAACATCATGTGTGGTCATCTGACCAAAGGACAGTATGGACGTGTGAGTGCACTAGATTCAGCCAAACAAGTATGGGACATGCTATCCAAGGTCAATGAAGGCGTCTCAACATAGAGAGACTCACGAATTGACGTTCTTCGCAATATGTTCAATCGCTTCAAGAGAAATGACAATGAGAATGTCCAGCTTACATTTGATCGCCTCACTGATTCACCAATGAGCTTCATGCTCTTGGAGCCACTGAAATCACCCAGCATGAAGTTGTGAAGAAGCTATTGAGGTCTCTTGACAGTTCATTTGACACCTTGGCATTGATGATTCAAGAACGACCCAACTTCAAACGTCTTGATCCGTCTGACATACTTGAGAGGCTCAACACACATGAGTTCCAGCTATCTGAGAAGAGAG
Organism: Secale cereale; assembly: GCA_902687465.1. Lineage (NCBI taxonomy): Eukaryota > Viridiplantae > Streptophyta > Magnoliopsida > Poales > Poaceae > Secale > Secale cereale. The sequence continues at coordinate 612,973,304 of LR738715.1, read as the reverse complement.
AGATCTATGGCCCCAACTGGTCGATCCAGAGCCTTGAAGGCTGAAGCTATGTCCTCGTCTGAAGAAGACTCTGATAGCTGCTCTGACGATCCTGAAGACATTGGGAGAGAACTAGCCATGCCTGTGAAGAAGTTTCAAAGGTTCTCAAGGAAGAAAAACTTCGGAAAGTCTTCAAGATCCAGCTCAAGAAACGATGAGGCTTCCTCTCGTGACTACAAGAAGAGAACATGCCACAAGTGCAAAAAGCCTGGCCACTACATATCTGAATGTCCTCAGTGGGACAATGAATCCAAGAAAAAGAAGAAGAGCAAGGAATGTGACTCTGACGAAAAAAAGAAGAGGAAATCATCAAAGTCCTCTTCCAAGTCTTCATCAAAGTCTTCGTCTTACAAGAAGAGCTCATCTGGCAAGGCTCGTGTGTTCCTTGGGAAGGAAATGGATTCAAAGGAGGAGTCTACTTCTAAGGAGGCAGAGGTGGAATCTGAGGAGGAATCTGATTCTGGTGTGGCTAGCCTAGCTCTAGCCTCAGCATTTGTCGCCAAGTCCATCTTCAACACTGACGATAATGGTCACTCCATCGGCGCCAAAGCAAATGATGAGGATGACTCTTCACCTACCTACTGCTTCATGGCACGTGGTGCAAAGGTAAACTCATGCGATGCCTACTTTCAGACCTCTAGTGAAGATGACTCTGAATGTGAATCCAAACCCACCTATAAAACTCTTGCTAAAATTGCAACTGAACAACAAAATGCTATGGAACATATTCAATAGTTGCTAGACAAAAGTGACGATCTGTTGGACGCGGAAATGAATCGAACTCGGTCCTTAATTGAAGACATAAAAAAATCTTCACGTAAGGTACACTGAACTTGAAAGTCATCATGAAACTCTCTCAGCCACTCATGAGAAGCTTTCCTATGATCATCTTCAAAGGAAGCAAGACTTTGAAAAACTTAGAGCGTCTCATGATCATTCTCAAAAGGAAAATGATTCACTACTCGCCCAACAGATTAGTTCCGCTCAGGAAAACTTTGTGCCACCCTGTCTAAAATGTCTTGAGCATGACAATGCTATTTCTGTTGCTGAATGCTCTACTGCTTCTGAAATTGCAATATCTTCAACTGTTGATGTGGTAACTAACCCCTCTGCTGAGGAAACCACTGCTATTGCTGATGAGAATGCTAGGTTGAAGACATTGCTTGAAACAGGTGTGTACAAAGCCTCAAAGGGCATCAGACACTGTGCGATGTTCTAAAGAAACAGATTCTGAACCGAAACCCTAGGAAAGAGGGTGTTAGGTTCGAAAGGAAAATGAATGTTGATGGTTCTTACTGGAAGCCTGAGCAGTATCCCAAAACCACATGGGCTGCTGCAAAGGGTCCACCAGTAGATCCATCCACTTTATCTGGCTTCCCTTGTGCTAACCCTGTTGTCATTGACGAGTCATTTGACTCAAACTATATACCGTTCAAAGATCAGAACGATAAAGTGTTAGCTAGGTTCATTGGAACTAACTACAGAATGGATCACCTATGAAGAAGATCTAGGTTTCGAGAAGTCTTATCGAAAAGCTTCCAGTGAATGTCATCATGACACCACCAGGAAAGAAGATTAACTCCAGACCAAAAGCTTCATATGGTCCAAAGACTTCATACAAACAAAGGACCACATTGGGTCGCTCTAACACAAATGTTTTGTTGGGAGATTATCATCAGACTCATGAATATGAGCATGTTTCATCTAACCACTTTGTTCATAAGACAAAGAACTTCTCTGCATATTCATATGAGTACTATTCATCTCCTGCTAAGCTATTTTCTAGGGCTCCTAAGCCAAAATTCTCAGATGATGCACTTAGACTTATAGCTCCTAAGCCATCCCTAAAGATGTGGGTGGTTAAGAAGAATTAACTTCTCTTGTAGGGAAGGGTCTCCAGACGAAAATCATCTTCTGACGCCAATGTTGGGGACCTAAAACATCTTGTGGGACGCAAGATTAAATGTCCAAATGGTCTAACCATGTATTTCGTCCCATGGTTTCTTGACAAGCTTCCTATCTTTCCTAACGAGGACCTAAACTTTGATAGCATGCTTGTTCGTCAAATGTTTATGCTTCACACTTCTCTTTGTGAGGACTATGCCGCTAACTGATCTGTAGGGTGCTGCTTCGGAAGCCACTAAATGGTTAATTGACAGTGGATGCACCAACCACATGACCGGTGATCGACGTCTTCTCATGGACTCAACTCTACGTCCTTCTCCCAAAAGTCACATCACATTTGCAGACACTGGTAAAAGCAAGGTACTAGGACTTGGCAGGGTTGCTATCTCAAGGATCAACACATGGACAAAGTGATGCTTGTTGAATCCCTTGGATACAACTTAATGCCATTCTCTATGCTATGTGATCTAAACATGATTGTGATATTTGGAAAATATCGTTGCCTTGTGCTTATGAAATCTGACAAATCTCTAGTCTTCGAAGGACATCGAAAAGGTGATCTCTATATGGTAGATTTCTCTGCAGGGCCACAGCTCGCCATTTGTCTTCTCGAAAAAGCTTCAGAGTGCTAGCTTTGGCATCAAAGACTAGGTCATGTAGGCATGAGGAACCTACACACTCTCGTCAAGAAGAAGCATGTCATAGGCATCGAGGGCGTCAAGTTCAAGAAAGATCATCTGTGTGGTGCTTGTGAAGCTGGGAAGATGACTAGGGCCAAGCATCCCTCGAAGACATTCATGACTACATCTCGTCCCTTCGAGATGCTTCACATGGACCTATTTAGCCCTACTCACTACTCTACTCTCACTACCACTGCTTTCTTATATGGCTTCGTGATCGTTGATTACTACTCTAGATACACTTGGGTGCATATAATCCTCTATAAGACTGAAGTGCAGGATGTCTTCAGACGTTTCGTCAATCGAGCCATGAACAACTATGGCATTAAGATCAAGCATATCAGAAGTGACAATGGAATTGAGTTCAAGAATACTGGGCTCGACACCTATCTTGATACATTGGGCATCACGCATGAGTTCTCTGCTCCATACACACCTGAACAGAATGGCGTCGTTGAGTGCAAGAACCGGACTCTCATTGAGATGGCATGTACTATGCTTGATGAATACAAGACACCAAGAAAGTTCTGGCCTGAAGCCATTGATACTGCATGCCACATCATCAACATAGTTTATCTTCACAAGTTCTTCAAGAAAGCATCATATGAACTTCTGATTGGTAAGAAGCCAAACGTCAGTTATTTCAAAGTCTTTGGTGCTGAGTGCTGGATCAAAGATCCGCATCACACTTCCAAATTTGCACCGAAAGCACATGAAGGTTTTATGTTTGGTTACGGAAAGGATTCGCACACCTACCAGGTCTTCAATCTCTTTCACTATAAAGTGGTTGAAACCGTAGATGTGCGGTTCGATGAATCCAACGGCTCACAAAGAGAGCACGTGTCAAATGTGCTAGATGAAGCTTCTCCCAGTGAATCTATCAAACAAATGGGTACAGGAGAAATTATACCCACCGAGGAACCAACTGAAGAGGAAATCATCATCTCTCCACCTAGTCATCCCGAAGACAATGCTCAGCCTGAAGCCAATTTTGAACAAGAAGATGATCAACAACATGAGCAAAGTCTTCGCTCAGTTCATCCTCGGGTAGCTAATGAAGTCCAAGTTGAAAAGATTCTTGATAGCCTCAATGCAACTGGTCCACTTACTCGCTCAAAAGCAACTCAGCTAGCCAACTTCTGAGGTCACTCTGCATTCGTTTCAATATCATCTATCGCAACAAACAAGATGAGCATGGTCAAGTTGTCAGAAACAAGGCTCGTCTCGTTACTCAAGGCTATACTCAAGTAGAAGGAATTGACTTCGATGAAACCTTTGCTCCTGTAGCTAGGCTTGAAGCCATTAGCATACTGCTAGCCTATGCGAACCATCATAACATATTTCTGTATCAAATGGATGTGAAGAGTGCCTTTCTGAATGGGAAAATTGAAGAAAAAGGGTATGTTGCACAACCTCCAGGCTTTGAAGACCCAAAGCGTCTTGACATGGTTTACAAGCTCAACAAGGCACTGTATGGCCTCAAACAAGCACCTCGTGCGTGGTATGACACACTCAAAGACTTCTTGAAGAGCAAATGCTTCAAACCTGGATCACTAGATCCCACACTCTTCACGAAGACATATGATGGAGAACTGTTCGTATGGCAAATCTATGTGGATGACATTATCTTCCGATGCACTCACAAAAGATACAGTGATGAGTTTGGATACATGATGAAAGAGCATTATCAGATGTCCATGATGGGTGAGCTGAAGTTCTTCCTTGGCCTCCAAATTCGTCAATAGAAGAATGACATCTTCATATCTCAAGAGAAATACCTCAAAGATTGCCTGAAGAAGTTTGGAATGCACGATTGCAAAGGGTACATGACGCCAATGCCAACCAAAGGTCAATTGGGCTCCGACGACAATGGTAAAGAGTTCGATCAAAATGTATATCGCTCCATGATACGTCTCAAACGTATCTACTTTTCCAAACACTTTTGATATTGTTTTGACCTCATTCTTGCATGATTTGGACTAAACTAACCCGGACTGACGCTGTTTTCAGCAGAGCTGCCTGTATGGTTTATTTGTGTGCAGGAAAACGGATTTTTAAGTATCTCAGAAAAATCCACGAAAAATCAGAGAAAATCCACGCACCCGAAGGAACCAAATACCAGAAGTGGGGCCAGAGGGGGGCCAGGGGGTGCCCAGGCGCCCTGTGGGCACGCCCCCCCTGGGCCGCGCCGGGGGGGGCGCCTGGGTGGGGCCCACACCCCCTGGTGCCCTACTTTAGCCCGTATTTTTCCTCCCGACGCAGAAACCCCAGATCGGAAGTTCTTTCGCTGTTTTTCATCGCGGAGCCGCCGCCACCATCTGTTCTTCTTCGGGAGGGCTAATCTGGAGGCTGAATTGGCCTCCGGAGAGGGGAGATCGTCGCCATCGTCATCATCATCACCACTCCATCATCCCTCCATGACTTCCCCCTTCATGTGTGAGTAATTCCCCTGCTGTAGGCGAAGGGGATGGTAGGGATTGGATGAGTTAGATCATGTAATAGTTCATCAGATTGTTGGGGGCATGTTGCCTATCATCTACTATGGTGTTTATCATCTTTGCTACAACTTGTTATTCTTAATGCTTGACACTTAGGGCCCGAGTGCCATGATTTCATATCTGAACCATATGTGTTTGCATGAATATATTTGTGTTCTTGATCCTATATATGAGTTGTATGCACCTGTTACGGTTCGGAACCGGCGATCCCAAAAGTGACAGCTTGGGACACCAAAGGGGATGGTTCGTAGTTTGAGGATTACATGTATCCTTTGAGTTCATTGCTTTGTTCCGGTGCTCTTTGACAGGAGCACCTTAATATCCATTAGTTCCTTTTGGCCCCGTTCATAGCGGGATGGTAGGACAAAAGATGTTGTGCAAGTTCTTATTGCAAGCACGTACAACTACCAACGGGATACATGCCTAATGCTTGATATTTGCCTAGATGATCATTACTTTTCCGTGTGCCGTGCCCCAAGTTAGAAACTATCTCATCCATGCAGCGCCCAACCATCCATCTCCCTAGCCTATAGTATTTTAAACCTTGATTGTTACTAGTTGCTACTTTTGCCATTTACTACTGCTATTTACTTTTGCTGTTTACTTTTACTATTACTGTCATCACTATCATATCACTGTTACCACTTATCCTTTGCTGCAAGTAAGTATATTTTAGGTGCGGTTGAATTGACAACTCAACTGTTAAAGCTTATAAATACTCTTTGGCTCCCCGTGTGTCGAATCAATAAATTGGGTTATTCTTACCCGCGAAGACTATCTCGATCCCTTACGGTTGAGGGTTATCAAGTACCGTTTTCTGGCGCTGTTGCCGGGGAGCATAGCAATATTTACAAGTCTACTTAAGGTATCCTACCTGCTGCGCTTTATTCACTATGGGTAAGAAAGGAGACCCCAAGGTTCCGATCTTACTATCCACTACAAGAAGAGGTACTGCTCTGAGCACTAGTGCTACGCTTGATTCACCTTCTGTTATGAGTAAGTTTGCCTCACCACCACCACATGATGCTCCTACTGAATCTGTTACTATGACTGATACTCTTGATTATGCTTCTACTACTTTTGATGATGATATTAGTTCGCTTGGTTATGCTCTTGAGAAACAAATTGCTGCCGCTGCTGAATAATATGGAATTGAACTTCCTGTTGCTCGCTACCCTATTGGTGAAACTTATGATTATCCTGATTTGAGTAAACTCAAAGAGAGGCTCCTTGATGATGATTACTATATGCTTGATGAAGATCTATGCAGGGAACTGACAGAGTTTGCTGGCTCTGACCCTGAAGTTATTAAGAAAATATTTGAAAAACACTCTTTGAAAAACAAAATCGTTCCTAATCCTGAGTTTGCTACATCTCCTATATGCATTGATGATCCTGATTTTGACTTCTCTGTTGATCTTTCACTTATACCTATGATTGAAGCTGACCCCTTTTATGGCAGAGAAAATGATGATGCTATTGCACACCTAACTAAACTTGTTGAGCTAGGTAGCCTGTTTACCACAGATGAAAAGATACGATATTTTTATGTGACCAAGCTTCTTCCTTTCTCGCTGAAGGAAGGTGCTAAAGCGTGGTATGACTCACTCCCATGCGGTTCTATTAAGAGTCCTCAGGACTTAGCTCACTCTTTTGTTGATAAGTACTTTCTTGCTCACATGCAACATGCTGCTTTACAAAGAATTTATAACTTTAAACAATTGCAGGATGAGTCCCTCCCTAAAGCTTGGGGAGGTACTGCGGTTTGATTCGGGCTAGACCAGGACATGAAATTCCTAAGAATGAATTAATTGATATATTCTATGCTGGTCTAACTGATGAATCTAGGTCCTATTTGGACAGTTGTGCTGGTTGTGTTTTCAGGAAAAGAACACCGGACGATGCGGAAGATCTGATGGGCAGGATTGCCAAAAACCATGAAGATTGGTCCGTCCCTGAACCACCTCCACCAACAAAGAAGAGGGGCATGTTTGTTCTAAGCCCCGAGGATATGCGAGTAGCAAAGAAGTCTATTAAAGAGAAAGGTATTAAAGCTGGAGACGTGAAGAATCTACCCCCTATTGAGAAGCTGTGTGAGCTTACCACTCACCCTCCTATGGTAGAGGTACACTCTCTTTTAGATTTCAATGCAGGTGACATCCCTCATGGTAAACCTCCTGATCAATGTTTAGATGAGTTTGATAATTTTATTATAAAACAGAATCATTTTAATGAGAGGATAGAAAGTCAGTTGCATGATAATTCCCTTGCTATCAAAAAGTTGCTTGGTGTTTTAGATAGAACAGTTAATGATGTTCAATGTCTTGTGAAGCATTTTCATATGGTTCAAACTTAGCTTGATCAAATTTCTAATGTGCAAAGAGATTTGCTTGCTAACAATGCCAAACAAGATAAATTGTAGGCTTTTGGGATTAAGACCCGAGGAGGAACTAGTACTCAAGATCCTCTTTTTCCAGAAGGACATCCGAAGAGAATCGAGCAAGATTCTCAAATGCAGGAAGAAGAAATTGTTGTCTCTCCAAATAAGAAGAAGAAACATAAAGAGACTGACAATGCTAATGATCCTATTGCAGATGAAGAGCCAGCTATTGATCCCAACAGTGTATCTATTTCCGATGCTGAGACTGAAGACGGTGCTGAACCTGAATGTAATGATAATGAGAAAAACGATCCGCCTGAAGTTCGAGAAGAAGAAGCACCTGACAAACGTAAGAGGTACACTAAAGAAGACTTCATCGCAAGAAAACATGGGAAGGAGAAAGAACCATGGGTACAGAAACCCATGCCCTTTCTAGGTAAGTCCATCAAATCTAAAGAAGAAGAGCATTATAATAAGTTTTGTGAGTGGATTAAACCTCTTTTTCTTCAGATACCCTTGACTGATGCTATTAAGTTACTTCCTTATTCAAAATATATGAAAGATATTGTCACTAACAAAAGAAAAGTTCCTAATGATGCAATATCTACTATGCTTGCTAACTATTCTTTCAGTGGAAAAATTCCTGAGAAGCTCGGTGATCCAGGTATACCCACCATTCCTTGCTCCATAAAGAATAATTATGTCAAAACTGCTTTATGTGATCTTGGAGCGGGAGTGAGTGTTATGCCTCTCTCTCTCTTTACAAGAGGCTTTGTTTAGAGAAACTAATTCCTACAGATATCTCCCTTCAGATGGCTGACAAGTCAACCGCTGTTCCGATAGGTATTTGTGAGGATGTTCCAGTTGAAGTTGCTAATTGTTTAATTCTTACTGATTTTGTTGTGCTTGACATGCCCGAGGATGGGAGTATGTCCATTATTCTTGGTAGACCTTTCCTTAACACCGCAGGTGCTATTATTGATTGCAACAAAGGGAAGGTTACCTTTCATGTGAATGATAAAGAACACACGGTATATTTTCCAAAGAAGACCGACAGGAGGCATGCCCTCAACTCTATAGAGAATATCGAGACCATGAAAATTGGAGAATGGGACTGTCCACTACATGTGTCTCACAAATACAAAACTATCATGGTAGGGATAATGTCCATCAAGGTAAAAGTTCAGTGATTACTTCGTAGGAGGTGAGACTTTTTGCTCTATATATCGCTTGTTTGTTGGTAAGACTTGATCAACCTTACTAGTGAACGTGTTTTATATGGATAAAAAGTTGAGCTTGCTATGTTTTCATTTGTTTTTAGTTTTGTCCTACTTGCTGTACCAAGTATCTATGTTTTTGAAGCTTCACAATACTACTAACTGCTTCAAGTTTTCAGAGAGTTTCGCAGCTTTTTGAACTTCGAAAAAATTTCAACAGTGAAGTTTTCAGAAAAATTATATTAAAAATTTCCACAACGGGAGAGACCCGGAAAGTCCTGGGGCCAGCCAGGGGGGGCCACCAGTGGCCCAGGCGGCCAGCTGGCGCGGCCCAGCCCCTGGCCGCGCCCACAGGGCGCCTGGGGCCCACGGGACCCCCCCTCCAGGTACTTCTTCTTCCCTTCTCTCTCTCTTTTTCCAGAAACCCGAGTTCTGGTCTTGTTCTTGCTCTTCTTGCTGTTCTTGGAAGCGATTCTTCGATCTCTCTCTACAGCCCATCATTTGAGCTGAAATTTTGAGCAAATACTCCCTGGTATGTGACTCCTCCACCCCTCCAATTAGATTTTTGATTGGTGGCCTCATTTGTGAGTATTTAGTAGTTCTTGGTGCTGTAGAGATGAGCTTGCATGCATGTGTAGAAAGTTATTTTCCAAGTTTTGATGCAAGTTTATGCCTTGGGCAAGTGAGTTGAGTAGTTTGCCTTAGCTCACTTTGTTTTAATCCACGTTTTTGTAAATTGTAAAAAAAATCATAAATGAGTTTGTTAGGAAGGCCAAAAGGATGGCTTGAGAAGACGAGGCCCGCACACTCCGATCAAGTCACTAGAGCCGCAGCTTCACCATCGACTGCCAGGGTGAGCTATAATGAGGATCATGTGCCCCTGGAGTTGTTGGAAGACACAAGTCCAGCACGTGCGATGACATTTCCATGTGATGAATTCATGGAAGCTGCGGGAATCAAGGATGAGTTTTATAATCTTTGTGCTAATGCAGGTTTGACACGACTCGTCACGAGTCGTGTTACTCAGTATCAGAAACTCACCTCCGGTTTCATTAACAGTTTTAGATATAATCCTGATTCAGGTGCTATTGAGTTCAAAATTTATAATGATCTTATCACCATGACTCTGGGAAATTTTTGTGAAGTAATAGGTGTGCCGAACGTTGGGAGGACGGCAAGAATGGCCACTCAGCCCTCCGAGCTGAAAACCATCATCAACTCTCTCTACAGCATGGGTACGAGGGATATTCATCGGTCGAAGATCTCCAGCATCTTGTTTCCTCACCTCAGGTATTTTGCATATTATATTGCTAGAGGGGTGTTAGCTCGTGACAACACGAGCAGCATTTCTGCTCCGGATATTGCTATCCTGGCAGCAGCCCTCTCAGGGAGGTCTGATTATAATCTTGGTACCTTAATTGCTCGACGCCTTGCTATGAACGGTAACAAGGGGGACTTATATGGTGGCATTTATGCCACACTTATCTTAGAGCATCTTGGAGGTACCCCACACCCTGATGATACTCCTTTTACTTATTTAAGCTTTGATCTTGCTGCTATGAAAAGGCATAAGTTTGTTACCATGGGTTCTGAGCTTGATAACCTTGTTTATATATTGCGTTTCGGAACTATCGCGGAACGCGAGATCCGTCTACCTGCACCTCTTTTGTTTGATTTTTCTCGCAGGAACGGATGGTCCTTTGATGTTGTCCAGTTCGATGAGTTCATGGTCCAGCATCAGTTCCATAACCCCATGGAGGGGGTTGTGCCCGACGAGGTGAGGCACGGTGAGATACCACATTTTCAGGAAGAGACCGCCACCGAGTTTGGTGAAGGGTCTTCCTCTGTTTGGCGCTCGGAACCTTCCTCGTGGGAGACTCCGAGGAGTTCGGTGTACGCACCATCATCCTTCTACGACCCTTGGTCTCACCACCATACCCCTGGAGCAGGAGGCTCCTGGGGACAGTAGCTGCTAACCAACTTAGGCCAAAAGCCTAAGCTTGGGGGAGTACGTGCCCTTCTCACTTTTCCATTGTATTATCCGTTTTATTCGCTTTGATCTTTTCGAAGTTTTTGTCCGTTCTTCTTTACTTCTCTCTTTGCAAAAACAACAAAAAGATTTTCTCTTTCTTTTGCTTTTATTCAACCTTTGAAAAAAAACCAAAAAGATTTCCTTTTTCTCTTTAGTTTGCTTTGTTTTCAGAGATCAGCTCGAGTCCGTGATGGCATTTTATTATATTTCCTACGTTCGATCGTGTAAGTGACAAGCAGTAATGACGAAGATCGACTGAAAGGAAGCAACAAGGAAGACCAGTATGAACTCTTATTGTTTCTACTTTTGTACATATGCATGTACTTATGATCTAGAGACCAGCTTGTAGCGACATAGTGCTATGTTTACAATGCTCTTCCAGTGGTTCATGCTTTTCTTGTGGCTAGTCTTGAATAACTAGAGTATATAATGTGTTATTGAAATGATCTACATGCATTGCACTGTTCATAGTCTGGTATACTAAGGTGGTATTTCCCTTTAGAGAATTTTTGGATTGACTTGGCACATGCTTACACATGTTTAAGACTAAAAAGTCTGCTTTGCCTTGATGATCTTTGAGTTTTAGAATAGTTATATCACTTTCATGCCCGATTCAATGTTGCTTTGTCGCTCTGCATGATTATGACCGTTATTGCTCTCTAGTTGGTCGCTTCCCAGTCTTTTGCTAAACCTCCACCCGTACTAAGCGGAATGACTGCTTGTGCATCCAAAACCTTTAAACCTGTTATGCCATATAAGTCCACTATACCTTCCTATACATGGTATTTACCTACCATACCTAACGAAGACTTTCATGTACCATCTCGAAATTATTCAAAAGAACTTCTCTTTTTGTGCCTATGTTTTAGCTCATGAGGAAGTAGTAGTTAATTCATGATCTCTTTAAGTTGAACAAGTTTCACCCCTGGATTGCATGTATAATGTGCAAACCCCTAATATGAAAAGGAACTGGCATTGAGTGCGCCCGGCTCAAAAAGATAATATAACAAACAAACCCTCCTTCACGCTTTGTTCATGAGAAATCAGAAAACTTTGGCAGTGATAAACAAAGGAGATTAAGAGGATGTGATCGTCCTCATGCGGGAGCCGTTCCTCGAGACTTGTCTAGCTTAAAAAGTGATTGAGTTATCTGCTAGCATTCGTTGACAAAATATGCACCTCTCAAAACATATTTACTTCTGTTTTTAAAACCAAGAGCTCTGGTACATGTTTAGTTTTTGTTTCCGATCACGGGTTTTCAACTTTGCCAATAAAAGCCACGGTTCGAGAGTCTCGCCTTCTTTCTTCAAAGCACTGACTAGGAGAGCATAATTGTCATTCTGAGTGTAATGTACTTACTAGGAGAACATAATTGTGTGCAGGAAAACGGATTTTTAAGTATCTCAGAAAAATCCACGAAAAATCAGAGAAAATCCACGCACCCGAAGGAACCAAATACCAGAAGTGGGACCAGAGGGGGGCAAGGGGGTGCCCAGGCGCCCTGTGGGCGCGCCCCCCCTGGGCCACGCCGGGGGGGCGCCTGGGTGGGGCCCACACCCCCTGGTGCCCTACTTTAGCCCGTATTTTTCCTCCCGACGCAGAAACCCTAGATCGGAAGTTCTTTCGCTGTTTTTCGTCGCGGAGCTGCCGCCACCCTCTGTTCTTCTTCGGGAGGGCTAATCTGGAGGCTGAATTGGCCTCCGGAGAGGGGAGATCGTCGCCATCGTCATCATCATCACCACTCCATCATCCCTCCATGGCTTCCCCCTTCATGTGTGAGTAATTCCCCTGCTGTAGGCGAAGGGGATGGTAGGGATTGGATGAGTTAGATCATGTAATAGTTCATCAGATTGTTGGGGGCATGTTGTCTATCATCTACTATGGTGTTTATCATCTTTGCTACAACTTGTTATTCTTAATGCTTGACACTTAGGGCCCGAGTGCCATGATTTCAGATCTGAACGATATGTGTTTGCATGAATATATTTGTGTTCTTGATCCTATCTATGAGTTGTATGCACCTGTTACGGTTCGGAACCGGCGATCCCAAAAGTGACAGCTTGGGACACCAAAGGGGATGGTCCGTAGTTTGAGGATTACATGTATCCATTGAGTTCATTGCTTTGTTCCGGTGCTCTTTGACAGGAGCACCTTAATATCCATTAGTTCCTTTTGGCCCCGTTCGTAGCGGGATGGTAGGACAAAAGATGTTGTGCAAGTTCTTATTGCAAGCACGTACAACTACCTACGGGATACATGCCTAATGATTGATATTTGCCTAGATGATCATTACTTTTCCGTGTGTCGTGCCCCAAGTTAGAAACTATCTCATCCATGCAGCGCCCAACCATCCATCTCGCTAGCCTATAGTATTTTAAACCTTGCTTGTTACTAGTTGCTACTTTTGCCATTTACTACTGCTATTTACTTTTGTTGTTTACTTTTACTATTACTATCATCACTATCATATCACTGTTACCACTTATCCTTTGCTGCAAGTAAGTATATTTCAGGTGCGGTTGAATTGACAACTCAACTGTTAAAGCTTATAAATACTCTTTGGCTCCCCGTGTGGAATCAATAACTTGGGTTATTCTTACCCGCGAAGACTATCTCGATCCCTTACGGTTGAGGGTTATCACTCCTTGATTGGTTCTTTACTCTATTTATGTGCATCTAGGCCTGATATAATGCTTAGTGTTTGCATGTGTGCCCGATTCCAAGCAGCACCAAAGGAATCGCATCACCTCACTGTGAAGCGAATTCTTCGATACTTGGCTCACACCCTAATAACACACAAGTATAGGGGATCGCAACAGTTTTCGAGGATAGAGTATTCAACCCAAATTTATTGATTAGACACAAGAGGAGCCAAAGAATATTCTCAAGTATTAGCAGTTGAGCTGTCAATTCAACCACACTTGAAAGACTTAATATCTGCAGCAAAGTATTTAGTAGCAAAGTAGTATGGAAGTAACAGTAACGGTGACAAAAGTAACAGTAGCAGTTTTGTAGTACTTGTAATAGTAGCAACGAAAAAGTAACTAAGCAAAGATCAATATGTGAAAAGCTCATAGGCATTGGATCAGTGATGGATAATTATGTCGGATGCGATTCCTCATGTAATAGTTATAACATAGGGTGACACAGAACTAGCTCCAGTTCATCAATGTAATGTAGGCATGTATTCCGAATATAGTCATACGTGCTTATGGGAAATACGTGCTTATGGGAAATAACTTGCATGACATCTTTTGTCCTACCCTCCCGTGGCAGCGGGGTCCTATTGGAAACTAAGGGATATTAAGGCCTCCTTTTAATAGAGTACCGGACCAAAGCATTAACTCTTAGTGAATACATGAACTCCTCAAACTACGGTCATCACCAGGAGTGGTCCCGATAATTTTCACTTCGGGGTTGCCGGATCATAACACATAGTAGGTGACTATTGACTTGCAAGATAGGATCAAGAACCCACATATATTCATGAAAACATAATAGGTTCAGATCTGAAATCATGGCACTCGCGCTCTAGTGACAAGCATTAAGCATGACAAAGTAATAACAACATCAATCTTAGAAAATAATGGATACTAGGGATCAAACCCTAACAAAACTAACTCGATTACATGGTAAATCTCATCCAACCCATCACCGTCCAGCAAGCCTACGATGGAATTACTCACGCTCAGCGGTGAGCATCATGAAATTGGTGATGGAGGAAGGTTGATGATGACGACGACGACGATCTCCACTCTTCGGAGCCCCGAACGGACTCTAGACCAGCCCTCCCGAGAGAGATTAGGGCTTGGCGGCGGCTCCGTATCGTAAAACGCGATGAATCCTTCTCTTTGATTTTTCCCCAAACATGAATATATGGAGTTGGATTTGAGCTCGGTGGAGCCTCGGGGGCCCATGAGACAGGGGGCGCGTCCCCACCCTCGTGGGCAGCGTGTGCCCCCCTGGCCTTGATTCTTTCGCCAGTATTTTTATATATTCCAAAAATATTCTCCGTGGATTTTCAGGTCATTCTGAGAACTTTTATTTCTGCACAAAAATAACACCATGGCAATTCTGCTGAAAACAGCGTCAGTCCGGGTTAGTTCCATTCAAATCATGCAAGTTAGAGTCCAAAACAAGGGCAAAAGTGTTTGGAAAAGTAGATACGTTGGAGACGTATCACACCCCAACACTAGGATTATGGTATCCCAAGGGCTCTATATTTGATCTTGTTGGATTCTCAGATGCTGACTATGCTGGTGACAAAGTTGATCGCGAGTCCACATCAGGCACATATCACTTTCTTGGACGATCTCTTGTCTGTTGGTCTTCAAAGAAGCAGAACTCAGTGTCTCTCTCCATCGCTGAAGCTGAATACATTGCTGCTGGATCTTGTTGCGCTCAGCTTCTCTGGATGAAGCAAACTCTTAAGGACTATAACATCAACATGGTGAAAGTGCCTCTCTTCTACGATAACTAAAGCGCCATCAAGATTGCTCACAATCACGTTTAGCACTCGAAGACAAAGCACATTGAGATTCGTCAGCACTTTCTCAGGGATCATGTGATCAAGAAGGACATTGAAATCATACATGTCAACACTGAAGAGAAAATGGCAGATATCTTCACTAAGCCCTTGGATGAGAAAAGGTTTTGCAAGCTGCGGTGTGAGCTAGATATCCTAGAATCCTCAAATGTCCTATGATTGGACACACATCCTAATGCTTATGCATTTTGATGACTTAGATATGCAACACACGAAGTAACGTATGTCTTCAACTCATGAAGACTTAAATTCTGAGTGTGAATACATTAATGTGGAATTTGACTCTGGAGCGGCATGATAATTGTGCGCCGTGTCCTGGTCTAATACATCCTATACGGTGGGTAACGCCACCACCTAACTTTCTTGAAGTTTTCATTTGGCGTCACGACTGCAAAACGGTAGAATTCCCAACTCTCTTCGTAGGTCCTTAAGTTGCTTAGAATTTTCGAGGATCGCCACACACAAATTCAAAGAAAATATGCAATGCAATATGATCTATGTATAACATTCCAAATTGAAAATTTGGGATGTTACAGTTAAGGTTAGTGATTCCCGTAGCATGCACGTATGGTGAACCGCTATGTGACGAAGTTAGAGCATGAGGTATTTGTAAAGTGCCAACCTTTGTGTGGAGGTCGGGGGCGCGCGATGGTTAACTCCTACCAACCTCCCCCTAGGAGCATGCGTTGATTGCTTTGTTTTGATGACTCGTAGATTTTTGCAATAAGTATATGAGTTCTTATGACTAATGTTGAGTCCATGGATTATACGCACTCTCACCCTTCCATCATTGCTAGCCTCTCTTGTACCGCGCAACTTTCATCGGTACCATACACCCACTATATATCCTTCCTCAAAACAGCCACCATATTATTCCTCAAAACAGCCACCATACCTACCTATCATGGCATTTCCATAGCCATTCCGAGATATATTGGCATGCAACTCTCCACCGTTCCATTCATATGACACGCATCATATTGTCATATTGCCATTGCATGATCATGTAGTTGACATCGTATTTGTGGCAAGGCCACCATGCATAACTTTTCATACATGTCACTCTTATTTCATTGCACATCCTGGTACACCACCGGAGGCATTCATATAAAGTCATACTTTGTTGTAGTATCGAGTTGTAATAAAAGTGTGTGATGATCATCATTATTAGAGCATTGTCCCATGGGAGGAAAGGCTAAATCAATAAAGCCCCTCCGCAAAAAAAAAGAGAAAAAAAAGGCCAAAGAAAAAAAGAAAGGCCCAAAAAAGGGACAATTGCTACTATCTTTTTTCCACACTTGTGCTTCAAAGTAGCACCATGTTCTTCATTATAGAGAGTATCATGCTTAGTCACTTTATATACTAGTGGGAATTTTCGTTATAGAACTTGGCTTGTATATTCCAACGATGGGCTTCCTCAAATGCCCTAGGTCTTCGTGAGCAAGCAAGTTGGATGCACACCCACTAGTTTCTTTTGTTGAGCTTTCATACATTTTTAGCTCTAGTTCATCCGTTGCATGGCAATCCCTACTCACTCACATTGATATATATTGATGGGCATCTCCATAGCCCGTTGATACGCCTAGTCGATGTGAGACTATCTCCCTCCTTTTTGTCTTCTCCACAACTACCTCTCTATTCCACCCATAGTGCAATGTCCATGGCTCACGCTCATGTATTGCGTGGAAGTTCAAAGGTTTGAAAAAATAGAGTATGAAAACAAGTGCTTGGCTGAAATCGGGGTTGTGCATGATATGAATATTTTGTGTGGTGAAGAGGGAGCATACCCAGACTATATGATTTTGTAGGGATAACTTTCTTTAGCCATAGTATTTTGAGAAGACATGATTGCTTTGTTAGTATGCTTGAGGTATTATTATTATTTCTTATGTCAATATAGACTTTTATGTTGAATCTTTCAGATCTGAACATTCATGTCACAATTAATATAATTACATTGAAAAACTATGTTGGTTAGCATTCCACATCAAAAATTCTGTTTTTATCATATACCTACTCGAGGATGAGCTGCAATTAAGCTTGGGGATGCTTGATACATCTCCAACGTATCTATAATTTTTTATTGTTTCATGCTATTATTTATGATGTTTTGGATGTTTAATGGGCTTTGTCATACACTTATATATCATTTTTGGGACTAACCTACTAACCCAAAGGCCCAGTCCAGATTGTTGTTTTTGCATGTTTCAGGGTTTTGCAGAAAAGGAATATCAAACGAAGTCCAAATGGAATGAAACCTTCGGGGGAGATATTTTTGGAGAAAATCACGCACGAGAGACTTGAGAACCACGGAAGGGGAGCCATGAGGTGCCCACGGGGGTGGGGGCGCGCCCCCCTTTCCAGGGTGCCCCCTGCCTCGTGGGCCCCTCGAGCGTCCCCCGGTGTTCTCCTTCCACCTATATAAGTCTACGTACCCCGAAACCATCAGCAACAGAGAGAAAACCCTAATTCCACTGCCGTAACCTTATGTTCCCGTGAGATCCCATCTTGGAGCCTGTTCCGGAGCTCCGCCGGAGGGGGGATCCATCATGGAGTGCTTCTACATCATCATCATCGACCTCACCATGAGTTGTGAGTACTTTACCACAGACCTTCGGGTCCATAGTTAGTATCTAGATGGCTTCTTCTCTCTCTCTGGATCTCAATACAAAGTTCTCCTCGGTCTTCGAGGAGATCTATTCGATGTAATCTCTTTTTGCGGTGTGTTTGTCGAGATCCGATGAGTTGTGAGTTTATGATCAAGATTATCTATGAGAAAAATTTGGTTCTTTTCTGAACTCTTTATGTATGATTATAATATCCTTGCAAGTCTCTTCGAATTATTGGTTTGGTTTGGCCTACTAGATCCATAGTTCTTGCAATGGGAGAAGTGCTTGGCTTTGGGTTCAATCTTGCGGTGTCCTTTCCCAGTGATAGTAGGGGCAGCAAGGCACGTATTGTATTGTATTGTTGCCATCGAGGATAAAAAGATGGGGTTTATATCATATTGCTTGAGTTTATCCCTCTACATCATGTCATCTTGCTTAAGGCGTTACTCTGTTCCTATGAACTCAATACACTAGATGCATGCTGGTGTTGTGTGGAGTAATAGTAGTAGATGCAGGCAGGAGTCGGTCTACTTGTGTCGGACATGATGCATATATACAATGATCATGCCTAGATAGTCTCATAATTATTCGTTTTTCTATCAATTGCTCGACAGTAATTTGTTTACCCGCCGTAGAATACCGCTATCATGAGAGAAGCCACTAGAGAACACTATGGCCCCTGGGTCTATTCTCAACATATCAATCTACATCTACTTTATTGTTACCACTTTTATTTTCTATTCTTATAAACAAAAAATACCAAAAATATAAACTATCATCTCTATCAGATCTCACTTTCGTAAGTGACCGTAAAGGGATTGACAACCCCTTATCACGTTGGCTGCGAAGTACTTATTTGTTTGTGCAGGTGCGAGGGACTCGCGCGTGGTCTCCTACTGGATTGATACCTTGGTTCTCAAAAACTGAGGGAAATACTTACGCTACTGTGTTGCATCTCCCTTTCTGTGACGCCCGAGACCGACGTCCCAGAAGATTCCAGAAGCTTCCAGAAGATTCCAGATGTTCCGGGTTGCCCGTGTGTTTTCTTTTGAGCTTGTGTTATTTATTTTTTTTGCTTTGCATCATGTCATCATGCCATCATGTTATTTTATTTTTGCATCTCAACCTAAATAAATCGTGTGGACCTTCGGTCCATTTAAATCGAGGGAAGGTGACTTCTCTTTATAACATATAAAAGTCTCTCATTATTTTAGGGAGCTATATAATAATTATTCCATTGCTCCGGAATCACCATAACACACTTGCATAATTTCCCCATGTCTTTCACTTCGTGTTTCACCTTCAAAACCTTGCCGATAATTCTTTCCGTTGTTTCGAGGCTCCTCCAAAATTCCGGACATTTTTGGACACCTCAATAATCTCGTCTTAGTTCAAACCTATTTGAATTAAATTCAAATATGTTTGAATTATTTCCCGTCCTTGCCTTTTGTATTTTTCTCCGGTCGTGCTCATTTTTACGAGCCCGGGAAAAATTACCCTTTGTCCTAATTCTTGCCCTAACTCTATTTTTTTCTAGCACCTTCTATCTTTTCTTGTTGTTGTTGTTTTTTTTCTGTTTTAATTCAGAAAGACAGCAGCAGTTTTATTAACAAAAAGGAGCAGCCGCACCAGGCCTCTCCTCCTCCCTCTTTTGGCCCAGGCCCCAGCGGCCCATGCTCCACCAGGCCGGCCCAACACCTGGCTAACCCTAGCCCGATCGAGCCTCGCTCCCTCCCCGTTTCCCCTCGCACCCCGCCGCCACTCTCTCTCTGCCTCGACCCCGTTTTTCCCTCAGCTGCCGCAGCCCTCGATCCCCCATCTCCCTCTCCGCTCCTTCCGCTCGTACGCCGCCCCCCATCGCAGTCCCCATCTCGCGAACCCTCGACCTCCCTTCGGTCTCCAGCAGCCGCGGCCAGGGGAGCTGCCCTCTCGAGCCCGAAGCCCCTCGTCCTCCCGTCGCCGCGGGAGTCCAGCAGCCGTCGCGCGCCCGTCTCCATCGCAAGGCAAGAGGACCAGCGCTCCTCCCTCCTTCCTAGCGCGCGGCCAGGAGCCCAGGTTCCGCGCCCGGCCTCGTTCTGTCCGCGGCATGGCCGCCTCCCGGAGCCCGGCGCCGCCCCGACGCAGGAGCCCCGCGCCGCCGAGCCTCCATGGCACCTCGCTCTCGCCCCAGCGCACGCCTTCCCTCGCGAGGACGCCGCCCTTCCGTCGCTCGTCCAGGGCGTCAGCTCGCCGTGCTGCCTCTGCCTCGTCGGCCCTCCCTCCAGCCAAGGCCAGGCCCGTGCAGCGCCCAGGCCCGAGCGCCCTCTCCCCTCCGTCCCGTCGCCAAGAGCCTCGGCCTCTTCTTCGTCTGGCCCGAGCCAGCACGCCGTGGCCTCGTCTCCGTGCAGCCTTGTTTTGCTCCTGTAGTTTGTTTTTGTTTTTGTTTGTTGCCGTGCTGTAATGTTTGGACAGGAGACCCGTGTACTCTTTTGGAGATGTGAACAACTACACGACGCGCAAGTACCTCTACGTATACGACCCGAGTACATCTACAAAACGAACCGTGTACGACTACCGACGCCCGGAAAACGACCAAGTTCCACTACGTCCACGACGACTCGAACGACTACCGATGACCGTGAACAACTACCGCCGTCGTGGAACCGCCAAGACGAACGGAACAACTACTTCCCACTACGATCGTGTACCACTACCGTCGCCCCGTGTACCACTACTTCCACTACTACGGCTACTTTCTCGACGCTCTCGAACCGCTTCGAGAGAGAACGCTTCGAAGGTATAACCCCGAGACGCGACACCGTGGTTGAATGCTTGCTTGTGGTTGTATGAAATGTTTCCCGTGTGAGCTCCGTGTCCGTTTCGTCCCTTTTGTTGTTCCTCGGTTGCCTCGTCACCGACTCGTGGGAACCCGGTAACGGGATCAACCCACTTCCATCTTGTTCGACTTGCTCACGTCGATTCTATCTTTTGCACCGGACTCTCAACGAGTTACCGGAACCGAGTTGTTGCCTTTGCATCATTTCGGATCGTTGCCGTGGCACCCTTTCCATCCACCACGGTGACAAATGCTTCTTATCTTGTTAATTGTCAACCTTTTAATAAAACTTGCATAAACTTGATCATATCAGCCGCATCATTTAACAACATTATAAATGTTAATTGTTGTTTGCTTATAATTATTAAACATGCTCATGGGGTTTTTCCGGACTTGTTGTTGTTATTCTCCGGCCTCATTTAAATTGCCTAGTTAGTGTAGTTTCTTTATGTTTCACCTCTTGCCATGTTAAAAACATTTAAGCTTGTCTTGTAAATAACGAGAGTCAATTAAATATTTAAATGTGGTGTTTCGTCAATATGCAACTCGTTGCATATTGAGCTCCACTTAACTTGTAGTTTTTGTTTGTGCTCTTGCCATGCCATGCATATTTAAACCGGACATGCATCATACTTGTTTGTGCATCGTATGCCATGTTTATGATTGTGTGTTTACCGTGTTGTTGGTTCTTTCCGGTTGCTTCTCTTGTTAGCTTTGGTGTCGTTCCGGAGTTGTGAGGATCCGCTCGACTGTTGCTCCGTCTTCTTCTTGGATCCGTTCTTCTCCCTTGTGGAATCCCAGGCAAGATGACCGAACCCGGATACCATTACTATCTTTGCCTATTGCTAGAGTATCGCTCTATAGTTTTGCCTCGATGCCCATGTTCTTCTTGTCAGCCTCCTACTTGTAACCAATTGCCATGTTTAACCACCCTACCTATGCAAACCGTTGCTTGGCTAAGTACGCTTCGCTCAGCCCCTCTTATAGCATTGTTAGTTGCAGGTGAAGATTGAAGATGCTTGCTTCATGTTGAAGTTTGGTTGGGTTATATCACACTATATAAATGCTTAAAAATGAAATCATCTATATATTGGCAAGGGTGGAAGGCTAAGCCTTTTGCTTGGTGTTTTGTTCCACTCATGCCGTTAGGAACCGTATAAACCGGTGTTATGTTCCTTGATTATGCGTTCCTAACACAGTTGGGGTGTATGGGACCCCCTTGATAAACCGCTAAGTGCTAAGTCTTTTCCAGCAAGTCCCAACATTGGTACTATTTGCCTAATAACTAATAAAACTTGCATGTGGACTAGCTATCCCTTTTATCTTAATTCAACCCCCCGGGCCAGTGCTCCACATGAGTGTTGGTCCGAACTGGGCAACCTGCGGGGCCACCTCGAGGAAACTCAAGGTCTGGTAAAAACCCGTAGCTTGTCCCATCCGGTCGTGGCCTGAGACGAGATACGCGCGGCTACTATCAGGGTGTCGGCACGCCGGGAGGATTTGCTGGATTAGCCTTACCTTAGTTCGGTTTAACTTGAGCACGGGATTCCGAGAATACTCGGGTCTTCCCACCTATGGAGTTGCGACTTCGCGGATCGTGGGCTTGTGATGGGCCAAGTTGGAACACCCCTGCAGGGTTTGAACTTTCGAAAGTCGTGCCCGCGGTTATGTGGCAGATGGGAGCTTGTTAATTCCGGTTGTAGATAACTTGACACAATGTTTCAATACACTACCAGCGTGTGTACCGTGACTGTCAATTTCCGAATAGGGATTCGGGAGTTGAACACGGTGGGGTTATGTTTGACCGGCTTTAGCTAGGATCACTTCGTGATCATCTTTCGACCGATGCTCTTCTCTTCTCGCTCTCTATTACGTAAGTTAGTGCTAGTTGCTGCTGCAGACTCTTGTTTTGTTTCCTTCACCTCTCGTTCTTTCTTCAGCCTTATCCTCACCCAAGGCTTAAATAGTCGTGTTACCCGGGAACGGGATTGCTGAGTCCTCTGTGGCTCACAGTTACTTCACCACACCAGATGCAGGTTCTGCCGAGTAAGAAGCAGGAGTTGGATCAGTACTTCACCGGGAGCTTGGTGAAGAGTTTGGCTGTTGCTTGTGACGTTTCGATGTTCAGTAGTGGTTTCTACTAGGATTCGATCTTGACCTGTGGCTTTATGTTGTTTTGGTATCTTTCTTTGGTTCTTCACCCGTAGTCAGGTTGTGATGTTCTGGATGATGATTGCTTATGTAATGTATTGTGTGAAGTGGCGAGTGTAAGCCAACTATCTCCTTTTGCAATTTAATCCCTCTTTTACATGAGTTGTGCAAAGATACCAAACTTGAGATCATTCTAGGATGGGCTTATACCTTTAAGTCGTGCCTCGACACGTAGGAGGTATAGTCCCATCCTGGGCATTACAAGTTGGTATTCAGAGCCTTCTCCGACCTAGAAGCCACCACTGATTGATCGAATCGTTGACGGTTGAGTCTAGGCACACACTGAAAACTTTCTGAGTCCTATATTATATCGGAGAGTAGGATTTCTTTGCTTCTCATCCCCTTTCTCTCTGGTGAGGACTCCTGACGATTACTCTTTTCTCTTCTACTTTCAAAAATTGCACCAATTTTTTTTTAGGATCCCGCGAGTATTCTGGGATTGTTTCGATGTTCTTGTGACAAGGATATTGTTCTCGATGCCTCCTGTTACCGAGGAGTTGAGCTTCGGGGTATCATTGACACAAGCATATCGCGGCAGTACTAAATACTTAAGACGGCCGACATCGAAAATCTCCCCTATACGGCCAGTGGCAAGATAACCCCGACATCACCCAGTACTGGGGAGGTAGTTCGAGAGTATTGCCATAGCTTGTTATAGTGGATGCTTTTCGAAGGTCCGAGGTACACAGTTTCCGAGAAAGACTGGTTATGTGTTGAAGGATGGATACACCTGGATGTAGGTTTAGAGTTGATTGCGCGGTGCTTCCCGTGTATCCCCAACACCTGATTGCATAACTGGAAACTTTCGGAAATCTATAGGTGGGTTCATCTAGTAGTTCTAGGCATTCTTCCAACGGATGCTCGATATGAAGTTTGGGGTTCTACATTGAGTGAAGTGGTTTTATGGACTTGTTCTGATCGGGAGTTGCATCTTAAAGGGTCCTTGGCTATGCTGATCCGGGGATGACAAAACCCTTTTGTAACATGTTCCATGAGCTTTCAGCACGAAGATGTCGAACGAAGCTTCTATCTTGTGTTTGTTCTATCTGCTCTTTGTTCCTTTTTATTTTCTTTTTGCTCTCCAAGTGGCTTCCCGACGAATTGATGTACCTACGGAATTCATTCGTTCATTCTCTGTTCGGATGATATTGTGAAGATTAGGCTGCTACACATCTATCCTTTGTTTTGTTTTCATTCTGGTATTCGAGTTGCTTCGATGTCAAATGTTGATTCCATACCTTTCCTAATCGGTGTTCTCATATTTCTATGGGAATGCTAGTCCTTCTTGATCATCGAGATGGTCATATTAAATTCTTTTCAACCGGTGTCCATTTTATTCATCCCAAGTTGTCTTTGTTTTTCCCCACCCTCCCTCCCTTCTTCTTCTCGGAGCAAGAAATTCTCAAATGAAGTATCCATTTTATTCATGTGATATCTCTTCATTCATTTCCTTTATTGTTCTTATCTGGTGATTTATCGTGAAGATGCTCAAGAGCTTCAAGTTCATCATTCTTCGTTCTCGTTTCTTCTCTGGTGGATGTAATTCAAGATTTCGGTGTTAATCTTATCCTTTTCCTCATTTCACAATGCTTTCTTATTCCGGTGCACCAATTAATCATTCTCCTCTTGCTTTTCATATCCGGAGTGCTGAAGATTCATAATTCCATTCTTAATCCATTCAAGCTATTTTGAGCTTTGTCTCCTTATTCAAGCCTTTTAATTCAACCGGTGCAATATCTCTCAAGCAATCTTTTTCAACGGTGATTTCCTTTGAGTGGGCCCTAACCCACAGGTCTTTTCCCAGGATCTTACCTGACTCTTCTAATTATTCCGGAATTATACTCAAACTCTTTTCAAAGTGTGACGTAAGAATGATTTCCATCAGTCATATGCCTTCTCCAAGTTTACTTTCAAATTCTTTTCATCGTTGGTTCAACCTTTTTAATTCTTCATTCCGGAGTATCTCGAAATTCTTCATGGCATTTCTCGTCTTCATTCTCAACATTTGGAGACCGGAGAAGTGTTTCTCTTCAACCTTGAACCGTCCTCTTGTGAGTTGTGGTTCTAGCTTCTTGCCACCCTCATTATCGTTTGATTGTGAGGAATTCTTTTTACCACCCGAAGCATTTCTTGAATTCTTTTCTTTGTGTTTCTCCGAAGGCCATCATTTCAGAATATTTCTTCGTTCTCAGTTTTCAACTTCGTCCTCCAAATATTCTTCATTGATGTCTCTTCGTTCGTCTCCATATTCTTACGGTGGTTCTTTCTACTTTACCCTTCCGTTGTTATCGTTTTAATTCAGTTGTTCTTTCATAATTCTACCGGTGCTTTGTTGAATAATTATCTGAGCTTGTGCTAGATCTCTCTTTAATTCTTTGCAACGAGAATAAGTAGTATGCCAAATCCTTGGTTGTCATCAATTTAAATTGGTGAAGGAGATGCATAGCATAATTCTTATTCTTGTTCCTTCAGGTGATTTAATTCTTTTGTATGGAGCTTGTTCATCATATCATATTCTCGGTTCTAAATTCTTTATCTTGTTTTCCGGAGATCCATGTTATTTCAATTATCATTCCAAGGCTCCATCTAATTCATCGCAGGCCTTGAATCTTATTCTCTTCATCTTTCACTTCTCATGCTTTCATTACCGGAGTTCTTCATAGTGGTTCATCATCATTTAATTCATCCTTGAAGTCTTCATCAATATTCTTGTTGGAGCCCAAGCATTCTTCATCATGCTTTCCAATTGCAATTCTTTCTCCCGTATCTTTTCAGATGGTGATATGTCATTTTTGACAATTCCTTCATGTTTTCATGATTCACGAGTTATCAAGAATGAGATATTTAAACCCATCATTTTCCTTGTTCAGGAGACCCTTTCAACCCCTTCAATTATTCGTTGGAGTTATCTTGGGTTGTATTTCACCAAAAGCTTTCCCTGTGAATTGTTGCTATTATGGTGCTTAAAATGACCCAAGTTCTTCATTTATCATTCCGGTGAAATAAGGTTATCGTATCCTTGTTGATCTCAATCCAATCAATTGTTTTCGTCAGTGGCCGGTTGTCACCTCAAAATTTTGAGATGTTTTCCATAAGCCACAACGAGCTTATTCTTTTCGTTGTTGATTTTCCAACAACTCTATTCAACCATTCTTCGTAAGGTTGCTCTTTCAAATTCATTTTGGGAGAAGTTGTCATTTTCTTCTCCATTCATTC
Organism: Secale cereale; assembly: GCA_902687465.1. NCBI lineage: Eukaryota > Viridiplantae > Streptophyta > Magnoliopsida > Poales > Poaceae > Secale > Secale cereale. Next base: position 612,947,156 of record LR738715.1, on the reverse strand, counting down.
TTCATTGAGTTTTATGCTATTCTGTCATTCCGGAGGCTTTGTGATATTGCTCTCTTTAACCATCATCTTGTCATATCAAGATCATGTTCTTTTCCCTTGCTTATCAGTTAACCGGAGTGTTGTATTCTTCATTCAAGTTCCGTCATTTATCAAGTTTTGCCTATCTTTTAACCGGAGTGCTGTCTGAATCTTTCTTACACCTTGTGCCATTCTTTTAATTGTTTCGGAGGCAACATGTTGTTCTTTTCATCAAGTATCACTTCATCTTCTCTAATTCTTGTTAATTCCTTCCATTTTCAGACGGAGTGCTGCCCAAATTCTGTCATTCTTATTCCTTGGCTATACCATTGCGGTTTCAAATTCTTTTGTCATCCGTGAGCTCTTGCTTCATGTCTTTCAACCTACAAGGTTCTTGTTATGTTCCTTGTTCCTCTTTTCTAACGGAGTTTTTCATCTTCGTTCATCTCCGTTGCATTCTTTCTTTCGACTTGTTCAACCTCTCAAGGTTCTTTGGTTTCACTCGTCTGTCAAAGAAGCAACTTTGTTTTACCTCTTCCTCTTCCGTTTTTACCCGGTGATATCTCTAGGATCTCGGGTCGAGATCCTCTGTTAGTGTGGGAGAGTTGTGACGCCCGAGACCGACGTCCCAGAAGATTCCAGAAGCTTCCAGAAGATTCCAGATGTTCCGGGTTGCCCGTGTGTTTTCTTTTGAGCTTGTGTTATTTATTTTTTTTGCTTTGCATCATGTCATCATGCCATCATGTTATTTTATTTTTGCATCTCAACCTAAATAAATCGTGTGGACCTTCGGTCCATTTAAATCGAGGGAAGGTGACTTCTCTTTATAACATATAAAAGTCTCTCATTATTTTAGGGAGCTATATAATAATTATTCCATTGCTCCGGAATCACCATAACACACTTGCATAATTTCCCCATGTCTTTCACTTCGTGTTTCACCTTCAAAACCTTGCCGATAATTCTTTCCGTTGTTTCGAGGCTCCTCCAAAATTCCGGACATTTTTGGACACCTCAATAATCTCGTCTTAGTTCAAACCTATTTGAATTAAATTCAAATATGTTTGAATTATTTCCCGTCCTTGCCTTTTGTATTTTTCTCCGGTCGTGCTCATTTTTACGAGCCCGGGAAAAATTACCCTTTGTCCTAATTCTTGCCCTAACTCTATTTTTTTCTAGCACCTTCTATCTTTTCTTCTTGTTGTTGTTTTTTTTCTGTTTTAATTCAGAAAGACAGCAGCAGTTTTATTAACAAAAAGGAGCAGCCGCACCAGGCCTCTCCTCCTCCCTCTTTTGGCCCAGGCCCCAGCGGCCCATGCTCCACCAGGCCGGCCCAACACCTGGCTAACCCTAGCCCGATCGAGCCTCGCTCCCTCCCCGTTTCCCCTCACACCCCGCCGCCACTCTCTCTCTGCCTCGACCCCGTTTTTCCCTCAGCTGCCGCAGCCCTCGATCCCCCATCTCCCTCTCCGCTCCTTCCGCTCGTACGCCGCCCCCCATCGCAGTCCCCATCTCGCGAACCCTCGACCTCCCTTCGGTCTCCAGCAGCCGCGGCCAGGGGAGCTGCCCTCTCGAGCCCGAAGCCCCTCGTCCTCCCGTCGCCGCGGGAGTCCAGCAGCCGTCGCGCGCCCGTCTCCATCGCAAGGCAAGAGGACCAGCGCTCCTCCCTCCTTCCTAGCGCGCGGCCAGGAGCCCAGGTTCCGCGCCCGGCCTCGTTCTGTCCGCGGCATGGCCGCCTCCCGGAGCCCGGCGCCGCCCCGACGCAGGAGCCCCGCGCCGCCGAGCCTCCATGGCACCTCGCTCTCGCCCCAGCGCACGCCTTCCCTCGCGCGGACGCCGCCCTTCCGTCGCTCGTCCAGGGCGTCAGCTCGCCGTGCTGCCTCTGCCTCGTCGGCCCTCCCTCCAGCCAAGGCCAGGCCCGTGCAGCGCCCAGGCCCGAGCGCCCTCTCCCCTCCGTCCCGTCGCCAAGAGCCTCGGCCTCTTCTTCGTCTGGCCCGAGCCAGCACGCCGTGGCCTCGTCTCCGTGCAGCCTTGTTTTGCTCCTGTAGTTTGTTTTTGTTTTTGTTTGTTGCCGTGCTGTAATGTTTGGACAGGAGACCCGTGTACTCTTTTGGAGATGTGAACAACTACACGACGCGCAAGTACCTCTACGTATACGACCCGAGTACATCTACAAAACGAACCGTGTACGACTACCGACGCCCGGAAAACGACCAAGTTCCACTACGTCCACGACGACTCGAACGACTACCGATGACCCTGAACAACTACCGCCGTCGTGGAACCGCCAAGACGAACGGAACAACTACTTCCCACTACGATCGTGTACCACTACCGTCGCCCCGTGTACCACTACTTCCACTACTACGGCTACTTTCTCGACGCTCTCGAACCGCTTCGAGAGAGAACGCTTCGAAGGTATAACCCCGAGACGCGACACCGTGGTTGAATGCTTGCTTGTGGTTGTATGAAATGTTTCCCGTGTGAGCTCCGTGTCCGTTTCGTCCCTTTTGTTGTTCCTCGGTTGCCTCGTCACCGACTCGTGGGAACCCGGTAACGGGATCAACCCACTTCCATCTTGTTCGACTTGCTCACGTCGATTCTATCTTTTGCACCGGACTCTCAACGAGTTACCGGAACCGAGTTGTTGCCTTTGCATCATTTCGGATCGTTGCCGTGGCACCCTTTCCATCCACCACGGTGACAAATGCTTCTTATCTTGTTAATTGTCAACCTTTTAATAAAACTTGCATAAACTTGATCATATCATCCGCATCATTTAACAACATTATAAATGTTAATTGTTGTTTGCTTATAATTATTAAACATGCTCATGGGGTTTTTCCGGACTTGTTGTTGTTATTCTCCGGCCTCATTTAAATTGCCTAGTTAGTGTAGTTTCTTTATGTTTCACCTCTTGCCATGTTAAAAACATTTAAGCTTGTCTTGTAAATAACGAGAGTCAATTAAATATTTAAATGTGGTGTTTCGTCAATATGCAACTCGTTGCATATTGAGCTCCACTTAACTTGTAGTTTTTGTTTGTGCTCTTGCCATGCCATGCATATTTAAACCGGACATGCATCATACTTGTTTGTGCATCGTATGCCATGTTTATGATTGTGTGTTTACCGTGTTGTTGGTTCTTTCCGGTTGCTTCTCTTGTTAGCTTCGGTGTCGTTCCGGAGTTGTGAGGATCCGCTCGACTGTTGCTCCGTCTTCTTCTTGGATCCGTTCTTCTCCCTTGTGGAATCCCAGGCAAGATGACCGAACCCGGATACCATTACTATCTTTGCCTATTGCTAGAGTATCGCTCTATAGTTTTGCCTCGATGCCCATGTTCTTCTTGTCAGCCTCCTACTTGTAACCAATTGCCATGTTTAACCACCCTACCTATGCAAACCGTTGCTTGGCTAAGTACGCTTCGCTCAGCCCCTCTTATAGCATTGTTAGTTGCAGGTGAAGATTGAAGATGCTTGCTTCATGTTGAAGTTTGGTTGGGTTATATCACACTATATAAATGCTTAAAAATGAAATCATCTATATATTGGCAAGGGTGGAAGGCTAAGCCTTTTGCTTGGTGTTTTGTTCCACTCATGCTGTTAGGAACCGTATAAACCGGTGTTATGTTCCTTGATTTTGCGTTCCTAACACGGTTGGGGTGTATGGGACCCCCTTGATAAACCGCTAAGTGCTAAGTCTTTTCCAGCAAGTCCCAACATTTGGTACTATTTGCCTAATAACTAATAAAACTTGCATGTGGACTAGCTATCCCTTTTAATTTAATTCAACCCCCGGGCCAGTGCTCCACATGAGTGTTGGTCCGAAACGGGGGTTCTGCGGGGCCACCTCGAGGAAACTCAAGGTTTGGTAAAAACCTGTAGAATCGCCCATCCGGTCGTGTCCTGAGACCTAGATACGCGCGGCTACTATCAGGGTGTCGACACGCCGGGAGGATTTGCTGGATTAGCCTTACCTTAGTTCGGTTTAACTCGAGCACGGGATTCCGAGAATACTCGGGTCTTCCCAACTATGGAGTTGCGACTCCGCGGATCGTGGGCTTGTGATGGGCCAAGTTGGAACACCCCTGCAGGGTTTGAACTTTCGAAAGCCGTGCCCGCGGTTATGTGGCAGATGGGAGCTTGTTAATTCCGGTTGTAGATAACTTGACACAATGTTTCAATACACTACCAGCGTGTGTACCGTGACTGTCAATTTCCGAATAGGGATTCGGGAGTTGAACACGGTGGGGTTATGTTTGACCGGCTTTAGCTAGGATCACTTCGTGGTCATCTTTCGACCGATGCTCTTCTCTTCTCGCTCTCTATTACGTAAGTTAGTGCTAGTTGCTGCTGCAGACTCTTGTTTTGTTTCCTTCACCTCTCGTTCTTTCTTCAGCCTTATCCTCACCCAAGGCTTAAATAGTCGTGTTACCCGGGAACGGGATTGCTGAGTCCTCTGTGGCTCACAGTTACTTCACCACACCAGATGCAGGTTCTGCCGAGTAAGAAGCAGGAGTTGGATCAGTACTTCACCGAGAGCTTGGTGAAGAGTTTGGCTGTTGCTTGTGACGTTTCGATGTTCAGTAGTGGTTTCTACTAGGATTCGATCTTGACCTGTGGCTTTATGTTGTTTTGGTATCTTTCTTTGGTTCTTCACCCGTAGTCGGGTTGTGATGTTCTGGATGATGATTGCTTATGTAATGTATTGTGTGAAGTGGCGAGTGTAAGCCAACTATCTCCTTTTGCAATTTAATCCCTCTTTTACATGAGTTGTGCAAAGATACCAAACTTGAGATCATTCTAGGATGGGCTTATACCTTTAAGTCGTGCCTCGACACGTAGGAGGTATAGTCCCATCCTGGGCATTACACTTTCCTCTTCGAGGGAATACAACGCAAGCTCGAGAAGTAGCAACGACCTCCAATGTTAAAGAGCCCGTGCAGCGGGCTTCTACGCCCGGTATCACTCCTTTAAAGTTTGTGCTGCTTGGCTTGATTCTTGACGGGTCGATCCCCATCTTGCGGACAGTGTCCTGATATATCAGATTGAGACTGCTACCGCCGTCCATAAGGACTCGTGTGAGATGATATCCATCGATTATTGGGTCAAGCACTAGGGTAGCCGAACCCCCATGACGGATACTAGTCAGGTGATCCCTGCGATTGAAAGTGATCGGACAGGCCGACCATGCATTGAATTTGCGGGCAACAGGATCGACGGCGTAGACATCTCAGAGTGTGCGCTTTTGCTCCCTCTTTGGGATATGAGTGGCATATATAATGTTCACTGTTTTGATCTCCGGACTCCGGTGGAAATTTCTTCTGCCCCCCTGTGTTCGGCTGCCGAGGTTCATCCTCGTCTTCGCTCTGAGGTCCCTTTCCCTTGTGCTCGACATTGAGCTTGCCGACCTGCTTGAAAACCCAACAATTACGGTTGGTATGGTTTGAAGGTTTTTTTGGGGTGTCGTGTATTTGGCATGGCATATCTAATATTTTGTCCATGCTAGATGGACCATCTTTGTTGCCTTTAAATGGCTTCTTCCATTGACCGGGTCTGGAGCCGCTGAATCCGGCGTTTACCGATGTATCATCTGGGCTTCCAGCATTATTTCAACGTTTGTTTTTGTTACGTCATGGCTTTCCATTGCCGTCCCTGACTTCAGATGTTCTAGGGTCGCTGGTGCTGCTACGAGCTAACCAGCTGTCCTCGCCCGCGCAAAAGTGGGTCATGAGTGTAGTCAGGGCTGCCATTGTCCTCGGCTTTTCCTATCCGAGGTGTCTGGCTAGCCATTCGTCCCGGACACTGTGCTTGAAGGCCGCTAAGGCTTCGGCGTCCGGACTGTCGACGATTTGGTTCTTCTTAGAGAGAACCCAATTCCAAAGCTTGCGGGCTGATTCCCCAGATTGTTGGATGATGTGACTTAGATCGTCAGCATCCGGAGGTCGGACATAGGTCCCTTGAAAATTGGCCCTAAAAGCATCCTCAAGTTCTTCCCAACTCCCAATGGAGTTTTCTAGGAGGCTGTTTAGCCAGTGCCGAGCTGGTGCTTTCAGCTTGAGGGCTAAGTATTTAATGGCGTGGAGATCATCTTCGCAAGACATGTGGATGTGAAGAATGAAGTCCTCTATCCAGACGACAGGATCCGTCGTTCCATCGTAGGCCTCGATGTTTACGGGTTTAAACCCTTCTGGAAAATCGTGATCCAGCACCTCATCGGTGAAGCATAGAGGGTGTGCGGCGCCCCTGTATTTTGCTATATCATGGCGTATGTCCAATGGTTGTGATGTTCGGTATTGACCCCAAACTGGTATATGAACCACATGATTGGCTTGGTAGCCGTCGTCCCGTGCGGGAGCACGGTCCCTAGATCCGTAGATGGATCTGGTCTTGCCAGCCTTTTTGTTCAGGTCCTCACACAGATCGTGTTTCTGGGCCTGAGTCGCATCCTCCTTTCCTTTATGGGGTGGGGGTGCGGGCTTGTGCACACCGTTGCTAGCCACTCTGTCCCATCCATGAGGTGGTCGGTCCAGCTTATCGGCGGTGTTATTCTTCGACGGTATAGGCGCAGTGGCCTCGTCGTCGAATTCGGGCGGCAGTTTACGCTTAGGATAGCCTTTGGTTTGGCGATTGTAGCCATGTTTTTGCTCAGCGTCTAGCACTTCGTTCCATCTATCATTGAGCGTGTCCTGTGTGGCTCGAAGCCGTCTCTGCTGCTTTTTCAGGCTCCTTGCAGTGGCAATAAGCCTCCGACGGAAGCGCTTTTGTTCTAAGGGTTCTTCTGGGACGATGTATTCGTCGTCGCCCAGGCTAACATCCTCTTCGGAGACATGTTTATAATTACTGCCTTCGGCATCGCTGTCATCGGACAGCGGTTTCGGACTATGCTCGCTGTCCTCTCGCTCGTCCTGCTCCATCGTTGGGTCTGCGGGGTCTTCAGCGTGCTCCGGACTATCACCATCATTAGTGGCAGTGTTGCTATCTTTCCCTTTACGGGATTTAGTTTGGCGTTTCGGACGTCGACGTTTGGGAGGATCATCGACAGGCTTGTCCTTTGCGGGATCGTTTTTGCCGTCACCCTCCTTCTCCTTAGGTGTATCCACCATATACACGTCGTATGCAGACGTAGCTATCCATCGTCCGGTTACGGGCCAGTTTTGGTCTAGATCTGCTTGGGCTTCGAGGTCCATCCCTTCGAATTCTTCGAAAGCGTAGTCAAGTAGATCAGTTAGGTCTTCGACCGTGGCTACTAAGTGGGTGGTGGGTGGGAAGCAAAATTCTCTATCATCAGCCTCCAGTTCGAACCGGATATAATTCGGCTGTGTGTCCCCAGCTAAGGAGAGAGATTTTAACGAGTTTAACATGTCGCCAAAGGGTGAGTGTCGGAAGATATCTGCAGCAATGAATTCGGCGATAGACGCCTGATCGATCTTGAAGGACACATGTGCGCATGATTCGGAACCTAAGGCCGGAGACGAGTCCATAGTTCCGGTAACACAGACCCCGCTTGAAGTTGGGTCCGTGTGCGGCTCCAACACCGTTGAGTCTGCGGCTTCCGCGACGGGGTTGAGCTTCCTGTCCTCAGGTGACGCGACCTGTTCCGGATCTAGGGCCAGAACTGTTACAGGTGTTATTTCCTGGTCTGATGAAAGAGCTTGGTCGTGTTCATTGTGGTGGCAGGGAGAGGTCATCGTGGGCTCGAATCTATTGAAGATCAAGTCTCCGCGGATACCAGCAATGTAGTTTAAGCTTCCAAACATGACTTGATGGCCAGTGGCGTAGCTGTCAACCTGCTCGAGGTGGCCTTCAGTGTTGGCACGAAGCATGAAGCCGCCGAACACAAAAAGCTGTCCGGGAGGGAAAATTCCCTCGGTGTCGCCGTCGTGGTTGATGATGCGATCCATCAGTCCTTCGGTCGACGACATAGTGGAACTCTCAATGAAAGCACCAATGCCGATGTCAAAACCGGCGGATCTCGGGTAGGGGGTCCCGAACTATGCGTCTGAGCATCGATGGTAACAGGAGACCGGGGACACGATGTTTACCTAGGTTCAGGCCCTGTCGATCGAGGTAATACCCTACTTCCTGCTATATTAATATGGATGAATAAGATTACAAGAGTTGATCTACCTCGAGATCGTAATGGCTAAACCCTAAAGTCTAGCCTATGAGGATGTTATGATTCTCTAGCCTCTACAGACTAATCCCTCTGGTTTATATATGCACCGGAGGGGCCTAGGGTTTGTACATAGCCATCTTGCAGAGGAAGGAAGTATTACACCCGAACCTAAAACGTGCCATTATACGAATACAGGAGTCCTATTCGGATACGAGAGACGATCTTCAACAACGATCTTCACGGCCCACGACTCCGGCCCACCAAGAGTTATCCGGCCACCCGAGGACCCCTCAATCCAGGACTCCCTCAGTATCCGTCTATTATGGGGTCGAGCACTAAGGCCGCCGAACCTCCGTGACGGATACTTGTTGGGTGATCCCTACGATCAAAGGTGATAGGGCAAGCCGACTATGGGTTGAACTTGGGGGCGACAGGCTCGACGGTGTATATGTCCCGGAGTGCGCGCTTGCGCTCCCTCTTGGGGATGTGGGTGACGTAGATCATGTTCACCGGTTTTACCCCCGGTGGAAATTTTTTCTGCCGACCTATGTTCGGCTGGCAAGGTTCATCCTCGTCTTCACTTTGGGTCCTTTTCCCTTGTGTTCGGCGTTTAGCTTGTCGGACTGCTTGAAGACCCAACAACTACGGTTGGTGTGATTTGCATGTTTGTCAGGGGTGCCATGGATTTGGCAGGACCTGTCTAGTATCTTGTCCAAGCTGGATGGACTATCCATGTTGCCTTTGAATGGCTTCTTCCGTTGATCGGGCCTGGAGCCACTGAATCCGACGTTTACCGCTTTATCCTCTGTGTTTCCATTGTTATTTCAGCCCTTATTCTTATTGCGCCGTGGCTTGCCATTGCCATCCCTGACTTCAGATGTGCGAGGGTCGCTGGTACTGTTGCTTCTACGAGCCAGCCAGTTGTCCTCGCTCGCGCAAAAGCGGTTCATGAGTGTGGTTAGGGCTGCCATTGTTCTCGGCTTCTCCTCGCCGAGGTGTCTGGCCAGCCATTCGTCCCGAACACTGTGTTTGAATGCCGCTAAGGCTTCGGCATCCGGACAGTCTACAATCTGGTTCTTTTTAGTTAAGAACCGATTCCAAAGCCCGCGGACTGACTCCTCGGGTTGCTGGATTATATGACTTAAATCATCAGCATCTGGGGGCCGGACATAAGTCCCCTGAAAGTTGGCCCAAAAAGCATCCTCAAGTTCTTCCCATCTTCCTATAGAGTTCTCTCGGAGGCTATTAAGCCAGTGCCGAGCTGGCCCTTTCAGCTTGAGGGGTAAGTATTTAATGGCGTGGAGATCATCTCCCCGAGCCATGTGTATGTGAAGAATAAAGTCTTCTACCCATACAGCTGGATCTGTTGTTCCATTGTATGCCTCGATGTTTACGGGTTTGAACCCTTATGGAAATTCATGATCCATCACCTCATCGGTGAAGCACACATGGTGTGAAGCACTCCTATATTTTGTGATTTCGTGGCGTAGTTCGGACGGTATTGGTGTTCGGTGTTGACTCCGAACTGGAATGTGATTGGTCTGTTTGGCTTGATAGCCACCGCCCCGTGTGTGTGTACATTCCCTTGGTCCGTAGATTGATCTAGTCTGGCCAGCCTTTTTATTCAGGTCCTGGCGTAGGTCGTACTTATGAGCCCGAGCCGCTATATCCTTGCCTTTACAATGATGAGGTGCGGGCTTGTGTACGGTGTTACTGGCCGCTTTGTCCCGTCCATGGGGTGGTCGATGTGGTTGATCGGCCTGATCATACTTCCGCGGAATTGGCGCTGGGGCCTCGTCGTCGAATTGAGGTAGCAGTTTGCGTTTAGGATAGCTCTTTGTTTGGCCTTTGGAGGCGTACCGTTCTTCAGCGTCTAGTACATCGTTCCATCTGTGGTTGAGCATATCCTGTTCGGCTCTAGGCCGTTGCTTCTTCTTCTTCAGGCTCCTTGAAGTGGCAATGAGTTGTTGTTGAAAACGCTTCTGTTCGAGTGGTTCTTCTAGGATGATGTATTCTTCGTCTCCCAGACTGATGTCCTCTTCGGAGACAGGTTGATAGTTGCTGTCATCCACGTCGCTGTGATCGGTGAGGGGTTCATTTGGACTATGTTCGCCATCCTCTCGTTCGTCCTGCTCTATCGCTCGCTCCACGGTGTCATCGACTTGTTCCGGATCGTCATTGTCTTTAGTGACAGTGTTGCGCTTTTTCCCTTTATGGGATCGAGATCGTTGCTTCTAATGCCGGTGTTTGGGAGGTTCATCGACGGGCTTGTCCTCCTCTGGATTTATATCGCCGTTGCTCTCCTTTTCGTGAGGTGTGTCCACCATGTATACATCATATGTAGAAGTAGTCGTCCACCGCCCAATTGTGGGTGGGTTTGTACTTAGATCGGCTTCGGCACCGTGGTCCATCCCGTCGATGTCTTCGGAAGCGTAATCTAATAGGTCAGTTAAGTCCTCGACCGTGGCTACCAAGTAGGCGGTGGGTAGGAAGCGAAATTCCCTGTCCTCAGCCCCCAGTTCGAATTGGGCATAATTCGGCTGGGAATCCTCTGCTAGGGAGAGAGATTCCAGTAAGCCCAGCAATTCGTCTAAAGGCGTGTGCTGGGCATGTGTTCGGATATCTGCAGGGCTGAGTTCGGCAACAACCGCTCGATTGAGCCCAAAAGATGCGGATCCTGAGAGTTCGGAACTTGTAGATGGAAATGAGTTCGGAGATCCGATAAGGGAAGTCCCGCTCAAGGCCGTACCTGTGTGCGGCTCAAGTCGCTGAGCTTGCGATCTCCGTGGCGGGGTTAATCCTCCCATCCTCGGATGAAGTGACCTGCTCCGGATCTAAGGCCAGAGCTGTTGTAAGTGTTACCCCGTGTACGGGGTCTGATGACAGATCTAAGTCATGTTCATCATGGAACCGTCATATGTTTTTGCTACAACTGGCGGCAGGCTAAACGCCGAGGTGCCCCGTGCTACAACCATGATGACCGGGGAGCTGCAACCGCGGCACTGGGGAATTGCAAACGACGGTGCCCCTGCTACAACTGTGGACGCAAAAAACTACATCAATTAGATAAAAAAGCGTCAACCACATAATGGAACACATGAACAGTTGCAACCGTTTGCCAAAAAGCTTCAACCCACAGATGAAAAAGTTTCAACCGGAGATTGAGAAATCTTTGGCAGGGGGGAATTTTTTTCGCAAACAAAATGTTTAACCTACCGTCTACATTTGTGCTGGAACCGATGACATTGTTTGCTACAACTGGCAACTCAATTTGTTGCGACCCTGCACGACGAGCTAAAAGCAACGACGAGGCAAGGCGTTTTTGCTGCAACCGTATCAATTTGCTGCTACTACCGACGACATTTTTATTGCATCCATTTTTTCCACGAGAATTACCCAGCCGGGATGAGATGTTGGTGGTGGATTTTTGCGAACCACAACGACGTTGACGAGCATGACGACTATCTAGCTTGGAGCGGTGGGGCCTACACAGTGCTCCAAGAAGAGGTGACATGAGGCGCATCGCGACGTGAGGAAGAAGGTAGGGCGACCGTTCTTTTGGTTGGATCCAACGGCTCACTTCAAAATTTGGCCGGTGCGCCGACGCACCGGCGCCTATCAATGCCCATATTTTTATTATTTTTGTGTGTTCAGAACCCCATGAATCAAAGAGGCCTTAAACATGCCAATATGTACATGTAATATTAAAAAAATGAACCAACATGTGGTCAGATGGTTAAGAGGATGATGGTATCCTCAATCCATTAAGGCTCAAGTTATGGTGCTCGCATTTATGCTGAATTTATTTCAGCATTTTCGGTGATGCCCTCAATGGAGGAGACGTTTCCATCGGGCGTGTATATATGAGCCGTTGCGTATGTACTCCTTCCGTTCCTAAATATTTGTCTTTCTAGACATTTCAAATGAACTACAATATATGGATGTATGTGGATATATTTTAGATTGTACTCCCTCCGTTTCTTTTTAGTCTGCATATAAGATTTGGTCAAAGTCAAACTTCGTTAACTTTAACTAAGTTTATAGAGAAAAATATCAAAATTCACAATATGAAATCAATATTGTTAGATGCATCATGAAATTATTTTTCACACTATATAGCTTTAGTATTGTAGATTTTGATGTTTTTCCTACAAAGTTGGTCAAACTTTACAAAGTTTGACTTTGACCAAATATTATATGTAGACTAAAAAGAAACGGAGGGAGTAGATTCACTCATTTTACTTCATATATAGCCAATTGTTCAAATATCTAGAAAAACAAATACTTTTTTTTAACCACACATTATATTAATCAGTAAAACATAGTACGAACGCATACATACATGTGGAAACTATCAGAAAGACCGAGACATGACAGATGTCTAGAAAACTTTGCATAAAGAACTCCACACAAAATAATATTACAAATAAATATGTTGAAGCCTCTGCAAGCAATCACATCTGAAATAGCTGCGAACCACCAGCGTCCTCGAGACGCATACCGGGGAAAGAGGCAGAGCACCAGCAAACCAAAATCCAGGCGAGCGCCATAGCCTTGTAGGCGTTATGAGCCGAAGACCAGACCTATAGAGCAAGCACTTGACGATGTGGCGTGTCGACCGAGGATGTTCCCCACGCTAACCTGGATCTAGATCTAACGCATTCCGCCGCCGTTGACGGGGAAGAACGCCAAATCTGCAACAGTCGGGCCATCAACCCTGAACCAACATCAATCTGTCCCACTTGTCGACGCCTTCATGAGATACGACATCATCCAGAGACAAGAAACATAAGGCCTACCGATCCGAACGAATGGCAAGCAGTCGAGACCATCGGCTCAGCGGCGTCGCCGGAAAGGAGATCGCCGTGGTGAGGAAGAGGCCGAGACCACATTATTCGAAGTAACACCAATCTCACCAAATTGGTACCACTAGACGAAGACAAAACCCTAAATCAGTGAAACAACAGGAAGGAAAACACCAACCCACCCCTCTCCACCAGCCGCCGGAGCAGCGGACGGAGAGGGGTGGAGATCTGGCCTCACCGGCGGGCAGTAACTGCCGCTTCTATCGTCTCAGAACAGAGCGAAGCCGTTTGCTCGTTCGGGACGAAGCAGTGTTTTGGGGGCTTTCCGCGAGGTGTTTTAGGAATGGAAAACGTTTAAAGCCGGCGCGCCGGCCGAACCATTGCGTCGGTCGCTAGCTCACGCATCACAACTGTTTGTTGGACCCATACACCGCTTGGCTGCCTTATCTATTCAAGTCGATGCGCTCTCCTCCACTCCTTTTTCTGCTGCCCCCAAAACACATTTGTGCCAGTTCTTATCTCTATCCGCATCGCCGCCGCCGCGGCACACAACTGCCATCTCCTACTGCAAACCATTGTTTCTCACCGCTGCGAGAGTCGCCCCAGATTTTTGCGGTGAGCCATCCACGGCGGCGCCCGTCGTTCACTATTGCAAGCCACCAGCGCGGCCGCACAACTCCGCTTCCTCGCGATGGAGTTAGTGTTGCCACCGCCGGCGATGAGGTGGGCCATCTTTTGGTGCTGCAATCATATGCGGTCGTCGACGGCGGAGTTGCATTCGTGCACACCAGACCTGCAACCGGGGTTCTTGGGAGCTGCAAGGTCCGTTCTTTTCTTGTGATGCTATTTTAGCTGGAAGCAGAGTTTTTTTTTGCTGGAAGCAGAGCTTTTTTTTTGCTGGAACCCGAGTAAATTTTTGCTTCAAACGTTCACCGAAGTTTCTAGTTGCTCGTGTCATTTTTGCTGGAACCGTGGTTTTCTTTTGCTGGAACTAGTTTTTGGTTTTGCTTCATCTGACCACCGGTGTTTTGGAGAGCTTCAAGGTTGAGTTGTTGATGACGTGATTTTTGCTGGAAGCGGAGTTTTTTTTGCTGGAACGTGAGTAAATTTTTGCTTCAAACGTTCACCGAAGTTTCTAGTTGCTTGTGTCA
>LR738715.1:612921457-612933054 GCA_902687465.1 Secale cereale | reverse complement strand
TTTGCTGGAACCGTGGTTTTCTTTTGCTGGAACTAGTTTTTGGTTTTGCTTCATCTGACCACCGGTGTTTTGGAGAGCTTCAAGGTTGAGTTGTTGATGACACGATTTTTGCTGGTATCTACGCTATTTTTTTATGGATCCAGGGTAAATTTTTGCTTCGAACATTTTACTAGATTTCCTAGTTGCTCAAATTGTTTTGTTGCAACCTAAGTTGTTTTTGCTGGATCCAAGAAAAAAATTTGCTTCAAACTTTTTACTGGTGTTCCTAGTTACTCAAATCGTTTTGCTAGAATTGGAGCTTTTTTTTGCTGGAAAATATTTCTGTTTTGCTTCAAGTGACCACCGAAGTTTTTTTAGGAGGCTGAGATGTGTTCTTCGCTGGAATATAGCGGTGCAGGTCGATGACGGTGACGAGCCAGAGGGCAGCGATGTGATGGGTGGCGACATCGCGCGCACGACTTGGTGGACCACGACGGACTATGGTGGCCATCGTTTTTGCTTGGAGGACGCATCACCAGCGAGGATATGGCCCGTGGGGATAAAAGGGTAGACCAGATCTGACGACTAGGGAATATTAAATAGACGGTTCTCGCGCGATCGACCCAACTGTCGGGCCGGTGCGCCGGCTGGGAACAGAGGGAGTATACATTGAAAAAAGCGAAAAAGTCCATTTTAAACCCTGAACAGAGGGAGTATACATTGAAAAAGTCCATTTCGGCGAAACAAACCCCAAGATATTCAAAAAAAAACCCTAAGTCGAAATCTCGATCGATTGCACCCTGAACTTTGCAATTCCGGTCTAAATCAAACCTTCGAGTCGTTTGGATGGCCGGGATTGCTGGGATTTCGCTGAGGGCACACACCTGCACCCCGCTGGGCCGGCCCGCTATAGTTTTTTTCCGTTAAGAAATCAAAATTCACGAAGGGTGTTACACCTTGCTCCTGTTGGGCCGGCCCGCTCTTATTTTTCTGTTTAAAAAAAAGCGCAAGGTGTGACTTGAACACGCGACCCCGTGCTGGTGCTTTTTCACCGACGGAACTAACCACCAGGGACAAAACATAAAAAGAAAAGTCCTCGGATTTCAAAATAAATTCATGGATTTTTTTAAAGAAAGAGTCTGTGGATTTTAAAATTTTCACGGATTCGAAAACTTCCACGAAAAAGAGTTCCATATTTTAAATTTTTGTTCAGAATGTTATTGTTCTATATTTCTTATAACTTTTTAAAGAAATGTACGGGATTTCAAAACAATTCCCTGTTTCAAATATTGTTCACAAATCTAAAAAATATTCGTGTGCTCTAATTTTGTTTCGGAGATTCAAAAACTATTCTTTGCTCGACTTTGTGTTTTTCTGTTTCTTTTTCCTTTCTGTTACCTTGTTTGATTCTTTTTTTTTCTGTTTACAAATATGTGTTCTAAATTAAAACAAAGAACTGACTTAAAAAAACATTTTCTTACAAAGACGTTCAGTTTTTATTTTAGAAAATTCAACGTATGTAAAAAATGTTCAAATTATATTTTTAAGGAATTCAACATATTTAAAAATCAATAAATATTTGATATTTTAATTTTTGTTCATGTTTTCAGTAACTGTTCAGCTTTTAAATTTTTGTTGGAATTTCGATATTTATTCAAGATTTAAAAAAATTATTCAAGTATTTTAGGGAAAATCGTTCACATTTGTTTCCAAGAATTGTTGAAAACTTTGAAGAAAAAAAATATCTGTCGTGGTGCATTGTACTTTAAAATTGGCGCTGCAGCCAATATGTACGCAGTAGATAGCTCGAGTGGTTGCCGACACTGCTACTTAGCGAGAGGTCAGGTGGTGGACTTCGTCTCGGGCGCTTTCTTTTTTGAGAAGATCTCGTGCGCTTTTGTTTTTCGTGCCTTTTTTTTCAGACAGTTTCTTTTTTTTTAGACAATCTCGCGAAGCTTTTTATTATACCGTCACAATGTTTACAGGGATGAAAGAAAGGTCACCCGGATTGCCTAACCACACACGGCGGCCAATCCCAAGTGAAAAAGCATGCTTCGCTAAGTTGTGAGCCTCGAAATTCGAGCTCCTAAATTCATGATTGAAAGAACACATAGTAAAGGTTTTTGAGTGATTTATAATCTCACGGATAACAGCACCATAAGTGGCTGCACTGCCCTTGTTGATATCCTCGATAACCACCTTGCAATCGGAAGATACAAAAATTCTGCGCTCATAAAGATCTTCAGCCAAAGCCAGCGACTCCCGGACTGCAATTGCCTCCAGAGTTGTAGAGTCCTCAATTCCCGTAAGAGTAAAGACGGATGCACCCAAAAACAAGCCCTGTTGATCCCTGCAGACTGCTGCGACTGCTCCTGCACCATGTCTCTTGTTAAGCGCCGCATCTACATTGATCTTAACCATGTTCTCTGGAGGGGAGATCCAGTGAGTCGGTCGGTTCTGCACCTCCCATGGTTCACTTGTTGGCTTCTGTGGCACCTGAAGATCGCTTATATAAGAGTTTACAAAAGCATTTGTGGCAAAAGGAGTCTGATGTATATCCTCATGAATCACTTTCCTTCTAGCGTACCAAATTGCCCAGAGTGTAATACCCATCCTTGTAAATTCATCATGAGATAGAAGAATTTGCATGTTGAACAACCAGCTTCTAGCACTTGTGTTTGCATCCCCGCTCATCTGCTCTACTATTGAATCCGGCGCCAAAGCCCATACTGACCTCGCCATGAAACACTCGAGCAGCGCGCGTCGCCAAGAGTCCGTCGAGCCGCACAGCCGGCACGTCGACGTAGTGGCCATTTGTACGTTTGCTTGTTTCCTGGTATGGGCCGGCTCTATTGCGCGAGCTTTCAGCGAAAAAACTCGATTTCCGTGGGCCTCCAATAGGAGCTCTTCTGTGCGCAAAGAGCGACAGAAAAATAAAGACATATTTTTGTAGCAAAACAAAAAAATAAATGGGCTGACCCAGTACGGAGGACGGTGCTCCTTGGCCCACTAGCTGGACAAATCCCGGTTGACATTTTTCAGGGTTTGATTTAGACCGGGAATGCATAGTTGAGGGTGCAATCCACCGGGATTTTGACTTGGGGGTTTGTTTCGCCGAACGTCTACGAGTTCAGGGTTTAAAATAAACTTTTTCCTTGAAAAAAAGGCAACGCTCGTGTTTGTTCCTAGAAAAATCCAGTAAAGAAAGGTTTTTTTGTTTTGTTTTTCTTCTCCTGCTCAACCCCTTACGAAACCCTACCACGCGCGCACCTACACCTCTCGGCTCCCAGTCTCCCACCCTCTCCGGCGTTTGGCGGCGGCGGCAGTTAACGGCGGCCGGCACCGGCCGATCTGCAGGTGGGCTCCATTCCTCCTTTTCTGCCCGCGCTTGACGCCTTCTCTCCTCTCTACATCTGGCATCTGCGGCGCCTAATCGTCTTTTACCCAAAGCCGAATTTGGCTGCTGTGATGTGCGTTGCCTGTGTAGTTTTCTGAAGAATTGCGTCTGTCCGCCCTTGGTGCAGAACGATCTGAGAATGGCTTGGGGTCAGGGTGCTAGAAGGCCCATACTAGGGCTTCTGTCTCGTGCTCAACGACAAGCTGCTCCAGGGTATACTTCTGCGACGTTCGAAACTCATCTGTCGAGCAATCATTTTGCACAAAATGGCATGATTCGTAGGAGATTTAGCTCTGAGGTGCCTGCTTCGGAGCAGATGAATCTTATTAAACAACTACGAGAAAGAACATGTGCTCCGATCAAAGATGTCAAGGCTTCGCTAGTTACTTGCAACTGGGATATTGGTTAGCTCTTCTTTCTTCTTGCTTTAGCGCAGCTTTGTTGACAAATGTGCTTATTCCCTCTGTTCTTATCCCACTTTGTTGATTTCTTTCAGAGGATGCACAGAAGGATCTAAGGAAAAGAGGGGTGATATCTGCTGCCAAAAAGTCGTCAAGGACTGCTGCCGAAGGTTTGCTAGCTATGGCACAAGATGAGAAAAGGGCTGTTGTGGTTGAGCTAAACTGTGAGACCGACTTTGTGGCAAGAAATGACGTGTTCCAATATCTGGTAGGTATCACCCTGACCCTCAGCAACATAATTTGTATTTTATCTTATAATTATGGTGAACCCTGTAAGAGTGGGAGAGGCAAGGTCCTCTTAGGTCCGTATCCTTAACATAAGTATATGGAAGTTAGAAAATGATTTTATAGCTAGTTGGCATAAGTAGAAATCATTTCTCTATGACTTGAAGAGTATCATTTTAATTTTGGGAAAAGATGGCAAGGCGTCCAATTTTAAGATCTTAGGTGATTTTTAAATTAGCAATCCTTTTTTTTTGGATGGTAGAAAATCAAGCGCACATGGTATGGGAGCAGATTTTTTTTTCCGGATGGTAGAAAATCAGGCCCATGTGTCTGGTGTGTGAGGGGGGAGTTGGATGACGGACCCACCAATTCCCCTTTATATTAGTAGAAAAAAAATGTTGTGTTGGACCTTATGTTATATCAAGCATAAATAAGAATTTGTAACCATGTATAATCAGCTTTCTAGTTGTCTGATAAACTCCAACTTCATACTCTGTTGTAATTGTATTCCTGAAGTACTCTGTTCATGCCATTTTATATTCTAGGATATTAATAACTTCTCGTATCATATTGGAGACAACACCAGAGTGTACTTAACTAAATGTGTCGATTGATTATCTGTGCTCTCACACGGGTACAATGTTGATAATTTTTTTTTCAAATTTCATTTCCATGCAGGCTTCATCCTTGGCCAAGATGGCTTTGTCAGCACAGGATCCTGGCAAATCAGTTTTTCCTTTTGCTCCTGCATATTTGGAGGTGTGTAATTACCTGTTGGTTACTTTATTGAACATCTATTGTTTCTATCATCTTCCCCTGCTGAGCAGTTCCAATAGATGATATATGGCATCATTGCTTATATCTACCACTGATGGCTGTAGACATATCACTACCAAATCCAAATTATTATATTTTAATTAGATGGAGTTCCATATTGATTTATATTCCATTTAAACTGGCTTTGTGATCAAATTTGTGTATAGTGTTATGGCGTGGCCTAATACAATCTAAGCCTTGGGGCATCAGTTTTTCATTACGTATGGAGTTGGTTTGGCGAATTGCTAGAAGTACTAAAATACCATTGGTCAAGAACACGGAGATTGTGTCATAGTGTTATGTTGCGACCTAATGTCACTGAAATTTTGTAGATATTGACAAGAATTGATATGATTAACTTAACATGGCATCTACTAATGCAACATGAGTGAAAAAATATATCATAGTATAAATGAAGGGGTTTGCAACACCAACAGAAGTTCCTGTAATGAAAGTGATGCAGCCTTAGCAGTGCAACAGGCTGTTTGGTTTGTGACTAAGTTTGCCGTAGGTTGCCACACCTAAGGTTAGGCAAGTTTGACCAATTTAGGAGGGTGTTTTGTTCAAACCTTACATTAGGCAAGGTGCTTTTTGCTACACTAAGGCCCCACATCACATACACTCAAAAAATGTGGCAAGATTCCTTGGGCTTGCCAACTTGTGGCTCTCATTTTATAGAACTAACCTTAGGCAAACTTGGCAAAAAAGTGTGGCAAAGTATGCCATTGTAAGGCCTAGAACCAAACAGACCCTAAGATTTTTTATGTCCTCCGCTGTTGATTTCGTGAATGTATGCTGAGACTAGTTTGTTGTATATTTGGTTTCTGATTGGCAAGGAATGGGATGGATGAATGTGCAGTGATGCTTTTGAGGGCCATCATATTCAATTATACAGGCAATGCTTGGTGACAAGCATCTGAAATGAAATGAAATTACTTCAGGGGGTTTTGGTTGGATTTCCTGTTTTGCTTCTGTTACATTACTTTTGGAACAATTAGGTACCTGATTTTCAGTTGTAGTGCCTTGCAGTCCCTATCTATTTAGCATAGATAGATAGTAAATTTTATCCTGCTAAATTTTTATAGGCTAATTATGTCTGATGATCTATATAAATTGAAGCGTCTGCAATACAGCTGAGATTATTATATGTTTATCTTCTTTTTGTTCTGTTTTTTCCATGTGAGAAACTACTACATTCCTCCTCATCTTTGCAGAACATGAGTATTAACCTAGATCATCCTAAACTCAGTGGTGAAACAACTGTTCAAAATGCTGTTACAGAAGTTGCCGCCATGGTTGGGGAGAATGTAAAACTCAGAAGAGGTTTCATGTTGTCCACGACTGCACATGGTGTCGCTTCATCTTATCTGCATACCTGTCCTCAGCCAGGTGCACAGACGTTGTAATTTCAGTTTGTCAAGTTTTATCAAGACATATGCCTGTCATTCTTCAGATTTTTCTTTTCTTTCGTTAGCTAAGTATGATTATTTAACACCGCGAACAATAATTTTTAGCAGGAGCTTGTTTGTCTCCTATTTATTCTTATCACCGTTTCATTCTTTGTAGACAACTGGATATTATACAGTATGTTTTTACTCCACTTCTCAGTTTTATTATAATCTATTACCTCTGTTCCGAAATATAAGTCGCTGGGGGGGTTCAGTTTACACTCCCCCAACGACTTATATTTAGGAACGGAGGGAGTATTCTCTTATGTTGCTCACTGATGAATGTAAGTATTTATTGTATTTGTAGCAGGAGACAAGCCTTAGTTTACTTTTGCAGAACTGTGGCAGAAACATAGCCGTGCAGCCATACTGCTGATGAATTGCAATTTCAACAACTACTCTTGAATTTTGTACTAGCAGTACAACGTTAAGAAAACTAGAGATGCTCCGCACGTTGTTGCGGGAATATTTGCAATATATTTCAAAGATATTGATTTTATGGAAATAAGAATATTCGGAGAAATAATATGAGAGCTAAAACTAAAAATACATATGCTTTATTGTGTTTGATAATTGTATTTTTGTAAAATATTTATTAAATATATCATCCATGTTTGCATGTTGAGATGTACCTTTTTCTATGACTCATTGAATGTTAAGGTGGCCTTTTCTAATGCATGTTGCTTGATGAGGTGCCATGCTTGCATGTTGAGAGAAATAGGTTAGTGGGGGCTAGCTATTTAGATATAAAAGATGAAACAATTGACACTTAACCTAAAACGGGGAAGCCTTGTTCTGTACTCCTGGTATAAATTAACATGTTAGATTAGTCCTACTAATAATTTCTTTCCTAAGATGGCCAAAGTCAGCGTTATGCATTTGTTCCTGTCAGCACTCATTTTTTCGTTTTCTCCTTGCTTTGGATAAACGGCACATTTGCTCGTTCACTTAATTGATGCATCTTCTTGCTTCAGGTTTGGGCCGCATTGCTGGATTGATTACATTAGAAGCAGAAGATAGCAGTGCTTCACTTGATGCTCTCAAGAGAGTTGGGTCGTCTATTGCAATGCATATTGTTGCAGCAAAACCATTATTCTTATCAAAAGAACTGGTTTCTGCTGCAGCTGTGGAAAATGAACGCGACGTGCTCCGGACTCAGGTAACCTTATTCTGACATTGCCTAGAATGATTTACAGGCATATACTCGTGTGGCTGAGTAGTTGACATCCGTCAACTAGTATTATACAAGAAATGGACATGCACTTGTGTGATTAATGTGTCTATCACAGGCCATCAGCCGGTTCGTAAGTTTTCTACCATCTTGACGGAACAAACCAACCAATTTTACAAAGTAGGGAATGGCTAAGGATATAAGCAGATGCATGCATCACTGTAAGATTTTGGATTAAAAGAAAAAAGAAACATATGTGTCACGGAGATGAGAAAGATCACATAACGGGAAGCAGCCTGGTCATATCATGATGATTTTTGGATTAGTAATAGAAGTGGTAGCCTGGTCACATAACGGGACAGCTGTTTGATCACATAACGGAACAGCTGTTTGGTTTAGTTTTAGAAGTGGGTAGCATTTACACTGCTTATTTCCATGAGTTGAATATAAATATGTTTTATGACATGGATCCTTAATATGTGGGTGAGCTGTGCATGCCAAGTTGCTTCAGAAATGACATGACATACTGTTTTGTAACATGTTAGGCTGAGAGTTCAGGTAAACCCCAAATGGCCATAGAGAGAATGGTGGAAGGCCGATTGAGGAAGTATTTTGAAGATGTTGTGCTTTTGGAGCAAAAATATGTTGTTAATGATAGCACAGACATTAAGGTAAGCTGGCCAACCTTTTCCTTTGATGATTTATGTCTGTGAATTGTGATCTCTAACAGCTTTGCTTGTTGGTATTGTTGTTTTCAGACTCTGCTGAAAGATTTGTCAAAGGAGGTTGGTTCTAAAGTAACAATTGGCAATTTTATCAGAATGGAAGTTGGAGAAGGAATTGAGAGGTACAATGTGTGTCAACTGACATCTCTTAACAGCTACTTTTTTTATAGGCTTAGTTGTTGTGTTCCGTAGTGTTTTTGCTCAATTAATCTCTTTGTTACGCATACTGATCTCAGCGCCATTAACAGTATACAGAATACACTAACTGATGGTCTATCATCCATCAAAAACAAAACCAGATTCAATTTTCTTCAGCTTTGCTTTTTATGGAAATGGGAAATACAACTTGTTTCTTACTAGTTCTCGCACTTGAGTCTGTTTTGACTTTTGACACAACTCACCTCAGTTCTTCATCGCATTTTGTTTGTTTATTTAACCAGTTAATAACCACAGCTTTTGTGCTCAGCAGACCTGAGGAAACAGCGAGGCGAGAAGCTATGGCTTGTGCTGCGTAAATTGCGAGCTGAGATGAATCAAATGCGATGGTTATTTTCTCCTGATAATTTGCTCGGGCTCTCGTCTTTTCTCTCCAAGGGGGATGTTTTTTCTGCAAATGTATAAATGCCCATCGATCAATTAGCTAGATGTTGGCAAACGAGTTAAAGAAACATTGTGGTAAATTGAATCAAACTAAATAATGTACAACTGAAACGAAAGGTTCCACGTTGCTGAGACCTGCAAGGCTGCAAATGTTGGGGTTTGCTCGCTATTTGTCTGATTGAACTGTGGTGTAATCGAAATAAAGATTGCAGTAGTTCAAAGGATATTTTGTGCATGCTGTCTCCGGCGTATTATACTTTTTGATCTTGTGTTTGGATTGGATATGCGTATTTGACACCATCAGTTGCCATGTACGATTGGACCATCGCCTTTTGCTGTGTGTCACGTTCCTCTCTGGTTTCCTTGTCTGTAGAGAAACGGTGTCAACCAAAGTGTTGCACCCGTGTTGGTTTGTGAATGCTGGCAGTGGTCCTGTTTGGATACTCTAACTTAGTTAGAGGTTAGAGTTAGATTTTAACCCTAAACTAACCCTAAACTAACTCTAACCAAAGAGCTGTTTGGATGGTAGGGTTAGATTGACAATAAATGCTTTTTTCAATCATTGGACTACTCTAGTGTGGGAGGGGTAACTTTTTTTACTAATTTTTTTAGTGGGCCTAGGAGAACTAACCCAAATAAGCTCCTCTAGTGTGGGCTAGTTTTTTGGGATGAGTTAGATCCAACTAACCCAAACTAACCCATCATGTTTGGATACTTTTGGGTTATTTGAGCCCAAACTAACCAAAACTAACTCTAACCTAGGGATCCAAACAGGGCCAGTGTATGCAAACAAAATGGCCCTGCATTGGTGAATTTTTTAATCCAACTGAGTAAAGGCCCTAAGGGAAAGATAAATGACATTCAAAACAATATGCATTTAATTTTTTGTTGAAACCGCAGCCAAACCTATTGTCATTGGCATGCATAGCTCATGATGATGATGGACAGCATCGATAAGTACCTCAAGAACATGAAGAGGAACAAACAATGTTGGATAGATTCCCCTGAATTTAAGCTCCAAGTGAAGCCCTTAGATCAAAACGTTAGGGAAATTCTCTTGATAAACACTAATTGAATAAAAGAAGTGTGATAAATCCCATCAATAAAAGTTGAGGTACAAAACAATAGGAAAATTGCTTCTATAAGTTGAGAAACAATTCAAGCAAAGAATCATATGGGAAATAGGGACTTAGCACCGAAGCGTCATCTGAGATGCTAGTTGAGTTTTATATTGCAATGGATCACGATGATTCCGTTTGTCTAACTAGCTTCGGCTATTTCGTCATCAGGCTGATCATTTTTTTCCATCCGAACTTTTTATGTAATAAATTATAGAAGTAATTCAACACAATACAACAAGAAATCGGACTAGAATTGTAAAGTTTATAAAATAATAATGGTTTGGTCGAATATGATGTTATCAACTACATCCATATCTAGACAAAACTAAAACAAGTAATTTGGGATGGAGGTTGTACTTTGTTGTTATAAAACAAAACTCCTCGTTGATAGACGACATGAATGGTTATTAAGTCTATATTTATATTTTTCTCAACCATGCCACAATTACTTATTTACGTGGTTACTCACCATCTTCACCACCGACAATTACAGACAGGTATATGAGTGTTCTGTGGACCTTGGGTGCCGTGAAACCTCCTACAAAAACAAAAAAAGTTGAGCATTTGTACCTCCTCAATTAACCTATCCAATGGTGCATTTTGTTGGATGTTGTCTACTAGTAGGTCATATTCAAAGGTCTATGTTGTCTTGGTTAATTCTAAACATCTGTTTTTATCATATTTAGACACATTGACACGCATGCCACATGATTGAACCATCTATATTAGCCATGTGAATTTCATAATTAATAGCAATCGTATATGTGTCGCTACACATAATTTAACATAATATGTAGTCATAAAACATATATAGACACCATGAATGGCAATTATTTGTTCTATTACGTTATGTTAGACGCATGAATGCCATAATACGCAGTCGTACAACCTAGAGGAAAGTATATACCATATGAAATATGTACACATGCACAAAGAAGGCGACTAGAGTTCAGGCCTCCTTTGGTTTGGAGGAATTTCATAGGAATTCTATAGGATAGGATTCTTATAGGAATTTTTCCTTTAGAGCCCTTTGGTTCATATGAATGAATTCCTATTCCTACGTAGGATTGGTTCCTATCCTCCACATTTTATAGGAAAATAAAAATGAGCCTAGATTCAATGGAAAAATTCCTTTGGTGTGAACCAAATGACATCTTTTTTCCTATTCCTACTCATATGATTTGAGATACATGTCATCTCATTTCCTACAAATTTCCTATTCCCATGATAATCCTATCCTATGAACCAAAGGAGGCCTCAATGTGCGCAATAGTTCTAGGTGTAAAATAAAATGAATATTTACAGTGAAAAATGATCTGATAAAAAAATGCTTCATTGCGGGGATAGTTGTTGCGTGACCAATTATGATAGACTGTAAAAAATTATAAAAAAATATGTCATATATTTGGATGGTTTGGATTGATCGAATCAAATCAAACACAATTAATCGGTATAGTACATATCAACTGATACACAGGTGAATGTGAAATGTGTGTTCCATGATCCAATCTGAAAAAACCGTAATCCGCACATCCTACCGGTCCCAGTAGCCCGCGCTTCTCGGCGGCGCTTGCTCCCCGTCGGCGCACTCGCTTCTCCCCGGTTCCTCGCCGCCGCTCGCTCTACCCCCTCGTCTATCGCGCGCAGCCCCGCT